>CM055268.1:84010223-84717723 GCA_029237695.1 Conchocele bisecta
TGTCAAGGACGAAATAATGACCTCTGCAAAATGTAATGGGAAATATATTGTGAACACATGACTTGTTGGCAAATATAAAAATACGATAAATGCATGATATTCACAGTGTGAGAATCGTGTTCATGATGGCATTGAAAATGTATAAAATTTAAACGTATTGCAAAATTTGAAATACATGCAGATTTTTTTACGTTTAATTCGTTGGTTTTTATTAAAAATGCACTAGAGCAGACTGTAAAGATGCAATGTATCGGGATTAAATCGGACACAATTTGTATTTATTTCCACCTATCAAAGTAATTCTAAGTATGGATTCTACAAACTAACATATTAACAGGTACATATACTATATTAGCGGCATTTCCGCTTTATCCTGGTTATTCCAGATAGCAATATAATTGTATTATATGTCATTGAAAAATAAATAAATAAAATTACGATTGCAGAGTTCAAAATGGTCGCACTAATTTATCAAATTCTCAATATACACACGGATATCCAGCGTGCATATGATAAACAAACTGTATTGTTTGTTAGACATTGTGAAACATAATTACTACAGTTAATTGTACACGTATTTGTCATTCTGACGTGTTATTTTATACCATAATTGGCCGTGTTGTATTCTATAACGATGTGTTGCTTGTTACTGTTTGGTATGCATCTCTATTTTAGGTCCAGCATTTCGTGATGCTCATGCACATTACATTTTTCTTAATCATTTTACACAGTAACGGATATCTTTCTGCATGTGTCGACTCCATTTTGTCTTTAAATAATTTGGACATATTTATCGGGGAATGTATAGCAATATTATGCAGACACTGACAGTTTTCCCGTGCACACATTAAATAAAGTCAAGTATTTGTAGTCTGGCCTTACATTCAGCACATGCATACATCAACATTCACATGGGTCCATCCATTTCATTCATCATCATTCGATATATACACTGACACTGAAATATGGACCCCAGCACACGCATTTAGCAGCATCCAGACTCAAATACCGACCAACTTAGCATGAGCATTGGCATCCGACATGTATGTGTATAACTTTACGTATACGACTTATCTATATTTAAAGATTTACACCTCATTATGCCATATTTATGACAAGAATGCGTCGATAATAATTCATATATCTGCATAAGTATAAGCACGGCCCATTGGCTAACGTGCTGCATGGCCCTTTGGCTAACATGCTAGGCAGAAATATACCTGTTTCACCATATTAGTTCAGGCGCTATATTATTATCCTATGCAAATATAGTCGGTCTGTGTTAACAACAATCTGAAGTCTGCTACATATCTGGTTTCCGATTTCTGACAAAACTACATATTTGCGATGTCCATATTATCGACAACGGAAATGCATGCTATTCAAAAGGCGTATTATATGAAACGTGTAAATACAATATTCTATATAACATGAGCGAACATACAATTATTTAATTAAGGTAGTTTTACATGCAACAAAAAGGTGACGGTTTACATAGTTTCATCTGAGTAATTGTACTTGTTCTTAAACTTATGTATATTGAAAAATAGTATTTAATTTAAGTGCAATTATATAAATATAAAACAAGATTTTAATTTTAGACATGCCACATGAAATGAGTTAGCACTTGGTTTGTTTCCACAGAACAACCAACATGGGTAATGTTTAGACACAATAGTGGTAACTACATGTATTCCAATTTTCGTGCAAGTTCATCAATGCTAATTTTCGTCGTCTTCTGTTGGGTTTCGAAAGTTTATAATATTGTTCCGTCCGGCGTCGTCATCTGGAATGTACCGACCGTTCGGCAGCGCCCGTATTCGCCGAAACATCTGCGGTATTCCCGTCTTCTGGATATGTTTGTAATTGTAGTGTGGCGTCGTTAATCGTGAAAGTTCCATCTTCAATAACTTAAAATTGTAATGAGTTCGTTTGAAATTTCGTCGAACAAGGTGTCCATCAATCCGTGGTAAGCTGTATATCCGTAGAAATCGGTATATTCGCACGTCCGTGCATTTTCGTAGAGCCTACTTGCTTCCGTCTTCTTCGACGAGAGGTACCCTTGTTGAATTTTACCCGGATTATGTTCCACAAACTATTACGAGGTTGAAGTCTCGTAGTCTGTTTATTTGGATTTTATAAGTGTTCTTCATTCTTTTGTATATTGGGAATTAGCTCATTCTGTCCAAATAATTTAACAAATAACCACGTTTAACAGTTTTATTTTGTATGTTTCTTGTTTGTTGTCATGTCAATAAATTACCAAATACAAATGTAACATGTTAATTGAAGATGTATCTCCAGACCCACTGCCAGCGCGCCAAACGGCGACTGTACGTCCGTGTATTACCATGATTACTGTTACATGATGTTTCCTGGTCCAGGCTTCAGTCTCCAGTCTAACTCGTTTGAGTACCCCCACCCACACCATAATAGCAGCAAATAGTGACGTTCGTTGCATCTGGGGTGGCCGTTAATCACAGGTGAGAGCACTAGCCGGAAGTGAGATGTGCTGGAACGCATACAGGGGCACTCGGCCTACATCGTACACCAGGTGGCCGCGCTGTTCCATGCTTCTGTTTCCAGCCTAACACGTTTCGATACCAGCAAGCTGAAATAACAGTAACAGTGAGGTTCGCTGTGTCCTGGCTGGCCGCTAAGCACAGTTGAGAGCACTAGCCGGCATGGAGACATGCTGGAACGATTACGGGGGGACTAGGCCCACATCATGTACTAGGTGGCTGCGCTGTTCCAGGCTTAAGTCTCCAGTCTAACTCGTTTGAATACCCCCACCCACGCCATAATAGCAGCAAATAGTGACGTTCGTTGCATCTGGGGTGGTCGTTAATCACAGGTGAGAGCACTAGCCGGAAGCGAGATGTGCTGGAACGCATACAGGGGCACTCGGCCTACATCGTACCAGGCTGCTTTGCTCCATCGTACACCCACGCCATAATAGCAAATAGTGCTCGTTTGAATACCCGTTTGACGACAAGACCATGGAATTACCTCGTGACGAAATTCGGATAAAAAAAGTTGCAAGCCTTTATGTATCATATTCAATTTTCAATACATTGTTTCTGCTTATGAGCATAATTAATAATGTTAATTGTAATATTATTTGAGCGTGGCCATTTTGTTTTGCATTACAAGATTTTATACTTCTTAATTTCAAAAGTTATCCATGTGAACAATATAGCCGTGTGGGTAGCGAGAAAGTATGTGACCGGTGCGTTCGTGGGTTCGAATCATGCGAACATATTTTTTTCTTTTGTTTAGTTACAAAACATTTGTTTTCTTTTTTTCTTTTGTTTTAATCACATTTCTTGTGTCACTTACACGTAATACTGAGTAAAGTGAGTAAGTTTCTCCTTTCATCAGCATTCAATGCAGAAAATGGTGAAATCGTCTAAAATTGTGTACACTGTAAGAGGCGGATGTGGCCGCTGCACTGCAAGTACCGGTCGAGAACCATTGCATGTACATTCGCTGGAGATAATACGAATGAAACATTTTCTTATAATACATGATTCTGTGGGCGTTCGAAGCGTGACTAAATTTATATTTGAACCGTTCTACAATGTTCGCTATTGTGGAGAACATTTCTCAAGTACTTAGTTACAACAGTCAATACCTATATCCGGCATTATACGGTTATATTTATAAGTTTGATCATTTTGCTGCATCCATATTGTATTGTTCACTACCCACTACTGCTTACTGCTACTGGTGTCCGGTCTAGAGAGGTGCCGCATACATACCTAGCTTTCAGTGATGATCGGTTTAGAGAGGTTCAGCACATATACCTAGCTTGTAGTGGTGTCCGGTTTAGAGAGGTTCCACACATATACCTCGCTTGTAGTGGTGTCCGGTTTAGACAGGTTCCGCACATATACCTCGCTTGTAGTGGTGTCCGGTTTAGACAGGTTCCGCACATATACCTCGCTTGTAGTGGTGTCCGGTTTAGACAGGTTCCGCACATATACCTCGCTTGTAGTGGTGTCCGGTCTAGAGAGCTTCCGCACATATACATCGCTTGTAGTGGTGTCCGGTATAGAGAGGTTACGCACATATACATCGCTTGTAGTGGTGTCCGGTCAAGAGAGGTTCCGCAGACATACCTAGTTTGCAGGTGTGTCCGGTCTAGAGAGGTTCCGCACACACACATACCTAGTTTGCAGTGGTGTCCGGTCAAGAGAGGTCCAACACACTTACCTAGTTTGCAGTGTTGTCCGGTTTAGACAGGTTCCTCACGCATACCTCGTTTGCAATGGTGTCCGATCAAGACAGGTTCCGCAGACATACCTTGTTTACAGTGCTGTCCGGTCTACAGAGGTTCCGCTGACATACCTAGATTGCGGTGGTGTCCGGTCTATAGAGGCTACGCACACATACCGCGTTTACAGTGGTGTCCCGTCTAGAGATGTTCCGCACACATACATATACCTAGCTTGCAGTGCTGACCAGTTTAGAGAGGTTCCACACAAATACCTAGTTTACAGTGGTGTACGGTTTAGAGAGGTGTACGGTTTAGAGAGGTGTACGGTTTAGAGAGGTTCCGCACGCATACCTAACTTACAATGGTGCCCGGTTTATAGAGATTCCGCACACATACCTAGCGTGCAGTGGTGTCCGCTCTAGAGAGGTTTCGCACACATATCTAGTTTAAAGTGATGTCCGGTTTAGTGGGGTTCCCTACATACACATAGTTTACAGTGGTGTCCGGTTTAGATATGTTCCGCACACATACATGTACCTGGCTTGCAGTGCTGACCAGTTTAGAGAAGTTCCGCACACATACCTAGTTTACAGTGGTGTACGGTTTAGAGAGGTTCTCCACGCATACCTAGCTTGCAATAGTGCCCGGTTTATATAGATTCTGCACACATACCTAGCGTGCAGTGGTGTCCGCTCTAGAGAGGTTTCGCACACATACCTAGTTTAACGTAATGTCCGGGTTAGTGGGGTTCCCTACATACACATAGTTTACAGTGGTGTCCGGTTTAGAGATGTTCCGCACACATACATGTACCTAGCTTGCAGTGCTGACCAGTTTAGAGCGGTTCCGCACACATACCTAGTTTACAGTGGTGTACGGTTTAGAGAGGTGTACGGTTTAGAGAGGTTCCGCACGCATACCTAACTTACAATGGTGCCCGGTTTATAGAGATTCCGCACACATACCTAGCGTGCAGTGGTGTCCGCTCTAGAGAGGTTTCGCACACATATCTAGTTTAAAGTGATGTCCGGTTTAGTGGGGTTCCCTACATACACATAGTTTACAGTGGTGTCCGGTTTAGATATGTTCCGCACACATACATGTACCTGGCTTGCAGTGCTGACCAGTTTAGAGAAGTTCCGCACACATACCTAGTTTACAGTGGTGTACGGTTTAGAGAGGTTCTCCACGCATACCTAGCTTGCAATAGTGCCCGGTTTATATAGATTCCGCACACATACCTAGCGTGCAGTGGTGTCCGCTCTAGAGAGGTTTCGCACACATACCTAGTTTAACGTGATGTCCGGTTTAGTAGGGGTGGGGATTCCTACTACACATAGTTTAACAGTGGTTGTCCGGTTTAGAGATGTTCCGCACACATACATGTACCTAGCTTGCAGTGCTGACCAGTTTATAGAGGTTCCACACACATACCTAGTTTACAGTGGTGTACGGTTTAGAGAGGTGTACGGTTTAGAGAGGTTCCGCACGCATACCTAACTTAAAATGGTGCCCGGTTTATAGAGATTCCGCACACATACCTAGCGTGCAGTGGTGTCCGCTCTAGAGAGGTTTCGCACACATACCTAGTTGAAAGTGATGTCCGGGTTAGTGGGGTTCCCTACATACACATAGTTTACAGTGGTGTCTGGTTTAGAGATGTTACGCAAATATACATTGTCCGGTCTAAAGAGTTTACGCACGTACTCAGTTTACATTATTGCCAGACGCATATAACTGCTCACTGCCGTTTACTGCTAGCAGTGAGACACATCTCACTGCCCACTGCTGCTTACTGCTAGCAGTGAAACACACCTCACTGCACACTGCCGCTTACTGCCAGCAGTGAGATACTTACTGCTCACTGCTCACTTCACACCGATCATTTTTTTTACCTTGACCTATTATTTCTACGTAATTGACTTTTTGGCTAAGGTGTGTTTTTTGGCTAAGGTTTTTCGTTATACTATATCTCTGCAACTGCTTCGCCCATTACCTTGAAACTTCACATGGGTGTTTATCATCATCCATATTTTCATTCTACTCCCCAACCGTGCGGCCCCTGTGCCCAATGTCAAGGTCAAATTACTTTGAATTTTTTTGTTAAAGTTTTTTCGTGTACTATATCTCTGCAACTGCTTCACCCATTAACTTGATACTTCACATGGGTGTTTATCATCATTGTCGCGCCCGCTTGTGGAAAGCGCGATATAGTCGGCATTTTGGCATACGTCCGTGTGTCCGGTTAAAGTTTTTGGTTAAACTTTTTCCATCTACTATATCTCTTTTTTTAGTGTCCATGCCTCGCCCAAAGGCGCGACATGCATCTAGTCTACAAAAAGTGGGTATAATTATGTTATCCAAGTGTCTATGCTTGGAAAAAACCTGGCCTTCGTGGCTTTGCCTCGTTTCTTGTGATCTATCCAACCCAGGTATGACATTGCCTCCACGTATGCATTGTTCCCACGTATGTCACACCAACAAACGGTGCACAAATCCTGTCCATACATCATACGAATAAGCCCATACCATTGAGAGTAGATGGATCTTTATTCGATACTGAGATTGCTCCAGCCAAAGAATTATATTTATACACAGAGTGAAATGGCAACTCAAATTTATTTATTCAGGTTTCTGTATAGATTTCGCGCTTTTAGTTTCTACATTATGTGCTAGTAGATGCAAATAGCTTCAACTAGTTGTTTGCAACCAGTGTAGACCCAGATGAGACTGCATATGAACATGTGAAAGCTTATGTGAGTATTGCACATGTGTCGTAAAACAACTAGTCACCGTTACTTGCAAATACCGGCTGATATTGTTATATTTCGACTGTTCTTTAATTCAATTTGTCCATTGTTGTCTCATTTATTCCCTCATTATTGTAGGGCAGAATGGACTGTATGTAAACACATGGCAAACCCTCAATTCAGCTACAATGATCCTATCCATATGCATATTCATTGCTTTCATCTCTTTCATTCTGCTCATTTCCCTTCAAGTATGTCTCGTTTCTGTCTGTTTCAGACGGCTGCAACCTGTACGGAATTGCCTTCGATACTCTCAGTTGCCACACTTACACGTGTTCATGATCCAACAGTTCTTGCCGGCTCAGCTTAGTTGTGACTGCCATATTGGGAACATCACCGCGTGTTTCTCCGCTGGTGGACGGGACAGCAACATTATTGGAACTCGCTTCTGAGGTATGTGCACTATGCAGCCAACACTGACAGTCTTGCATGCAGCTTTATTTCCCGGCATGAAGCCACCTTGCCATCTGCCATAATTTTATTTATGACCACTTATCCATAATCAAATGGACTATTTTACATCCTAAACATTATAGCCCACCTCTTGTCAGACAGTTTAAGACATTGACCAAACTTAGACATATTGTTTCGTTCTGTACAGGAACTTCATATTTTAGCCCACCATTTGAACCGTCTCACTGAGACGGTTCCAATGAGGGGTAATTGCACGAATACTTAACCAATGTCTTAATTTCCGTCACAGAAATCACGTGTAGCCAATTCTGACTTGCAGGTGCTAAGAGCTGTTTGTATGGCAGGGGTACATTTATTTTGTATGCCACTTACCGTACTTCCCTTAATCAGAGAGCCACTGCAATGTTAATGGCGAACTGGTCTAGATACTTTAATACTTTAAGAACCAGTTGTTAAATCATCTGATAGTGATTACCAGTTCATCAATGTGACATGGCAGTTCACTGGTAATTTAAGCTTCCAACACACTTTGTGAGCATGTATAAGGAAACGGCTAGATGAGCAATTTTAAGGCTGCAGACCCTGTTGATCAGTGTTTTGCTTGTACGGTGAACTTGCCACATGTGAAAGTGACCTGAATCTTCCTCAAAGTGACATTGTTGCATGTTTTGGTGTTCTTGCATCTATTCCTCAACGAGTGATGTTTTCCACTGCATAACACATTTTTCTGCAAAAATATGTGATTTTGGCATGATTTCAGTTGCAGAAGAGTGCGAAACTGCTGCTCGAAATTTTAATCCGAAATATTGGCAGCCATTTTATCTGTCAGAAAGGCAGGTCTACTGCTCGAAAACAAAATGGTCGGTACCAGTACAGACTATGATCAGTGTGACAATGTGTGATTGCAGAATTGGTACAATTAGCAAGTATTAGTGCAAACTCCGCATGGGATATTTGAAATCCATGTTGTGAAATGTGTGGCCGCTGCCAAATAAATGCAGATTTTGTGTAAACACAGCAGAGTGCAGACAGCCTGTGCGTTATGTCTGAATTGGCTGTTGTTGTTAATATAGCTCTTGTACCTATCAGGTAGCAAGTGCATGCAGCAAACAGATTATGTGAATATGTGAAGTGAAAATAATCACAAATAAGTTTCGGCTGCGGTCGCGGGCCCGAAAGCTCCATAAATTGCATAAAATGTGTGAGGACTGCCACCAAAAAAGAAAATATTTACCATCTTTCATCCGGGATGCGCACCACAGGTAAACAAACCACAATTTCCGATATTTCCATGCTGTCACAGCTGTCAGACGGAGATAGTTTTTGCCTCGGTTCTCCACACACAACGTATAATCTGGTGTGTTTTGATGACATTTACTTTTTTAAATGACTATGACTATGTTACATTATCTAAATGTAAATACTTGTCACAGATACGTTAAACTGGTTCACAAGATGTTTGAAGTAAACACACTATTGACCGGTTCACGTTTAGTACCAGTGGCCGACACCCACATATTCTGCTTATCCTATTGAATATGTAAAATATGATGTATAAAATTGATTGCTGAATGTAATATTTCGTTCAGCAAACAATTATTTCCATTGAGTTATTCCGTTTTTATGTTCAATTAGCTACCAACAACCATTGGCAAACACTAGGCTGAGTCCTAAGACGGAATTTGACATACAATGGAATTAAATTCCTCAGGTGGGGATTTCACATGTACCAATTAGTCTAGTTGCCAAAATGTTGACCCTGCAATGTTAATTACTGTAAACTTTTTTCATGGAAATGTGTTATATATGGTTATCTGAGAAAAATTAGCTTGGTTGCTACTTGTGCAATGTTGAGCAATTCTCAGAATTCAAGATGGCCGCCGCCGCCATTTTGGAAATTTACTGATTTTCAACGTTTGATCTCGATGGCCAAGAGAGTCTTGTAATACAACTTTTCAGGGTTTTCATGAGTGGAATCTATTTTTGATGATATGTCTTTGATTAAGTGCCAGTAGGCATATATATAATTGCATATTTAATTACCCCACCAACTTTATTTCAATTGAAATGCATATGTTACAATGTGTGTCTTCATACATATGTTGTAGCTCACTTAGCCGTGGATAATACACATCTGTGTACTTACGAAACGCATACTAACACTAGTTGATGTTTTTATATCAATATCACAATACACAACTATTCAATGAATATAAAAGTATACATACATACATTTACCCCACCCATACAGTTTACAGTCGTTTGAGCTCACATGTCTTCAATTCCACGTTAGATCAGCATGCTAATAATATACATGATTTATAATCATGAATTATATGTGTGTATATACGTTACTGATTGTCCGTATAAGCCACCATACACAAGTAAATCACAATGTACGATTGGACGAAGACGACAACAACAACAACAACATCAACAAGTATCTACCCCGGTTTCTGTGGGTCAGGCAGCGTATTTATTACAGAGAAATAAGACATCATGGTGAGAATTGTTATTATTAATCACATTGTTCTGCTCAGGTTGCGTTTTTCTTTGTAGATATGTCAAAATAGCAACATTGCAGACGATATATTTATGTGTCATGTGTTTCCGTGGTTATTAATAATAAAATACATTATTTTCATTTAAAATGTGCCTAAGCAGAAACAAAAGGTTTTAAATTTGATAATGCAATATATTGGCGTTATGCAGCTGAAGATCCCTTGACTCAAAAAACACGAGACATCCTCTAAACATCACACCCACCAGGCTATACACCTCGAACACTACACAGGACCATACAAGCTGAAGCCACCCGTACTTCTACCGAAAGAGCTGTCTGCTGAAGAGATGTAGCTTCAGTCCTCTGCCGTCGGGTTCAGTCAGGATCGAGACGCGGCGTGGCTGTCGCAAGTCCACGAGAATGAAAAGCCAATAAGAGTGCTCAGCAGGACAGAATAGTGGACCACCCTATCCAGAAGCCCAAAGACACTGGTAGTTTTCTGACGAATGATAGACTCACCACCCGCTCATCCTGATACCGTTCTGACTACGCTTGTTGTGTATCTCGAAAAGACACAAAATACATTCGGGATGGATGCAGTACATCCACCTCTCAGTCGACCTCTAACTGTACCAGACTGCATGCCTAATCAGTGGAACAACCCTCAGCGCTGGAACCGACTCGTACTTCACCCTGGCATGATGCACACTCTCATGAGTTTCATGGGTTGTATAGGGACAATGATGAAGGCAACTGGCGTGGAAGTTCTCACCAGTGCAGCGTTTGGTGGTATCACCAGCATCGTCAATGGAAAGGCCTGGACCAATGCTCTACGAGCATACCGTCTCATCATCACAGTGTTGTTGCAGAGCTTCTTCTCAAAAGGCGCCAAAACATACCAAGACCTGAGCAACTACCTTGATGCATGTAGAAAAGATCCGAAACCTACGCTGCTGGCGCTGATGTTCCTGCACGGAGAGCGGAATGGTGACTTTCTTCTCCACAGCACTGTCTCAATGCGATGCTATCGTATTTCCTCGCCGCATGTCACCACAATTATGCCCGCTACATGACCTGGTATGTACGACAGATGGAGCACCTTATTCCCAAGCATGCCAAAGAGGACCTACTAGCAGGCGCCAATGTCTGTCGACACTCGGACGGCGGAACCGCGGTGCCAGCCGATCAGTTTGGCGAAATGACATACATCAAGCGAGGGAAGGGTGCTGGAGGCATGAAGGGCATTTCGACGAGTGCCGAGCAAGTTGCCGTGTGGGTCAACAGTTTCAGTGTATGCGCCCATCTCGACATCGCCATTGAAGATATGTACAGTGAAACTGGAGAGGAAGAAAAGCCACATGGTGGAGCGGACGAAGAGAAGAACAAGCACATGGAGGAAGGAGAGGGAGAAGGAGACTGGACGAGACCAATCGGAAGAACATCGCGTCAGAGGTGGAGAAATATACTCATGAGGGTCTCAAGGAGAAGCATCCAGCTGTATATAATATCTGCAACGGCCAAGTGGCGCCCAATACAGTGAATGTTCAGGATGCTCTGGCTATCGGAAGTGAGCAGAGCGAACAGTTCTCAGCTTCGCAAAGCAATGACTTCCACACAACCATAAAGAGAAAGGTCAAAACCATGGAGGCGCTCAAGAAGGCAGTCACCGTCAAGGGAAAGGCCATATACGACATTGAGACACTGTTCAGTCGGCTGTTGGTTGTGGGAGAGCAGTGCAGCATGGAGTTTGCAGATGTTTTACAGTTCGAGCCGAGTCCAGTCTCTCCGCCCTGATCGATGAGTACGGCTGCCTTAGGAAGGCCATGCTCCTCAAGGGTATGGGTGTCACTGTCACAAATCCACCTGATCCAGACTTGATGCTAGTGACGCCGGACAATTGCTGTACCACGTCGTCCGGCCAGTCGCCGGCACCGCAGTATATTTGGCTGCCAGCATTGGAGCTCGAATGGCCCACTACCCTCCTGACTGTAAGACAATCGTCCTGTTTGATAGGTACGACCAAGAAGCTCCTAGCACAAAGGACCATGAGCGGACAAGAAGAGGAAGAGCTAAGGAAGTCCAGCTGACCCCGAACACCCCTCTTCCATGTCGAGAAGCTATTCTTCATAATGCCACGAACAAGGGTATGTTGAACAATATATTATGTGGCTATACGTTTCCACAAAACATCCAGCTTGTCAACAAGTTAGAATGTGACGTCACTCATGCGGAGGCGGACATTACCCTTTGCAGATACATGCTGACCGCGGCGGCAGATGGCTCCCAGACCATCCGCATCCTCAGTGACGACACTGACGTTTTTGTTCTCCTAGTGTACTGGATATCGAGGGAGCGCATCGTTTCCAGGGTTCAACTTGAAAAGTGGAATGGTGATGTCCTGGACGTCAATAAAACTGTTGAGCGGTTGGGCCCCAGAAAATTACAGCCATCTTTCTCTGTCCACGCGTTGTCGGACTGCGATACGGTGTCATATCCATTTAGAAAAGGAAAGCAGTCAGCGCTCAAGCTCCTAGAGCTAGACATACCCGGCCTCGATAAAGTACTCGGTCAACCTGACGCAACCCATGCTAAACTGAAGGCGACAGCAGACAGCTTCTTCCTACACATCTACGGACAAAAGAGTTGTACGTCAATGAATGAAGCACATGCCCGCTTCTATCGTGCTCGTAAGAAGCCTCCGCCACTGAAAAAAACTGCCACCGACTGATGCCAACCTGCAGCTGAATGTGCTTAGAGCTCCTCAAGCATTGCTGGATGTAGTGAGCTGCAGCTGCACTGCACAGGGAAAGACATGCAGCAGCGCACGCTGTAGTTGCGACAGTGCAGGACTATAATGCACGGACTACTGTAAGTGTGAGGGGAGAGTCACCTGTTGTTGTCCGTTCACCAGCAAGCAGCAGGTAAACATTGAAGAGGACGAAGGGTGGCTTGTTGTAGACGATGATGATGAAGACCAGTAGGTGGTTGTGACTGTTTACCAGTAATACTGTGGTACTATAGTGCGTCTCCATATAAGTCATGGTGCTGTACATCAGCTGTTTTGGTTCATGGACAACTGTTATTACATTTACAACTACATTTTGCTTTCTAAACAGAGGTGTGGGTGCCATTGTGTCATCCATAAGCCAGTTCTTGCATTTTGTTTGTTAATCCATGCACATGTATATGTCTAGTCACTGAACAGTGTTATGAGTGTCACTATGGCATCCATATGCCAGTTCTTGTTATACCGTTTGTTATTTCATGCCTATATATATGTCTAGTCACTGAACAGAGCTATGAGTGTCACTATGGCATCTATATGCCAGTTCTTGCTATACCGTTTGTTATTTCATGCCAATAGATATGTCTAGTCACTGAACAGAGCTATGAGTGGCACTATGGCATCCATATGACAGTTCTTG
This sequence comes from Conchocele bisecta, assembly GCA_029237695.1. Taxonomy (NCBI): domain Eukaryota; kingdom Metazoa; phylum Mollusca; class Bivalvia; order Lucinida; family Thyasiridae; genus Conchocele; species Conchocele bisecta. The sequence continues at coordinate 84,023,595 of CM055268.1, forward strand.
CTATACCGTTTGTTATTTGATGCCAATATATATGTCTAGTCACTGAACAGAGATATGAGTGTCAATATGCCATCCATAGACCAGTTCTTGCTATACCGTTCGTTATTTCATGCCAATATATATGAATGCCACTATGTCATCCATAGATCAGTTCTTGCTTTATTATTCGTTAATACATGCACAGTTCAATATCTAGTCACTGAACAGAGCAGAGCTATGAGTATCACTATGTCATTTCATTGTTTTCCTTCTAAAATGAGTCACCTATTTGTGTCATGCTGTATATGTATGGCACCAGTAGCCTGTCATTTAGACCACATTTTCAATGTTAGGCAAGCCTGTAAATGTAAAGTTTTATCTTTATGTATACGTATCTGTGTTATGGGCAGAAAGCCTAAAGATATTAAACTTTGTAATATTATATATTGTGTTTCATATTGTGGTTCCGTCCTCCATTCTTGGGAATAATGACAATATTTTTACCTCCGACCTCTGCTTTTACATTGACACTGTCCCTATATTGGAAAGTTACACCAAAAAATGACTTCCCCACCCTCTACAACCCCTAAAAGGAGGTATTACACGACTGGATAGGCCATCAAGATCAAAAGTTGAAAATTTGTCAAAATCCAAGATGGCGGCGGCGGCCATCTTGAATTCTGAGAATTGCTCAACATTACACAAGTAGCAACCAAGCTGAATTTTCTCCCCTAATTATATAGAACACATTTACATGAAACAAGTTTACAGTAATTACCATTGCAGGGTCTCGTATAGTTCATATAGGGCCGGCAACTCGACTAAATATGTACTGTAGAATAGCGAATCAGATCTTATTCACACTTTATCTGTTGATTATGCTACATTTTCTATACGTATTTCACATAAACGAATGTCAATATTATGAAATGAACATATTTCAATACCTTTGAACTCTGTTATATATTTACAGATGTACGGTAGATTGCATTGGAAAGGCAATATTTATTTTTCTAGTCGTACTAAAATGACAAAAAGTATTTCAGAACTACAATGTTTTTTTTTACAATGCTGACATTTCTTTCAATTTAAAAAAACAGAAAACATGTCACAATTAACAGCTAAATTATGAATGAGATGTGATTCCATACTCGGCAAGGGAAACCTATATATGGAGGGCACGAGAGTATTCTGCAGAGTTGCTTCCTGCAACTAAAAGTATACAAGAGTGGATATCTTTATTTATGACTTTCTTGTTACTTGTGAGTTGAATTTGGTTATAAAAGTAGCATGATTAGTAATAATTCTAATTAATTTTAGGCTAACTGTATTTTTTAACTAGGTCGCAAATTTGTGTTAGCAATTAGTTTGATTGAAATCAGAGCAATGTTGGCAAATAATTCTGTTACAACCAGCTAGCATGCTATGTATAATGAATCCATTAATTGGAACACATGATATGGACAAATTATTGACCACTTACTTCAGTAGTAAGACAATGGAATGTGAATGTATGCAATAACAAAACATGCAGCAACCTCACAAAAAGATGATAATTGTATATGTGTATAGGTTATTTACTGTAGTTTTCAATTTGTATGGACATAAACATGTATTTGCACATTAAATCAAATATGTACCATATATGTATGTGTATGGCTAAAATTTTCAAAGCAATTCTCATGATTGGTGCAAAAACAAATACTGAACTTCGCTGCCAATGTGTCCTGGTCTCTGTCAACAGACTTTTTGCGTTCAATTTCTGCATATATTGTTGCAAAAATGTTAAAATGTGGTGATAGCAGGACAAATCTGAAGTTGTTATGCATTCGGGGGAGCATATTGTTGCCGCTTTTTCCGTCCGTCTGTCGTCGGCGTCACACTTCGGTTAAGGTCAGACCGAATCTATTTGTGTAACAGCTATGTGTTTCGACAAGCGCATAAACATTTCGCGGAAAATGTAAACGTCAATGGTACTTTCGGTTTTGAAGAGTCACTATTATGTTTACAGACGTGGTATTATCAGTGTTATAGAAATTACACTAACGGCTAATAATTTGTAATAACGATAGTGGGATACGCCAGACATGTTTTAAATAGCGCTAAATCCGTGTTTTGTTATTAGCCGATCTATTTATAGATCGGCTAATATATTGGTCATCCATCGAATTCTGAAAAAGTTTGTAGCAACCCTTTTCTCCGCTATTCGGTAATCTACGAACGCGAATTTTGCTGTATCACTTCCAAATTGCATCAACCGATAAAGTTTGCATTTTTGGCAATTATCTCCGTTTAAAACTTTAAATATAGCCAAATAACCGTAAGTTGTTGTTGTTGAAGTCCATAGTTGGCTCTAATGGCCATATACGCCAACATACACCGATTATTGGGCTAATTTAAAGCTTTTATTTATTAAACAGAACAAGTTTCAGCCACGTATAATCGCGTAAAATATGTTTATTCGGCTAATTTATAATCGACCTCTGCTCAAAATCTCCTCCGACTAGCAAACGCAGCATCTCGGGTTTATCCCATTGGATCGCGTATGCGCTTCATTTGACGCTAGTTAATATTCACAAAATTGTCCACCAATCAAAACGAAGAATTGCCCTTCATAGCGAACTTTGATTTGTTTACGTATCATGCAGGGATGGCAGGGATGCATCCAGCACGCGCGATTGCGGCAATCCCCCTTAATTATTGTCAATGCCGCAAATTATTGATTGTCTTGCGCCCGACATAGCGCAAAAAATCACGGATGGGCCCCTTTTTAAATGGCCAGTGCGCACATTAAAAAAACGTAATTGACTATTTAAACGCGCTGCGTATTTAAATCATTGGAAGGCGTGCAGTTCAATCGAGTTTGTGCGGCCGTTGAACGTAAGCTTCGAGTCGATTTAAACCATTTAAATCGATAAACAAGGGATAAACAAGTGACAACGTTAACCTGTTATGCTCCATTAAGAAGTAATAAGCTTATGGCAAATCATATTACTTTGGGGCCGAGCTACTAAGTGACTGGTGTGGCATGGAAATATTGAGTTCTGATTTTGGGAATTTTCCTCATCGTGGACCCGTTTATTGCGGGATAGTACAACCCGTTGGCCCGGCCTTAAATGACCTTAGCTGTTGATAGGCCGTTAAACACCAATACTCATTCGCTCATTCCTCATTCATCCCCCCCCAGAGACTCAGTAACTATTAAAATGCGGACATATATTAAACCCTGATTTGATCGGCTAATAACATCATGCTCTGCATGACTTTTCATTTGTTTGTTTGTTTGTTTGTTTGTTTGTTTGTTTGTTTGTTGGGGTTTAACGGCCTATCAACAGCTAAGATCATTTAAGGCCGGGTCAATGGGTTTAGTACTAGGTGTGATTTATTTCGTTGACCGGAACAGTCGCATTATATCGCTCTGATAGCAATCGATCGCAACACATCAAATCTTGTGAGTACTTCAATATATCACTTATTTACCAGCTAGTAACGACACCTTAGCAGCAACAATCAAGTAAATGTATTGATTTATTATTTCTGGCTCTGCTCTGTATAGTGATCTGTGTAGATTAAATTAACAAAACACGGGATTTATCGTGGTTCTGCATAGCATAGGGTCTCTTTTCTCAGCACTGTGGTTCAAATCTGACCACATCAATAAATACTACTAATAATAGCCATCTACACTGAATACAAAGCACAGCTTACCACAGATTACCACGGCAATACAGGTAAGGTGGTCCCTATTGTTGTACTTGGCTCGCACGCGTAAGTATAACTCCGCACATACGTTGCCACTGTGAGGTGATATTGTGAGTATATTTATTCTTCTCAGTGGATTCTTTGTACGTAGGGATCCATAATTATTTATTATTTAATTTGATTAGTAGAATTTAATTTAAATTATCCTAATTCAATTCATTTTTCCAATAATAATCAGAACTAAATATATACTTGTTTATATAAATTAAAATATTACTGGAATAGTCAATATATCTTGCATCACAGTAGCACATTGCTATCTATAGTCTAGGGGCCAACGTACGAAAACTAATCAAAACTGTTATTACTTGTTAGTACTTCTTATATAAATAGACAATATAGGCAATATAGACAGATATATTGATAGATATATAGCAGAAATTACACTTTAGAAGCATATACTATATATAGTCAAGGCGCCAACGTACAGAAAACATGACTGTGAAATTACTTATTATTACTTATTATTATTACTTATTATCAAAAATATTCGTTTCCCATCTTCGGTTAAAGTTAAATAATGGCATAACTCAACACACCTAATAACCACATACATGTACCACACAGACCACCCCACCATCACGTCAATCAACTGTGGAACCAGTCACAGACACAATACCTGACAAACAGACAAACAACAACACACAAACTGACATAATCCGCTTCAAAATCATTGGGTCCAGGCGAGCTGCAATAAGATTACCGCATTTCGTCTTGGTCCTGATGTCATTCCTGGGTAATAGACTAAACCAGTCAGATATTCGGTATACACTCGACAGCGTACCGGACATCATTAGAGTCACTCTACCAAAACAATTGATTGGTAGAGCAAAATCATTCACGGCACCCCCAAGTATGTCAAACGTAGAATTCAAGTTAGTTAACAAACCAATGCCCAGGAAAACGCAGTCCAACACGCACCAACAACAACAACAAATTGTCACGGTGGGCATAGCTGAGCACCCTGACTTCGCCCGATTGAGCAAGGAAGACATCATGCTAGCATTAGACGCCAAAAAGAACAGCATCACCGACGCACACCACGTAGGTAAATCTAAAACCGCATTGCTTGTTAAATTCAACATAAATCTACCATACCAAATAACACCAGCTTCGTAGATCAACAACGGTAACCCAATCGATATTGGCATCACAATTCAACGACCAATTCGCTGCAATAAATGCCAGCAGTTTGATCACCGACAAGACGCTTGCAGAAACAATTTGTCAACTGCCCAATTTGTGGGTATGCACACTTATATAAGGATTGCACATCTAAATACACGAGGGACAACGATTTCTGCAACAATTGCTTTGTAGCAGAATTACAGGCAAGTGGCCACCGAGCCAGCGATCCATACTGCCCGATATTTCTTAAATACAAGACGCACATTAATCACACAAATCAAACAACTAACGCGTGACGCACTCAAGGAACAACTGCAAACACACACTTCGACCAATACCACACATGTTCATGCCACCACTAATCTACCTATACAACAACAAAACGGCCAGTATTCAACTATCCCAGCCACACCACAATACAACAAACGCAAACGGGCATCTGAATCACCATCCATGGATACACACGCCAAACAAGATACTGAAATACAGCAGTATGTAACAAAAAATCAACTTTAATAAACTCTAATAGCGGTGATAGAAACAACATTAGAATCTCATTTAGGAATTAAAACAAAAGGAATAATAGGTCACATAGCAGAGTCCCATCTACAAAATAGGACAGTTCACACACCCGAAGTTACTGCCGCTATTATTCAACACGTAAACACGACACCCAGACAAAACCCTACATCACCCCCACCCACTAAACAAAAATGAAATAATAAAATACTGAAACCCACTGCATCCATCAATAGCTACGAGTAATCGCAAACATGCTGGACTAATAACGGAAATAGACACAACAATACTAGAACTGGAGGCGGAACTCGGCATAACAACTGAAATGGAACCCGAAATGTCACATAGCATCAGCATGGACTGCGCAAAATGTCCTTGCTGCCCAGTCGTAAACAATAGCCCCAACAAATCCGCCCCAGCGTCATCACCTCTATGCTTATCAAATATATCACAAAATAGTTCCAGCGACAACATTAACACGTACAACATAGAAGAAGGTCATAGAAGTGTTACGAAACAACACACAGAGGCAGCAACCGACAACATTAAAACGTCCACCCCAAACGCCAGTCCAACGGGTAGCCCGGTGGGGGAAACAAATAAGTGCGCTAAATCTAATAAGAACAAAACATACAATATGCCACTTACACAAAAACAATCAAAAACTTTTAACAGGAATGGAACATTTGGTAGTTGTCAAACTAAAAAACCTAAACGTAAAGTCCAATGTAAGCAAGGTCTCAATGTTCTAGCGCCTCCAGTACAGCTGAGAAGTAATGAACCTGAAACAACCTCCCAGCCAGAACCTCTGAATAGTAAACATGGCGCTCTTCTGCACAAACGCAGAATATGTTCGCAATAATACATAACATTAATAAAACATAAACATATATGGGTAGAAATAATAATAGTAATAATTACCCCCTGACAGTCCTTCAATGGAACTGTCGGGGATTTCTACGGACAAATGGAGAGCTAATAAATGCTATAGAAACTAACATATTGTCACCTGATGTAATATGCCTTCAGGAAATGCCAAAACCATCAACTCTAACAGGATACAACTTAATAGCGCACTCCACAAATCCATTCCATGGTAGTGGAGTAGGCATATATGCTAAAAATGGAGTTTCTTGTACACAATTAAAAACGAATCATCTGAAGGAAACAGAACATATTCTTTATTCTGCAATTAAAATATTAGGTAACAAAGATAATATAGACATACTAAATGTATACATCGGTCCCGGTGGCAGTACAAACGCTACTAAACTACACAATCTATATAACATTACCAAACAGATAAGTAATAAAGCTCTGATATTGGGTGACTTTAACGGACACAACCCACTTTGGGACGTGCATTATCTCGCCAAAACTCCTCTAAAACCGTTGTGTCAATCGATCTGAAACTATACACACATCTTCTACACATATTGAATATGTGCACCTTGGTATTTTCATGCTGAAAATACATTTTTTAACAAAAACATCACATTTTTAACTTGGACATTTTTTCTACATTTTTGTAGTCAATTCTATATATAGTACAGAGTTTGTGTACACAACTCCTCTAAAACCGTTGTGTCAATCGATCTGAAACTATGCACACATCTTCTACACATATTGAAGATGTGCACCTTGGTGTTTTTATGCCGAATATCATTTTTTAGCAAATATATCACCTTTTTAACATAGCAATTGTTTCTACATATTTGTATACAGTTCTATATAGGGTACAGAGTTTGTGTACAAAACTCCTGAAACCATTCAGTCATTCGATCTGAATCTGAAACTATACACACATCTTCTACACATATTGAAGATGTGCACCAGGATGTGTTTATGCCGAAAAATATTGTTTTAACAAAACATATCACCTTTTTAACTTAGCCATTTTTTCTAAATTTTTGTATCCAATTCTATATAATTTCTTCTTTACACATCTCTACCTAGATTAGTATACCTGTTTAAATACATCATTGAGTAATACAATACAAGTAAAGACATTTATTCACCGCTTATTTACCAGTAGGCATTATTTTATGCAAGTTTGCCTCGATTTGCTAAACATACGAATTGTTGTCATCCATGTCATTTTGAGCCTCCAATTTCCCAGTCTTGCGCTTGTACATGTAGGATGTTTGCTGGTGAAATTTATCAATTTATCTGTTTACTATTGGCTGTTAATGGCATTGTATATGTAGGTAACACTTATTTATGCATTTAGTCAGTATATCATATAGTTCACTGTTTCAATGCAAATAATGGCTATGGTATGGCGTTTCAACTGTTTCACAACGTTCTCAGCAATGGAAATTCTGAAGTATGACCTAGTAACGTCATAAACATAATGACGTCAACATTGCACGAGCAGTAAGCAATATGTATCCTTCGAATAACACATACATTGCACAATATCTATGCCAAAATTTATTAAGATTGGAACAGTATGTCACAAGATGTATACGTTACAAAAAGTGTCCAGTTTCTTTTGAGGCCACCCTGTAATTTTGGGATAACACTTAAAATTCCTTTTCTCATGCAGCTGGGAGCTGCCTATTGGTGGCTGTGACTGGAGAAATGGGGCGTATGTGATTTTTGATCAGTGTAGAAGACGGGTGTTTCGTTGATGGAATGGCGAACTGCTAGACTGAACAAATGGATCTTATGTGTGTTGCGACCAATGTAGATCCAGATCAGACTGCATCAGGATCTGCACTGTTTGCCACAGGTCACAAATCCCGTAAGCCCCATTTGTCAAGTCACAGCCAGATTTCAGTATTAGAAGAGTTTTTATATCTTGGCCTTTACATTTGGAATATATTTGTAATACTCTTTTAGACAGATGGAATTTTTTTTTAAATGTTTTCTGTTCAATTCTTATTTCCCAATGAAAGTATATGTTATGATCATCCATTTAAACTGTCTCATTGAAACTGGTCAAATGGTGACTGCGAGATATACTTGTGACGAGAAATAAGGTTAATATTTTGACTTTTCGTTCATTCGAATAGTGTACAGGTGTCTCCTTATTGTATCCTCAGAATGTTGAGTGAAAACAATAGTTTAAGCCTGTTCTATACCTGATCAAAGAACGAAAAATACAAAATAGAACATATGAATAATGATGATATAATGTAACTAATCATACATAGAAAAGTAAGGACAACAGGCTCGTATCAATTATATCACACCAATATGTTTATACTGCAAGTTAGATATCGGTGTACATTTGCCAACATTCAAAAAATGTACTTAAGGTGTGGCTGAGGAGTACGGTACACTTTTTATACGGCCGTTTGAAAAAACGGGACGTATTATGTATTCATTTTGTACGAGTGGGCGGCTGGCGGGCGGGCGGGCACAGCTTGTCCCCGCAATAACTAGAGGTCGACTTGACGGATTTTAACCAAATTCGGTATACATGTTTATAACGGCAAGATGAAGAAGCCTATTGATTTTGAAAAAAATCCGATGACTTATCTCCCCTTGGCGGCCATTTTTATTTTTCGCACTCTGTATCACTGTCCACGCGATAACTCAAGTTCTACTTCACCGATCGTAACCAAATTCGGAATACATGTTTATCACGGCAATACGAAGAAGCATATTGATTTTTAATAATTTCCGATGTCTTGTCTCCCCTTGGCGGCCATCTGTATCCTTGTCCACGCAATAACTCGAGTTTGACTTGACCGATCATAACCAAATTCGGTATACATGTTTATCACGGCAAGACAAAGAAGCCTATTGATTTTGAAAAATTTCCGATGACTTATCTCCGGAGGCCATTTTTAATTTTCGCCCTTCGTATCCTTGTCCACGCAATAAGTCTAATTTTACTTGATGGATTGTAACAAAATTTGGTTTACATTTTTATCATGTCAATACATGTTATCTCCCCTTGTTGACTAGCCTTGCCTCGACGGATGTATATTGTGACCTTCGGCACTCTTGTTCCTTATTAAATTTAAACAAATGATAAAAACACGAAACAAATTTAAAAATTCACTTATTTGAGCTGCAAAAAACTTTAATACAGTATTACTATTCAATTTGAAAATCAATGCATATTTACATATTCAATGCGTATTTTGCTAAAATAAGTGCATAAAATACGCCAATACACACCTTATTTGCTTGGTATCATGATCTTGTTGCTTTTCTATCCTGGTTTGTATCCAGTTTTTATGAACACTGGTATTTACCGCACATATGTGGCTGTAACTGGAGATATGGGGCATGTGGTGTTTGTATGTGATTGACTCAGTCTGATGAGGGCATGCACTATTCACCTTTCATTCAGTAAAACATATGTGATGTTCCTAACAAATGGTATAGATCTTAATTGACTGCAGGACTCTGAATTTTTACCTTGTGTTGTTACTTTTTAACTCGGGGAAACTGGTTTTCAACGTTTTTCACAACCCCCTCATGTATTGAATCTGGATATGCCCGTGTTTTTATTTACTATTGGCTGCCTATAGATGTAATTTCATGATTACAATGGTTTGTACAATTTTGTTATTCCCCCCTGAAAGTCCTGGTGTGTACATGTACATGTATAAATGTGTGTGGACAGCTTGTCTATACAATGTGCCGACTGCTTTGCTGAAGAATATGTCTGACTTATTCTCCAGTTAAGTATATATTTCATGCTCATAATGCTCCTATACACTATATTCACAAAGCGTATGTACCTTTATTTCTGAACTGAACAAACAAACAATATAGCTGTCTGCCTGCTAGGTTATCTGATATTGATGGTATCCATTTTACTGTGTTAAGGACCCGTTCTATACATCATCATCGTTTGATTCAAAGATTATTGCTTCCTGAACGTGATGGAATATATGTATAACATATACATGTATATGAATACTGCCTCATTATTGTATCCTATTTGGCACATGGAGTGGCCAAGTCGGCCATCTTTGTGTGTTCCAGCCAGAAGTCAGTTTCACCTGTTCTGCCATTTGACAAAGAACTCAAAATGTGAAGTAGAACGTATGCTATAATGTAGCTAATTGTAAAATATATCAGTTTTCTAGACAGGTTTGTGCCTGTGTTTTTAACTACATGAACCACCATTATAATTACCCTCATACACCGAAAATCGCACAGTGCATTACTTTTACCTGGCAAACCACATAACACATACAATATATACCCACTACTGTACTCTATTATTATGCCCCACCACGATAGTGGAGGGGGCATTTAGTGTTACCCATGTCCGTCTGTCCCGTCCCGTCCGTCCGACCGTCACAAAACTTTAACTTTAAATATCTTATAATTTCTGTTTTCTTTCGCGGATCAGCTTCATACTTCATATACGCATTGCTCTAATGGTCCTCTACTGCCCTGTGCCAAATCCATATTCGTCCTGCCCCCGCCAAGCCCATGGTCAAGGTCACATATTGGTGCTTCAAAAACTTTAACGCTCAGGTAAAAAAATAATTTTACTTGGAATTTGGCCTCATTTATTATCAAAGCAAAACACATTTTCTAGTTTCTTGTTATTTATAAATCCAGTGACATGTAAGCAGTTACCTGGGTGTATTGTCCCTGGTGTCTACTCACCTACTATGTGAGTAAATATGGCTTTACCTATGGGCAACGTGTACACTAACATAGGCTGTGCATCAGATTGAAAAGTTTACACATCAAATTTTATTTTGAGATTGATGGAGAAATGCTCAGATATCTCTCCTTTAGTATAATTTGCTGGCATAATAGCTATAGCTTGCCGTTGTCATATCTGTCTTATTATGTATTGCACCAAATTTTATTTGGTTTACTGTCATATTATTTACTGCATGTGTCAAGCACATTAAGTGGTGAAAGTGTACGATGGCTTGTACATACAAAGATGGCGGAGATGGTAACACAATGCTCCATATAGTATACAGTAACAAGACAATATTCACATACATGTTTGTTATAGTCATGTATCACATCACTCTTATGAAACAATTATCATTGAAGTCAGGTGTATCTATTTATCACCTAATACCTTAGAAAGAATTTCATATAATTGTATAGAACTATTGTCTAGCATTTCTTTCTAAATATAGTATACTAGTAGTTTTGCCATTTCACTACAAATATATTTTTACCACAAATCTTGCAGGTAAGTAATACTCGTACAGTTATAGTTGAAAGATATCACCCCGGTTTATCACAATTTGTGATATTTTCAACTGAATAAATCATTAACTCCCTGGTGGTTCATCAAATAAAATAATGTATTTTGTTTATAGAGGCCGTTTGCGGGCCATAAAGAGGAACTTGGTGTCAGATATGCACAGAATCATGATCTATTTCTGAACCAAATTGTACCAATACATTCCCTGAAAAAATCTGTGATTGATAAAAAAATTAATGCTGAATAATAGCTAGCGTTGCAAATGCTAGCGATATTGTTGGTTACTTGTTTATCTTATTTAACCCTTGCAGGTCTGAATTAAATTTCATCGTCTGTTATTTATTTCTTAATTTCCATTTTTCTCAACAAAACATTGTTTGGCAGCACTTTAGAATCATTTCAAATGGAAATGGTTCTAAAGACCTGTCACACCATGCTTTCTGTAAGGGTTAGTTATGGTAAGTAAACTAGTGTCTACAATGTAAACTTTCTGATTATGGTACAGAATGATACATTTTGGGGACGATGCTGAGAAAATGGACACACATACGACCAGTGTAACCCCAGATCACTAAGCGCATCCACACAGATCAGGGCTTACACTGACCGCCATTCAGTCTATCTGGTGTTGCTTTGTCACGGAACAACCAGTGTTGATCGGTCTATTCAGTGTATGATTACAAATTGTGAGCAGATCTACATTGGTCAAATATGTCCCAAGTGTCTTTTTATCGTCAGCCCATTTCACCTTGTGGTTGGGTAGATGTACACACGCCTGGGGAACTATGTTACAACGAGGCCGCCATGGCACCGAAAAACATCACGCCGTGGAGTCGAGTTTTTGCTATTCACAGATTTGCTGCTTTTACATGTGTCAGATTTAGAAGCCAATTATTCGCTAAACAACAAAAGGTAATATTTATTTTCTTATATCAAAATGTTCTATAATGATTGATTGAGGTCACACATACATGTGTATGTCGTTTGCGTGTTTGGTGTCACCAAAATTGGAGTAATGTTTATTTACTTTCGTTTTCCTATCAAAATGTATGTAAATTTCAAACTCGTATACAATTATATTCGGCCACACAATTTACTGTTTAACACATGCTTTGTTGTTGTATTTTCATTTGTGCAAAGGAATACGTTAGACCATTGCTATGCTACTGAAGTTTGAAAGTATTACTTTAAGTCACGGAGTAGTTGACGATTGGTACGGAGTAGTTGACGATCGCTATCTTGCATCACGGCATTTCTTTGATATCGTTACAGAGTGTGGTCGAGATATGGAGTACTCGTACACAGAGGGACCAAGCCTAGTAATCGATGTAACTGACATCTCATTGAATGTTTCTGTAGCGGAAGAGAATGTTTCTGTAGATGAAGAAATCCCCGAGACCCCTAGAGCTTCTGTGAGTGCACCGTGCCATACCAGTACACCGAAGCCAAGTAGGCACGATCCTACACCAGTACGCATATATACGTGTCCTGAAGTGACATGTACTTACCAGACCAAGTCGCGTGGTAACTTGAAACGGCATGGGTCGACCAGGCACGGTGGACAGAAAGACATGTTTACTTGTGATAGGTGCCAAAAGCAATACAGTTGCAAATATGATTTGCAACAGCACAACCAATGTGCGCATTAAAATTCCAAACTAATGTGCGAAACATGCAGCAAGGAGTTTATGACTAAACAGGGCTTATCGCGTCATAAGGCGGTGAAACATGATAACACATTTATATTCAAATGTAATCTGTGCGAAAAGGGATACAGTGACAAACATCTGTATTATGACCATATGAATACACACTTAGGAAACAAATCCTATTCATGTACAACGTGTTCCAAGACGTTCTTTTACTATAGTAGCCAACAGAAACATGTAGCATCGTGTACTGATCGTGTACCAGACAAATTAAATGCGCAAAATGCGGAGAAAAGCAGAAATCATCCACTTGTCTACGAGATCACTTGGAGGGTATGCATGGAGATAGGAATAAACGATGCACCTGTGGCAAAACATTTGCATGGTGACCGTTGTACGTACGCCATCTGAAAGTATGCACATTTTGTTCTCGTGTACAATGATAGTTTAGTTTAGCAACATATCCATCCTATGTGGAACGCCAAATCTACATAAACTCAAATATATATTGTTAGCTCTAAATATTTAGAGGTAGCAATATATATTTAGTGCTAGCAATACATATTTGGAGAGCTCTCGAAATCATTTGTAGAGCTCTCATCTCGAGCTAGCTCTAAATCAATTAATGATATCTCAAATGGATTTTTAGCGAGCATTATATAACTTTGATTTGGAGAGCTCTCTAAATCATTTGGATATATCTCGAAATCACTCTGAGATCTCTCTAAATCATTTGGAGATATATCAAAATTATTTGGAGAGCTCTCGAGATCACTTGGAGAGCTCTTGAAATCATTTGGAGATATCCAAATCAAAGTTATATAATGCCAGCTACAAATCAATTTTAGATATCATGAATTGATTTATTGCTAGCTCTAAATATATATTGCTATCTCTAAATATATATGGCTAGCTCTAGCAATATATATATTTGAGTTTATGTAGATCTGGAGTTCCATAATATTATTATATCTAGTCGATTATTTTTGATAGATCATACGTGTTCTTTTGTTATTTGTTAGTTTTGTTATTTGGTTAGTAACAAATTCAAATATGATTATTAGTACATCTTAATTACAAATACATCATTATACAAACAATGGCTTACTAGTTTCATCGTTTGGTATTTCCTACTACCACTGAATGACGTAACTGATTTCCACACCAAATCTGCATGCCTTTTAATGTCCAACATCTTTATACTTCTTTCATTACTGGTGGAGGACAAGTATATAGTGCAACAAGACAAGTAACATGACAGATCAGCCTGCACACCGAGGGCCTATACTGTTCGCTATTCCGTCAATGAATACATTTAACCAGGTCAGGCTCAAAATGATGTATAATTTACCAAATTATTCGATCTTGTCATGCGATGTTTTTTTGCCAGCATAACTCGGGTTCATAGGTACTGTTATTCTTATCTTATATTTTCCCATATGCGACTGTAAAATAAATACAAATGTTCGAATAAATATCGTCTTTACTCTGTAACTTAGATTTTTATCTCGACTCCACTCCGTCACATACAGGTGCCACTCCGTAACATTTAAATAATGTTTATTTTCAAATATCTGCCGATTTAACGGGCAAATAACTGTGTATATAGCAAGCAGTCACATGGTAATCGATGTTACGTCACTAGTATTGTCATTGGGTGGTGTTTTATCCAAATTTATATGTGGAACCAGTATATGCTCAATTATTGAATTAACAGATACTTTTCGAAACATAAATTGCATATAATGTGTCACAGATACATTCTCACAACATTAATACATAATAATATTAAACGTTTCGAATGAAAAAAATGTTATACCATCGTCTTGGCATTAAAATGTCAGCCATATAGACGGTTGTTCCAGCTTCCACGTCAAAAAGGCCCCGTGCAGGCACCGGGGCGGGATCAACTGATCCTGAGAATAGTGCTGCAGTAGCCATTGCTTGTCGTAAAAGGCGACTAAACTGGCTTAACGATTGGGTTCATACTTTCCGGAACCCACTATACCGGATTTGGCCCTCATGTACATTTTTGGCTTTCTTGTATGTGAGAGTTGAGTCGGGCTATGCCCCATATATAAAAGTAAGATTAGCGCTAATCCTATTACTTTTAGGGGATGGGATAAATGATGCTGGTGTGGCGAGGGCCTGGCACCAGATATCACTCAGAATCATATGAGTATGCTAGCTGATCAGGATCTACACTGGTCAAAAATGCAACTCCGAATATACATGACCTACCACAAGAAAAAATGGGCTTTATTGCATTTTTGTCCAGTGTAGATCCTGATCAGTTAGTATACTCATGTAGAGGAATCAGCAATGTTTTACTCAAAGGTGAACAGTGTAGGCCCTGATCAGACTGCGCAGGCTGATCTGGGGCTACACTGGCCGCAGACTCGATAAGCCTCATGTTGTCAAGACGCGTCATATAGGGGGCTTTGCCTGAATGAAATGATACAGTGAATCAACAATGATCAGCTTCACTAAATTGCAGTACTGGGCACATACATTGTATTATAAACAATAAGGTCCATTTTCTCAACAACTGGCCATATCAGATTGCATATCCGTACTTGTATGGTGGTAACTTGTTGCAATGAACTGAATATTGAATTTACCGCCATGTTTTCACCTAGTTTGGCCTTGATAAGGAAATTACCAGTAACAGATTCAGATTCTTTATTTTCATTAACACTTTCAACACCACATGCCTGTATAGTGGTCAGGCGCGTAGCTGCATTAAGGCACTGCAGGCCCGGGCCTGCAGAATTTTCGAGAAAATGGTGTTTTTAAATGTGCCTGAGTGCATCATTTACCTTCTAGTTTCGATTTTATTTTCTGGGGGGGCATGCCCCCAGACCCCCATAGCATACTCGCACCAACGGTGCTCGAAGTCGTCAACCGGGCCTGCAGATTCAAATTGGCTAGATACGCCCCTGGTGGTATTGGCAAACAGTGTAGATACAAGTGAGCCGCCTCATGACGAGCCATCTATTCAGGATCTGCACTGTAATTTTCATATTTTTAAGAACAAAACACCCGCTTTTCTTATCTTAAATGAACTAGTCTGAAAACCAGTTTGTGACGGTTGTATTGGTTGCTCAATTAACATATATATTAAATTCCATTCCAATTACATAGGGTTGAAAGGGTTAATCCAACATGGGAAATGACATGATGAAAACATGGCGGCGATATCAAAATATTTGTCAAGATCTGCCACCAACACTGGGTTAATAATTTTTGTGAATATTTGTGTTACTTGTTACTCTTGGAAGTGAGTTAGTAAGTAACTTGTTTATTATAGTGACATGTGTTAAATGTAGCATACATGTACATGTATTGTATATATTGTGATACTGGAGAAAAGACACGACCGTATCAACCTGTACTTCACTTTCAAATATTCAAGTTATTACACCACAACAATAGTTGTCGGTGGCATATAGTGTTCATCCTGTCCGTCCGTCTGTCAGTAGACAATTTTCCTTGTCCGGTGAACTACTTCTACAGTTGTTGGCTGATTCTCTTCATACTTGGTATACATCCCTACCATCAAGTACAGGAGTGCGTAACATACAATTTATCTCTGTTCCACTGATCCATTTGCAATTATGCCCCTTTTTCAAATCTGAGTTTTTCCCCTTGTCCGGCGAACAGCTTCTACAGTTTTTGACTGATTCTTTTCATATTCGGTATACATCCCAAGCATCAAGTGCAGGAGTGCGTAACATAAACATTTTTGTGTCTCACCGATCCATCCACAGTTATGCCCCTTTTTCGAATCTGAAAATAATTTGTCTTCCTTGTCCGGCGAACTACTTATTCAGTTTTTGGCCGATTGAATCATTCTCTTCATACTCGGTATATATCCCCACCATCAAGTGCAGGAGTGCGTAACATTTTTTCATTGTACCACCAATCCATCCACAGTTATACCCCCTTTTTCCGACTCTGAAAATAATTTTTTCTCCAATCACCCAATCAGTGATTGCTGTTGTATTCAATTGGCTTGAAATGTTATATGCGTGTTTTTTATCATCAATATTTTCATATCTAGCCTCTCCTGTGCCCAAGGTCTATGTCAAATGGCCAAACTTTCTGGTTAAGTTGATTTTATCCCTTAGACCGCTATCTTATTTTTTTTGTCGTCTGCTGTTTATTTTCCATTTTTATCATCAAAAACATACTTTGACAGCACTTTAGAATAATTTACAACATGCTTTGACAGCACTTCAGAATCATTTCCATTGGAAATGATTCTGAAGTGCTGTCAAACCATGTTTTTATTGAGAAATAAGGCAAGATATAAAAGCAACAGCAGATGACAATTGTTGTGTGTAGCGGTCTAAGGGTTAATACATGTGCAGTGTGGGGAATCATATGGTCACATTTTACAAACCCCTGTCAGTCTGCCTGCCTGTGTTGTGCTGTCAAACCATATTTTTATTGAGAAATAAGGCAAGATATAAAAGCAACAGCAGACGACAATTGTGTGTAGTGGTCTAAGGGTTAAAGTTCCAGGTTCAATAGATTCAATGTGCTTTAACTGATTTACCATACGAGAGATTCGCTTCAAACTTTATGTGCATGTTTATCATCCATATTTTCATTCTCTGCCCCATGCAAGGCTGATTTAGATCTACACTGGTCTCAATACCTACAAGCATATGCTATGAAATTTTCGTCAACTTTGGACGTCTACAGAAAATATCACAGTTTCTGTAAATATATAATATCATGAAAAAGCGCACATGTTCAGAGGTACAAAATCACATGTCGTGTCTCATATAGAGGTATTCTCCATGTCAAGAGTTAATTCAAATTCGCGCAATTTTCCTTTGTAGGGCATTTACCACAAGTTACTTTGTGACCTCAGCATGGACGTGATGGCTTCAGGTGGCGTTGGTCCCGCGAGGCTTCGTCTACCCACCCTCGGGGGATTGAAGCACCACATCTACGCGGCGTACTGCTGCGACGACCACGGCGGTGTGGCGCCAATTATCGCGTTCCTGGAAGATTGCCGAATGCAGGTGTATAACCCGCCCAGGGACGAGGATCCAGGTTTGTACTAGTTTTGAAATTCATCATTGCTAACCCTTACACTGCTATCTTATTTTTTTGTGTCTGCTGTTTATTTTCTTCTTTCCATTGTTATCATCAAAAACATGCTTTGCCAGCACTTTAGAATAATTTACAACATGCATTGACAGCACTTTAGAATCATTTCCATTGGAAATGATTCTAAAGTGCTGTCAAACCATGTTTTATTGAGAAATAAGGCAAGATATAAAAGCAACAGCAGACGACAATTGTTGTGTGTAGTCTAAGGGTTAATACATGTGCAGTGTGGGGAATCACATGGTAGAAAGATGGCAGTGGTGGTTCATCCATCCATCCATCCATCCATCCACAAACAACCAAATCCACCGCCATTACCAACCAACCAATCATTAACCAACCACCCACCAACCAATTCCCCAACCACTATGTAACCAACCAGCCAACCCACCAACTGCCCGCACTCCCACCAACTGAGCAACCAACCTACCACCCACCTCCCCCACCAACCAACGAGCCAACCACCAAAGCCACCAATCACCTTTCAGGTCAAACTTTGTTCTACAACTGGCTGGACAACGGAATACACGAGTCCAAGATCACCCTGGTATTCCTGACGAAAAACTTCATACAAAACTGCGACTGCAAATACCAGGCACAGCATGCGGTGAGACGCGCGATATTGACGAAGGGCCAACACCGCGTGATCTGCGTAATGCTGACGTCGTGTAAGGTGCCGTGGTATCTACGTCAGTTCAAATGTGTCTACACGTGGCGTTACTGGCAGGAGCCCGCTGAGTCTCATCGTCGTATTCGCAAAGCCATACTCGGTATGTTCATGAGACAAGCCATGTTATTTTGTACCTAAAGATATGCAATTTTTTCATACTGTTTACATGACATTTTCGGAAGCAGATGTGGAACTCAACCTGCAATTGCTCTGAAAATTTCGTCAACTTGTGACGTCATCGACAGAAAATATCATTAATTTTGTAAATACTTTTCATGAGAGGTCGCACATCTTTTTAGGTATCAAATCACATGGCTCGTTTCATATAGACCAATCTGATAAATAGGTTAGTAATACCAAACTTGGAAAATCAGGAGTAACTTCCCATAGGGCATCATTGGTGGCGGTATTTGTCGGCTTGATGTCACATTAGTACAGGAATTTAATAAACTAATCAATGTGATGTCAAACCGGCAAATTCCGCCTATTGTAACGTCGGTGAGTTACTTGTGATTTTCCAAGTTTGGCAACCTATTTACTTATAAGACTGATATACAGAGCATACAAGCTTAGTGTATTTTGATATGAGGTTTATCAATCATGGCTGGGAAACGCATAGGAATTCTGCTGCTCACCGAGGACAATGACATTCCAGTTTTCAAATTGTTGTGACCCGGATATTTGTATCAGGTTAATGCCCGATATCACATTATGTTATCTGACAGTATGTATTCAGCCAATTAAAGCACATGCAATTGTGTTTAACTAACTTTATTACTTAACCCTTTTCATGCTGAGGATACGCCATTATGTTTGCGGAAAATCCTAAATATTCTTCTTCTATGCGCTCAGAAGTATATGTCGCGACCACCATTTGAACCGTCTGAGTGGTCACA
The DNA here is from genome assembly GCA_029237695.1 of Conchocele bisecta. Taxonomy (NCBI): domain Eukaryota; kingdom Metazoa; phylum Mollusca; class Bivalvia; order Lucinida; family Thyasiridae; genus Conchocele; species Conchocele bisecta. Next base: position 84,043,473 of record CM055268.1, read on the forward strand.
ACATATACATCGAGAAATAAGAAAAATAAACATGAAATATTTCATACCCGTAGATGTGTATTCCGAATGTAATGGGTTAATAACTGCTGTTTAGAGTAATACAAAACTTGTAACCTGATAAATGGTGTCAATACGGAATACCAGGGCCTGTTCTCATAAAACTTTCGGAACACGTACTTCGTTCCCATTCTCCAAAAAAGAAGTTTCATTGGTCGAGGCTGAGCTGTGTACTGTCTCAGCCAATCAAACTGCCTGGTTTCGAGTATGAATTTGGAAAATATGCTCTGAATGTTTTATAAGCGTATGCCCAGTCCTGTACGTATTCACGTTTATCATGCAAGGCTAGGAAACATAGAAATATCCAAGATTGCTCGAGGCAATTCCTACTATTTCGACCCGAACCTGTTACAAACTACAATAGCCTGGTATTCATCAGTTAACTTGTTTCCTCCACAAAATCGCAAGTATAATGTGGTTTTCCCTGAAAAGAACTCGTACTTTTGTGTCATTTTACTTCAGATAATTGGATCAGTGTCTGCAGTATTCAGGGAGTTAGTGAATCGCCCATCATGCCTCTACTACTAGTATCATTGCTGGAGTTTATAGTATGTTTTATACATATTGGCAACTAGACTACCCATACATACCATAAGCCCCATTTCGGACTCCACACACTTTAAACAGACCAATTGTTTTACGTACCACAGTAAACGCAACATCCCATGATTGTATTTATGCCCCCTATGCGATGGCAAGGGGGGCATATTTCGTTGCTGTTGAGGTTCCGTCAGCCCGTGTACTCTTACGTCAAAAAGTTTTTAAGAGTTTCTCCATCATGTAATATCTTCAATATTAGTTTAAGGATTGGTTTAATATTTGGACAGTTCATTCGCCTAAACATCTGTGACACAATCGCACCACCTTCACCTTTGTGACCTGCTAAATGGTGCAGAAACACTTAGCCATTTTCTTATGTTGATACGTTTGTAAGAGTTTCACCATCATGTAATATCTTCAATAATACGCAAATGATTGCCTTAATATTTGGACAGTTCATTCACCTGAACATGTGTGAGGCACTCCCACCACCAATGACATGACCTTGACCTTTGTGACCTTCGAAATGGTGCTGAAACACTTAGCCATTTTCTTGCGTCAAAAAGTTTGTAAGAGTTTCTCCATCATGCAATATCTTCAATATTACTTAAAGGATTGCTTTACTATTTGGATATTTCATTCATCTGAACATGTGTGACACAATCGAACCACCAATGACATGACCTTGACCTTTGTGACCATCAAAATGGTGCTGAAACACTTAGCCATTTTCTTATGTCAAAAGTTTGTAAGACTTTCTCAAATGACGTTGAAATTTTCTGATGATGGAGAGGGCATTTAGTGTTACCTTTGTCCGCCCAACCTTGTAAGTCGTAACAATTTTAACCGTGCTAGCTTCAGACCTGAAACTTGGTATGTAGCTTCCTTATGATGAGTAGATGCGCAAAGTTTATTTCAAATTTGTATTCGATCTCGGATCATGGACTATCTCCCCCTTTTTTACTTAGAATTTTCCAATTTTTACCTGTAAGTCGTAAAACTTTTAAACTCTTAATAGCTACACACCTGAATCTTGGTAATGATGTATGTAGCTTCCTTTTGATGAGTAGATGCGCAAAGTTTATTTCGATTTTTGATTCGACCCCCGGGTTATGGCTTATCTCCCCTTTTGGAATTTTGCCTCGTTTATTATCAAAGTGATATGTGGGACATCCATGTTCTATGAACACATTTTATAGTTTATACACAATCTCTAGTTAGAGTCCATTATGACATGGGGGCATTCCGTGTTTTACAGACATAATATCTAGTGCTTAAGTATCATACCGTGGAATTTCAGCTCCACAAGAGAAGTACCGCCCCATGATCTGCTCCGTTATTAGAAGCCGGGCGTACCCAGTGTCTTCCATCGGGCGCAAGTCTGTAGCAACGTCTTGTAAAGACAAATTGCCATTCATGAAAGACGTGCTGGGATATCTCACTGTCCTTACTAACGCGAAGAAGGTGAAAACTGCGCTACATAATTGTTCTATCGTCTGCACGACCGCAGAGTGTACATTCTCCTGTTTGGGTACAGAGATTTTGACCTTTTATGACCACGTCAAATCTGATTGCAAGCATTCAATGGTAGCGTGTGCCGATTGCAAGCAAAACATAAAACGAGGAAAGCTTAGACGGCACCAGAGCCGGTGTAAGCACAGAAAGGAAAAATGTCAGAACGAGGGATGTCGACAAATGTTGAAGACAAATCAAATGGAGAAACATAGGAATATTTGTTCGTACCGCGAGGAAATTTGTCCGAACAGCCACCTGGGTTGTGAACAAGTGTTTGACATAAAAGACACTGGGAAACATTTGGAGATTTGCAAGTTTGAGTATATCACTTGTGAGTTTTGTTCGGAGAGATTTCTACTGTACAATTTAGACAAGCATCTTTGCAGCTACGAGGTTATCAGATGCGACAACTGTAGGACTGAACTACGGAGAATGGATATGCAGTGCCACGTGGAAGCTTGCAAAATCATAGTCACGTGTCGCAACTACGGATGTACCAAAATTATTTCGCGAGGCCAACTACCGAGGCATGAATTGGAATGCGAGTTCGCGCCATGTTCGTGTCACAATCCTGGCTGCGGTCAAGTGTTCACAAAGAGTACAATACAACATCACGTGCGTGTGTGTGATTATCGACAGGAGCCATGCTCAAATTGTGACAGGTACATAACCGTGAAAGACATGAGGTGGCATAATCGGCTGTGCGACAAAATGGTGAAATGTGACAAATGCGGAATCACCCTGCCCAGGTTGGTAAATCCATAGGAATCGGAAGCCCTACTGTATGGTCAGTACTTTGATTTTCTTTTCTCTTTATTGGTAGCTCTACCGTATGGTCAGTACTTTCTGTACTTTGATTTTCTTTTCTCTTTATTGGAAGCTCTACCATATGGTCAGTACTTTGATATTCTGTACTTTGATTTTCTGTTCTCTTTAGTGGAAGCTCTACCGTATGGTCAGTACTTTGGTTTTCTGTTCTCTTTATAGAGAACAGAAAATCAAAGTACTGAAAGTACTGACCATGCGGTCGAGCTTCCGATTCATATGATAAATCCTAAGCTGATCCGCAGTGACAGACCAGTGGGCGACACAATTTGATCAGGGTCTACATTGTTCTCGATTCAGTAATTGTGGCATTCATCTACAAATAAAGGATCTTTCATGATTGATGATTTAATATGGTATTTATCAAACAAGTTTACGATACTGATTTGATAAGAACGAGGTGAGTTTCTTATGAAGTCTGTCAACTAGTTTTTGTCGAGCCCGCTTGCGGAAAGCGAGACATAGTGATCACAATGACGTCCGGGTGTCCGTGCGTGCGTCCGTGCGTGCGTCCGTCGGTCCGTCCGAAATCTGCGTTAAAGTGTTTAAATACCTTATATCTCTGCAGTCCTAAGTCACATTGACTTGAAACTTCATATGCTTATTATTCACGATCCATATATTCATGCTGTATCCCACTCATGCGGCCCCTGTGTCCAAGGTCAAGGTAAAATGACATAGAAGTTTGCGTTCCGAAATCTGCGTTAAAGTTTTTAAATACCTTATATCTGTGCAGTCCTAAGTCACATTGACTTGAAACTTCATATGCATATTAGTCTTGATCCATATATTCGTGCTGTATCCCACTCATGCGGCCCCTGTGCCCACGGTCAAGGTCAAATGACTTAGAAGTTTGCGTTCCGAAATCTGCGTTAAAGTTTTTAAATACCTTATATCTCTGCAGTCCTAAGTCACATTGACTTGAAACTTCATATACTTATTAGTCATCATCCATATATTCATGCTGTATCCCACTCATGCGGCCCCTGTGCCCAATGTCAAGGTCAAATGACTTAGAAGTTTGCGTTCCGAAATCTGCGTTAAAGTTTTTAAATACCTTATATCTCTGCAGTCCTAAGTCACATTGACTTGAAACTTCATATGCGTATTAGTCTTGATCCATATATTCGTGCTGTATCCCACCCATGCGGCCCCTGTGCCCAAGGTCAAGGTCAAATGACTTAGAAGTTTGCGTTCCGAAATCTGCGTTAAAGTTTTTAAATACCATTATAATCTTCTGCAGTCCTAAGTCACATTGACTTGAAACTTCATATGCTTATTAGTCATCATCCATATATTCATTCTGTGTCCCACTCATGCGGCCCCTATGTCAAGGTCAAATGACTTAGAAGTTTGTGTTAAAGTTTCTGTCAAAATTTGCGTTAAAGTTTTCACATACCTACTATCTCTGTAACCGTCAGTCGGAATTGCTTGAAACTTTGTATGCTTATTGGGCATCAAACTTCAAATAAATACACTCTGAGACCATCGAATGCCTCGGCGGGCTCGACATGCGGGCCGCGGCCTTCTCGTAATAAATATCAAATGCCCTTGTTACAGATGTTAGATTTTATGTATTATACCCCCAGCATTCGAAGTATGTCCAGGGGTATATAGTGTTCGTAATTCTGTCCGTCCGTGTGTCCGTCCGTCCGTCTGTATGTCCATGTTACAGTTTTTGGGTACCCATTATCTCTGCAACGGCAAGTCGGATTGACCTCAAACTTCATATACTTCCTTATCATCATCCATATTTTCATTCCATTCCACAATCGTGAGGCATTCATGTCCAAGGTCAAGGTCAAATTACTTGGACATTTGCGTTAAAGTTTCTGGGTACCGAATATCTTTGCAATGGTAAGTCGGATAACATCAAACTTCATATACTTCCTTATCATCATCGGATCCATATTTTAATTCCATACCACACCCATGCGGCCTTCATGTCCAAGGTCAAGGTAAACAAAAGTTGCGTTAAATATTTGAGTTAAAGTTTTTATTTGTCGATCAAGGCGGCGGCCATATGTGAGCCCCTGCTCACTTTCTCTAGTTGTACAAGCACATCATTATATATTGCAGCTGTATGGACAACATAATGTGTTTACTGTAGCGGTGTCATTTTACATATTCTTATTTTTAATACTCCATATTCTCCATTGTGAAAGCCCATTTTATGCAATAAATTGCGTTTAAAAAATACGGGATTTATGTCAGTATTGAAACTTTTTATTGTACAGTAATCTTAGAGCTGAATGTACAGTACTTTCTCCCGCAACCCCACCCCCTCCCTCCTCCCCTCATACAAGTACATTCCCATCTGTGTACAGAACTTTCTCCCGCAACCCCACCCCCTCCCTCCTCCCCTCATACAAGTACATTCCCATCTGTGTACAGTACTTTCTCCCGCAACCCCTCCCTCCTCCACTCATACAAGTACATTTCCATCTGGGTACATTACTTTCTCCCGCAACCCCACCCCACCCCCCTCAGTACATTCCCATCTGTGTACAGTACTTTCTCCTGCAACCCCTCCCCCTCCCCTCATACAAGTACATTCCCATATGTGTACAGTACTTTCTCCTGCAACCCCACCCCCTCCCTCCTTCCCTCATACAAGTACATTCCCATCTGTGTACAGTACTTTCTCCTGCAACCCCCCTCCCCCTCCCCTCATACAAGTACATGCCCATATGTGTACAGTACTTTCTCCTGCAACCACACACCCTCCCTCCTCCACTCATACAAGTACATTCCCATATGTGTACAGTACTTTCTCCCGCAATACCACCCCACCCTCCTCCTCTCATACAAGTACATTCCCATCTGTGTACAGTACTTTCTCCTGCAACCCCTCCCCCCCCCCCTCCCTCATACAAATACATTCCCATATGTGTACAGTACTTTCTCCTGCAACCCCACCCCCTCCCTCCTCCCCTCATACAAGTACATTCCCATCGTGTACAGTACTTTCTCCTGCAACCCCTCCCCCCTCCCCTCATACAAGTACATGCCCATATGTAGTACAGTACTTTCTCCTGCAACCACATACCCCTCCCTCCACTCATACAAGTACATTCCCATATGTGTACAGTACTTTCTCCCGCAACCCCACCCCCATCCTTCCTCCACTCATACAAGTAAATTCCCATCTGTGTACAGTACTTTCTCCTGCAACCCCACCCCCTCCCTCCTCCCCTCATACAAGTACATTCCCATCTGTGTACAGTACTTTCTCCTGCAACCCCTCCCCCCTCCCTCATACAAGTACATGCCCATATGTGTACAGTACTTTCTCTTGCAACCACATCCCCTCCCTCCCCTCATACAAGTACATGCCCATATGTGTACAGTACTTTCTCCCGCAACCCCACCCCCTCCCTCCTCCTCCACTCATACAAGTAAACTCCCATCTGTGTACAGTACTTTCTCCCGCAACCCCACCCCCTCCCTCCTCCACTGATACAAGTACATTCCCCCATCTTTTGTACAGTACTTTCTTCCCCTCCCAACCCAACCCCCCTCCCACACATACAAGTACATTCCCATCTGTGTACAGTACTTTCTCCCGCAACCCCACCCCCTCCCCTCCTCCACTCATACATGTACATTCCCCATCTGTGTACAGTACTTTCTCCTGCAATCCCACCCCCATCCCTCTCCCCTCATATTAGTAGATTCCCATCTGTGTACAGTACATTCTCCTGCAACCCAACCCCCTCCCTCCTCCACTCATACAAGTACATTCCCATCTGTGTACAGTACTTTCTCCCGCAACCCCACCCCCTCCCCTCATACAAGTACATTCCCATCTTTGTTCAATACTTTCTCTCCCGCAACCCACCCCCTCCCTCCTCCACTCATACAAGTACATTCCCATCTGTGTACAGTACTTTCTCTCAAACCCCACCCCATCCCCTCCCCTCATACAAGTACATTCCCATCTGTGTACAGTACTTTCTCCCGCACAACCCCACCCTCCCCTCATACAAGTACATTCCCATCTGTGTACAGTACTCTCTCCAGCAACCCCACCCCCTCCCCTCATACAAGTACATTCCCATCTGTGTACAGTACTTCTCCTGCAACCCCACCCCTCTCCTCCACTCATGCAAGTACACTCCCATCTGTGTACCGTACTTTCTCCCGCAACCCCACCCCACCCCTCCTCCCCTCCCCTCATACAAATACATTCCCATCTGTGTACAGTACTTTCTCCCGCAACCCCTCCATCCTCCCCTCATACAAGTACATTCCCATATGTGTACAGTACTTTCTCCCGCAACCCCTCCCTCCTCCACTCATACAAGTACATTCCCATCTGTGTACAGTACTTTCTACCGCAACCCCACCCCCTCCCCTCATACAAGTACATTCCCATCTTTGTACAGTACTTTCTCCTGCAACCCCACCCCTCCCTCCTCCCCTCATACAAGTACATTCCCATATGTGTACAGTACTTTCTCCCGCAACCCCATCCCTCCCCTCATACAAGTACATTCCCATCTGTGTACAGTACTTTCTCCTGCAACCCAACCCCCTCCCCTCATACAAGTACATTCCAATCTGTGTACAGTACTTTCTCCTGAAACCCCATCCCCTCCCCTCATACAAGTACATTCCCATCTGTGTACAGTACATTCTCCTGCAACCGCACCCCTCCCTCCTCCCCTCATACAAGTACATTCCCATCTGTGTACAGTACTTTCTCCCGCAACCCCATCCCCTCCACTCATACAAGTACATTCCCATATTTGTACAGTACTTTCTCCTGAAACCCAACCCCTCCCCTCATACAAGTACATTCCCATCTGTGTACAGTACTTTCTCCCACAACCCCACCCCTCCCTCCTCCACTCATACAAGTACATTCCTATCTGTGTACTGTACTTTCTCCCGCAACCCCAACCCCGCCCCCGCCTCTCATACAAGTACATTCCCATATGTGTACAGTACTTTCTCCTGCAACCCCACTCCCTCCCTCCTCCCCTCATACAAGAACATTCCCATATGTGTACAGTACTTTCCACTGCAACCCCTCCCCCCTCCCCACATACAAGTACATGCCCATATGTGTACAGTACTTTCTCCTGCAACCACACCACCTCCCTCCTCCACTCATACAAGTACATTCCCATATGTGTACAGTACTTTCTCCCGCAACCCCACCCCTCCTTCCTCCACTCATACAAGTAAATTCCCATCTGTGTACAGTACTTTCTCCTGCAACACCACCCCTCCATCCTCCCCTCATACAAGTACATTCCCATCTGTGTATAGTACTTTCTCCCGCAACACCATCCCCTCCCCTCATACAAGTACATTCCCATCTGTGTACAGTACTTTCTCCTGCAACCCACCCCCTCCCTCCCTCCTCCCCTCATAAAAGTACATTCCCATATGTGTACAGTACTTTCTCCCGCAACCCCATCCCCTCCCCTGATACAAGTACATTCCCATCTGTGTACAGTACTTTCTCCCGCAACCCCACCCCCTCCCCTCATACAAGTACATTCCCATCTGTGTACAGTACTTTCTCCTGAAACCCAACCCCTCCCTCATACAAGTACATTCCAATCTGTGTACAGTACTTTCTCCCACAACCACACCCCTCCCTCCTCCACTCATACAAGTACATTCCCATCTGTGTACTGTACTTTCTCCCGCAACCACGCCCCCGCCCTCATACAAGTACATTCCCATATGTGTACAGTACTTTCTCCTGCAACCCCACCCCTTCCCGCCTCCCCTCATACAAGAACATTCCCATCTGTGTACAGTACTTTCTCCTGCAACCCCTCCCCCCTCCCTCCCCTCATACAAGTACATGCCCATATGTGTACAGTGCTTCCTCCTGCAACCACACCCCCTCCCTCCTCCACTCATACAAGTACATTCCCATATGTGTACAGTACTTTCTCCCGCAACGCCACCCCTCCCTCCTCCACTCATACAAGTAAATTCCCATCTGTGTACAGTACTTTCTCCTGCAACCCCACATCCTCCCTCCTCCCCTCATACAAGTACATTCCCATCTGTGTACAGTACTTTCTCCCGCAAACCCATCCCCTCCCCTCATACAAGTACATTCCCATCTGTGTACAGTACTTTCTCCCGCAACCCCATCCCCTCCCCTCATACAAGGACATTCCCATCTGTGTACAGTACTTTCTCCTGCAACCCCACCCCTCCCCTCATACAAGTACATTCCCATTTGTGTAAAGTACTTTCTCCTGCAACCCGCCCCCCTCCCCTCATACAAGTATATTCCTATATGTGTACAGTACTTTCTCCCGCACCCCGCCCCACCCCTCCCTCCTCCACTCATACAAGTACATTCCCATCTGTGTACAGTACTTTCTCCCGCAACCCCACCCCCTCCCTCCTCCACTCATACAAGTACATTCCCATATGTGTACAGTACTTTCTCCTGCAACCCCACGCCTCCCTCCTCCACTCATACAAGTACATTCCCATCTGTGTACAGTACTTTCTCCCGCAACCCCCCCCCACCCCCTCCCCCCTACACTCATACAAGTACATTCCCATATGTGTACAGTACTTTCTCCCGCAACCCCACGCCTCCCTCCTTCACTCATACAAGTACTTTCCCATCTGTGTACAGTACTTTCTCCCGCAACCCTGCCCCCGCCCTCATACAAGAACATTCCCATATGTGTACAGCACTTTCTCCTGCAACCCACCCCCTCCCTCCTACCATCATACAAGAACATTCCCATATGTGTACAGTACTTTCTCCTGCAACCCCACCCCCTCCCTCCTCCCCTCATACAAGTACATTCCCATATGTGTAACAGTACTTTCTCCTGCAACCCTCCCCCTCCCCTCATACAGTACATGCCCATATGTGTAAGTACTTTCTCCTTCAACCACACCCCCTCCCTCCTCCACTCATACAAATACATTCCTATATGTGTAAAGTACTTTCTCCCGCAACCCCACCCCCTCCCTCCACTCATACAAGTACTTTCCCATCTGTGTACAGTACTTTCTCCCGCAACCCCACCGCTCCCTCCTCCCCTCATACAAGTACATTCCCATCTGTGTATAGTACTTTCTCCCGCAACCCCATCGCCTCCCCTCATACAAGTACATTCCCATCTTTGTACAGTACTTTCTCCTGCAACCCCACCCCTCCCTCCTCCACTGATACAAGTACATTCCCATCTGTGTACATTTATTCCTTCCGCAACACCACCCCCTCCGTCCTCCACTCATACAAGTACATTACCATCAGTGTACAGTACTTTCTCCCGCAACAGCACCCTTCCCTCCTCCACTCATACAAGTACATTCACATTTGTGTACAGTACTTTCTCATGCAACCCGCCCCCCTCCCCTCATACAAGTATATTCCCATATGTGTACAGTACTTTCTCCCGCAACCCCACCCCTCCCTCCTCCACTCATACAAGTATATTCCCATCTGTGTACAGTACTTTCTCCCCCGCGACCCCACCCCCTCCCTCCTCCACTCATACAAGTACATTCCCATCTGTGTACATTACTTTCTCCAGCAACCACTCCCCCCTACACTCATACAAGTACATTCCCATATGTGTACAGTACTTTCTCCCTCGCGCACCCCACCCTCCCTCCTCCACTCATACAAGTACATTCCCATCTGTGTACAGTACTTTCTCCCGCAAACCCACCTCCTCCCTCCTCCACTCATACAAGTACATTCCCATCTGTGTACAGTACTTTCTCCTGCAACCACTCCCCCCTACACTCATACAAGTTCATTCCCATCTGTGTACAGTACTTTCTCCAGCAACCCCACCCCTCCTTCCTTCACTCATACAAGTACATTCCCATCTGTTTACAGTACTTTCTCCCGCAACCCCGCCCCCGCCCTCATAGAAGTACATTCCCATATGTGTACAGTACTTTCTCCTGCAACCCCACCCCCTCCCTCCTCCCCTCATAGAAGAACATTCCCATATGTGTACAGTACTTTCTCCTGCAACCCCACCCCACCCTTCCCTCCACTCATACAAGTACATTCCCATCTGTGTACAGTACTTTCTCCCGCAACCCCACCCCTCCCTCCCCTCCACTCATACAAGTACATTCGCATCTGTGTACAGTACTTTCTCCCGCAACCCCATCCCCTCCCCTCATACAAGTACATTCCCATCTGTGTACAGTATTCTTTCTCCCAGCAACCCACCACCCTCCCCTCATACATGTACATTCCCATCTGGGTACAGTACTTTCTCCCGCAACGCCACCCCACCGCCTCCTCTCATACAAGTACATTCCCATCTGTGTACATTACTTTCTCCCGCAACACCACCCCCTCCGTCCTCCACTCATACAAGTACATTCCCATCTGTGTACAGTACTTTCTCCCGCAACCCCACCCCCTCCCTCCTCCACTCATACAAGGACATTCCCATTTTTGTACAGTACTTTCTCCTGCAACCCGCCCCCTCCCCTCATACAGGTATATTCCCATATGTGTACCCGTGCTTTCTCCCGCAAACCCCACCCCCTACCTCTCACTCATACAAGTACATTCCCATCTATGTACAGTACTTTCACCCCGCCCCAACCCAACCCCCTCCTCCCGTTCACTCATACCCCTCCCTCGTTCATCATACAAGTACATTGGTACAGTACTTTCTCCCTGCCAACCCTCCCTTCCCTCATACAAGTTACCATTCATATGTGTACAGTACTTTCTCCCGCAAACCCCACCCTTCCCTCCTCCAACTCCCATAAATTGTACATTACCCATCTGTGTATCTGTACTTACTCCCGCAAACCCCGCCCCGCCCTCTCCCACCCCACTCATACAAGTATTTTAATTCCCATCTGTGTACAGTACTTTCTTTCTTCCGCAACCCCACCCCCCTCCCCTCCCTCATACACGTACATTCCCATTTGTATACAGTATTTCTCCCGCAACCCCATCCCCTCCCCTCATACAGTACATTCCCATCTTTGTACAGTAACTTTCTCCTGCAACCCCCACCCCTCCCTCTTCCACTCATACAAGTACATTCCCCATCTGTGTACATTACTTTCTCCTGCAACACCAGCCCCTCCTTCCTCCACTCATACAAGTACATTACCATCTATGTACAGTACTTTTTCCCCCGCAAACACCACCTCCCTCCCTCCTACTCATTACAAGTACATTCACATTTGTGTACAGTACTTTCTCCTGCAACACGCCCCCTCCCCTCATACAAGTATATTCCCGTACGTGTACAGTACTTTCTCCCGCAACCACACCCCTACCTCCTCCACTCATACAAGTACATTCCCATCTGTGTACAGTACTTTCTCCCGCAACCCCACCCCTCCCTCCTCCACTCATACAAGTACATTCCCATCTGTGTACAGTACTTACTCCTGCAACCACTCCCCCCTACACTCATACAATTACATTCCCATATGTGTACAGTACTTTCTCCCGCAACCCCACCCCTCCCTCCTCCACTCATACAAGTACATTCCCATCTGTGTACCAGTACTTTGTCCCGCAACCCCCACCCCCACCCCCGCCCTCATACAAGAACATTCCCACATTTGTACAGTACTTTCTCTCATCCCCGCCACTCTTTACAATCCTCCCTCTACCCCTCATACAAAGCACATTCCCATCTGTGTACAGTACTTTTATCTCCCGCAACCCCACCCTCCGAACCACTCCCAATACAAGTACATTCCCATATGTGTACAGTACTTTCTCCCGCAACCCCACCCCACCCCTTCCCCCTCTCCACTCATACGTACATTAACCCATATGTGTACGTACTTTCCCTCCCGCAACCCAACCCCAACCCCCCTCCCAACTCCTACCACTCCCATACAAGTACATTCCCATATGTGTACAGTAATTTCTCCCGCGATACCCCCCATCCCCCCTCCCCTCTTCATACAAGTACATTCCCATCTGTGTAACAGTCCTTTCTCCCTCTCCCCGCAAAACCACACCACACCCCTCCCCTCCCATACAAGTACATTCCCATCCCATTTGTGTACCGTACTTTATCCCGCAACCTCACTCCCTCCCCCTCCCCTAATACAAGTACATTCCCATCTGTGTACAATACTTTCTCCCGCAACGCCATCGCCTCTCTCCTCCACTCATGCAAGTACATTCCCATATATGAACAGTACTTTCTCCCGCAACCCCAACCCCTCCCCTCCCATCATACAAGTACATTCCCATATGTGTACAGTACTTTCTCCCGCAACCCCACCCCCTCCCCTTATGCAAGTACATTCCCATATGTGTACAGTACTTTCTCCCGCAACCCCACCCCCTCTCTCCTCCACTCATACAAGGACATTCGCATCTGTGTACAGTACTTTCTCCCGCAACCCCATCCCCTCCCCTCATACAAGTACATTCCCATCTGTGTACAGTACTTTCTGCCGCAACCCCACCACCATCCCCTCATACAAGTACATTGCCATCTGTGTACAGTACTTTCTCCGCAAACCCACCCCGCCCCCCTCCCCTCATACAAGTACATTCCCATATGTGTACAGTACTTTCTCCCGCAAACCTACCCCACCCTCCTCCCCTCATACAAGTATATTACCATCTGTGTACAGTACTTTCTCCCGCAACCCCACCCCCTCCCCTCATACAAGTACATTCCCATTTGATTAAAGTACTTTCTCCCGCAACCCCACCCCCCTCCCAAATACAAGTAACATTCCCATTGGGTGGGTTACAGTACTTTCTCCCGCAACCACGCCCCTCCCCTCATACAAGTACATTCGCATCTGTGTACAGTACTTTCTCCCGCAACCCCATCCCCTCCCCTCGTACAAGTACATTCCCATCTGTGTACAGTACTTTCTCCCGCAACCCCACCACCCTCCCCTCATACAAGTACATTCCCATCCGTGTACAGTACTTCCTCCGCAACCCAATCCCCATCCCCTCTCATACAAGTACATGCCGATCTTTGTACAGTACTTTCTCCTGCAACCCCACCCCTCCCTCCTCCACTGATACAAGTACATTCCCATCTGTGTACATTTCTTCCTCCCGCAACACCACCCCCTCCGTCCTCCACTCATACAAGTACATTACCATCTGTGTACAGTACTTTTACCCGCAACCCCACCCCTCCCTCCTCCACTCATGCAAGTACATTCACATTTGTGTACAGTACTTTCTCCTGCAACCCGCCCCCCTCCCCTCATACAAGTATATTCCCATATATGTACAGTACTTTCTGCCGCAACCCCACCCCTCCCCTCCTCCACTCATACAAGTACATTCCCATCTGTGTTTTACATACTTTCTCCCGCAACCCCGCCCCCATCCCCTCCCTCCTCCACTCATACAAGTATAATTCCCATCTGTGTACAGTACTTTCTCCTGCAACCACTCCCCCCTACACACATACAAGTACATTCCCATTCTGTGTACTGTACTTTCTCCAGCATCCCCCACCCCTCCCTCCTCCACTCATACAAGTACATTCCCTCCCATCTGTTGTACAGTACTTTCTCCCGCCAACCCCCCCCCCACCCCCCGCCCGCCCTCATACAAGAACATTCCCATAGTGTACACCACTTTCTCTGCAACCCCACCCCCTCCTCCTCCCCTCATACAAGAAACATTCCCATATATGTACAATACTTTCTCCTGTAACACCACCCCCTCCCTCCTCTCCTCATACAAGACATTCCATCTGTGTATAGTACTTTCTCCTGCAACCCCTCCCCCTCCCCTCATACAAGTACATGGCCCATGTGTACAGTAACTTTCCTCCTGCAACGACACCACCTCCCTCCTCAAACTCATTACAAGTACATTCCCATATGTGTACAGTACTTTCTCCCGCACCCCCCCCCCACCCCCTCCCTCCACTCATACAAGTACATTCCCATGTGTGTACAGTACTTTCTCCCGCAACCCGACCCCTTCCCTCCTCCCCTGATACAAGTACATTCACATCTGTGTACTGTACATTCTCACTCAACCCCATCCTCTCCCCTCATACAAGTACATTCCCATCTGTGTACAGTACTTTCTTCCGCAACCCCACCACCCTCCCCTCATACAAGTACATTCCCATCTGGGTACAGTACTTTCTCCCGCAACGCCACCCCACACCCTCCCCTCATACAAGTACATTCTCATCTGTGTATATTACTTTCTCCCGCAAGACCACCCCCTCCGTCCTCCACTCATACAAGTACATTCCCATCTGTGTACAGTACTTTCTCCCGCAACCCCACCCCCTCCCTCCTCCTCTCATACAAGTACATTCCCATTTGTGTACAGTACTTTCTCCTGCAACCTGCCCCCTTCCCCTTATACAAGTATATTCCCATATGTGTACAGTACTTCTTCCTCGTCCACTCATACAAGTACATTCCCATCGTGTCGTACTGTGCAACTTCCTACCCCATAAGTCATCCCTATGTGTCAGTACTTTATCCTCAACCCCACTCACCACTCTACAAGTACATTCCCATCTGTGTACAGTACTTCCTCCCGCAACCCCACCCCCTCCCCTCCCCTCCACTCCAAGTACATTCCCATCTGTATACAGTACTTTCCCGCAACCCCACCCCCTATCCCCTCATACAATACATTCCCATTTGTACAGTACTTCGCAACCCCATCCCCTCCCCTCATACAAGTACATTCCCATCTTTGTACAGTACTTTCTCCTGCAACCCCACCCCTCCCTCCTCCACTCATACAAGTACATTCCCATCTGTGTACATTACTTTCTCCTGCAACACCACCCCCTCCGTCCTCCACTCATACAAGTACATTACCATCTGTGTACAGTACTTTTTCCCGCACGCACACCACCCCCTCCCTCCTCCACTCATACAAGTACATTCACATTTGTGTACAGTGCTTTCTCCTGCAACCCGCCCCCTCCCCTCATACAAGTATATTCCCATATGTGTACAGTACTTTCTCCCGCAACCCCACCCCTCCCTCCTCCACTCATACAAGTACATTCCCATAGTGTGCAGTAATTTCTCCCGCAACCCCACCCCTCCCTCCTGCACTCATACAAGTACATTCCCATCTGTGTACAGTACTTTCTCCCGCAACCCCGTCCCCGCCCACATACAAGAACATTCCCATATTTGTACAGTACTTTCTCCCGCAACTCTACTCCTCCCTCCTCCCCTCATACAAGCACATTCCCATCTGTGTAGAGTATTTTCTCCCGCACCCACCCCTCCCATCCTCCACTCATACAAAAAGTACATTACCCACTATGTGTACCGTACTTTCTCCCTCAACCCACCCTCCCCTCCCCTAATACAAGTACATTCCCATATGTGTACAGTACTTTCTCCCGCAACCCCACCCCTCCCTGCTCCACTCATACAAGTACATTCCCATCTGTGTACAGTAATTTCTCCCGCAACCCCATCCCCCTCCCCTCATACAAGGTACATTCCCATCTGTGTACAGTCCTTTCTCCCGCAACCCCACCCCACCCCCCTCCCCTCATGCAAGTACATTCCCATTTGTGTACTGTACTTTCTCCCAAAGCAACCCCACTCCCCTCCCCTAATACAAGTACATTCCCATCTATGTACAATACTTTCTCCCCGCAACGCCATCGCCTCCCTCCTCCACTCATGCAAGTACATTCCCATCTGTGTACAGTCCTTTCTCCCGCAACCCCAGCCCACACCCTCACCCTCATGCAAGTACATTCCCATTTGTGTACCGTACTTTCTCCCGCAACCCCAACCCCCCCAACCCCCTCCCCTCCCCTAATACAAGTACATTCCCCATCTGTGTACATTACTTTCTCCCGCAACCCCACCACCTCCCTCGTCCACTCATACAAGTACATTCCCATCTGGGTACAGTACTTTCTCCCGCAACCCAACCCCCTCCCTCCTCCACTCATACAAGTACATTCCCATTAGGGTACAGTACTTTCTCCCGCAACCCCACCCCCTCCCTCCTCCACTCATACAAGTACATTCCCATCTGTGTACAGTACTTTTTCCCGCAACCGCCTCCCCTCCCCTCATGCAAGTACATTCCCATCTGTGTACAGTACTTTCTCCCGCAAACCCACCCCGCCCCCCTCCCCTCATACAAGTACATTCCCATATGTGTACAGTACTTTCTCCCTCAAACCAACCCACCCTCCTCCCCCTCATACAAGTATATTACCATCTGTGTACAGTATTTTCTCCCGCAAACCCACCTCCTCCCCTCATACAAGTATATTCTCATCTGTGTACAGTACTTTCTCCCGCAACACCACCCCTCTCCCGTCATACATGTACATTCCCATCTGTGTACCGTACTTTCTCTCGCAACCCCTCCCCATCCCCTCATACAAGTACATTCCCATCTTTGTACAGTACTTTCTCCTGCAACCACACCCCACCCTCCTCCCGTCATACAAGTACATTCCCATCTGTGTACAGTACTTTCTCCCGCAACCCCACCCCCTCCCCTGATACAAGTACATTCCCATATGTGTACAGTATTTTTCTCCCTCCCGCAACCCACCCCCTCCCTCCTCCCCCTCATACAAGTACATTCCCATCTGTGTACAGTACTTTCTCCCGCAACCCCACCCCACCCACCCCTCCCCTCATACAAGTACATTCCCATTTGTGTACAGGACTTTCTCCCGCAACCCCATCCCCCTCCGCTCCCGTAATACAAGTACGTTCCCATCTGTGTACAGTATTTCTCTCCCGCAACGCCACCCCCTCCCTCCTCAACTCATACAAGTACAGTCCCATCTGTGTACAGTACTTTCTCCCGCAACCCCAACCCCACCCCCTCCCCTCATGCAAGTACATTCCCATATTTGTACAGTACTTTCCCCCGCAACCCCATCCCCTCCCCTCATACAAGTACATTCCCATCTGTGTACAGTACTTTCTCCCGCGCAACCACCCCTTCCCTCCTCCACTCATAGAAGTACATTCCATCTGTGTACAGTACTTTCTCCCGCACACCCCTCCCTCCCCCTCCTCCTCCACTGATACAAGTACATTCCCATCTGTGTACAGTACTTTCTCCCGCAACCCAACCCCTCCCCACATACAAGTACATTCCCATCTGTGTACAGTACTTTCTCCCGCAACCCCACCCCTCCCTCCTCCACTCATACATGTACATTCCCATCTGTGTACAGTACTTTCTCCCGCAACCCCACCCTCTCCCCTCTTACAAGTACATTCCCATATCTGTATACAGTACTTTCTCCCGCAACCCCACCCTCTCCCCTCATATACATGTACATTCCCATCTGTGTACAGTACTTTCTCCTGCAACCCCACCCCTCCCCTCATACAAGTACATTCCCATCTGGATACAGTACTTTCTCCCGCAACCCCACCCCCTCCCCTCCCCTCATACAAGTACATTACCATCTGTGTGCATGTACATCCCAACCAACCAATCAGTCCACTGACCGGTGGGCTTGTGTCCAACCACCCACCCAGCCATCCCACTATATTTCAGTTCAGGAAAGCTAACTCACGACCGGTGGACATGTGTTCAGCAGGGTATGAAGTCGCTGTGCGTGGGATGTAGATCCTGTGTTGAGCATAGTCGGCTACAGAAGCATGAGCTGCACTGTCCGGGAGCCAATCAATCACAGGCACCATGGCTCGCTCCGCTCTGTGTAAGTATATTTGTGGCTCTGACTAGGAAAATGGGGCATATGGGAAATGTGACCAGTGAGGCTCGTGATCAAATAGCACACTCCTGTGGCCGGATAATAATATATTCCTTGTTAGAAAGTATGACAGGTGCTTCATTGATGGAATGGCGAACAGTGCAGCTCCAGAATCAGACTGTGCACATGTACAGGCTGATTCGGATCTACACTGATCGCAAAACACATACGCCCTATTTCTCCAGACACAGCCACATTTTGCAGGTACATAATTATAGGGCTAACCATTCCAACATTGCAAACCACTTTTCCAATGTTTTCAACCTGTGTGGATGCAGATAATCCGGCTCGTAACGAGCCATGTCATCTGCACAAAGACTACGGTACTGTTCTATGGTTGCTCTAAAAGTTCTTTACAATAACTTTCATGAAGAATTGAGTATCGTTTATTTCTTACATCCACATGCTCTTGGATTTTATTTTATTTACATTGACGGTAACCATGGTAACCTTCGTCATGCAATTCAACAGAATTATGAGATTCAAGCAAACTATACAATAAAGGACAACCTGTTCCACATTTGCTACATAAACAATTGCTATTAAAGGAAGTCTACGAGAACAAGAGTATGTAAAAAATTTAAAAAAAACAACGTGATCCCATACCCACTATTTCCAGGTGTATCCTGAAAAGGTTTTTGGGTACCTATTTTCTCCACCTTCTCCGTCTGTTTGCATATTGTCTCTCCGTCTGATTGGTGTTTAATGGCCTATCAACAGCTAAGGTCATTTAAGGCCGGGCAAAAAATGACGTCAAACGTAATATTATGTCGCACGTTTTCTCAGAAAAGCTTGATTTGTTATGAAATCAGAGATTTTGTTTCATAACTACCAAATTAACCTTTCAACACAGGCCTGTATGCTGGTATTGGCAAAAAGTGTAGATCCAGATGAGCCGGCTCGTGACGAGCCGTCTCATCAAGATCTGCACTTTTTGCAAGTAATTTTCATACATTTAAGAACAAAAAACACCCCCTTTTCATAAATGGACTAGTCTGACAATTGAAATATTTCTGTAACGCTTGGATTGGTTGCACAATTAACATATCAAAATCCATTCCAGTTATTTAGGGGTGAAAGGGTTATTTAATGGTCATGTAAGATCCTCTCTATAACTTACAGGTTGACAATACCGGCGTTACCAACAGCATATATGGAGGGAACAGACCTGGTGACTACGATATAGGTAATAAAGTTGAAATTTCTATTTCTAAGCAACAACATGATAATGGAGGGGACATTCTGTGTCACCATACTGTCCGTCCATCAGGTCACAAATCATGTAACTTTTCAGTTTCTTCACACCACAGGCCTGTAGAGCGGTATTGGTAAACAGTGTAGATCCAGATGAGCCGGCTCGTGACAAGCCGTCTCTTTAGGATCTGCACTTTTTACAAGTAATTATCATATTTTTTACCCAATTTTCATAAATGGACTAGTCTGAAAATAATTTTGTGACAATTGGATTGGTTGCAAAATTAACTTATCACATGAAAACATTGTTATTCGGTGCTGTAACCCATTTCATAAATGTGATATGACACTCGTGTAATAACACCTGGAGTGAATTTGATTGTCTGGCCGCATCACCCTAATTCTGTATTAAATTTTGTATTTTGCGCCAACGTTATGTCAAATGAATAAAAGGTAGACTTTCCAAATGCCTTTTGTAATGGTGAGACAAAGCAATGATGTTTTGACGTTGACGTCATCAGGTTTGAAACGTCATTAGCGTCATTGACTCGTTAAAATTAATTAAATTGTTTGAATGTGCTCCCAGTTGGTAATATGAAGTGTTTACAAAAAACAGCAACCTATTATATGGCATATTTATAATAATTTTCTTGCAGGGATTAAAATATTGTTTTTCTGTGTAGATTTTTAACTAGATGCAAAAATAGTCAATGTCATCTGCTCACCGAAACGTATTGGATATCTGTACGTTGGCTACTCTTTGGCCAGTGAAGTCATGTGATAAACAAAATCTGAAACTCGTTTCAATTTGATATGAGATTTATAAAACACATCCCCAATTTTATACACCTCGCCTCTCATAAACTGTGTGTGACTCAATTAAAAAATCTCATATCAAATTGGAACTCGTTTGAGATTCTCTATATATCAAAATCCATTCCAGTTACTTAGGGATGAAAGGGTTAAACCGTAATAGGCCCTGGGCGTACCGGTGTCACAGGAAATTTTCCCCCCTGGAAATCTCCCCCCTCCCGGGGGGAGAATTTCCTAGGAAATTCTTTCCCAGGAGGGAATATTTCCAGGCACGACCCTAGGAAATCCTCCCCCCCCCCCGCACTGGAAATTCTCCTCACCCCCCCCCCCCCACCCAAAAGTTTGTGTTTGAATGCTACAAAGCAGAATTATTTCCCACCAAACATGTGCACATAGGCACGCACAATGTATACCATTTGGTAGTATAAGAAAGGGGAACATAAGAAATCACCTCCATCACACCCCACCCCAATCTACCATATGCATAGTGTAAGTCCCTTGATAGACAAGAATATCACAAGATTGGGGGAAGATTTCTGATCAAGTGAAAATGTTTGTGTAGAACAGTTAGTATGTGACGCATATTGGCGTGGTGAGAGAGGGGGGGGGGCGAGATTTTCCTAGGAAATATCCCCCCAACCATCTACCATATGCACAGCGGATGTGAATGCCTCTTTGTAGACAAGAATAACCCCCCCCCTCCCTCATGATGAAATATGTATGTTGGTGTAGAACAGATAGCATTTGGCATGTATTGAGGGAGATTTTCCTAGGAAATATTCCCCCCCCCACCAACTACCATATGCATAGCAGATGTGGATGTCTCTTTGTAGACAAAAATAACGCACGATTGGGGGAGTATTTCTGATGAAATAATGTATGTTGGTGTAGAACAGATAGGCTGAAATAAATGATAATTGTTTATTATATATCTGTTTTAGTATGACTAGAAGCTGTAATACATACCTGCTTTTACATTTAACATGCATTGTACTTTGTGCTTATCATGCGATTTTGGCATTAGTAATAACATACCTGTCTTAAAGACCCAACTGGGATATAAAAGCCGCCAGATGGCGCTGTCATGAGTAGGCTTTTTATGCCACCAGGTTTCGAAGAAACGGGTGGCATATAGTGTTTGGACCGTCCGTCTGTCCGTCCGTCTGTCAGTCAGTCCGTCCGTCACACTTTTCGGTTAACCACTTTGTCACAGTTTCTCAAATATGCTGCAGGTGGCATCCGCGTTCGACAGACGCATTTCTTGTTGATAATTTTCTGCATGCTTCACTTCATGGACACATTTTCAGATATTTTAGAAATACCACTGAACCAATAATTACAATATTTCACACAGACATAGCTAATACAACTATGAAAACTAGGTTTAGAGAAATTTGAATTTAAGAATATAAATGTAAATGTGCTTTTGAAGTAATACAATGTACTCAACGGACAACTGATTCAAACTTGCCGGGCGGAGCGTAGCTGTTAGGTATGTAATTCATTCATAGAGCTGAGTTCATGACCCGACATTGTAAACAACCCCACCTGTTTAGTGATAACGCTAATGGCTATAATTGCCTGTATGGGCAACATCAGACAGTGTGCCAGCTGCACAACTTTGATTTTGGACTGTTGTCACGCCATGGTGACATCGGGATAGTTTACTGAAGGGATGGAACACCAAGCACGTTATGGACAGAGACAACAAGGTATATTTTTACAATGATGATGTATTTACATAAATGAAATGCACAAACAATGGATGGTAATGACAGTATGGACAACGTTCCCTTGTAGTAACCGCCAAAGGCACTCGCACAACCAAGGCACCTCCACGATTCTGGAACAGGTAGGTATAATTCAACAGTATACGTCGTCATGATCAGGATCAAGATCCAATGTTAGAGTTCCGTTAATTAACTCCGGCTTCCGCCATGATGGTAGTGACGTTCTAATGACGTCGTAAAGTTACTTGTAACTATAAATACAGAGCCTACTTGGGCGGATGGGGCCAATAACACATAGGTGAACGTCCTTAGAGATTCATCACGTCCTTGGACAGAATGACGTCACCGGAATGATGCCCCACTCGATACGCACTTGGTCCACGCGGAGCAGAGTCCCCGCTGGTACACGGTGTCGTGTTGTGGACTCCAGAATACATAGATATTTGTTGCGTACTGGTTCTACGCATACGCATAGGATGGACGTGCCATCGCTGGTTGCTGACTGGCTGGCTGACTGCCTGGCTGGTGTACTGGCTGGGACTACAAAACACCAACGGTGTTGTTACCAGAATGTAACGTGTTATAGTCTCAATAATAGTCACAGTAGTGCACATGAAATCAATATCCTGATTGCATGGCAATACTAAACATCATCATATATTACAATGAGGAAACATGATAAATTGCAATGTACACAAAGATATTTTCACTAATTGGAAGAAGTGGGCTGATGGAATTCATATGTCGGAAAATTCGATATAACACATTAATGAACAGCCACTATATCTAGTCTACCCAACGATGTATATCTTCACAGTCGTACATGTGAATACATACGTCATTCACAGTTATTTACCATTGGTAAACAAACATTTGATTGCAACAGGCCTTACCCTGATCAGACTGCCCGTGGCCAACTGCGCTAACTTAACAAAGAGCAACTGTGCCAAGTATTTTCCTGTGCAGACTCACAGTATTACATTACTAATTATACACACTGTATACTCAATTCAGATTTTAGGATTCCACAGGCTGACCCAAAGTATCAGTGATTGAAATAAATTATACTTCACATCATGTCCTTATTGCAGCTTACTGACGTATATATCAGTGCATTTAGTGCAGAACTGTCTGATCTGGTCTATCCTGGTCGCAATAGCATTTACAATATTTACAATACACTGTGAACGTATATGACTTAATAAAATGAATGTACAGACGACTGGGTTAGGGGTTTACATGTGTCCCCCATAGAGTAAATGAAAGTCGTCCAGAAAATTCACAATTGTGACATGTTAAAATTGGCAATATTCTCATGTATTGTACAGGGCGCAGAACTGATATTGGACTGAATCGTCATATAAAATGCATAGCTAATGTTAGTGAACATTTCAATCGAGTTCGCCCTTCGTTTACAAATAGAATAAATTGCTAATGCAATTAGTCGGAGTGACATGCAACAAAACACATGAGAATAATATGTCATTACAATACTCACAGAATGCTCCCACATGCCAGTCCTGTAATCGTTATCATTTACACTAAACACGACGAATTAATGAATCAATACGATTTTATTAAGGGAGATAATCTATATCAGCGGATACATGCCATACGGCTTTTATTGACCAAGCATTTGGTCGAAACTGGTCCAAATAACTCAGGTAAATGAAATAGTGCAGTATTATCGAGGATACGATAACAATGCGGAGAATTTCCGGTCTTAGCAAGATTCAGACTTAATAGGGGCCCGCCCTCTGGTAACCCGCCAAATAGGGGCCCTTTTTACCCACCAAATAGGGGCCATGGTACTACTGCGAAATAAGGCCTCTGTTACATGCAAAATTGAGGCCCTGGTTATTATATCCACTTTTTGAAGAAACATGAGTATATTGCTTTTGTTATGTGTGTCCGTCCGTACGTTCGTCGGTACGTTCATTTGTTTCTAGTTAGTCTGAACACTTTTAAAGTATAATAGCTGCAGCTGTTATACTTCGTATGTAACATCCTTATGGTGTGTACATGTGCAAAGTACATTTTGATTGTCGATTCGTTCCCCGGTTCACGGGTTACCTCCCCCTTTTTTTACTTACCGGTAGTCTTTGGCAATTTTGTCTTAAACGTTGTGAAACGTTTTGAAACCGTAATAGCCGCAGGCGTCATACTTGGTATGTCGCTTCTGTATGGTTTGTAGAGATTCGCGCCAAATAGGGGCCCTTCACCTGCCGTATAGGGGCACCCATGTAACCCGCCAAATAGGGCCCCAGGTAACCCGCCAAATAGAGGTCCTTCGCCTGCCATAAAGGGTCACCAGATGACCCGCCAAATAGCCTTCACATGCCATATACGGGAACCCATGTAACCCGCCATATAGGGGCACCCATGTAACCCGCCAAATAGGGGCCCTTCACCCGCCAGATAAGGGCCATTTACTTGTCACATAGGGGCACCGAAGTAACCCACATAACCCGCCATATAGGGATACCCATGTGACCCGTCAACTAGGGGCACTCAGGTAACCCGCCACATAGGGGCTCTTCACCTGCCATAGTAGGGGCACCCAGGTAACCCGCAAAATAGGGGCATTTCACCTGCCATAGTAGGGGCACCCAG
The DNA here is from genome assembly GCA_029237695.1 of Conchocele bisecta. Lineage (NCBI taxonomy): Eukaryota > Metazoa > Mollusca > Bivalvia > Lucinida > Thyasiridae > Conchocele > Conchocele bisecta. Next base: position 84,068,452 of record CM055268.1, read on the forward strand.
GTAACCCGCAAAATAGGGGCATTTCACCTGTCATATAGTTGTACTCAAGTAACCTGCCAAAATAGTGTGACCTTATCTGCCATATACGACCACACAGGTTACCTGCCAAATAGGGCCAGCGTATCTGCTATACAGAGCCACACAGCTTACCTGCAAAATAGGGGCTCAGGTAACCTGGTGAATAGGGGCACCTGCAGTATAATAGCACACAGGGAATATGCATTTTAGCTGCCTTATCGATGAACCCATGTAACCTGCCAAATAGGGGATAGTTCCTGGTTATGCTGCATATTAATTATTTCCCAGTTTTCCGTGCTTATTCACATTTTAGAGAAGGGAATTTGCATGTGATATTTGCGACAGGCCCATGGTACTTCATGGCACGACGCATGCGCAATCTCAGAGGAGAACTGTCATATATTCGCGGTGCTTGTCCAAAGTGATTTTCAGACAAGTTCATTTCCACACAAGTTTACTCTGACGCGACACATGCGTATGTTCACAATATTCTCCTGTGAGTATAGGTATGCGTCGTGTTAGAGTAAACTTGTATGGAAATGTCTGGTAAAAACACCACACATGTATAGCAGTTCTCCTGTGAGTATAGGTATGTGTCGTGTTAATTTGTATGGAAATGCCTGGTACAAACACCACACATGTATGGCAGTTCTCCTGTTAGTATAGGTATGTTTCGCGTTAACTTGTATGGAAATTCCTGGTAGAAACATCAAACATGTATGGCAGTTCTCCTGTGAGTATATGTACCGGTATGTGTCGCGTTAACTTTTATGGAAATGCCTGGTACAAACACCACACATGTATGGCAGTTCTCCTGTGAGTATATGTATGTGTTGTGTTAACTTGTATGGAAATGCCTGGTACAAACACCACACATGTATGGCAGTTCTCCTGTGAGTATAGGTATGAGTCGACAATCAAAATGTACTTTGCACATGTACTTACCATAATGATGTTACATATGAAGTATAACAGCTGCAGCTATTATACTTTAAAAGTGTTCAGACTTTCTAGGAAAGAATGAACGGACGTACGGACGTACGGATGGATGGACGGACGGACACACATGACAAAAGCAATATACTCACGTTTCTTCAAAAAGTGGATATAATAACCAGTGTCTCTATTTGGCATGTAACCAGAGCCCTTAGTTGGCAGTTTACCAGGGCCCCTATTCTGCTGGTAAAAAGGTCCCCTATTTGGCGGGTTACATGGGGCCCCTATTTGGCGGGTTACCTGGGTGCCCCTATTTGGCGGGTTACATGGATGCCCCTATATCATTGCAGGTGAAGGTCCCTTATTTGGTGGGTTACCTGGGTATTCCTATTTGGCGGGTTACGTGGGTGGTTGGGTATCCCTGTATGGCAGGTGAAGGGCCCCTATTTAGCGGGTTACATGGGTGCCCCTATATGGCGGGTTACATGGGTGCCCGTATATGGCAGGTGAAGGGCCCCTATATGGCGGGTATCATGGGTGCCCGTATATGGCATGTGAAGGGCTCCTAGTTGGCGGGTTATCTGGGTGCCCCTATATGGCAGGTGAAGGGCCCCTATTTGGTGGGTTATCTGGGTGCCCCTATATGGCAGGTGAAGGGCCCCTACAAACCATACACATGATACAGAAGCGACATATCAAGTATGACGCCTGCGGCTATTACAGTTTCAAAAAGTTTCACAACTTTTAAGACAAAATTGCCAAAGTTTAATTAAAAAAGGGGGAGGTAACCTACGAACCGGGGAAGGAATCGACAATCAAAATGTTTTTTGCACATGTACACACCATAAGGATGTTACATACAAAGTATAACAGCTGCAGCTATTATACATTAAAAGTGTTCAGACTTACTAGAAAAGACGGACGGACGGACGGACATAACAAAAGCAATATACTCACGTTTCTTCAAAAAGTGGATATAATAACCAGAGCCTCTAGTTTACATGTAACCATGGCAGTCTTTATTTCGCAGTAGTACCAGGGCCCCTATTTGTCGGGTAAAAAGGGCCCCTATTTGGCGGGTTACCAAAGGGCCCCTATGTGGCGGGTAACGTTGCCAACCCTACTGCAGCCATTCACGATTCCGATCCGAACTCAGTTTCTCGCATTCCACACCTTGATTTGTGATTACTGCAGGCAATCTATACTATTCCAGTGTCCTTTCGCGATCTTTACGACGACTACATCCGTATATAGAACACTTCACAACCATTATGCATCTAACTAACTGAATTTAGGTCAAACTTCGACGTGTTTTGTACATGGCGGAGCTTCCGGTTTGTGACGTTAAAACGTTTATTTATAGACAAATTGCAAACCGCCGAACTCTTGTAGTTAAAACGTTTATTTATAGCCAAATTGTGTTATTTCGCTATATTTAAAGTTTTAAACAGAGATAATGGCCACAAATGAAAAATTATCTGGTTGATGTAGTTTGGAAGTGATACAACAAATTTCGCGTTTGTAGATTACCGAATATAGGAGGAAAGGGTGGTTACAAACTTTTTCACAAACCGATGGATAACCAAAATAGATCGGCTAATAATAACAATGTTACATATTAAACCAATATAGCTTAAATCAATACTCCAACCGCTGGTCGTGGAATGCATGTTTGTGCCACATTGAAAGCTCATCGACCACGCTATGTGTGTGTTATGTGTTAAGCCTGATGTGAAATGTTGTAGCTAGAATGTATCACCATGCTTTGGTTTTCCACACACATTTTATTATACAGTGCACCACGGTGCCTGTTGACGTTTCTGTTATTACCAATGTACGGTGATATATTATGTGTGGTCTCATTTCTGTATATTGTCAATATTCTTAATAAAACAAGCAAAGCGGTACAGCGGCTGACTTTGGACAGACGGAAGGTAGAAGTATTATATTTTCAGCTCAAGGTTCGATACCCCAAACAGGAGGCAGCAAGTACTGACAGTCCGCATTAATACTACTGAAACCAAAACAAAACTATTTTGATTATAATATAATATCCACCCATTATGTGCAGCATGTCAAGGGGTAAAACAGTCTTCGTGTCGTCCTTTGTTTATGTTCATACTTCCGCCTATAACACAAACATGATGAACGGTAATATTTCGTAAATGTGTTGTATTTTCTGTTACCCATGACATAATGTTTGCATATTTGCGATACATACTTTCATTCTATAGCTGCCCCAATGCGAATGGCCAAAGTCAAATGCGCTAAAGCTTCTGGCAACACTTGCATTAATAATACTATCGGTCTATCCAATTCGCGGCCGGTGTTATCCATTGATGTCAAAATATTAGTTTCAAATCGTTTATTTGCACAGTGCCTTGTCATACATATACAGCGAATACACTAAGTTGATGTCTGAATGAGGAATTGTCGTTTAACTAGGATGGCTGGTATACTTGTGCTAGGATAATACAAATTAGTACTTAATTTATTACTGATAATACATATAGAGTATTAACACTATTACGGTACATAAACATGTTAAATAACCGGACCAGTGTGCATGCATGTATAGCAGATACTGATTCCATGTAATTTGTATTAAATATTCTTTTCGGCAAAATATTAATGTTGGAATGTGTGGGTCTGTCTCCATATAAGCCCCGGCGCCCCCCCCCCCCCCCCCCTCAGCGCCCCCCCCCTCCTGAATCCGCTACTGCTTCCAACATATATGATTAGGATATAGCTGTGTCGGACTGGAACAGTATGTACTCATTGACATAGTGAGTAAATATTTTGCAATGTGTCAGCTCGTATGTGTCAGAAATTGGTAGCATTTCCCTTCAGGTATTACTGGTACAAAATGATGCAATTGCTGTTAGTAAATTGACACTGGCCGCCGCCGTTTACATATACAGGTAAATATCTTTATCTCGAACCGGACTGAGCAAAATATATCGACATATCCGAACTTCGAAATAAAAATTCGCCAAATTTTGAAACCATTCTCGAAAAAAACCGAACAGAAGCACTTAAAAAATAGCGACTTTACTTTATTTCCGGGTTTTCATAAATCACGCACTTTCTTTCATTGAAACTCGCATGCGTTGTTAATACATATATCGCATATGCATGACACAATTTCCAGTACACAACATTTGTTTTTGCAAATCATGCCCAATACACATCAATGAATAAGCATTGCATCTAAATGTCATCGCTCGCCGTCTTTCCTGTCGATGTTATTATTCAATCGTCAAATGCAAAAACAAATTCGGCCCAAGTCGAATCAATCGGTGTTAAGAAATGTCAAGTTCCATTGACTTGATTGCCACGCCGTTTATTTCATCTTCATGTTAACGTGGTCCGATATCACATTGATTAATTGGTTAATTATGGTTTAAGTGAATTCATTTAACATGTTTGTGCATCGTTTAACACAATTTTTGATTTCTATAGACGTGTGAAAACTTACCCGAGATAATCTCTCTGAATCAGACTTGGCGGTGCCAGGCGCTTAATTTTCACATCGTGTTCTCAGAATACAAATATGGAGCAAAAATGCTTTCGTGACTCGATTTCCACATCGACATAACCGAAATATCGACATTTCCGATATCGAAGTAAAATACATGATCTGTATAGGGAATTCGGCCGGGACCTCGGACGTTTATCGAGATCAGCAGGTATATTGAGATAAGCGGTGTCGAGATGAAGAGAATAGGCTGTATATTTAAACGTTATATTATCTTCCGACATATACCATTGTTAGCACGGTTGTGTCTAATCATCTTGTGAGCCAGACTGTTACTTGGTACCGAAACTGATCATGACAAGCAGCGTGTGCCACAGATCAGAAATATGTCTGTTAAACAGGCGGATGCACTATTTTTATTAAATATCCGTCGTTTATGCATGTAAAATACATCTAGAGGAAGAACATTTATAAAATATATGTAATTTTCAACAATTACTGCCATCTTGTTTGTGGAACTTAACAAGTGTGCACGACTGTCATGATGCTTCTAACACATATAATGTTCAGGATACATATATATGAACGACGTGTGGCCATACTACTTGAGAACTAGTAGTTGGTACCCACGCTGATAGCACGTTTTATGAAATTCCTATAAAATGGCGGCCATCTTGGTTTTTCACAAGCTCGTTTCAGGCTTAAATCGATTGTTATATATTCGGTAATGTATTAGCTATTAAATATGTAGAGATGCGCCAACATTTCCATTCTAATATTGATTCCACAATGTAATATATATCCTACGGTACCCGATGCTTTTTTCACTGGCGGCCATCTTGAATATGCAAATTAATGCGCTTAAGCTACTACTTTGAAAAGTCTATCATGCAGAAATATATACAGTATATGTGTCTAAACACATTGGCACCAGAAATTTTTGATGCGCTCGGATGGTACGGCAAACCATAACGCGCACAGGGCCCATAATTGGTGTGATACTTAGTGTGAAGCTTTCGTATGGTGTGCGCAGATGGGCAAAGTGGACTTTTGATTTGTCATTTGAATCATGGATTATATATTGCCTATATATGTCACCGTGTAACTTTTATCCGTTAGAATGCGGACAAGAAACATTGTCGTCTGCTGTTGTTTTACATTTCATCGATGGAAATGATTCTAAAGGGTTGTCAAAGCATGTTTCTGATGAAAACAGTGGAAAAGAACAAATTTAATAAACAGCGGACGACAAAATTTAATGATCAACATTGTATGGGTTAACCAGAATACATACAGGCTTGATACTAGCCTTTACAGTGATGAATACAATTTTGTCGTCTGCTGTTTATTTTCTATTTTTCTTATCAAAAACATGTTTTGACAGCACTTAAGAATCATTTCAAATGGACATGATTCTAAGAGGTGCTGTCAAACCATGTGTTTATATGCCTGTTTGAAAAAACGGGACGTATTATGTATTCACATTGTACGGGCGGGCGGGCGGCGACAGTTTGTCCACACAATAACTAGAAGTTCTACTTGACGTATCGTAACCAAATTCGGAAAGACGAAGAACCCTATTCATTTTCAAAATATGTCGGATCACTTAGCTCCCCTTGGCGGCCATTTTTTCGTTCGCACTCTGTATCCTGGTCCGCACAATAACGAAAGTTCTATTTGATGGATCGTAACAAAATTCGGTATACACATTTATGACAAAACGAAGAAGCCTATTTGTTTTCAATTTTTTTTATCACTTATCTCGATCCCTTTGGTGGCCATTTTTGCTGCGCCTGCTTTAACAGAAGGCACCGCTTTTTCCGTCGTCGTTACGTCAACAATGTCAAAACATTTGTACATGTTTATTCATCATGATATAACTTAAACTATGGCTTTACGGATTGCTTCAATATTTGGAAACTTGATACATGTGAGCATAAGGAACACACTCATACCACCATTAACATGACCTTGACCTTTTTTACCTTCACATTTTTGCGGAAACACTTAGCCATTTTTTTTCGTCTAAAAGTTGGTACAAGTTTCTTCATCATCATTTAACTTAATATTTCTTTACAGATTGCTTCAATATTTTGACACTTGATACATGTGAGCATTTGGAACACACTTATTATGAATGCCTCCATTAATATGACCTTGGCCGTTTTGACCTTCGCATAGTTATGGAAACACTTAGCCATTTTTTTACATAAAAAAGTTTGTATAAGTTTCATCATCATCATATAACTTTTAACATTACATGATAGATTGCTTCAATATTTGGATACTTGATACATGTAAGCATTTGGAAGACATGTACACTCATGCTGCCATTAATTAACATGGCCGTGACCTTTTTCGTGCCCATGATCATGTTACGATCAAATGCCTCGGCAGCGACACCGCTTCCGTGGCAGAATTCTTGTTATTGTAATTTTGGTGCAGAATGTAAAGTTCTCCCCCCTTACAGGCGCATTCATATCTGTATATGACTTTGCTGTTGAACGTATGTAAACCCCCAATCAATCTTTGTGCAGGTGACACCGGTTCAAACATTGACGCTGTGAGGGAAACAGTATACAATGGAATGATGGCGGTAACCAGAGAAACCATCATTGGACGGGCAGGAGAATATCCAGATGGCGTACATACTGGCTAGCAGTGCTCCGGAACCAGAGAGTCGACGGGGACTAAACAACGACGACGATGATGGCTGGAACTTCAAAAGGGCAAAAATCACACCTGCTTACCGGCGGCTGTTTTCCCAAATGGGTCACTTTGTCAGTGACAATCATGATTCCCTGTGTCAAAAGCAAGTAGCCTATCATCATCATTAGGCCTTTATTTGTTTATTATTTGTTTTTCAAACCCGCCGCCGAAAATTCAGCGTTTTTGGAGAAAAAAATATTTTATTTTTTTTAATTGTTTATAATGATTAAATGTTTTATTTTCACTTTTCAATACATCATGTACTCTGTACAGCAATTGAACATAATAGTTACACAAGTTACATACAAAATGTATTAGAAAGTAGTGTTTAGAAGAGGAATAATTTACTGTAAACGTATTTAAAATCATGACAACACGTTCGGAAACCATGTGATCCGACACCCTGTAATACATTGTTTAGAAGTTATTGTTGCACTTGTAAGTGTTATATTCATTGTTCAATGTCCTATTTATTCATGTTCAAAATAACATAAGACTACATATAATCTATGCAAAGATATTGATGTACAAACATATACTTTATTGTCCTCCGTACAGTTTATTACTCACGCCGAAAAAATAAAATTGTAGAACTATAAAGGCCTTATTGATGGAATTGTGTTGGAAAATAAATGAACATAACTTTGCATAAAACGCAGAGACGAAAACTTGACCTCGGCCTTGGTGAATATGACTTTCCTCAGGTCCGTAAATCTCGTGTACACCTCAAAAGACATAATTTAAAAATGTCTTCGTTCAGAAATGGGAAGGCGGAACCGAAAATTGTCCTCTGCTGTTGTTTCTTATTTTGTATTTTCTCTAAATAAAAACATGGTTTGGCAGCATTTTAGAATCATTTTCATTGGAAATGAGCCTAAAGTGCTGTCAAAGCATGTTTTTGATAAGAAAACTGGAAAATAAACAGCACTCGACAAATTTTATTTCAGCACTGTAAGGGTTGAGTAGAAAACAACAACAACAACAGTATTTATTTCCCACTTCAATGGGTTGAGTACCTTTTGGTACAAATACATGCACCATGGTACTCCACTTTAATATCCCTCATACAATGTCATGTCACACACGTGGGTGGCAGGTGGGAGCACGCGATGGGTAATTTAACGATCGGGATTCACCCTTACCGGAATCCCGACTGGAGACCTGGTTTGGCCCTCACATATGTCTTTGGCATTTTGTATGTGACAGTTGAATCTGGTCATACCCCTTAATATGTGAGTATTACGATGTTCGTAATCCCATTTTAGGGGAAGGGGCCAAGTGACTTTGGAGTGGTATGGACCTGGCACCAGGTCAGGTTATTCTAATTTCAGGGCTGAATATATTTGTTCTCGATGTAAATATTCCGTTCTGATTTTGGGATTTTCCCCCCAATACAGCAGGTTAAAATGGGATCGAACCCGTTTACCCGGCTTTACATGACCTTAGCTGTTGATAGGCCGTTAAACACTAATAAACAAACAAACAAACATGTCACACACAGTCTATGTAATTAGGCGAAGACTACCAGGCTAGTGTCGATATCAAGTTTATCAGGCTCGGCAGGGTGGCAGGTGGGAGTATGCGATGGGTAATTTAACGATCGGAGTTCATCCTTACCGGAATTCCGACTGGAGACCTGGTTTGGCCCTCACATACGTCTTTGGCATTTTGTATCTGACAGCTAAATCTGGTTATACCCCTTATGTGAGTATTACGATTACTCGTAATCCTATTTAGGGGAATGGGCCAAGTGACTTGGTATGGTATAGACCTGGCATCAGGTCAGTTTATTCTAATTTCAGGGCTGAATATATTTTTCTCTATGTAAATATTCACGTTCTGATTTTGGGCTTTTCCCCCCAATGCAGCAGGTTAAAACGGGATCGAACCCATTTGCCCGGCCATACATGACCTTATCTGTTGATAGGCCGTTAAGCACCAATAAACAAACATAAATTATCAGGCTCGGCTCGGAAACATGTAGGAATTCATTCAGCGCACTGAGGAATTCTTACCATTTTTCATCTGACCTTGATAAAGTTGTTATCAGAAGACACTAGCCTGTTCTATTTATCAGGTAACGTTCTATGATACATAAGGTAATGAGAATATGTTGTGGTGTTCATGAAAAGAATGTGGAAATGTTTACGTATGTGGCGTCTTTCAGTAGCATCTGAGATATCGTTCGACAATGAAATGTCAGCATAAGCAGGGATTTCCTTGACCCCTGTTTTCTGCATCCCTGATGCATTTTATTGGCCGAGGACCCACTCTGACAATTGGCACTGCATCATGTGGACTTGGCGGTGAAAACTTGGCGGTGCAAATGAGTTGTTTTCAAAAGAACCTGTGTGACTGTTCTTCATAGAAAACGGTTCAGATAATTCAGGACTATCAATACCCATTTTGATCTTATTTTTAATGAAATATGTGTATGAAACATGGGTCCCTAAACATCAACAGGAACCCCCAAAATAGTTTTAAAAATTTGGAGTCCGGGGACCCACATTTAAAAAATCCTAGGGAAATCCCTGCATACGTAGTTTTGTGTCTGTTGTGACTCGAATGTGTGTATCCACTCGGTGCGGGTGCATTTATCACGATTTGGTATCGGTCAGTGTGTATTGGACCAATGCAAAGCTTGTTACATGATACTGCATTGCACTTGTATGTCTATTATGATGGCTGTAAATATATTCTTGCTTTGCTTTCGACTGAGCCAAATAACTTTTACTCCATACATGTCATGCATTGACTCTTCCATATTTTAAAGGCCTTGTGTTTCAAATGTGGCTGTGACTGGAGAAATAGGGCTTATAGGTTTTGTGACTAGTGTAGATCCAGATCAGCCTGTGCATCCACACAATCTGATCAGGATCTGCACTGCTCGCCATTGCATCAATGAAACACCTGTCATGCATGATGTCTCATATATTAGTATGCTGTGTTTTGCTTCACGGACTGTAAATGATATATCATCCAAACACGCGTATACACCATTGTATTTGATAACATTCCAAGGAGTTGTGTGTTATTCTACTATTTATTTTAGACTTTAACCCTTACAATGCTGAATTAGATTTTATCGTCTGCTGTTTATTTTTTTATTTTCATTTTTTCTCATCAAAAACATGATTTTAGAGCACTTTAGAATCATTTCTATATGCCAAACCATGTTTTGTTGACAGAAAAGATAAAATATGAAGCAACAGCAGACGACACTTTCGTTTCCCGCATTCTAAGGGTTAATACACATGGAGACGTCTAGTACTGTACCAGGAAGCACATTTTCTTTTAGCTTTGACAAATAAGATATCATAATAACCCTAAATATTTGGACACCATTTGTTTTGGGAAAATTGATAAACAAGTACAAACATTCTAACCGTAAATATTTGGACACTCCTTTGCTGTGAGAAACCATAGATTAGTGTGCACTTCCCAGAATAAATTGTGTCTGAATATTTAAGGTTATTATATCATATAGAAATATGTTTCTAACCTAGACTCTAGTTGATTAAATAACATTTATTATATACCTACCCATGAAATAAATAGTTATACGATGTAAATAAAAGTCATATGTTCTCATCGATGAAATAAACAACTTCCGGTGAAAATACGACTACTTCCGCCATCTATATTCATAACGCGCACCTGAAAGAAAACAGCGCAAATAGGCTGCAAATACACATTCATTACCGTATACAGTAAAAAAAACTGCTAATTTCCATGGAGCGGTATATAATAAATAGAATATTCATATTTTTGCAACGAATATGACATATATGTTCATCGAGTGGTGTGGAATGTCCATATTTCACGAGTGCCTAACGGCACTCGTGAAATATGGACTGGACATTTCACACCTCTATTTATTACACTCTTGCGAGTTATTTGCACGGGTTTCGCTGTGACAGAAAACCCGTAATCAACTCCTTACAAATAATACACCATGAAGAGAACACCCGTAATTGCGCGCCTGTTTTCTTGGAAACCACGAGCTACCGTGCAAAATGTTTAATTTTCATTACAGTCAGGATTGGAAAGGGTCTCGATTAATCTAGAATGTTAATGTGATTGAACACATTCCAAACATGCACTCAAATAAATCTGGCTCATAGAAACAGCTGCGTAATTTGGATTTCAAAAAGTTTACATGACGTCACATTTGACGTCACATTTGACGTCACACAACGTAACGTCAAAACGCGGGAAAACACGTCATTGTATAACTATTCATGCGCACATCGCAATTCATTGATTATAATCTGAAAAATAGACTAAATGTGCATATATATCCGCCGTGGAAGTGTAATAAATAGGATATTCCATTATACATGTTTTAATAGCGGAAATAATACACCGAGTCTCGTGTCCGTCGGCGTCCTTGCAATCAACTCTTTCGCTACGCTCACTCGTTGCTTATGCGGAAGCCGACACACACTCGTGTATTATTTCCCGCTATTCAAAATGTATGATGGAATATCCTCTATTTAATTAGTAACCATTGAAAACACAAAGTGTTTGCAACGCTAGTTATTTTTCAGTATTATAAACAATTTTTTTTTGCCAAAATCACAATTTCTTTCAGGCGATTCACAGACTATATATAATCAGCCAGGCTTGATAAGATGGTACATATCTATAGTATTGTTTTAACCCTTAGAATGCAGGAAACGAAAAATTGTCATCTGCTGATATTTATATTTTGTCTGATTTCTCACTAAATAATGGGAACTAAAACAAAGGAAAAACAAGTAACCAATTTAATTCAGCAGTGCAAGGGCTAAATGCAAAATGACTAGGCTATAACTACAAGTGTTTGTGTTTTCTACATGACTACAACAATATATTATATCATACCATTCTATCACCAAGTCGAGCACGTGTGGGTGCAGCTGGATACAGAAATACAAGTACAAGTCTGCACTGTTCCCCGAATGACCATGAAATAACTGTTTTATTACTCAACCGGTAGAATTCTGTATGTGAAATAACTGTTTTCTTACTGAACCTGTAGTATTCTGTATGTGATACAATGAACGTGATTTTGTGGTGCAGATATGTTATATATTTTATGAGATATCGTATATGTTATAATAAGATTATTTTATAAGATATCTTATATATTTTACTAGATCTTATATAGTTTAGTAGATATTTTATAAAGGAACTTATATAAGGTATATACTAAACTATATACGATATTTTATAAAAAGTAGGAAATACTGAGTGCTCCCTTTGATGCCCCACTAAATTGACTAATTGATTAAAATTTGAATTTCAACCAATGACAACTCTACAGACATAATTCGCAGATATAGCCAGGATAGTGTTTACACTGTTCACACACACACACGCACACGCACACGCACGTGCACGCGCGCACACACACACGCACACACACACACACACACATATGATCAGGGTCTACACGGGTCACATGTACATACGATGATCGTACCTGCTGTCGTACCTGCTTATTCGGATCTACGCTGGTAATTCACATAGACGGACGAACGGTATACACCTATAGAAGGACATGGTATACGCTGTTCGTACCTGCTGGCGTTCCCTATGATGATCAGGGTTTACAGTATCGCACCAGTATCGATCTACACTGTGCATACATATACCCTTGCTAGGGTCTACATTCACCATTCAGGGTATACGATGGTCGCCTGGGACGGCGGTCTGAGCATTCGGTTGATCATGATCTACACTGTTTACTGTTTCCCACCCTCCAACCTTATATAAGGTGGGAGTACGTTTATTAATGGAGGGCGGAGGAGGGTGGAGAGTGGAGGGTGGGGAACAGTAAACAGTGTAGAAAATTGCTGCGGCGCTAAATTATTGGGGAGAATGCATTATTTTTTAATTTAATTAAACTTTCCTAAAAATATATAAGATATCTTATATGTTTAGTAGATATCTTATTTACATTATTAATGCAGACATCTACTAAACTATATAAGATATCTTATATACTATATAAGATGTCTACTAAAATATATAAGATATCTACTAAACTTTAGTAGATATCTTATATATTGTAGTAGATATCTTATATAAAATTGTATATGAGATATCTTATAAACAATAGTAGATATCTTATTTATTATATAAGATATATTCTAAATTATATAAGATATCTTCTAAAGTTTATGAGATATCTTATATACTTTATTAGATATGTGATTATGAAATTTTATATAAGATATCTACTTTTATGTACGATATCTTATAAACTTTATGAGATATCTCATATAGTTTATAAGATATCTACTATAGTTTATAAGATATCTACTAAAGTTTAGTAGATATCTCATATAAGTGCTTTTTAATTAAGATATCTTATTTATTTAGTAGATATCTTATATAATATATTAGATATCTACTACAGTTTATGAGATATCTTGTTTTGGGAATAAATAGTAAAACGGCGTGCCATAGATATCAGTTGCGTAGAATTTGATGATGTAATTTTCCACAAAACATCATGACGTCATGATTTTCTGGGGTGACTATAGTTTTGACTATTCCATGGGCACACGGAACTATTGAACGGGCACGCGGAACTATTGCCTAGGCACGTCAAACCCCAGGGAATTAGTCAAAACTATGGAATATCAACTTATAGGGAGTTGGGTAATAAAACAATTTGTTATCAGTCAGTGTGTGTTTGTTCAATGCAAAGCGAACTGCCTGATAAGTAATAAGTAGCTGTGACTGGAGAAATGGGGCCTATGGGTTTTGCAACCAGTGTAGATCCAGATCAGCATGTGCAACTGTCACAGGGAGAGACCCAGGTTCGAGTCTATGACAATTCGATGGTCTAGTAACATAAGGTCGTAAGTGCTATGCGACCTTATGTTACTAGACCATCGAATTGGCACCCAATGAGGGACCGTGACTGATATAAATACTCCGAGATCATCCCACAGATGATCACTGTCCCACAAATATGGAATTCTGGGATGTATTTCAATTTGAAGGGGAGTATGTCACGGTTGATATGTAACTCGCTATGGGGAGAAAATGTGTATCTGTGCCCGGTTAGCTCAGTCGACAGAGCGATGGTACTGTAAATCACGATCAGAGTTCCCGGTTCCGCCGGTGCTCGTTTTTCCGCCACAGCAAGTTGCATACCATCCGTGACACATCCGCACAGTCTGATCAGGATCTACACTGTTCGCCATTCCATCAATGAATCACCTGCCTGCTTCTAACAAGCAATATAGGTCGTTATCAGGCTACAGGAGTGTGCTATTTAAGCACAAGCTACTCCGGCCACAAATACCATAAGCCCCATTTCTCCAGTTACAGCCACATATAATTGTATAACTTGGGGCATGGAAGCTCTGGTGGCTGATTGATCTAGCTGATCTCAAAACCACTTGCTTAAAACCGTTTGCAAAGTAACATGTTACTGTGGTAATACAATGTATCACATTTGTGACTGTGACTGGAGAAATGGGATGTATGGCATTTGTGTCGAGTCTGATTCCTGGCCTGCTAGCTCACTCTAGTAGCAGGATAATGATCTATAATGTTTGTTATAAGCATGACACGTGTGCGACTGACTGAATATCGAACCGTGCAGACCCAGGTCAGACTGCGCGAATGCCCCGGCTGGTCTGGATATGCACTGATCACTAGGTCCACAAGCCCAATTTCTCCAGTTACAACCACATTTAATATTATATACCTGCAATAATCATTTGAAATTGTTGCTTTTTTTGTGCAATAGTTCAACGATGGCCATTTGGTTAATCTCATAGTAAACGGCAATGGTGGGAGTTGGCTATGGATTGACATTTTAGGCGTAAAAGCCGCAATCTATTGATATTTTTTCACAGTGCATGTATATGTTACACAGAGATGGTGGAACATTACATAATAGTTTAAAGCCAAAAAGTATCAGAATTATTGCTGACTTCTACTTCGATGTCACTTTTCTGATTTCCTGCTATTCTTGCAGTGGCAACATGTCTGATCGAGGCTGCAGTGTGACATGGATTCAGAAAGTCACTTCAGCGTACGTAATACAGATCTGTGGCCTGTTTCTATGCTCAATAAATGTAAATCCATTGATTGAAATTTACAGGCGATCCTAAATTTGCACTTACGAACATTTTAGTCGTACGAAGTTTAGTGAAACGGGCCATGATCTGTCGCACAGCATTTCACTGACAAATATATGGCATAATGTTTTCACGGCATACTAATAGGTATATAATAAAATATAATATTGCATAGACTGTTCTTTTACACTGTTTTAAAAATCATAAGACACAACTATAATAAATAATAAATGTGTAAATGCGATATGTAAATATGTGTCATGTTTTCACAGCACATCAAAAAATGGCAAAAATAAAACATATCATTGCATAAATTGGGCTTTCACAGTGTAATAACACAATGTAGTAAAATTCATATCACAAGTGTACTCAATATGTAAATGAGTCTGTTGCAGTCAAAAATTCATTGTATCATGGATTCTGTGCATATAATATACTAGAAATTCTGTATGATTTATAACCGTAACAACGAGGTAGACATGTCATTGGACACACCTACGTATGTGATTGTACATGTGACCGCAGTGTACCACGTGGCTCTGATGTATCATTTCCGGGTTATAGAGAATAGTAGGTTAGTGCCGTGAATGGGAAAAAATATCTGGCAAGGCTTAGGAAACGGGATGGGCGAGGCTCTGCCGAGCCCATCTCGTTTCCGTGCCGCGCCAGATATTTTTTCCCATTCACGGCACTTACCTACAAATAGCTTTAAAATGCAAAAGATAACTCCAGCCACATCCTCAAAATCGGAGAAGGAATCGACTAGAGTCATAACCGCATCACAACTTGTATTGTTGCTACGCACACACAAAATAAGTCTGTGCATTTTGGAAGCAAACATCGCCTAATGTCACAGTAGTTTGGCATATTTCACACAAAAACATTTGTACACGTATTTATACTTTTAATAATGTCGAGAATCAGGAATATTAAAGTATATTTAATAATTACACAGCTGTGTAAACACGTGTGTTCATGAGATTTTGGAGCGGCAAGTTACTCGTTGCGTTTCAAACACACTGTCACTGGGCAGATATTTTACAATTAACAGCATGTACAGTTACTGTTTGTACACATGGAAGTTGTTGATGTTCAGTGTGGCTCCGGCAAATAGTGACTGGACATATTGCTGATTCGTATTACTGGATATTGTCAGCGATTGAAGTGCGACACCACTGGCACTCTGCCTCTGGCCAGTCTTGGTATATAAAGTTTCATTTTCACACGTGTTTACACTTGTCATAGCCATAGCAGAATTCCCATTGCAGCACACACGTCAGCACTGATCTCTACTACTTCAACACCAACATGTTCAGCTCTGCCACTACCACTAATGTCGTCCCAGAAAATGTAAAATGTTCCTGGATCTAAATAATCAGACATCTTTATTTTTGCAATACTTTTCCAAACTCAAGTAGAATTTATAATTTATCAATGTTTTTGCTTTTTTCCAATTTTATTCTTGCTTGCAGAAGACAGCAAAAAATACAATGGATTGTGGGACTTTGAAGGCTGCCAGTTAATGCAGCAAAAATGTAAACAAATACTCTTAATTAGATGCATTTTAATTTGTTTTTGTTTTCTTTCTTTCTGGTACTTTTTTATTATCATTTTTACATTATTTCATAAGTAAGTGCCAAATCTCAAATGTCGGCGCTTTTCTCAAGCGTATCCTTTTGTTTACAAGACTTCACCTAAATGTCAAAGGTTACTGTGTCAAAGTAGTTCTAAAGCATTATTGAAACACATATTCATACGCAGTGATTGGGTCGTATTGACTGGATATCAAAAATGTTTCACGGCACCGTGTTTCACGGCACATAGGCACTGTGTTGACGGGATAAATTTGGATAACTACTGAATTGCTAGTTATCCTCATTAAGCCCTGGGCATACAATAGAGTGTTTAGTACCATCTCTGCGCACCAAATATTTTTGTTACCAATGTGACTAAACATGTATACTCTATATATTTCCGCATGATATACCTCCAGAAGTAGTAGTAGCTTAAGCCTAGTAATTTGCATAAACAAGATGGCCGCCAATGAAAAAGTGCTTTACTACATGTAGGGGCATATCGTGTTGTTGAAGCAGTTTTAAAAGCACAAATACCAATAAACTTCAGGCATTTAATACTTCATAGACGACAACATGTTTATCAATCCATTTTATTAGGAATATGATGTACAGACACCAACATGGCCGCCATTTTACACGAATTCTATGAATTATTTAAAGAAACAGGCAGTACGAGCAATTAAGTGTTGACACCACACACATATATAAAACTAACATAGTCCCAAGGTGTTTAGCATATTGGTATTAATAATAATACGCAACACATACATAACATTTGTGGTATGAAGGTGTAATATTTCATATACAATATGGCCGACCTTTTGAAATGCATACCCAGTTTCTGGGATACTTATATGCAACGTCGTTGTTTCAGCAGCCACATAATGGTTGATGCAAATGCAATTCTGATATGTGATAAATGACATGTTCTAAAATGCCTATAAACCAATTTGATGATAAAAAGAGAAGTGTGTCAATCCAAAATAACCGCCATTTTATACGAATTTCGTAAACTATACTTATAACTTTGATATGAATGTCGGTACAACATATCCGTTTAAAACTGCAAAGATCACACGCATTTTATACACATTCGTTGATCTAAAGCTTGCCAAAAGCATGAAAAAGAACATACACGTATTAATTTGCATATTTAAGATATCCGTCACTGTAAAATAGCAACAAGTAGTATAGAGGGATTCAAAATGATACCACCTAACGAGGGTATCATTTCTCCACCCTATATACTACTCCACCACCCCCCGAAAAATCAAAAATTGGTTAACGAGGAAATTGTCTCCCACTAAAAATTGGACGTGAAAAAAAAAAAACATAATGTTTTTCAGACAGTAAATTTAAGTATAGAGGGATTCAAAATGATACCACCTAACGATGGTATCATTTATAACCCTCTATACTATTCCCACCACCCCCAAAAAATCAAAAAAATTAGTTAACGAGGAAATTGTCCCACCAACCACGAAATATTCAAAATTGGTGTCATAAATACATCATGTTTTTTTCACGTCCAATTGAACATATAAATTTAATAGGTTATAATAAAAATATATAACAAAATGGATAATAAAATACACAACGAATTGGACGTTTATAATGATTTGGGATGAAGGATTTTACGCTGTTGTTTCTACAGTATTAAAACGGTAAAATGACAATACTATGTGATATCGAATACATGAAATATCAGCGTAATTTATTACGCTGCGATAAAAACAAAACGTTGCATTTACAATATTAAACCGGCAATTATGTCGCCGGTATAAGTATCAAATTTATATAATGAAGCGACTAAATAGGATCGGAGAAACACTACCGAAACATTATCAAACTAATTTTATAAAACAGTTTAAAATCAAAGATTCGTTTACGGATATGCGTTTCTACAATATCGCTTTTAACGAAGAAATTGGAAAATTATTAGAAGAAATTGAAAATTATTGAACAGAACTAATTTATGTTATAATCACACCAAGCAGACGACAATGTTCCAATTACACGTGTTATGAACATGTAAATTAGGTGTCCATTTTATAGAGAGATTACACGATTACGTCTTCCAGGATGAAACATAAACACACTGTAATAGTGGTATCATTTTGAATCCCTCTATACTACTGTAATATATACTATAAATTTTTTAATAACTGTGTTGAAGGAACTTTACGAAGAATACGGGGGTTATAGTCCTATATATAAATTCTATAAAATGAGAACACTAGGCGATATCGAATACATGAAATATCAGCGTAATTTATTACGCTCCGATAAAAACGTTGCATTTACAATATTATACCGACAATTATGTCAACTATACAAGAGGCAAATACAAACATTAAGACGGATAGTGTGTATCGGATATGAAACTAAGGTGTATTATATAAAATTGTTAAAACCAAACGATTCGTTTACGAATATACATTTCTACGATATCGCTTATAAAGAAATTGAAAAAATTATTATTGAACAGCAATGTTGATGCTAAGACAAATAACATCATGACAACGGTCGGAGTTGTCTGCTCATTTTTTTTTGTAAACTGGTAATTTATTTTTCATCAACCTCAAGAGGCCGGAGTTGTCTGTCCATTTCAAGCGGTCGGACTCCGAACGCCGTTGTCAAGCAGTTGTTTACCATAGCGACCACATTTGTAGGATAGAAATAAATAAATAAAAATGTTTAGCTCCAACCGCGGCGCGAACCCACGACCCTCGTCTCTATAGAGTATCTCCTTAACCCACACGACCATGTAGGCTGTTATGATAAACATTACCTAGTGTTGTACAATTATCTTAATTACGACAATGTTTCAATTACACGGGTTATGAACCATGCGTAAATTAATAGCAAGGTAAACAGAGCCGAGTGTATCAATTACACAGACGGTGTGTATAGTGTAATCCTCGACTGAATTTATAATTTTCAGTGTAAATAATTAATAATTTTGAAAAAATTATAAAATTAAGAAAATTAGAAAATTAATTATTTTTTAAAATATCACAATGGTGCTGTAACATTTCCTCCGACTTTATTTCCAAGTTTTACCCTAAATTTATCCCAATCAGTACACTCAATTTTTGGCATGGTGGCGCGCGCCTTGATCCTTATATCATTTTTTAATTCTTCATATCTCCCCATTTCTTCCACCACGGATTCAAACTCTAAATTTGATATTTTCTTATCGGCCAACGCTTTGGACACCATAACGTCGATGCTAATTTTCTTAGACCTAGCGAGAACGGATATTCTATCATGTTTTCTACTTTTTTTCTCGAGTTTTGGCCACCCGCCGCCCTCTAATTACCATACAAAAAGTGATTCCAGATAAAACGGTAATTCCACTCAAAACCCCTGCAAGTGGAATCATTACAATTGTAGATAGCGTTGCAGCAGTCCCCGCCCCACACAACACAGAAACACTTGCCAGAACCGTACTAGATGCTTCAGCTATGTTTGCCGCGCGCCTATATTTATTAGAGTGTCTTTTTCTATTTGCACATTCTCTAACTAAAATATCCTGCATAGCGACGATATTATTCAACCTAAAATCTGAACTTCTTTCGTGAATTGGATACAGTGTTGGTGGAGTGGTATTGAGAGTTGAATACAGTGTTGGTGGAGTGGTATTGAGAGTTGAATACAGTGTTGGTGGATCGGTATTGACAATTGGAAGCGGTGATTCGTTCATAGTTAAATTATTTCAAATATATTAGTATTTACACAATAAGTTCAATTAACAATGAGACAATAGTGGAAGAACTCTCTGAGTCACCGATTTTTCGTAACAAAGTTAATAACACTACCTTGGGAAAGTCTAATTCGATCATCTCCGGAGAACGAAACCACCGTTCGAACTATCTCCAGAGATTTTAGTGACTCCAACCCCCGTTCTTCCCCCATCTACTACAATATTTATCGCGACCGCGCCCACAGGTTTACCATTAGCATTAACCGAGCAGACCGCCATTTGGATAACTTCACCTGCAGCTGTCATAGTGTATCCCCCATATTTATTACTCGCTTGGCACGAACGAATATTCATAGTGCCCCACAACCAATGGGCCCCGCTTCTCAGCCCAAACTGTTATGACACGTTTGGTGTTTTCATTGTTTTCACTATTCCGGCAAGCGCATTGTTTGCGTTATATGCCTCAGTACGAATCTCATAAGAGGCCTCCTCAAGAGCTTTGGTCGCGGCTATACGATCATGTTTCAGTTTATCGGTTATTTTTTCATCTAGTTCAGTAAGTGTCGCTTCTCTGTTGATAGAGTCCTCTGAGCGCAACGCATCATAAGCCTCCGTAATGGTTGCCTGGTGGTCTTCTAAGGCTTTATCAATACCCGACCGGGTCTCTTTTTGAAATTCGGTTATTTTTTCATCTAGTTTAGTAAGTGTGCTTCTCTGTTGATAGAGTCCTCTAAGAGCAACACCCTATAAGCCTCCGTAATATCCGCCTGGTGGTCTTCTAGGGCTTTATCAATACCCGTTCGGACTCCATCAAGATCAAACCGGGTTCTCTTTTTTAAATTCGGTTATTTTTTCATATAGGTCAGTAAGTGCCGCTTCTCTGTTGAGAGAGTTCTCTGAGCGTAACGCCCCATAAGCCTCCGCAATGGCCTCTTTGTGGTCTTCTCGGACCCCCTCAACCCCACCCCAGACCTGGTCTCTTTTAGAAATTCGGCTATTTTTTCATCTAGTTCGGTAAGTGTCGATTCTTTACTGTGAGAGTTCTCTAAGCGCAACGCATCATAAGCCTCCGCAATGGCCTCTGCAAGGTTAGACTGGTGGTCTTCTCGGACTTTATCAATACCCGACCGGGTCTCTTTTCGAAATTTGGTTATTTTTTTATCTAGTTCAGTAAGTGCCGCTTCTCTGATGAGAGAGTCCTCTGAGCGCAACACCTCATAAGCCTTCATAAGGTCCGCCTGGTGGTCTTCTCGTGCTTTCTCAATACCCGACGTGGCCTCATTTCGAAAATCGATTATTTTCCCGTCTAATTCAGCAAGTGTAGCTTCTTTGCTGAGAGAGTCTTCTAAGCGCAACGCATCATAAAACCTCCGTAATGTCAGCCTTACGGTCTTCTCGGGCTTTATCAATCCCCAACCGGGCCTCTTTTCTAAATTTGGTTATTTTTTTTACCTAGTTCGTTTAGTTCCGTATGCGTTTCTTCACGACTTTGTGTATTCACAGCCAGGGCATATTCTCTAAGTTGTGATAGTAGACTCTTGTGAATCTCGTCCGTGGCCCTCGATATAGTTCTATTAATCAAGGCCTTTGTTTTTTTGGGTAGTTAAAAAGTCGCCCTCTGTCGGGATGAATCCCCCTTCTGCAGGTTCCAAATTATTTGAATTTGTCACCAATCGGAAGAACTACCTGGTCCGTATATACTCATAATGTTGATAATATATATTACGAACATGCGTTTAATTCTAATTTTCTTAAAATTAATTAATTTGAAATTTCTAGGACGACGAAATCGGGTAATCGTTCTTCAACTCTCGCCCTTTATCATCAAGAATATAAATCTTCAACTCGTGGATGTGTCCCGATTCCAAAACTTTCATCTCTGGGTGTGGGAAGTCTAACGTTACAGTCTCGCCATAGAAACAATCGCTGGCGGGCACAGTTTTCAGTAATGTGCTGGGGATCCGTCTATCGTGTTGTACGATGTGTTCACCCGATCCAGGTGCACCCTGAGAGTTTTCGTGAAGGTGAAGTCCACCGGTTTATCACGACGTACTCACCCGGGGTAAACACTCCTTTGTTTGAGGAGTATGTCTCTCTAAAACCGAGTTGAATACCCAACCCCGGGGAGACCACTACCTTATTATCACTGCTGATGGTCATTGTTGCGAGCCCGGTAGCATTCGATACTGTGAGGTTGATTATACCGTCAAGCTCTGAGTTGACAAAATCTTTGAGCTGTCTTATTCCCCACAGTCCGTGAGGCAGCTTTACTTCTAATTGTAGTCCATCCTTCACATAGTAAAACCATTCGCTCTTCCCCACATTCTGCCATCCAACCGTGAAGGTGATTGATCTAAGGCCTACCCGGCGTTTTCCGCAGCAGTTGTCTATTAATTTTTGAAGTTCACAACTCCATTTTTGAACATTAGTTTATAGTAGCAAACATAATAATATCTTTCAATGGATACCAAAGCATTTAGCTTTAACTCTAATGTAAAGTACGCGGTCGGAGGTAAATACACACAAAAAGACGTTGTTAACCGCCTTGTACACCCAACCGTAACGGTTAGACCGGACAGTGGCTTTGCCACCAACTTCCCTAACATCTTTGAACAATATAGGTTGCCCAAGATTACTACGATGGAGGTGGTAAACGGCTGGAAAGCAACACCGATGCAGTTTTGGCAGAACCAAATAAATTTCGCTGTAGGTGCGCAACAGCCGGGTGTGGAGTTTCATATAAAGACCATCTGACATCCAAGAATGTCATGCTCCGAAGTGTCTACAACTTTCACGTGTATTATACTATTAGGAGGATTCTCAAAGAACTAGGTATTTCACTACCTCAAGACGACGCCTGGGATCCCATTTCCAACACATATAACCGTATGGCCTTTGAAAGACTGTGTAACGAATTTTACGTTTCAAAAGACGCGGACTGGAGACAGAAAGCATTTCCTACCAGCACCGGCCTCGGGGACGTTCTCATTCACGGCCAGTCCGGGAATTGGACACAGACTGATTTTAGACACGATCACTCCGGTGACCACATCGTCAGTCGGAACGCCGGGAATTTTGACCCCGCGACTATGACTTTCGGGACGGAAGTGTCTGGAGGTCGGCACTGTGGCGTGTTTTCTTGTAAAATGTTACCTCCGAAACGGGCTCACGTCGATTACATACAGCAGGCTGCTGAGGTTCAGGACGCGTGGGGTACATTTATGTTAGATAAGGGTCTAGGGTTCACGCAGGCCGGGGTTACTCGCGTCAACGACTCCATTCGCACGTACGTCTGGGCCATTCTCGGCGCACAAAAACAAACTCGCAGTTCTATACTGGGCATGGGAACAGCGTTTGATGCACAAAAACAATTTTTGGCACTTGTAGAGGACGCCATCTCAGCTAGGGTGGACCTGGAGAAGGCGATCCAGAATTATCAAGACGTTTTACAGAATGCCAGCACCCCAGTAGACTATGTATTTGGAATAGGTCTTTATATGGCGCCGAGCAATATGATACTACGAGACGACCCGGTTGACGGTTACAATAATCATATCGTAATCGCCACCGCCAATCAAAAAATCGGCCACAACGGTAACGTGAACACGGATATCATCAAGCGCACCCCCAACAGTGGAACCGATTTCATAAAACACAAAATGGATACACCTCCCCCAATTCGTAAATCGAACCCAGTACCCCCAATTCGTAAATTGGATGCACCATCGAGTTCCATCAACAGACCAATCGCGATTGGAGAAACACCAATCATCAACAATGTTGAAATTGGAAGCACAACACACGAGGAGGAGAAATTGGGGCTCGTCATCGCCCTCGTGGCGATCGGATTATTTACGCTTTGGTTGTAGGAACTCTCTGGCGAAGAATAGTAGGAGACCGGCGATTGCCACGATTAAAGCCCAGGTATTTTTGGCTAGCCATCCGGCCGTTTTTGATAATATAGATAGCAAGTAAGAAACGATACTTCCGATCAGTCCAGGTAGTGCGGCAGCCGCCTTTCCAGCTAATTTAGCTAGAAGACTGGCGAGGGCTTTTAGTTGTTTTTTTACCCACTCCTTGGCTCCACCGGATGGAGCGTGCTGGTGCTGGTGCTGGCTGGAGCGGGTGGTGGCGCCGCACCACCAGTGAAAGCTAGAACTATGGTCGATATAGTCATGCCGATAGCAACGAGGATGCTTGCTATCGTGACGCCCTGCTCTCTGAACAGAGTGCGAAGACGCTCACCGAGTGTCGTCTCCTCGTGCAGGACCCTCGAGATTGATTCGCGGATCCGACTTATTTGTGTGCGGAGAGCCTCACGGTTAGCCGAGGCGGCCTCCAAGCGAGCTTCTCTTTCATCCCGCAAAGACCGCAGGAGTTTGTTGATCCGCTCGGTAGATTCTCTATCGTCACGGCTTCCTCCAGTTTTCTTTCTTCTAGCGCGATATGTTCATCCAGCGCCGTAGTTTGGAGAGGTTAAGGACCAGTTCGCCCCGGACCGTTTGTAGAGCCTTATCGAGTCCACGGAGTTCTCGAAGAGGTAACGGTGGGTCATCGTTGAGTATTTTCCCCAATTGTGATTGCACGCTGAACGTGGTCTCCATCGTGTTTAATAACGTCGGTGGCTATTTTAGGGACCTCGTGAGATCAACCGTTTCTATCGCGGTGGCCGTCTTCGCTATAGTTTCGTCGGTAGACTGTAGGGCCTTCTACAGCGCGGGCCGGCACAATTGTTTTACCACGCGTCCAATCTGGAAATCCTAGTTCGTTCTTTATGATTTCGCCACCGCCCCGGTTTCCGGCAATGGTGTTTAGCGATAGGGGTTTACCGGTATTCGTGTTGATTATTGGTGATTTGATGATTTTAGTCGCAACCTACCATGCATATCCAATTCGAACTTGGAGTAGTCGCGACCGACAGACGGGACCAGACCGATTTCTGACAAATTGTTGTAGTAGTCGTTTACAGCTCCCTCAAGTAATTCCTGACTTTGACCAACGCTGCTGGTAGCGCCACCTATTTCCCCCAATTGCGATTGGATTGGAACTGGAGTCTCTATGAAGGGCGTTTCGTTATCATCATGATATCATCACCATCGAGGTAATCGTCTCTATCGATTGCATCCATTTCAACATCGTAATCAGCCATATTTATAATTTTCTTAAAATTAATTATGTATTAAAGACAAAACCATACGGGTTTAATAGTTTCAATAATTTTGAAAAAATTAATTATGTCTTCGAGTCAATACGGTCGCAAACTCAATCCATACCGCAGACTGCGTGAGCCCCTCGGGGCAAAAGGCGTGAGACAGAGTGTCGTTATTACGAACAACCCATCTACGATCGACCAGAACCAGCAGCTCTTAGTCCGCTTCCCCAACCTCGGAGCTAACGACGTCATTGTTCCTGGTACTGTTCGCCTCGCTTTCACTATTTCGCTAACATCGACGGACGCGGACCGAACCGTAGTTCAGAACCTGGGTCGCGCCATCGTCAAGAAGACCATGATAAAGATTTCTGGTAATGAGGTGATGTCGATCGACGACAGCGACGTCTACCATTGCTATCAGGACCTGTGGAAGACGTCACACGAGCTTGAAAACGCTGTCTATCAAGGTATTGACACCAGCAAAAATAAAAACGTAACCAAACTTAGAATCGGGGCTGCTAACAAGGCAGATAACAACGCGAGTGACAACGCGGTCGCGGGCGCTTTACAGGCAACCGCTTCTACATTCCGCTCGACTTTGAGTTGCTAGAGAGTCACATGCCCTACTATCAGAGTGCTTTGGCTGACCGCCTCGAATACGAACTAACGTTCAACGACTACGGCCGAGTTCTCATAGCCACCGACCAGTTATCGACGTATACGATCGATAATGTTTCGCTGGAGTACGACATGGTCACGATGCCCGAACTAGCGCGATTGATCAGAACCAGTACGCCGGGCGCGTTGCCATACTTTACGACCGAGTTCTTTCGCCATCGCAAGATGCCGAAAAACAAAAGCGACACATTTGTGGAATATTAACGTCAACGTACCCGCCCGCTCGATGAAATGGTATACTGATGTTGTTCGAGGATGCTCGGTTCGCGTTCGGTGCTAGAAAAACCGACAGATTCTATAACCCCAAAATCACGAAGGTAGAGGTGACGATCGAGGGAGTCCCCAATCAACTCTACAGCGCGGGTCTTCGCGCGCACCAGCAGTGGGATGAAGTAAGAAAGCAGTTTGCTGCCGGATCTAAGCGCTCTCCGGAGGTTGCAGCAGTTGCTAAAGACCTGCATCTCTCGGCCGTCTCCCTCGCGGAGTTCCTGAATACCAAATACGCGTTATGGCTAGACATCGAGCCAGCGACGATGACCAAATACACGGTAGCGGACGCCAAGTTGAGAACGCTAGTGAGGGTGTTACGATCCAGATAACCAAAGAGGCGGACGGAGCCGGGCCATTGAACGTGTACTTATATATAATTACAGACGCACAACTCAACATCGAAGATGGTCGATACGTATCAGCGATCTACTGATTTAATAAAAAAATCATCTAACGATTTATTAATACATAATTTTGAAAAAATTAAGAAATCTAGCAATCAATACCAATTCACGATTGGAGATGCTCACTCCGCCATAATATGTGGGCAGACAGGATGTGGAAAAACGGTTTTCATCCTCAACTTACTCGAGGGATCCTACCGCGATGCCTTTCGTCACATTGTGATCCTATGTCCCCACTGTGCGACACAACGATATTATCAGCGGTGCCCGTGGATATGGACCGACCCTGAGGTATACGTTATTGACCCGGGTGATAGGCTTCACGATTGGTTGCGTGGTTTATACCAAATATTTCAGGGCGAGCCCACCCTATACGTGATTGACGATTGCTCAGCCAAGGCGGCGATGACCAAAAAGAAGGACATGCTCTCGAGCTCGCATTTTCTGGCCGCCATGCGAGGCAAAGCGTATGGATATCCACTCAAAAATACAACGCCGTCCTCAAGGATCTGCGCGAGCAAACGAAATGGGTCGCCCTCTTTCACTGCAAGGACCGAGACTCATTCGATGACTGTCTTCGAGAGAATGACGTTATCCCAACGCGCGAGGAGCGCCTGGAGGTTCGACAGATACTTTCGAAAACTAAGCACGCCAAGCTTCTGCTAAAGACTGATCAACCAACTGCTTATAAAGTTATCAACTAAATCTAACGATTTTGAAAAAATTAGGAAAATTATAAAATTAGGAAAATTGCAAAGTAATAAGCTATTGCAATGCTTAGCAATTGCTGAACAATGCTTAGCAATTGCTGAACAATGCTGAACAAATACTGAACAATGCTTAGCAATTGCTGAACAATGCTTAGCAAATGCTGAACAAATGCTGAATAATGCTGAACAAATGCTTAACAATGGTTAACAATGTTAACAATTTGGTGCTCCGCTGCGAGCTTTGTTGCGAGCATAATGGTGATCATAAGTATCGGGTGGTGCGCATTTATTATTTTTGTAATAAATAAATATGTTAAAGTGATGAGACTTGTTAGAATAGTTAAATTACTAATTTTGAAAAAATTAAGAAAAATGAACTGCGACGAACTTCTCGATCAGCTAATAGAAGAAACCTCAACTCCGACTGCCAACAATAATGATCCGACAGAGCAATCGGGATCTGGGTTGAGTGCAACGACTCCGAATGAAAATGAAAATGCGGCGCGACGAGAGCGGCTAGCTGCGCTGGTTGCTGGGGGACAATCGGAGCATTATCTCGGTAGGCGTCTCACAGTTTTTCAGGTGGATAAGATGTCAGATGCGGAGATTGATAAAATAATGTATGCGCGATACGAATCCAAATTGGAGCAGAGATGACAAAAAACTCTTGGATCGGCGGCTATTCATTTGTACGCTACCGCCGTTAGTAGAATTCTCCCTATACCAAACACCGAAGGGTTGATTCACGATCTAGAGACTGACCCTTTTATAGGACACACTCTTAGAACAACCTGCTGCTCAATTTATCACAAGTTTGGAATGTATTTTAGCTCCGCTGACAACCGCGTTGACCACGGGTAAACACTGTCAATTTGGACATATATGCCCACGAACTATAAGCTCTAATATTAATATTATAAATGATGACACAAGACACACCCACGAGAGTGACGGAGTTGAACCAGATTGCTCCAACACAATCGAACCAGAGTGTTACTCCGCCACTGGATGACATACCGCATATAAAAAATCCCAAAAGACAGGCAGCTGGGAGGGCGGCGGCTGCCACCCGAAAAGTTAAACAAGATAAAATACTCGCCGAGCTTCGAGAGGCTAAACTCCAATCGAGATTGGGGTTGCAATCGGGGACGGAGACAGCAAAACATCTGAATACAGAGTTGAGTACAACAACACCCCCAATTCACGAATTGGAAGCACACTCAACACCCAATACCAACTACCGTTGGAGTTGGGCGAATCCGATTGAACCCAAATTCGTGAATTGGAGTTGGTTGTTGGTGGTGGTCTGGCAGTTGTTGGTGCCCTGTGCGTGTGGAAATACGAAAAAACACCAGCCAGTGTTCAGAAGAAAGTTACTAAACACCAATCATCAACAATGTTGAATTTGGATGCGCCCCATTTAAACATTGATCGCGACCCATTTTATATGCAATAATTATAACAATGGCTGAACAAGATGGTAAAATGTTAGTGAATGCGCTTTATCACGCCGTGGTGATATCGGGTTTCAGTATCGGGTATGCTCGACTATCAAAGATGACCCTAGGAGGAACCGCTCCCAAATTGGACTTTACTGTGAGAGACGTAGGGCTCGCGACCTTAGATGTAGCGGCGCAGTTTGGACCCGAGATTATCTAGTTAAAGCTGGAATTCTACCAGTTAATATATGGAAATAAATGGCTTCAATCGCAGTAATAGTAGGTGGTGCGCTTGTAAACGCATTGGCGTTCAGCGGTAGCAACTTTATATTCTCTAAAATGAAAAGCTCGAACGTGGATGAGGAGCGTAAGCGTCATGATTTAGCTGTAGAACAACTCAATAGCGCAAAGGAAGCATGGTCGAAAAAACGAACCGCCCATCTGGACTGGGTCAATGAAGAGCTTCGCCGCGAAAATCACGCCGCGCAAACTTTTCAGAACGTTGAAGAAGCCAACCGCGAGTACGCGCTGGCATATCCGCACAAAAGTCTCGATCCAATGGATCCCGAGCCCAACTTTCAGATTTCTATGTACCGTCAGAGCCCCAAAAGGACCGCGAGATCGCGTTCATCATCGTGGGAATGGGATGTGGTGGTGGGTCGCCGGCTATTATATTCAATCGAGATTTTAAATTAATTAATTAAAACATTTTTTTTTTATATATATATATATAGAACGATGTTAGTTGACGAAACTTTATAACGCTATGATTGAGTAGGCTACACTGCCCAAAAACATCGTTTACCTGGTGCAAAGAGTATGATTCGTCTGGCCCCGAGATTGTCTCGAGGACGAAAAAGCGGCCACCCTTTTCGCAAAGCGGATGTTAGATTCCTCCCAATCGAGATTGGATGAATTAGATTTCCCTCTCCTGTTCCAACCCAAACGCGATTGGGGCTGCAGCGAAACTTCCAACAAAGGTTTATTATTAACGACGCAGTTACCGGACGAACAAAATGGCGAGGGCATGTTGGAGATTGTCCGATATATTAGAATACTTCGCATACGATGAACACGCGCAAACTTGATACCAAACTAACGCGCAAGCTGTCGAATACATACTATAGTCCACGCGGCTACTGGAAGGGACTCGCGGCCATCAAGAACCTCGCGGCGGCGACCAGGTTTCAGAAAACGCTGTCAAGGAATGGCTCAAGAAGCAGGCCATCTGGCAGATCTATTTACCCGCGCCTCACAATATTCCGCGCCCGAAATTCGACGTGCCGGTGCCGAACAAGTTCACCAAGCGGATCTCCTGTTTCTCCCTCACGATCGCGTCGGTCGCAAAACGTACAAGTACGCACTGACAAATCGTTGACGTAGCGAGTCGTTACAAGGGGGCTGAGCCGTTGGCCACTAAAGAGTCTAAGGAAGTGGCCGAGGCTCTTTCCCGAATATATAAGAGGAGTCCTCTCAAATGGCCGAATCTTCTCCAGGTCGATCCCGGCCGCGAGTTCATGGGCGCGGTCTCTCATCTATTGTCTAAGCATAAAGTTTCTATCAGACGCGGCCGCGTCAACATCCACCGGGACCAGGGGATCGTGGAACGCTTCAATCGAACCCTGGCTGAGAGACTGTTCGGACACCAATACGCCAAAGAACTTGTAGACCCCCATTCACGATCGACCGAGTGGGTGGCCAGACTGCCCGCCGTGGTCTCCGCACTGAACGGAGAGGTGACCAGATTGATAGGTAAGAAGCCTGTAGATGCTATCAAGTTTAAAAGGGTGACGAGCAAGCCCTCTGCCGTCTCGCGCGGGCGACCCGTTGGTTTAGAGGAGCAGCGGCTTCCATCAGATATTGACGTCCGGTACCTCTATCAACCGGGAGAGCTCGAAGGTGGCAGCCGCCGCGCGACTGATCCAGTGTGGTCTCTCAATGTATATCATCTAGATCGATCTATACCAAACCCGATAGAGCCCGTGCTCTACTATTTGGATGATGGGCCATCTCGAGGGTTTGTTCGCGAAGAACTTCTTATAGTGTCTTCTGACACCCAGCTACCCCCGATTACTTAAATCAATAGAGGTTCTGTATGTATTCCGTCTGGTAACACGCGTCTTTTATCGTAGTATGCCGAGAGTCCTAATTTTTGTTGACAGTACGTTTTCATAACGCCGTCTTTCATTTTAAATCCTCTATTTTGTGCTACATCTATAATGTGTTTTCCATCTTCTGTAGTTTCACTTAGTACTCGTTTATATCTATCCCAATTTAAATTGTTAGTTCTCTTGGACATTCCTTTCGCAGAGTTTTTTTTTATTTTAATTTGTTCCAAATTATCTTTAGTGAAATTAATTTTTTCTACAAAATAACACTTACTAGATAACGCTATCGCCCTATCCCCGCTAAATTCCATTTTGAAAAGTCCGGGCTCTCTTTCGCTCCATTTATCCCAAGCCAACCATTTATTTTTTTTCTTTTTCAAACTCGTCTAGTAAGTTAGGTCTAATCAATTCCTCTATCGTTTTTTCCACTAACTCCTATATACATACTATCTGTATCCATCTGTATTAATTCAAAGTCTTCTCTTTTTTATGTATTTATCTAGAAATTCGTAGTAAAATTCCAACATTCTCAATTTAGCTAGTTGATAAACCGCTATTCCACAATGGAATGGTCTCTTTAGCGCACACCTGGGTTTTCTTGAAGATATTTCGTACGCATATCCTATCTCTTCCAAATCATCAAAATACGCGGATCTTAATGCTTTGTCAACACAGGTTTCGTCTCGCGTATATGTCGTATTTAAATGTCTCTCCGTTGCCTCTATCATTTTTCCACAACACGAGTTTCCTAATAATTTCATTATGTCGGCTACTGGTTTCTTATTTGGTTCTACATCGCCTGTTCGTCTTGCGGCTGTAACTTCTTTTGCGAACCATTCGAAGGGTTTACCACTAATATAATCTATAACACGATGAACTCGTTATTTCTAGGCCGTGTTTTAAATACCATTTCAACAGTGGCGCGTACAGCAATACTTTAGTGGCGGTCATAGATCCCACCAATTTTCTTCCATTTCCTCTAGTTCTTCCAGTATCTTCCAAATATTTTAACATGTGTGTGGGAACTTCATCAACCTCTACTTCTCTGTTTATAAATATTGGGGACATTTCAGAAAACTTATGTTTTAAGTTGTGTGGAACTTCTATATCCACCTCCGCAAACCCAAACCAGTCTCCAGATAAAACTCTTTTACAAAACTTTTTAATAAATTTAGGGTTATGTGGGGTATCTATATGGTGTATAGTTTCTCTCCCACACGGCATCTCTTTATTTAACGTAGATAAATATAACGCGTTTGCATCGTACCCCAAAACAGCCTTGCAAGGTTTGTTAATTTCATTTGATCCAAATGATCTAATATTTGAAACACCAGCTTCTGCATATCGTGTAAATACTATTGATGGACCACCAACTAGAGCGTCCTTCATCATTTCGTATGTTTCTTCTTTTGGTGCATATAGAGCATCCTCCGGTATAATCGTCTTTGAAGATTTTTGTTCTTTAATGGTTCCTCTCAATAAATATTGTATAGCCACACTCGGTAGTGTTACCGCATCTTTGAAAATATCCACACCTCTGTGTTTATAAAATTCACACATTTTTTCCACCGCTTCTAGGAACGGTGCTACATCTAAATCGTTATAATATTTCAACCAATCTCTGAAAGTTTTCATATTATTTTCTTCGAAAATTCTACGACATTTACTTAATTCTGTTTCATCTATTAACATTTTCCCAGATAGTTTGGAATACCAATTCTCTATATCGGGTAGTCCTGGGTAATCCAGTTTGTCTGGAGAATCGAACCACTCATAAGGAAAGAAAGATTTCTGTCCTTTGCAGTCGTAGGCTTTTATCCAACTATCGTAACTTACACCAGGTCCTAGATAAAGTATTACATCAAGAAATCTAAATTCTGGAGTAAATAGAAATATTGTTGCGTTTGCACGTTTTCCGACCATTACTTTCTTTGTTGTTGCAGATAGTTCACCTACTAAATATTTCTTTATTAGGTTTATATCGTACTTACTGCTGTTAAAACCCATAACCAGGTACTTGCTCTATCCACTGTTCGATCTTAGCGATTTGGTTTTTACTTAAATGTTCTGTATTAAACCCATATCTTGACCACACTTCTTCTCTTATAGCTTTTCCCCTGACTTTCAAATCTTCTACAAATTTTTCTATAAGTTTGCAGGATCTTTATCACAAATATGAGTTACTGTTCCTGAGAAATTATCTCCTATACTAACACTTACCGGAACGTGCTCAGCTTCGTACTCTAAACTATTACCGGTAGTTTCAACTTCTGACTGGAGATATGCCTCAAAATCGTATACTATCTGATATGGATAAAGAGTAGTGTCGCAACCGATCTTTATATCTTTACCCGTTCTTTGGAATTCACATTCCCACATAACTACTAGGTTGAATTCTTTGCTTTTTCTAATAAATGTATCTCTTCTCATAGTGGATGCGCGTTCTCTTTTCTATGCTTTGCATGAATCTCACACCCGTGCCAGTAACAGCCGTGATATTGATATACGGTATTGGTTTCTGGACAGTATCCATCTACCGGAGCTCCTAAAATCCATCTTTCACCTCCGTGTCCGCACTGTTCGTGGTGAATGTGAATTCCTCCCGCTTTTCCACAGAATACATCCAATCGATCGCCCCATAACTGTTAGAACCTTTTGGGTAAAACGCTTTCTCGAACGACGAACGCGGTGGGCGCTCTAAATAATTACCATCACATATTACTTTTGTCTCACCTCTCATACATGTTGGTCCGTGTCTCTTCATATATCGCTGTCGTGAATTTCTGTTTGCAATTATCGCAGGCGTAAATTTTAGATAGGTTTTTAAGGTTTTTTATCAGAAATGCGTGATTATTAAACAGTCCTATTGTATTGGTTTATTACCTATTTCATTATAGTGCGCTGGTACCTTTTTCAACCACCATACATTACATTCGGTGGGTTGATATACTTCTATACCGATTTTAAAAAACTCTTCAACCTTTTTCAGATCTGAAAAAGGAATTGGTGAAACCACATTACTACCAAAATATTGCTTACTAAGTTCTTTCGCCTTTTCTGTACATCTGTCGGGTCTTTTATCTGTCATATGCATAGCTAGACACCTGAACAGACAAAGGTCGTCATTATACTTATCTAAAGAATACATACCTTTTTTATTCTTCAGCCATTTTGGAAGTTCTCCTCCTGCCGCTTCTTTGGATTGTAGTCCCAAATCTATTCCCCTACTACCCTGTATTAGCTTTACGAAAACCTCTACCCATCTTACAAACTTCCACATTTGTATTCGGTCTGTCTATTTTATCGGACATTATTCGTGTTTGCTCCTTATCTGACAGCCATTTTTTAACGGTTTTCATTGATGATAGTGGTTCGCTACCACCGAGATTTTTGTGAAATATTATAGTTTTAGGTTTTCCATTTTTAATTTCCTCCATATGTTCTAGCTTGTAAGAATATGAATATCTCAAATAAAAATTGGTTGTTAGATACGGAGCTAGTTTATCGGACATGCGTTCAGACTCGTTAATGTTTATGTTTTTTACGAAAGGATAATGTAACTACCCGTCTTCCATTTTCTACCTTTTCCAATGTTTCATCGTGAGCCCCCAATATTTCTTCACCTTTTTCCACTATCGCGCGAATATAGATTTTTTCTTATTATTTTGTATTGGGCGTCTCAAATTATTGGTGCTTGAAGGTAATTCTTTAGAATTAATTACACTAGCCCTTAGCTCCGCAATACTTTCTTTTTGAATTCTGTTACCAACTTCCTCCGCTAGTGAGAGGTCTTTAAATGCCCCTCTTTTATAGGCGCGGGTAAACCGCTTCATAAACGCCTCATTCTTTGTGGCATTTATCAGCTTTGTCAACCCCCTAACTCTCAACCGTGTACTATAAGTAATCCCTAGAGATTCGGCTTCTCTTCTCAAACTTTCTATTTCTGCTCTAGTTTCTGACGTTATCATATTTTCTGTAAACGCCTCATTCTTTGTGGCATTTATCAACTTTGTCAACCCCCTAACTCTCAACCGTTTACTATAAGTAATCCCTAGAGATTCGGCTTTTCTTCTCAAACTTTCTATTTCTGCTCTAGTTTCTGACGTTATCATATTTTCTGTAAACGCCTCATTCTTTGTGGCATTTATCAGCTTTGTCAACCCCCTAACTCTCAACCGTGTACTATAAGTAATCCCTAGAGATTCGGCTTCTCTTCTCAAACTTTCTATTTCTGCTCTAGTTTCTGACGTTATCATATTTTCTGTAATATACTTTTGTATAACCTATAAAATTTATATGTTCAATTGGTCTTGAAAACATTATGTTTTTTTCACTTCTAATTGAATATAAACATAAACATATACATATATAATGGAGTGTGAGACTTGTTGTAAGACGTTTACGCGTAAAGAATATCTACGAAGGCATCTAGCGAGACGTAGAAAAATTCCTTGTGTCCCCCCGCAATTTCAATGCCCCAGATGCCCTTGTAAATTCATTAGTGCCCAAACTCTTTGTAGACATAAGCAACTACACTGTCAGGTGGCTACAGGTGAACGTGGTAGACTAGAGCTGGTAGAATTAGTTGCTGATCTGCGAAATAAATTATCTATATTGGAGGATAAAAATGGGGTGTTGGAATATAAACTATCACTCGTGGGCACATTTAAATCAGAAACTTATTAGAATAAATTCATAAATTGGTGTCAAAAATAAATCCTTTTTAAGACTGTTTTATATGTTCATTGGACGTGAAAAAAACATGATGTATTTATGACACCAATTTTGAATATTTCGTGGTTGGTGGGACAATTTCCTCGTTAACTAATTTTTTTGATTTTTTTGGGGGTGGTGGGAATAGTAAGGGTTATTATAAATGATCCATCGTTAGGTGGTATCATTTTGAATCCCTCTATACTTAAATTTACTGTCTGAAAAACATTATGTTTTTTTTTTTCACGTCCAATTTTTAGTGGGAGACAATTTCCTCGTTAACCAATTTTTGATTTTTCGGGGGGTGGTGGAGTAGTATATAGGGTGGAGAAATGATACCCTCGTTAGGTGGTATCATTTTGAATCCCTCTATACTACTCAACAGCACTTTCTGGAATTCAGTTCACGTATTACACAAAACATATCAGACAAGAGCAAATCGATCAGCTTCGACGATTAAACCATTGGTATGCCTAAAGAAGTTTCTCAATACTCGTTTGGGGCAAATATGATTTGCATACTTTCAAAATGGCCATCATTTCACACAATACGTGTAGCAATGAAACTAAACCCACATATACATTATATCGGTAGCAGCTGAATAATCGTGTATTATATATCTGTTTTAGTATGACCAGCAGCTGTAATAAATACCTGTTTTTACATTTAAAATACAGCTATGTTCTTTATGCTTATCATGCAATTTGGGGACTGTACATGTGTTTCTTTGATTAAACGTGTAATATCCTCTACCAACGCTCACTAGTAATAATATATCTGTCTTAAGATTGGAACATATTGTATCATGTGTTATTACATTTTGTAGTTTGTCTCATTTATTACCATGCATGGCATACTGTGCAAGAAGAAACGTCTATATGATAACAAAATTAACACAATTCATATGACAAAATCATATTTAAGCGAAATTATGTAACATAGCCAATTAATATAATATAACATGCATCATGCATGCACTTTCAGCTACAATTTAATCTATACGCAAAATTACCGCCAAATAAGACTAAACAAAATTAGACTTGTCAACATTACACAACTGTTGTACACTGTTCTGTTATTACCACTTTGTGTACGTAAACATGCAATATAGATGACAGTCCATGCAACCAACATTTGATATGAATATCATGAGTATATGAGTCTGACATACCTGTTTGAACATGTAGCGAACATTTTATATCACTTCATTCATTTAATAGTTTGTTCTGACTCATTGCTTTCTTTATCATGTGTGTTTTGATCAGTAACATTACAAAGAATGTCAAGATACCCACGTCTATCGCCGAATACGACTATCAAAACAACGTATACTACGCGGTGCACGTTCGATTTCTAGCTGATTGCATGAGTGTGTATGTGTGGGACCGTGTACCGCTAATCATGGAATCCATTTTAGTGTCCATTCAATACTCGACCTACCTGCGCGTATTTGGTACATTGTCCTTATTTTCCAGGCCAGGAAGTGGTGTTCGGTCTATCGGATGTATTATTTTCTATTTTCCATGCACATGCATGCTTAACCGAACTTAAGTGAATCAATATATATGTTAGTTGTAGTGCAGATGGGCTATTAATAATTACAATCGAATATGGAATGGATATGCCATTCGCTCATGTAGCACATTCATTGACTTCAACTATTTGTATACACATGCGAGTTTCTGACTAATCCACCATATGTATGTTAATTGTTCGATTTGCATGCCGCGTACAGTGATACAAATTCCAAACAAATGCAAAATAAGAATTCCCTCTAGTTGCAACAACACAAACACATTCTGGAATGGTATATATTTTTCATATGCATGAATTCCAGGCCAGCAGAGTATGATTCAGACATGTAAGTACATTAAATAATATAACAATGTTACATATTGCATATAAACCAATAGAAATTAAATCAATACTCCAACTGCTGGTCGTGGAATGCACGTTTGTGCCACATTGAAAGCTCCGCCGCTATGTGCGTGTTATGTGTTTTGCCTGATGTATTGCGTTTCTTCTATACATGGGTTCATGTTTCTCCTTTGGGTATGTTATTATATATTGTACATAGACATAGCATAGCATGCACAAATATACTGAGATATCACAACAATACAGTCACAGAAATAATTTATTCACATGGCTTGTTTATCATATCTGAAAAGATAACAAATATAACTAGGAATACATGTATAAACTTGGATCATGAAACATGAAGACTTTTAGACAAAGTGAATAATGATATTCTGGATAAACCACTATGTTGACGTATATGTTTCGACTAATTGTTCGTGACACATTCTGGTGGATGCTGACGTGTGAATCGTCATACTTTGGTCTTCCACACACAGCTTGTCATATAGTGCATCTCTTTTCTGTTGTTACCAATGTACGGTAGTCTATTATATTTGGTCTCATTTCGGTATATTATCAATATTCTGAATAAAAAAGGAAGTACAGCGGATGCAGCAGGTACTGACAGAGCAAATTAATACTACTAAAACCAAAACAAAACTACATGTATTTTGATTATATTATAATATCCACCCAGTATGTGCAGCATGCCAAGAGGTAAAACAATCTCCTTTTCGTTCCTTTGTTTATTTTCATACTCCCGCCGATAACGTAAACATGATAAATTGGAATATTTCGTAAATAAATTGTATTTTATCTCAACCATTACATACTGTTTGCATATTTGCGATACTTGCTTTCATTCTATAGCTGCCCGAACACCGATAGTCAAAGTCAAATGACGTTTGTGCTAAAGTTTCTGGCAATATTTGCGTTAATATTCTATCCGTCAATCCAATCGGCGGCCGGGGTTATCCATTGATGTCAGAATATTGGTTTTATGTTGTTTATTTGCACAGTACCTTGCCATAAATATACAATGCATACACCAAGTTGATATCTACTGTATTTCTCTTACGACCACATACTAGTAACGAGCAATTACGAGGATGGTTGGTATACTTGTGATAGAATAATTCAAATTAGTTCTTAAATTGAATTACTGATACGAAATATAGAGTATTAACACTATTACATAAATACGTTAAATAACCGGACCATTGTGTATGCAATACTAGCAGATACTGATTCCATGAAATTTGCATTAAATATTCTTTTCGGCAAAATATTAATATCCAAATGTGTGGGTCGGTCTCCATATACGCACCATTAGTCTACACATATATACGTACATAGCGTACTTGTGAAAACAACGGCTGTACACATAGTTTAAATATTAAACAATTAAACCTTTCTGGATGTACACAAGTTATAATTATTGACTAATATCATATACACTTACTTTAAAGACGGGCGGACAGTAATGTAATATATTTACAACCAATACTTCCAACGTATATGTGATTAGGACATAGCAGTATAAACAGCATTGCAACGTTTAGTTTCGGACTGGAACATGATGTACTCGTTTATATAGTCAGGGCCTATCAATAAGCAGTTAATAGTCGACCCAGATATAGCGAGTATGCCAATTTATATACAGAAATTGTTATCATTTCCCTTCTGGTATTACTGGTACAAAATGATGCAATTTCTGTTAGTATATAATTTCTCATACATATTTAAACGTTAATTATTTTCTGACATATGCCATCGTTAGCACGATTGTGTCTAATCATCTTGTGAGCCTGTCTATGTTTCTTGGTACCGAAGCTGATCATGGCAGGCAGTGTGTACCAACTCATCCGCATACTCAACACAATTCGTATATATACAATGGCAGCCATCTTGGATTTATTCAACTTCGTTGCGGGGGGGGGGGGGGGGGTGGGGGGGGGTGTTCGTTGCGTGGGGGGGGGGGGGGATACTGGAGTCAGCTTGTCCGTCCGGGCCAACGTCCGGAGGTTTGAGAGCTTAGGGGCGGGGTTAGGAACAAAAGATTCCTTTGTAATATTCCGTAAGCTCATAAACTCTATTGTTGTTTAGGGGCTTTTTCATTGTTCTTCAAACAATGGAAATACCCCATAAACCCAAAATGTTGGAACGTCCGTCCGTCCGTCCGTCCGAGTTTCCGTGTTTCCGTCCGTCACAAAACTTAACAATTGCAAATTTCCTTTTAACTTCTCTTTCCCTTTGCGGAAATCTTTCATATTTTACCCGCCCCTTCTCTGACACTCATACATCATTCTGCAACAAACCTACGACCCCCATTTATGCCAGGGGTCAAGGTCACGGACTTAGAAACTTAGAAAAAAACGAAAACTTAACAATTGTAAATTTCCTTTTAACTTCTCTTTCCCTTTGCGGAAATCTTTCATATTTTACCCACCCCTTCTCTGACACTCATACATCATTCTGCAACAAACCTACGACCCCCATTTATGCCAGGGGTCAAGGTCACGGACTTAGAAACTTAGAAAAAAACGAAAACTTAACAATTGTAAATTTCCTTTTAACTTCTCTTTCCCATTTGCGGAAATCTTTCATATTTTACCCACCCCTTCTCTGACACTCGTACATCATTCTGCAACAACCTACGACCCCCACATTTATGCCAGGGGTCAAGGTCACGGACTTATAAAACTTAGAAAAAAAACTAAAACTTAACAAATGTAAATTTCCTTATAACTTCTCTTTCCCTTTGCGGAATGCAGTGATATTTTACCCGGCCCTTCTCTGACACTCATACATCATTCTGCAACAAACCTACGACCCCCATTTATGCCAGGGGTCAAGGTCACGGACTTAGAATGTCTAGTTTGCTTTTTACAACTGGAACCACCATCGCACTCTCCATATGTGCTGACATAGTCTTTTATCTGAAAATGATAGTATGCGAGCTGGAATTCATTCTAGGTCAGGGCTGACGCGGGGGGTATTCCGTAAGCCTCCGCTTACTGACAAATCTAGTTTAACATGTAGATATCAGGAAATGGCCTGGTAAACAGGTGGATGCATTATATTTATTAATTATCCGAAGTTGGTTGTCAAATTCTATACGTTTATGCATGTATGATACATCTAGCGAGAAAAATTATATAAAATATATGTAATTTTCAACAAGTACTGCCATCTTGTTTGTGGAACTTAACAAGTGTGCACGACTGCCATGATGCTTATAGCACATGTAATGTTCGTGAACCATATATCTGAACGATTTCTGGCCGTATTACTTCAGAACTAGTGTTTGGTACCTACATTGAGAGCACGTCTTTGTCAATTTATTTACATATTTTAGGAAATTCCTGTAAAATGGCGGCCATCTTGGATTTTCAGAAACTCGCTTCAGGCTTATATCGATTGTTAAATATTCGGTAATGTATTAGCTATTAAATAAATTAATAATATGACCCTTCTAATATTGGTTCCACAATGTAATATATATCCTACGGTAGCCGATGCTTTTTTCACTGGCGGCCATTTTGTTTATGCAAATTAGTGGGATTAAGCTACTACTTTGAATAGTCTATAATGCATACATATATACAGTATATGTGTCTAAACACATTGGCACTAGAAATCTTTGGTGTGCTCGGATGGTACCGACAACCCTAACGCGCCCAGGGCCTATATAATAACATATTTTGCCAACTTACTTATACATTGGTGAAAAATAACACGTTTAGCTCCTTGTTGTGTTTTTAAATCATTTCAGTATAAACATTTGTGTTGATGTATTATAGGCACAAAATGTTCATTATAGGAATTAAATAAGTGTATAATTGTGTCATTATTTATAGTAATTAAATACGTCACCTGAAAAATAATATTTCCGACCGATTATAAAGTATGACCATTGCACATCAAAAAATAAATACAGAGAATAAATAGTACTGTCTCTTAACATGTTAAGGAAACACGCTTATAGCCCCTGATATCAGTGTGGAAATTTACGTCTGATATAAAATGTACAATAATGCCAATCAATACGTGGGGTAATGGTGATAAATGATGTTACTGAATTTCTTGAAAGAGACGATAACTCGCGTCTTTTGCCAGGAAAAGCTGATGCCATAATTTAAGTGCGAAAAGGAAAGAATCAAAGAACACAAAAGCGTGTGTTGAATGATTACATACACACTCTACATATGAAATTCAAAGCAGAGTCGAGTTTCCAAATATCTTACTCTACGTTCTGCCGCTTAAGACCAAGACACATTAGCCTAGTGGAATTTGTTTTAAGAAGTGTGTGTCTGTGTTCAAAACATCAAAACTTTGCATTCAAATTAAAAGCTATGAAAACAC
This sequence comes from Conchocele bisecta, assembly GCA_029237695.1. Classification (NCBI taxonomy): domain Eukaryota; kingdom Metazoa; phylum Mollusca; class Bivalvia; order Lucinida; family Thyasiridae; genus Conchocele; species Conchocele bisecta. The sequence continues at coordinate 84,110,662 of CM055268.1, forward strand.
TTAAAGTACTGACTTGCACAAGCCCGGGCACCTTTGTTTTCCTATTCAAGAACAACCCAAATCAACTGAATGAAACGATGCAAAGGATTCCATCCGAGACAGTAAAGTACCAAGAGTGGAAACGAGTCAAAATACCAAATTGAAAAGAGCGGGTGAGAATTGTGGATTCGGAATTATCCAAGGCTGATTTCATTGAAGTGATGAAGAAATCATTCAATGACTTCGTAGGTCACGTGGAGAAAGTAAAAGCCCAATACTAATCAGTGAAGGTCATGAAAGAAAATCTGCCACACAATCATGCAATAGTACAAATGGATTTCAGTGAAAACTTCAACTGCCAGGCGATGGAAGAGATCCAGTCGGCGTTTTGGAATGTTTCGATGGTTACATTGCAGCATACGGTTGTATATTTTAGTCAGAAGATGGGAAGCCAGAACATAAGAGTATAGTGTATGTATCAGAAGTCATGAATCACAATGTGACAATGGTACTTGCGATTGTCGAACAAAAAACAGCGTGAACTAGCATGTGCCAAACTTAGAATACATTCATTGACAGATTCACCGTCATCACAATACAACTATTTTTGGAGCGATTATATAGTGACTTTCAAAATAAATACAATATAAGGGCATCGTGGCATTACTTTGAATGCGGTCATGGGAAAGGCCCATGCGACGGGGTTGGGGGAACAACAAACGGGAACGTAATTACAACGCAATAAAGCAGGACAAGGCCGTGATTCAGGATGCGTCCGATTTTTTCGCCTAGGCAGTTCAGAATGAGAGTGATACACTGATCAAATACGACCTTATTACACCAAATGAATATGATAACAGCAAGGCTATTGTTGAAAGCAAACAAATTAAGCCTCTTAAGTGCACTATGACATTACACGATGTAGTAGCTATCGCACAGGGGCATGTAATGATTAGAAATACAACATATGTATGCGAAACACATTTTGGAATAAACGGTTTTAATAAGTCGAACTGTGGTTGGGAGAAACGCACAGTACACATGTCTCTAGTTTTGAGTCCCAGATAATAATCTAAACTGAAATGGAAGTTGAAAATCAGCATCCTGAAAAGGCTACAATATTCACGTAAGCATTGTTGATTTTGTTGTTGCTCTCTACGAGGGAAAACGTTATATTGGACAAGTTATTGAACTGGACAATACAGACAATACTGTGCATGTTAATTTCATGGTCCAAAGCGGAACAATCAAACATCATTATGGATGGCCTAGTTATGAAGACAAAGTATGGATTCAGACGGAGGATATACTTCGCGTGATAGAGAAACCTAGTGCTACTGGAAAGACACGTCGTATCTACGCGGTCCCACAGGAAGTCACAACTTTCGTGGATATCACGAGTAATCATGGAACAGAACGAAACTGAACCGTAGATCTACCACAAGTATAAGTGACCAGGAAATTGCGTGTTTCAGAACTGTGCGAACTCGTATTCTAGTCCAGCGTTGATGACGTACATGTACTCGTCTGAACTTTCACAGGACAACCACCGTATGTAAATTAATCGGTACTGAGTTGTTGTTTTTGTTGCTATTGAAAGGACAGCAACAGCTCGTTTCCTAGTATTTAACACATATCATGTCAAGTATTTATTTGAAACAGGTTATGATATCTGAGTCATCAATTCTCGAACAGAGTTACGAGTGCGTCCAGAAGACGACTACCGTGAAATTGTGTATTCTAACACGTCAATGCATATTCCAATCCATCGTCATTTACGGGCACATGCTTTGAGTAGATGTTTTAACGGTCATATGTTCACTTAGGATCATTGAGTAAAGACAAATGTAATACCCATGGCAATAGCATGTATTGCATTGCAACCGAAATGATTACATATACAATGTACATATCGTTTGTTTGCAGAACGAATGGTTTCATCAGATGTTCGTGTTATTTTTGTTACTATTATAATACATACATTACTATTCAGAGGCACTGATATGCACATTGTATGAAGATGTTCTTATGGCATATAACGTGTGGTGATTAATCAAATAACTACACGACTTATATACTGTTTTTGAGAATAACGTCATTTACGGGATAAATTATTTTTTTAATCTTTCTGATTGCGTTGTTTTCGTCAGTTCTTTTGAAGAACCTTGTTTAGTTATCATTCATATATTCGTTCACATGTACGTTCTTTCAATGTATTCACATGTGTTGTTTTTATGAAACGTGCACGACAAGGAATGTCGGAAATTAACCCTTTCACCCCTAAGTAACTGAATGGGCTGCGATATGTTAATTTTGCAACCAATCCAATCACCGCAAAATGATTTTCAGACTATTCCATTTATAAAAAGGGGGTATTTGTTGTTCTCAAAAATATGAAAATTACTTTCAAACAGTGCAGATCCTGATAAGACGGCTCGTTACGAGCCGGCTCATCTTTCTCTGCACTGTTTGCATAAACCGATATAGCCGGCTTTCGGGTTCAAAGGATTAAAGAAGTTTATACAAAAGCTTGTAATTTATATTTTAATTTGCATACAAATTGAATCGTACTTAAAAATACTATTATTTTCCTATTATATATTCATTTGCCAATGTAATACTGTCGATTTGAGTCGTGGATCTGTTATATATACCCAAATATGTTGACACGTGCGATAATCAGTAAATTTACATTTTTCATAGAACGCCTATATTCTCGTGAATAGTTACAGGCGTTCTATAATTATAATCGGTCCATGGGCCGAATGGGGTTCGCTGCGGGAAACTTCGTAAAATGAAAGTGTGCAAATACCAATAAGCTATATGTTCGTTAAATATCATGGAGCGGTATATAATATTCATATTTTTGCAACGAATATGACATAGATGTTAATCTCGTGGTGTGAAATGTCCATATTTCACTCGTGCCTAATGGCACTCGTGAAATATGGACATTCCACACCACTTGATGAACATATATGTCATATTCGTTACAAAAATATGAATATCCTCTATTTATTACACTCTTGCGAGTTATTTGCACGGGTTTCGCTGTGACAGAAAACCCGTAATCAACTCCTTACAAATAATACACCATGAAGAGAACACCCGTAATTGCGCGCCTGTTTTCTTGGAAACCACGAGCTACCATGCAAAATGTTTAATTTTTATTACAGTCAAAATAAAGTTATTTGAAAATTTGGAAAGGGTCTCGACTAATCTAGAATGTTAATATGATTGAACACATTCCAAACATGCATTCAAATATACCTGGCTCATAGAAACAGCTGCGTTATTTGGATTTCAAAAAGTTTACATGACGTCACATTTGACGTCACACAACGTAACGTAAAAAACGCGGGAAAACACGTCTGCTCATTGTATAACTATTCATGCGCACATCGCAATTCATTGATTATAATCTGAAAAATAGACCAAATGTGCATATATATCCGCCGTGGAAGTGTAATAAATAGGATATTCCATGGTACATGTTTGAATAGCGGAAATAATACACTGAGTCTCGTTTCCGTCGGCGTCAGTGCAATCAACTCTTTCGCTACACTCACTCGTTGCTTACGTGGAAGCCGACGCACACTCGTGTATTATTTCCCGCTATTCAAAATGTACGATTGAATATCCTCTATTTAATTAGTAACCATTGAATACACAAAGTGTTCGCAACGCTAGTTATTTTTCAGTATTATAAACAATTCTTTTTGCCAAAATCACAATTTTTTTCAGGCGACTCACAGACTATATATAGTCAGCCAGGCTTGGTGATAAGATGGTACATATCTATAGTATTGTTTTAACCCTTAGAATGCGGGAAACGAACAATTGTCATCTGCTGATATTTATATTTTGTCTGATTTCTCACTAAATAATGGGAAATAAAACAAAGGAAAAACAAGTGACACAATTTAATTCAGCAGTGTAAGTGCTAAATGCAAAATGACTAGGCTATGACTACAAGTGTTTGTGTTTTCTACATGACTACAACAATATATTATATCATACCATTCTATTTCCAAGTCGAGCACGTGTGGGTGCAGCTGGATAAAGAAATACAAGTACAAGTCTGCACTGTTCCCCGAATGACCATGAAATAACTGTTTTATTACTCAACCGGTAGTATTCTGAAAGCCACTTCAGCGTACGTAATACAGATCTGTGGCCCTTTTCTATGCTCAATAAATGTAAATCCATCGATTGAAATTTACAGGCGATCCTAAATTTGCACTTACGAACATTTTAGTCGTACGAAGTTTAGTGAAACGGACCCATCATATTTTCACGGCATACTAATAGGTATATAATAAAATATATTATTACATAGATTGTTCTTTTACACTGTATTAAACATCATAAGACACAAGTATAATAGTGGGTGGAAGGTGGGTGCAAGTGATGGGTAATTGAACGATCGGGGTTCATCCTTACCGGAATTCCGACTGGAGACCTGGTTTGGCCCTCACATACGTCTTTGGCATTTTGTATGTGACAGTTGAATCTGGTTATACCCCTTATGTGAGTATTACGGTTATTCGTAATCCTATTTTAGGGGTAGGGGCCAAGTGACTTTGGTGTGGTATGGACCTGCCACCAGGTCAGGTTATTCTAATTTCAGGGCTGAATATATTGTTTCTCGATGTAAATATTCAGTTCTGATTTTGGAATTTCCCCCCAATGCAGCAGGTTAAAACGGGATCGAACCCGTTTGCCCGGCCTTACATGACCTTAGCTGTTGATAGACCGTTAAACACCAATAAACAAACAAACAAACACACAAACAAAACAACTATAATATATATGTAAATGAGATATGTAAATATGTGTCATGTTTTCACAGCACATCAATAAATGGCAAAAATCATTGCATAAATTGGGCTTTCACAGTGTAATAACACAATGTAGTAAAATTCATATATCACAAGTGTAATCAATATGTAAATGAGTATGTTTCAGTAAACATAATTGTATCATGGATGCTGTGCATATAATATACTTGACATTCTGAATGCGTTATAACCGTAATGTTCAACGAGGTAGACATGTTATTGGACACACCTACGTATGTGATTAGCCATGTGACCGCAGTGTACCACGTGTCTCTGATGTATCGATTCCGGGTTATTTGGATAACTACAGAATTGCTAGTTATCCTCATTAGGCACTGGGGGTACCGGTGTAACAGGAAATCTCCCCCCTGGAAATCTTCCCCCCTAGGAGGGAGATTTCCAGGCTTAAGCCTAGGAAATATTCTCTCCCCCACCTGGAAATTCTCCCCCCCCCCACCCCCATCACCACCTTCACAGACACTGTCCACAAAACTTTTAATGTATTTTCATATACATTGTTGATATTGTGCTCAGGAGCATACAAAATGCACATGCTAGAACCAGTTGGTAACAGAGGACGTAATATCCCTACATGTATACCCAACTAACATAGTCATAATGTATGTCTGCTTGTGGAGAAGTATGTGAATAGACGAGGCAGCATTTTCTATAAAAGAGCTCTCCAATTTAGTATAATATCTATACATAGTCAATATAGTGGTGGTGGGGTGGTAGAGATTCTATTTACCGGTATATGCAATAATTCCCCATTACCGTACCATAACTATTATGTATGTTGGCTGGTAGAGCGTTCTCTAGGTTAAATCTCTACCATAGCTGCATATGATTGGTATAAATGTATTGTACATGGTGGGGGTGGGTCTAGAAAATAAAAACAGTATATTTGTGTAGAACAACTAGCATGTGGCATGTACTGGTGGTGGGGGGGGGGGGGGAGATATTCCTAGGAAATATCCACCCGCCACCATCTACCATATGCATAGTGGATATGGACGTCTCTTTGTAGACAAGAACAGCTGACGATTGGGGGAGTATTTCTGATGAAATGAAATAATGTATGTTGGTGTAGAACAGACAGCATGTGCCATGTATTGGTGGGGGGGTGGGGGGGGGGGTGGATATTTTCCTAGGAAATATCCCCCCCACCATCTACCATATGCAAAGTGGATGTGATTGTCTCTTTGTAGAGAAGAATAGCAGGTGATTGCGGGAGTATTTCTGATGAAATGAAATGTATGTTGGTGTAGAACAGATAGCATGTGGTATGTATTGGTGGGGGTGGTTTCCTAGGAAAATCTCCCCCCCCAACCATCTACCATATGCATAGCGGATGTGAATGTCTCTTTGTAGACAAGAATAACCCCCCTCCCTCTTGATGAAATAAAGTATGTTGGTGTAGAACAGATAGCATTTGGCATGTATTGAGGGGGGGGGGGGGGGGGATGGGGGGGGGGTCCTAGGAAAATCTTCCCCCACCACCCCACCAATACATACCACATGCTATCTGTTCTACACCGACATACATTATTTCATCAGAAATATTCCCCCAATCTTGGGTTATTCTTGTCTACAAAGAGACATCCACATCCGCTATGCATATGGTAGTTGGTTGGGGGGGGGGGACTTTTCCTAGGAAAATCTCCCCCTCCCTAAATACATGCCAAATGCTATCTGTTCTACACCAACATACATTATTTCATCATGAGGGAGGGGGGGGGGGGTTATTATTGTCTACAAAGAGACATTCACATCCTCTATGCATATGGTAGATGGTTCGGGGTCGGGGGGGGGATATTTCCTAGGAAAACCTCCCCCCCCCCCCACCAATACATGCCACATGCTATCTGTTCTACACCAACATACATTATTCATTAGAAATACTCCCGCAATCGTGGGTTATTCTTGTCTACAAAGAGACATCCACATATGGTAATTGTGGGGGGGGGGATATTTCCTAGGAAAATCTCCCCCACCTACCTCCCTCAATACATGCCAAATGCTATCTGTTCTACACCAACATACATTATTTCATCAGAAATACTCCCCCAATCGTGGGTTATTCTTGTCAATAAAGAGACATCCACATCCTCTATGCATATGGTAGTTGGTCGGGGGGGGGGGGGGGAGGGAATATTTCCTAGGAAAATCTCACCCCCCTCCCTCAATACATGCCAAATGCTATCTGTTCTATACCCACATACATTATTTCATCAGAAATACTCCCCCAATCGTGGGTTATTCTTGCCTACACCCTCCCTGAATACATGCCAAATGCTATCTGTTCTACACCAACAGACATTATTTCATCAGAAATACTCCCCCAATCGTGGGTTATTCTTGTCTACAAAGAGACATCCACATCCGCTATGCATATGGTAGTTGGTTGGTTGTGGGGGGATATTTCCTAGGAAAATCCCCTCCCCCCTCCCTCAATACATGCCAAATGCTATCTGTTCTACACCAACATACATTATTTCATCAGAAATACTCCCCAATCGTGGGTATTCTTGTCAATAAAGAGACATCCATCCTCTATGCATATGGTAGTTTGGTCGGGGGGGGGGGGGGGATATTTCCTAGGAAAATACTCTCAATACATGCCAAATGCTATCTGTTCTATACCCACATACATTATTTCATCAGAAATACTCCCCCAATCGTGGGTTATTGTTGCATACACATAGACATTCACATCCGCTATGCATATGGAGGATAGGGTGGTTGGGGGGGGGGGGGGGGATATTTCCTATCGGTCTCCCCCCCCCCCTCCCTCCCTCAATACATGCCAAATGCTATCTGTTCTACACCAACAGACATTATTTCATCAGAAATACTCCCCCAATCGTGGGTTATTCTTGTCTACAAAGAGACATCCACATCCGCTATGCATATGGTAGTTGGTTGGTTGTGGGGGGATATTTCCTAGGAAAATCCCCTCCCCCCTCCCTCAATACATGCCAAATGCTATCTGTTCTACACAAACATACATTATTTCATCAGAAATACTCCCCCAATCGTGGGTTATTCTTGTCTACAAAGAGACATCCACATCCGCTATGCATATGGTAGTTGGTTGGGGGGGGGGATATTTCCTAGGAAAATCCCCCCTCCCTAAATACATGCTAAATGTTATCTGTTCTACACCAACAGACATTATTTCATCATGAGGGAGGGGGGGGGGGGGTATTATTGTCTACAAAGATACATTCACATCCGTTATGCATATGGTAGATGGTTCGGGGGGGGATATTTCCTAGGAAAATCCCCCCTCCCTCAATACATGCAAAATGCTATCTGTTCTACACCAACATACATTATTACATCATGAGGGAGGGGGGGGGGGGTATTCTTGTCTTCTTGTCATACGCTATGCATATGGTAGATGGTTGGGGGGATATTTCCTAGGAAAATCTCCCCCCCCCTCCCTCAATACATGCCAAATGCTATCTGTTCTACACCAACATACATTATTTCATCATGAGGGAGGGGGTGGGGGTTATTATTGTCTACAAAGAGACATTCACATCCGCTATGCATATGGTAGATGGTTCGGGGGGTGGGGGAGATATTTCCTAGGAAAACCTCCCCCCCACCAATACATGCCACATGCTATCTGTTCTACACCAACATACATTATTCATTAGAAATACTCCCGCAATCGTGGGTTATTCTTGTCTACAAAGAGACATCCACATATGGTAATTGGGGGGGGGGGATATTTCCTAGGAAAATCTCCCCCACCCACCTCCCTCAATACATGCCAAATGCTATCTGTTCTACACCAACAGACATTATTTCATCAGAAATACTCCCCCAATCGTGGGTTATTCTTGTCTACAAAGAGACATCCACATCCGCTATGCATATGGTAGTTGGTTGTTGTGGGGGGATATTTCCTAGGAAAATAAAAATATCCCCCCTCCCCCCTCAATAACATGCCAAATGCTATCTGTTCTACACCAACATACATTATTTCATCAGAAATACTCCCCCAATCGTGGGTTATTCTTGCCTACAAAGAGACATCCACATCCGCTATGCATATGGTAGTTGGTTGGGGGGGGGGGGGGGAATATTTCCTAGGAAAATCCCCCCCCTCCCTAAATACATGCCAAATGTTATCTGTTCTACACCAACAGACATTATTTCATCATGAGGGAGGGGGGGGGGGGGGGGTTATTATTGTCTACAAAGATACATTCACATCCGCTATGCATATGGTAGATGGTTCGGGGGGGGGGGGGGATATTTCTTAGGAAAATCCCCCTCCCTCAATACATGCAAATGCTATCTGTTCTACACCACCATACATTATTTACATCATGAGGGAGGGGGGGGGGGGGGGTATTCTTGTCTTCTTGTCATACGCTATGCATATGGTAGATGGTTGGGGGGATATTTCCTAGGAAAAATCTCCCCCCCCCTCCCTCAATACATGCCAAATGCTATCTGTTCTACACCACATGATGGAGGGGGGGGGGGGGAGCTATTATTGTCTACAAAGAGGCATTCACATCCGCTATACATATGGTAGATGGTTGGGGGGATATTTCCTAGGAAAATCTCCCCCCCCCCTCTCCCTCAACTCAATACATGCCAAATGCTATCTGTTCTACACCAACATACATTATTTCATCATGAGGGAGGGGGTGGGGGCTATTCTTGTCTACAAAGAGGCATTCACATCCGCTATGCATATGGTAGATGGTTGGGGGGGGGGATTTCCTAGGAAAATCTCCCCCCCCCCTCTCTCTGCCCCTCCCCCCGCCAAGATCAGAAAACTTCCCCCAATCTTGTGATATTCTTGTCTATCAAGGGACATACACTATGCATATGGTAGATTGGGGTGGGGTGTGAGGGAGGTGATTTTTTATGTTCCCCTTTCTTATACTACCAAATGACATACATTCTGCCTATGTGCACATGTTTGGTGGGAAATAATTCTGCTTTGTAGCATTCAAACACAAACTTTTGGGTGGGGTGGGTGAGAATTTCCTATGGTCGAGCCTGGGGAAATATTCCCCCCCCCCCCGGAGGGGGGGGGGGGGGGGTAATTTCCTAGGAAATTCTTCCCCGGGGGGGAATATTTCCAGGCTCGACCCTGAAAATCTCCCCCCCCCCGCCGGGGAAGATTTCCAGGGGGGAGAATTTCCTGTGACACCGGCATACAATAGGGTTTTTAATACCACCTCTGCGCACCAAAGATTTGTGTTACCAATGTGACTAAACATGTATACTCTATATATTTCCGCATGATAGACCTCCAGAAGTAGTAGCTTAAGCCTAGTAATTTGCATAAACAAGATGGCCGCCAATGAAAAAGTACTTTACTACATGTAGGGGCATATCGTGTTGTTGAAGCAGTTTTAAAAGCACAAATACCAATAAACTTCAGGCATTTAATACTTCATAGACGACTAAATGTTTATCAATCCATTTATTTAGGAATATGATGTACAGACACCAACATGGCCGCCATTTTACACGAATTCTATGAATTATTTAAAGAAAATTAAGTGTTGACACCACACACATATATAAAACTAACATAGTCCCAAGGTGTTTAGCATATTGGTATTAATAATAATACGCAACAAAAACAACATTTGTGGTATGAAGGTGTAATATTTCATATACAATATGGCCGACCTTTTGAAATGCATATCCAGTTTCCGGGATATGTATATGCAACGTCGTTGTTTCAGCAGCCACAGAATGGTTGATGCAAATGCAATTCTGATATGTGATAAATGACATGTTATACAATGCTTATAAACCAATTTGATGATAAAAAGAGAAATATGTAAATCCAAAATGGCCGCCATTTTATACGAATTTCGTAAACTATACTTATAACTTTGATATCAATGTCGGTACAACATACCCGTTTAAAACTGCAAAGATCACACGCATTGTATACACATTCGTTGATCTAAAGCTCCAAAAGCATGAAAAAGAACATACACATATTAATTTGCATATTTAAGATATCCATTACTGTAAAATAGGAACAGCACTTTCTGGAATTCAGTTCACGTATTACACAAAACATATCAGACAAGAGCAAACCGATCAGCTTCGATTAAACCATTGGTATGCCTAAAGAAGTTTCTCAATACTCGTTTGAGGCAAATGTGATTTGCATACTTTCAAAATGGCCGTCATTTCATACAATAAACCCACATATACATTATATCGGTAGCAGCTGAATAATTGTGTATTATATATCTGTTTTAGTATGACTAGCAGCTGTAATACAAACCCGTTTTTACATTTACACTACAGTGTATTTTATGCTTATCATGCAATTTGGGGACTGTACATGTGTTTCTTTTATTAAACGTGTAATATCCTCTACCAACGCTCACTAGTAATAATATATCTGTCTTAAGATTGGAACATATTCTATCATGTGTTATTCCATTTTGTAGTTTGTCTCATTTATTACCATGCATGGCATACTGTGCAAGAAGAAACGTCTATATGAGTAACAAAAGTAACACAATTCATATGACAAAATCATAGTTAAGCGAAATTATGTAATATAGCCAATTAATATAATATAACATACATCATGCATGCACTTTCAGCCACAATTTAATCTATGCGCAAAATTACCACCAAATAAGACTAAACGAAAGTTAGACTTGTCAACATTACACAACTGTTGTACACTGTTCTGTTATTACCTCTTTGTGTACGTAAATATGCAATATAGATGACAGTCCATGCAACCAACATTTGATATGAATATCATGAGTATATGAGTCTGACATACCTGTTTGAACATGTAGCGAACATTTTATATCACTTCATTCATTTAATAGTTTGTTCTGACTCATTGCTTTCTTTATCATGTGTGTTTTGATCAGTAACATTACAAAGAATGTCAAGATACCCACGTCTATCGCCGAACACGACTATCAAAACAACGTATACTACGCGGTGCACGTTCGATTTCTAGCTGATTGCATGAGTGTGTATGTGTGGGACCGTGTACCGCTAATCATGGAATCCATTTTAGTGTCCATTCAATACTCGACCTACCTGCGCGTATTTGGTACATTGTCCTTATTTTCCAGGCCAGGAAGTGGTGTTCGGTCTATCGGATGTATTATTTTCTATTTTCCATGCACATGCATGCTTAACCGAACTTAAGTGAATCAATATATATGTTAGTTGTAGTGCTATTAATAATTACAATCGAATATGGAATGGATATGCCATTCGCTCATGTAGCACATTCATTGACTTCAACTATTTGTATACACATGCGAGTTTCTGACTAATCCACAATATGTATGTTAATTGTTCGATTTGCATGCCGCGTACAGTGATACAAATTCCAAACAAATGCAAACTAAGAATTTCCTCTTGTTGCAACAACACAAACACATTCTGGAATGGTATATATTTTTCATATGCATGAATTCCAGGCCAGCAGAGTATGATTCAGACATGCAAGTACATTAAATAATATAACAATGTTACATATTGCATATAAACCAATAGAAATTAAATCAATACTCCAACTGCTGGTCGTGGAATGCACGTTTGTGCCACATTGAAAGCTCCGCCGCTATGTGCGTGTTATGTGTTTTGCCTGATGTATTGCGTTTCTTCTATACATAGGTTCATGTTTCTCCTTTGGGTATGTTATTATATATTGTACATAGACATAGCATAGCATGCACAAAGATACTGAGATATCACAACAATACAGTCACAGAAATAATTTATTCACATGACTTGTTTATCATATCTGAAAAGATAACAAATATAACTAGGAATACATGTATAACCTTGGATCATGAAGACTTATAGGCAAACTGATTAATGATATTCTGGATAAACCACTATGTTGACGTATATGTTTCGACTAATTGTTTGTGACACATTCTGGTGGATCCTGACGTGTGGTAGATAGAATGTATCACCATGCTTTGGTTTTCCACACACAGCTTGTCATACAGTGCCCATCTTTTCTGTTATTACCAATGTGTACGGTGGTCTATTAAATGTGTATCTGTCATGCTTACACGTGTCTGTTTATGCGTATGACACATTGTCAAGTGTGAGTATGTGGTGTTTCTAATGTATTGGCAAAGAAACTGGTAAACACGTGTGTGGACTCGTAAATGACATGATTATGTCACTTAAATGATAGGCTGCCATCCACATTATATTTGGTATGGACATCGTGGTAGATTAGAACAGGTTCCACTCTTTGTTAGTGTAGACTATTATATGTACATTTAAATATTTTTTAAATTTAATGTGTTTATACTAGCCAAAAGTTCGTCGGCAGCAAAGCGTGGAACAGACAGTACTGTTTGGTCTACGCTTTTTGCCGACCTACGTTTTACTATTAAATCTAAAATAACCAAAAACATTACCCTCCCAAATTTGTATTTGATGAAAGCCATATAATATTGATTTTGTTGCGAAGGTAACTAAGAAAACAAAAGTTAAGTTTTGAAAATCGGTCCACAAATTCAAAAATGGCTTTAAAAATCTTATTGTTAGCACCACGCACGCACGCACGCACACGCACGCACGCACGCACGCACGCACGCACGTGTTAATAGCTTATATAAGGTGTGTACATTCCATATATGGTCTACTTAAGGCGCCAATGATTTTGTTCCGGGCCCGCATGCTATTTTTGGTTTGACCATGTGTACGTCATCTATAGGGTTATAGTAAGTAAAATATGCTGTATAGACCTCTGGAATATTTGCTCAATGTCTCCAACGACCGTTCCAAGACAGTACCCCCATATGCATAATGTTGCCAAAGTGTTGGGAAAATAAACGTACTAGACCTATTATTTATATTTTCCTGCATCATTGGGGGGTGGCGGGTGGGGGGGGGGGGGGTAGGGCTGGGGTGTGCATATAATACTCCTCATTTGCAGTCCTACTGTTGAGGTTGCAGAGGCAATATTTTCCGTCAATGACGTCGAAAGTTGACCGAGCAAATTCAGAATTGATCAACCGTCTGCGTCATTTATGGAAATTCAACACATACACATATTGGATTAGACGTTATATTTCCTGACTGTTCCCATATATATCTGCATAATGGCGAAGTCCAAGGCTCAGCGCATGAAGGAGTATCAGGAGCGAAAGAAAAATGAACTGGGTGATGAATGGCTGAAGCGGGAAAATCAGTGAGTGAATGTATACTTTATCTCGATTGGTGATTTGGACAAGGCCAACCAAGACAAAAGACGAGCCAAGAACAAACTTGATGCTATGCATTATAGACAAAATCAAACGCAGAATCAAAATGAGATCTCCGCTGTCGATAGTGAAATATCCTTACTGTCAACATCATCTGAATGCGCGGTTAGTAGCACAACAGACGACACATTGCCGACAGTAAAAATGGCATACGAGAAACCAGGGCGTAAAGCAGGTGGTAAGAAACGTGTATCACGTGCATTAAAACGATCATACAAAATAATAGAAACTTTGGAAGATACAAACGAAGAATTACAGCGCAAGCTCAATACTGCAAGAAAACGGTTGTCTATAACTTTGACAAAACATAGAACGCCTCTAACACCAAAGAGCAAGACTGACAGCATAATGATGAAAGCAGGACTAGATCCAAAACAATCACCGGAAGTAAGGAAAATGTTGTTGTACAGTGCAAGTGTAAGCGAGGAGATTCGTGTGGCGAAGTCACACAATACAATTAATCAAAATGTTAGTCAGAGAATCGTATCTGGAAAACTTGTTAAGAAGTATCGAATGAGGTCCACTTTGCACTTTGCACAAACCTTAACAGACGTAAAGATATATTGAATAAAACTATAACTACGTGTAGGAGAAGATTATATCAGCAGAGAGACAAACTGATAAATGATTTTATTGAATTTCTTGAAACAGACGATAACTCGCGTCTTTTGTCAGGAGAGGCTGATGCCATAAAAGTGCGAAAAGGTAAGAATCAAAGAAAACAAAAGCGTGTGTTGAATGATTACATAGTATTACATATTCTGCATATGAAATTCAAGGCAGAGTCGAGTTTCCAAATATCTTACTCTACGTTATGCCGCTTAAGACCAAGACACATTAGCCTAGTGAATTTTGCTTCAAGAAGTGTGTGTCTGTGTTCAAAACATCAAAACGTTGCATTCAAGTTAAAAGCTATGAACAACCTTAAAGTACTGACTTGCACAAGCCCCGACACCTTTGTGAACTTATTCAAGAACAAACCAAATCAACTGAATGAAACGTTACAAAGGATTCCATCCGAGACAGTAAAGTACCAAGAGTGGAAACGGGTCAAGCTACTAAATGGAAAAGAGCGGGTGAGAATTGTGGATTCGGAATTATTCAAGGCTAATTTCATTGAAGTTATGAAGAAATAATTCAATGACTTCGTAGGTCACCTGGAGAGAGTGAAAGCCCAATACTCATCAGTGAAGGTCGTGAAAGAAAATCTGCCACACAATCATGCAATAGTACAAATGGATTTCAGTGAAAACTTCAACTGCCAGGCGATGGAAGCTATCCAGTCGGCGTTTTGGAATGCTTCAATGATTACATTGCATCATACGGTCGTATATGTTAAGTCAGAAGATGGGAAGCTACAACATAAAGAGTATAGTGTATGTATCAGACGTCATGAATCACTATGCGGCAATGGTACTTGCGATTGTCGAAAAAATTGTAAACAGCGTGAAACAGCATGTGCCAAACCTGGAATACATTCATTTCTGGACAGATTCGCCGTCATCACAATATCGCAATAAATCTATTTTTGAGGCGATTAGATTTGCAAAATAAATACAATATAAAGGCATCGTGGCATTACTTTGAATGCGGTCATGGGAAGGGCCCATATGACGGGGTTTGGGGAACAACAAAGAGGAACGCTGACAACGCAATAAAGCAGGGCAAGGCGGTGATTCAGGATGCGTCCGATTTTTTCGCCTGGGCAGTTCATAATGAGTGATACACTGATCAAATACCGCCTTATTACACCAAATGAATATGAACAGCAAGGCGATTGTTGAAAGCAAACAAAGTAAGCCTCTTAAGGGCACTATGACATTACACGCTGTAGTAGCTATCTCACAGGGGCGCATGTGATGATTAGAAATACAACATGTGTATGCGAAACATGTTTTGGAATAACCGGTTTTAATGACAAGTCGAACTGTGGATGGGAGAAACGCACAGTACACATGCCTAGTTGTGAGTCCCAGATAATCATTTAAACTGAAATGGAAGTTGAAAATCAGCATCCTGAAAAGGCTACAATTCACGTAAGCATTGATGATTTTGTTGTTGCTCTCTAAGAGGGAAAATGTTATATTGGACAAGTTATTGAACTGGACAATACAGACAATACTGTGCATGTTAATTTCATGGTCCAAAGCGGAAAAATCAAGCATCATTATCGATGGCCTAGTTATGAAGACAAAGTATGGATTCAGACGGAGGATATACTTCGCGTGATAGAGAAACCTAGTGCTACTGGAAAGACACGTCGTATCTACGCGGCCTCACAGGAAGTCACAACTTTTGTGGATAATTATCACGAGTAATCATTGAACAGAACGAAACTGAAACGTAGATCTACCACAAGTATAAATGACCAGGAAATTGCGTGTTTCAGAACTGTGCGACTGGTATTTTAGTCCAGCGTTGATGACGTACATTTACTCGTCTGAACTTTCACAGGACAACCACCGTATGCAAATTAATCGGTACTGAGTTGTTGTTTTTGTTGCTATTGAAAGGACGGCAACAACTCGTTACATCTTATTTAAGAAATATCATATCAAGTATTTATTTGAAACCGGTTATGATATCTGAGTCATCAATTCTCGAACAGAGTTACGAGTGCGTCCAGAAGACAACTACCGTGAAATTATGTATTCTAACACTTCAATGCATATTCCCATCCATCGTAATTTACGGGACACATGCTTTGAGTAGATGTTTGAACGGTCATATGTTCACTTAGGATCATAGAGTAAAGACAAATGTAATACCCATGGCAATAGCATGTATTGCATTGTAACCGAAATTTATACATATACAATGTACATATCGATCGTTTGCAGAACTAGTGGTTTCATCAGATGTTCGTGTTATTTTTATTACACTATTATAGTACATACATTACTATTCAGAGGCACTGATATGCACATAGTATGAAGATGTTGTTATGGCATATTACGTGTGGTGATGAATTCAAATAACTACACGACTTCTATACTATTTTTGAGAATAACGTAATTTACGGGACAAATTACAATCATTTACGGGACAAAGTATTTTTGCACTGTAATCTTTCTGATTGTCTTGTTTTAGTCAGTTCTTTTGAAGAACCTTGTTTAGTTATCATCCATATATTCGTTCACATGTACGTTCTTTCAATGTATTCACATGTGTTGTTTTTATGAAACGTGCACGACAAGGAATGTCGGAAATTAACCCTTTCACCCCTATGTAACTGAATGGGCTGCGATATGTTAATTTTGCAACCAATCCAATCATCGCAAAATGATTTTCAGACTATTCCATTTATAAAAAGGGGGTATTTGTTGTTCTCAAAAATATGAAAATTACTTTCAAACAGTGCAGATTCTGATGAGACGGCTCGTTACGAGCCGGCTCATCTGGATCTGCACTGTTTACATAAACCGATATAGCTGGCTTTCGGGTTCAAAGGGTTAAAGAAGTTTATACAAAAGCTTGTAATTTACATTTTAATTTGCATACAAATTGAATGGTACTTAAAGGAAATAATATTATTTTCCTACTACATATTCATTTGCCAATGTAATACTGTCGATTTGAGTCATGGATCTGTTATATACACCCAAATATGTTGACACGTGCGATAATCAGTAAATTTACATTTTTTTTAAAACTAAAATGGCAGGCTTCCTTACTTCAGCCAGCTATAAAAATAATAATATTGTCATATCTTGTTGAATATATTTCGGATACATATCGTCGACATGTCTATTGTAACGGATTTTGCCTTTTTGGACCAGCTAGCTCTAGCATGATCTAGGCTACTGAATATACTATATGTTATATTACAAAGTTGGCGGTCCCTCGTTGGGCGCCAACATTATGTAAAGTATTTTGCCTATTTGAACCAGCTAGCTCTAGCATGGTCCAGGCTACTGAGCATGCTGAACATAATGATACATTTCCAAGCTGGCGGTCCCTCGTTAGGTGCCAAAGTTATGTAACGTATCTTGCCTCCTATCTCAGCTTGTCCGGCTAGCTCAAGCAAGAGACCAGATTAAACAACCTTATTACCAGAATGCTGAGCATACGGGTATATAATACTAAAGTATGGCAGCCTTATTATCAGAATGCTGAACACAAGGGTATATTATATTTATGTAACGTATTTTCACCTATCAGCTGGTCCGGCTTGCTCAACCACGAGACCGGCGTTCAACGGCTGGCATCAGCTGTCACCAGCTGAGCAGCCGTGCTATCAACTTCTCAATATGCTGAACACCAAATTACATGAAGATCTGGCACTTAGCAGCCGAACTACTATTCTCATAAGTCGGGTCCAGCCTGACATCCGAATAATAGAATTCTACCATTCCTGGTATCAAGCTGGACCGGTATAACTGGTTTCTCAGCCCGTCTCATGCGACGAGGCTGAGACTGTATATATCTGGGCAATATTTACAATATATATACAGATACAGATTTTCCTCGGGCGTACCTCGCCAATGATTGCTTACCAATGATTATGAACAATGATCGTTACAATGATTGGATGAGCACACATAATCAAGACATCAAATTTAACAACAATCAACTACAAGCAATAGTATGGGTGGAGTGTCTCGGCTACAGTGGTGAAACACTACTAATGTGATTCCCATCTCTGGCATGGACTTTGCCACTGTAGCTGTATATTAATTCCATACAGTGTTCATCTCGTGGTATGAGCGATACCACTAATTGGGCGTCCTATCATGAACCTATATGTGTTGCTGGGAGTGTAGCTCGTCTCAACCCTGAGCTAACATGCCCGTACCCTACTCTGGACTAACTATCTGATGCCAGTCCTGTCGATCAGCATAGTATATCCTAATTGAAACTGAACCTATTATTTTATTGCTGGGATATGTGTCCGGGAAACACCGCTCAGCAACAAACCGAGCTACCTAGCTGAGTAATGTTATGAACTGCTTAGGTGAGCGACCATCCGAGCTGAGCTACGTCCTGAACCGCTCAGCTAATCGATGTTCTGAGCTGTCTACATGAACGCTATGCTATGCTATTCCCAGCTCACAGCCTGGAATATGCCGACATCTCAGGTTGTACCTGGACGATGAGCCTGATGGATCATGCTGAGCTATCCTCGAGCAATAGCCGAGCATGGAGCTTGTTCCATGGGTCTGGTAATATGTCTCCTACATTGATCAGCTCAGCTCCTGGTCTCCACATTCAACGAGGTTTGACAAACGCAATGTTCGTCTAAACAACGCCGAGCTGCTTGTGACCAGCAGCTGGGCTGAATGTCAAGTTTTAATACTTGCTCAGCCCAAATGGAGAGTACTTTCGCGTACGCCTCAGCGAAGTGTTTCAACACAGTGCTGAGCACAGCTCGCAGTCCGAACACTGTAAGGGCTCGACAAACGCTATGCTCGCCGATGCACTGTCCAGCTATACCACACTGCTCGCTGTGCTAAGCGTGCGACCAACAGTTCCCTGTCCTAATCCACCCGTAGCTCTTGTACATTATGCGATCGCAATGCCCGCATAATACTGAACCACTGGATTTCACAGAACTGTCCAAGCGAACAGAATGCGCTCTGTTATGTTGACTGTGTGAGACACAAAGCCAAGCACTCCCAATTTGGGCAGCGAGACGCTTTCTACAGCCGGGACCCTTTCTGAGAAAGGTTCCCGGTATCTGTTATAGTGACGAGTATGCACCAAAGACAGAATACGAGACCGCCGAGTGCTTATCGAAATTCAGCTAAATAAGCCGAGAAACGTTTATTTGTATTAAACTATAATACCATCGAGACCACGGTTTTACAGTGATATTCTGTTCTACAATACTAAAGTCAATTAAGGAAATAGAAAACATTGATTTACTCAGCCGTTTCGGACGAATGTTACAAAAACCTCAATAATACGACACCGGCATACGTTTTTCAACGTTGCAGGAAGGGGGATAATTACGGCCAGACGACACTGTGTTGTCGTCACGTATCGCACAAACCGGTATTTTTGTCACACTATCATTAGGGAAAAAATAATGGTAATGGAAATATAAAACTTTCAAACAATAATTTTCAAACCTGGCAATTGTCCTAGTTACGCGAGAACGAGTCAACAACGCCTTTAATATAGCTTATTTTGTTAAATATTTCAGTCACAAATCCTCATGTTGACTAGTTTTTATTGGAATCGTTGTTGAAGCTCCACCAGCTTATGCTACTATATACTATCAAGCCGTCGCCAGACAAGTAAATATAGAACATGTTATATTTTGTTGCGGCGGATGCCATTTTATTGTTCCACTGGACTATGTTATTTAAACAATGATGACTGTCTGACATACATGTACAATATACAATATAAATACTAAACAAGATATGAGTACTAGCTGTACTTACAATACACATGCAGAAAAAACATATTTAGGCCACTATTTGACAAAACCAGGCTTATTATCTTTGCGAACACACAGGGTCTACAATGTTCGCTATTGAGACCAGTGTAGACACATAGGGTCTACAATGTTCGCTATTGAGAGCAGTGTAGACACACAGCCAACATATGTTGGTCACTGTGCCCGGTGTCTTTCTGTAACTACTGGCCACGAATCAGGCAGCTCTCAATTGTACCGCTTCAATTTTCTGGATGTCACACTTGAGGAAATGATAACAGGCTGATGCGCAGTATTCCAGTGTACATGTATGGCGTACAATGGACCTGGGGGCCGTTTCACTAAACTTCATACGATAAAATTGTTCCTACGAAGATTTTTGTAATCTTACTTAACACATCAATGTGGATAACTGATACTGTCGTATACTACATACATATAGGGATAATTAAAACTGAACGAATTCAGCAAACCGTCATCAAAATTGGCGGCTCATGTGAATTTTGTCGTCAATTTTAATTTTGCACTAACAAACTTCTTAGTCGTACGAAGCTTAGTGAAACGGGCCCCCGTAGACTGCCGTTTTCGTTTCTGGACGGGCCGAGTGGAGATTTCTTTGTAGGAATCCCATGTTCTGACTTGTTTTGAAGCAGACTGTGCTGGTGTGGAGACTATGATGGATTTTTAGAGAGTTCTATACCGATACATGTTGCTTGGTTGACACTACCGTGCTGCAGTGGGTGGTGGTCGGGCGAATGAGACGGCGTAAATGAACGGTATGGGTTTCTCCTTATAGGAATCACGATTTGCTTGGTTTGGCCCTCAAGTACGTTTTTATCTTTGGCTCTTTAGTTACCTGGGAGTTGAATTGGGTTATTGCCCATTATAAATTTAAAGTAGTAAGATTGTTACTGATCCTACTGCTTTTGGGAGGGGCCAAGTGATTCTGGTGTGGCGAGGACTTGTCATCATATCAGGATTATTCTGATTTCAGGGCTGAATATATAGTTTTGTTATTGTAAATATTCAGTTCTGATTTTTGGATTTTCCCCCCATTTGTACATGTACTTGAACATGTACATGTACTTGTACAGGTACTATATGGGATTTAGTACTAAACCCATTGACCGGCCTTAAATGACCATAGCTGTTGATAGGCCGTTAAACCCCAACAAACAAACAAACAAACAAACACACTAACGTGCTGCAGAGCTCAGCTGTCGGCCTATATTAAGTTTCACTGTTTTTAATGGACATCAGGGCCTATCAATTAACATTCATGATTATTCGAAACGCACTCAAACATATCTTGGATGGCCCATATAAACGTACACTGCAGTGGAACTACTCCAAACCGGACATCATGTGGACCTCCCATGGATCCCTGTCGAGAGGTGCGGCTGTATGTTGTATACACATCAATTCGAACTGTTGTAAATAATTACTCTTTTTATACTCACTGAATCAATTAGACTGGTCCCCGGTTAGATACTGCACTAGTCCGTACAGCTGTAACGGGAATTCAGTGGACCGGGATATGAGTGGACGGAAGCAGTTCTGAGCATGCGCGCACGAATTGAGGCGGGTCGATGTTTCAAGGCATACGCCGCGGGGATCGTCTCAAAATGCTTAATATTGCATGGAATGGAATCAGAACGCTATTTTGCAGAACTAAAATGTCGGTGATCGTTGATTACCACGAAAGACACTGGTAAACAGATACACACCTGTGAATAAATACACGCGCCGGGAAATAAGTACACATACCGGGAAATAAGTAGACCGGAAAATGAGTAGACACGCCGGGAAATAAGTGGACACACCGGGAATTGAGTGGACACACTGGGAAATGAGTGGACATACTGGGTAATGAATATACACCCGAGAAATGAGAAGACAGGCCGGGAAATGAGCGGACACAGCTGGATATAAGTAGACACACCGTGAAATCATTGGACACAGCGGGAACAAAGTAGATACGTAGACACACCGGGAAATTAGTGGACACACCGGGAAATGAGTGGACACAGCTGGATATAAGTAGACACACCGGGAAAGCAGTGGACACGGCGGGAACATAGTAGATACGTAGACACACCGGTAAATGAATGGACACACCGGGAAATGAGTGGACACGCCGGGAACTTAGTAGACACGCCGAAAAATGAGTAGACACGCCGGAAAATGAGTGGACAGACCAGGAAATGAGTGGACATATTGGGTAATGAATATACTCCCCAGAAAATGAGTACACACTGGAAAATGAGTGGACACAGCAGATTGCCCGGTGTGTCTACTTATATCCCGATGTGTCTACTCATTTCCCGGGGAGTATATTCATTACCCAGTATGTCCACTCATTCAGGCCTCGACAAATTTTCATTTTCTGACTCGTCCCACTGGACGAGAGAACCTAAAAATCTACTCGTCCAGACTGGACTTCTACTCGTCCAAACTTTTGGTCAAATAACAAAACATAAATTTTTGTATGTACAGTTTGTGATAATATTTTGTGATAACAATAATATTTCCACAGTCAATGTGCCCGTGTAGATCTATATTTCCAGCTTTCGGTGCGCGGCTTCAACAAATAAATTATGTAATTTATGTAATTTGTGTAGCTGTTGCTACACAGCGTGAAACAATGGTGCCGTGGTGGGAGGGGTACACTGCAGTTTGCATCTTATTGCAAACGGCTTAGCGTAGCGTTGTGTATTGCAGGAATAATAAGATTGCCAAGTTTTAGATATAATTCGCCAAATAACCGTGATTAATTTCGCCTTTTCGAGTTGTTCATTTCCCGGTGTGTCCACTCATTTCCCGGCCTGTCTACTCATTTCTCGGTGTGTCTACGTATCTACTCTGTTCCCGCTGTGTCCACTCATTTCCCGGTGTGTTTCCCGGTGTGTCTACTTATATCCAGCTGTGTCCACTCATTTCCCGGTGTGTCCACTCATGTCCCGGTGTGTCTACGTATCTACTCTGTTCCCGCTGTATCCACTGATTTCCCGGTGTTTCTACTTATACCCAGCTGTGTCCACTCATTTCCCGGTGTGTCCACTCATTTCCCGGTCTGTCTACTCATTTCCCGGGGAGTATATTCATTACCCAGTATGTCCACTCATTTCCTGGTCTCTCCACTCATTTCCCGTCGTGTCTACTCATTTTCCGGTGTGTCTACTAAGTTCCTGGTGTGTCCACTAATTTCCCGCTGTGTCCACTGATTTCCCACTGTGTCCACTGATTTCCCGCTGTGTCCACTGATTTCCCGGTGTGTCTACTTATATCCAGCTGTGTCCGCTCATTTCCCGGTGTGTCCACTCATTTCCCGGCCTGTCTACTCATTTCCCGGGTGTATATTCATTACCCAGTATGTCCATTCATTTCCCGGTGTGTCCACTTATATCCCGGTATGTGTACTTATTTCCCGGCGCGTGTATTTATTCACAGGTGTGTATCTATTTACCAGTGTCTTTCGTGGTAATCAACGATCACCGACATTTTAGTTCTGCAAAATAGCGTTCTGATTCCATTCCATGCAATATTAAGCATTTTGAGACGATCCCCGTATGCCTAGTAACATCGACCCGCCTCAATTCGTGCGCGCATGCTCAGAACTGCTTCCGTCCACTCATATCCCGGTCCACTTAAATTGGAAATCCTCAAATATTTATTTTGGAAAACTCCTACAGTGTACAGAAAAGAAAATATGAAAAGTCATGCAGAGCATGATGTTATTAGCCGATCAAATCAGGGTAAAGTGCATCGAACATATGTAGGTGTCTCTGGTAACATTGTCAATGGTAAACTATTTTCGACCACAGTTCTGTACCCAACGTTGACATTTTCCTCGATTTTGTGCAGGTTTTGGAAACCCGTTCCCAAATCCATCCAATAGCAGCAATGCCATAGCATCAATGTTTTGTTGTCACCATTATGTTGCGAAATATTCCAACGTAACACCTGTACTGTATGCTCTATTTATCTACAAATTACACTCCGCAATACACAAAGTTGTAGTCACTGTGTGTTTTTCCGACTTCTGTGGCAGCACGCGAGTGGGCGGAGCTACCAGAGCTATATATATCTAGCGGTTACAGTGTCACCTAAAAATAGACGCAAGCTCCTGCGTATTCAGGCACATGCCCAGATTGGCCTAATGTGCCCCATCCATGATTTTTTTGCGCGATGTCGGGCGCAAGACAATCAATAATTTGCGGCATTGACAATAATTAAGGGGGATTGCCGCAATCGCGCGTGCTGGATGCATCCCTGCCATCCCTGCATGATACGTAAGCAAATCAAAGTTGGCTATGAAGGGCAATTCTTCGTTTTGATTGGTGGAAAATTTTGTGAATATTAACTAGCGTCAAATGACGCGCATACGCGATCCAATGGGATAAACCCGAGATGCTGGGATAAACCCGAAAATGCTGGGGTTGCTAGTAAGGAGATTTTGAGCAGAGGTCGATTATAAATTAGCCGAATAAACACATTTTACGCGATTATACGTGGCTGAAACTTGTTCTGTTTAATAAATAAAAGCTTTAAATTAGCCCAATAATCGGCGTATGTTGGCGTATATGGTCATTAGAGCCAACTATGGACTTCAACAACAATAACTTCCGGGTTAAATCTCTTCCGGCGTTCAGCTCATTACGTATTCAAAATTGTGTTATTTGGCTATAAGTAAAGTTTTAAACGGAGATAATTGTCAAAAATGCAAACTTTATCGGTTGATGCAATTTGGAAGTGATACAGAAAAATTCGCGTTCGTAGATTACCGAATAGCGGAGAAAAGGGTTGCTACAAACTTTTTCAGAATTCGATGGATAACCAATATATTAGCCGATCTATAAATAGATCGGCTAATAATAAACATGAAGTTAGCGCTAAGCTGAAGTTGCCCACCGGAAGTTCATCCGGTAAAGAATCTGTCCTACAGTGTACAGCCGCCGGAAATAGCGTACACTGTCAGAAATGGCTAATCTACCACCTCGAAATTAAAATGGAATGACGCCTTGACGGCTAGTCAAACAAGCCAAGTTGCCCAAATGTAGACATATACTGAGTTGAAGGGCTATGTCCCGAGTATACGTCGGCACCGTCGGATTTGGGCCTGAATCTCATTTACAAGTATGGTGGTCGGTTGAAGTGAGAACGTACGAAAATAGAAAAATCGACCACCCTCTACAACAAAGTGCTATGGCGGCTGGTCAAACAAGCCAAGTTGCCCAATGTAGACACATACTGAATTGTAGGACTATGTCCCGAGTATCCGTCGGCACCGTCGGAGTTGGGCCTGAATCCCGTTTTAAAGTGTGGTGGTCAATTGAAGTGAGAAATGTACGAAAATAGAAAAATCGACCACCCTCTACACCAAAGTGCTATGGCGGCTGGTCAAACAAGCCAAGTTGCCCAATGTAGACACATACTGAATTGTAGGACTATGTTCCGAGTATCCGTCGGCACCATCGGATTCGGGCCTGAATCCCGTTTTCAAGTATGGTGGTCAATTGAAGTGAGAAATTTAATACACGGAAATAGAAAAATCAACCACCCCCTACAACAAAGTGCTATGGCGGCTGGTCAAACAAGCCAAGTTGCCCAATGTAGACACATACTGAGTTGTAGGACTATGTCCCGAGTATCCGTCGGCTCCGTCGGATTCTGTCCTGAATCCCGTTTTAAAGTATGGTGGTCAATTGAAGTGAGCAATGCACGAAAATAGAAAAATCGACCACCCCCTACAACAATATGCTATGGCGGCTGGTCAAACAAGCCAAGTTGCCCAATGTAGACATATACTGAGTTGTAGGGCTATGTCCCAAGTATACGTCGGCACCATCCGATTTGGGCCTGAATCCCATTTACAAGTATGATGGTCGGTTGAAGTCAGAACACCAAGAATATGGGCAAATAGACCACCCCCTGAATTAAAATGTCATGCCGGCTGGTCAAACAAGTCACGTTGCCCAATGTAGACACATACTGAATTGTAGGACTATGTCCCGAGTAGCCGTCGGCACCGTCGGATTTGGGCATAAATCCCATTTACAAATATGGTGGTCAGTTGAAGTCGGAAAACCAAGAAAATGGTAAAATAGACCACCCACTGAATTAAAATGGCATAGCGGCTGGTCAAACAAGCCAAGTTGCCCAATGTGGATATATACTGTGTTGTAGTACCATCTCCCGAGTATGCGTTAGCACCGTCGGATTCGGGCCTGAATCCCATTTTCAAGTATGGTGGTCAGTTGAAATCAGAAAGCCACGTTTATCGGCAAATCGACAACCCCCTAATTTAGAATGGCATGGCGGCTGGTCAAACAAGTCAAGTTGGCCAATGTATACATATACTGGGTTGTAGGATTATGTCCCCAGTAACCGTCGGCACCGTCGGATTGGTGCTTGAATCCCATGTACAGGGTGATTAAAAAAACTTGTCCCCACTTCAAATGAACATCTTAAGCCATACTCAAATTATATACATTTACTCTATATATCAAAATAACAAACACTTATTTACCTTTTCAGTCAATACACAAATCCTCGGAATCAATTATGTTTTTCTTGTTTAAATGACATGCCCTTCTGCCGGATAACCAGTCCAAGCCTTTTTCTGAAGTGGCCGATGACCGCATTGCAAGTCTCCGAGCTTATCTTCTTCGTCTCTCGCGCAATGGCTGTCTTCAACTCCTTTAGATTTGTTGGTCTGGGAGAATATACTCTCTCCTTAAGGTGACCCCAGAGAAAGAAGTCCAATGGGCTAAAGTCTGGTGAGCGTGGGGGCCATTCAATCAGTGTTTTGAGCGATATTACTTTGTTGCCAAACGAATTGTCAATCCAACTGATCGCGTCAGACGCGGTATGTGGTGCAGCGCCGTCTTGCTGAAACCATACATCAGATGTATCGTATCCTCTTCTGGTCAATTCTGGAACAAATTTTCCTTTCAGAATATGAAGGTACCTGTCAATTGACACAGTTTGGGTTTCGCCTTGCTCTTCGAAGAAATAAGGTCCAATAACGCCCTTGCTGCTCAGTGCGGCCCATGCGGTTACCTTCGCGCTGTGAAGTGACTTCTCCTCGTAAATGTCTGGTTTATTTGCACTCCAAAAACGTTGATTATGTGTGTTGACTGCGGCATCAATGTAGAAGTGTGCTTCATCGGAGAACCAAGTATTGTCAATGATTTCTGGATTTTCAATAGCCCAGTTAGCAAATTCCATTCTCCTGTCAATGTCTTCTTCCTTTAAGTGCTGCATGACTGAGATTTTATATGGTTTGAGTTGCAAGTCGTACTTCAATATTCTTTGGACTGATGAATAACTTGGAGTGTTTGTGAGATCCCTCAATACATTCCTGATTTACTTTCTCGGTGTCTCTTCTATTACTTTCCTCACGTTTTCAATGTTTCCATTTGAACGTCCATTTCTTTCTCTACCACTGTTTCCCTTCCATCTCCCGTGAACACTTCCCGATTCTTCAAATCTCTTGACTATTTTATATATCTGCTTCCGTGACAAGTATTCTCTGTCTGGATACTTCTTCTTCATCATCTTTCTGACAATATTAGGTGAGTTTCCGCATTCATAATACAACTTTACAACTTCTGCTGAGAAATCCATTTTCAAATGTTGATGACATCATACACTAAACTTGATGACGTCATACACATGATGACATCATCAGTTTTTGTTCATAATATTCATCTCACTCTCGGCTAGCCATCTGTCCACTTCTCTCCATCTACATGTACCTCTCCTCCACCTTGTGTCCACCTCTCTCCATCTCCTCTCTCTGTCCTCCTTTCTCCATCTCTCTTCTCCCTTCCCCCGTATTCCCACTTAACTCCATATCGCACCCTCGTCTAATCACATTCTCCATCTGACTCTCTTTCCCCGTCGGTAAATATCTCTTTCTACGTCTCTTCCAACTTCTCTCCACCTCTCTGCACCCCCTGTCTCCCCCGTATGTTCATCTGTTTTCAACTATCTCCACCATCTTTCCACCTCTCTCCATCTCACTCCATCCCTTGTATGTCAACCTTGCTCCACCTTCGTCAGTCTCAATCTCACTTTCATCCCTCGTGTGTCCACCTCCATATCTTTCCTCGTGTATCCACGTCTCTCCATCTCTCTCCATCTCCATATCTGTCCTCGTGTATCCACGTCTCTCCATCTCATTGTCTTCTCTCGTGTTTCCACCTCTCTCCGTCTCCTCTATTTCCTCGTGTGTCCACCTCTCTCCATCTCACTCTGATCTTTCGCGTGTCCACCTCTCTACATCTCACTCTCTTCCCTCGTATGTCCATCTCTCTCCATCTCACTGTTTTCCCTCGTGGGCTCACCGCTCTCCATGTGCCTTTCATCCCTCATATGTCCGCCTCTCACCAGCCCACTGTCTTCCCTCGTGTGTCCACCGCTCTCCATGTCATTCTCTTCCCTCGTATGTCCACCTCTGTCCATCTCACTGTCTTACCTCGCGTGTCCACCGCTCTCCATCTCCCTCTCTTCCCTCGTGTGTCCACCTCACACCACCCCAATGTCTTCCATCGTGTGTTCACCTCTCTCCATTTCTGTCTCTGCCGTATATATACATCTTACAACTCTACATCTCCTTCTATCTCTCTTCCCCGTGTGTATGTTCATATCTCTCCACCTGTCTCCATGGAGAGATGAGATATATATATATATATATATATATATATATATAGAGAGAGAGAGAGAGAGAGAGAGAGAGAGAGAGAGAGAGAGAGAGAGATAATATGAATGGGGAGAGACAAAAGAGAACCACGGAGGGAGAGGCCATAGAACCGCTGGAGAGACAGAAGAGAGAGAGAGAAACGAACAGAAGTGGACAGACGGAGGAGATTGAGAGAGATGGATTAAGGGCGAATGGAGGGAGATTTGGCTGTTTTGGTGCATTTCTGACTTCAATTGACCACCATACTTGACAACGGGATTCAGGCCCGAATCCGACGGTGCCCACGCACACTCGGACCATGGTACTACAACACAGTATAGGTGTACATTGGGCATCTTGTCTCGTTTGGCCAGCCGCCATAGCACTTTATTGTAGGAGGTGGTCGATTTTCCTGTTTTCGTGCATTTCTGACTTCAATTGACCACCATACTTGAAAACGGGATTCAGGCCCGAATCCGACGGTGCCCACGCACACTCGGACCATGGTACTACAACACAGTATAGGTGTACATTGGGCATCTTGTCTCGTTTGGCCAGCCGCCATAGCACTTTATTGTACGGGGTGGTCGATTTTCATGTTTTCGTGCATTTCTGATTTCAATTGACCACCATACTTGAAAACGGGATTCAGGCCCGAATCCGACGGTGCCCACGCACATTCGGGCCATGGTACTACAACACAGTATATGTGTACATTGGGCATCTTGTCTCGTTTGGCTAGTCGCCATAGCACTTTATTGTAGGGGGTGGTCGATTTTCCTGTTTTCGTGCATTTCTGACCCTAAGGGCGAACGGGATCAAGGGCGAAATGATCCAATTGTGCTACAGGAAGTCATTTCAATCATATTAGTTAACTAGCATAGTAGTATAGTAAAATTCGACGAAAATGTGTGCTAGTGTGTGATAGCAGTAATGCGTGGAAGCAAATGCGTGCCAACTTCAGCTCAGTTCAATTACACAGTTCACAGTGTTGTAAGAACGTTTTGATTTATTTTAAAAACTTAAATGGATATTGGAGAGAAACTATAAAAAGAATCGTCACTTGAGATAAGGTAATAATTAAACAATATAACGTGTATATTAATGCAATTTTGCCCATAGAAAGTATTGAAAATCTTCTGCAAAGCCGTGGCGATTTCGAGATACCACTTTACAAAAGCAAGCCGTCATGACTGTATATCAAGACAGTCATGAAGTCACGATTATTGTTTATTAATCTGACAATTTTCTTTTTATGATGATTTGGCCATAGTGCTATATCTATATTGACCAGTGTCTATCATATTTGTCATTATACTCAAACTGTTAATTTTAATTATGAACATTAATTTCAATATTATTAGAGTCTATTCAGGGGCGTAGCCAGGGACACATTTCTGATACGCACACACATCAAATGGTAGAACATCGGGTGAGCACGGCTCACTCGTCGACCGAGCGAAGTAAGGGAGACTGCTAGGGGGGTCCGGAGTCATGCCCCCCCCCCCCGCAATTTTTTTGAAACGGAGATCCTATCTAACGAGTTTTCCTGCATTATTTACGGCACCATTTGTTTGTAATCGACATGTACGTTTGATACAAAATGCGTTCTGTTCCAGACACAATAGCAATTCACATATTTCATTCAGCTAAAATAACCGGGTTATGAGACTTGCTGTGCATGCTGAAGATGGTTGTATAAACATGGATACCTACTGCTACTCGTACTCTGTGAGTGTGACCAAAGTTTGACTCCGGATTCTTGTTTATTTATGATATATCAGAATCCGATATGGACTACCGTTTCAAATTAATCTGAATAAACAATGAGCTGTAAATGTTATTCTTGATTGGGTTTAGGATGCGTGTATATACGGAACTACACATGGGCTGATAAAAGGGACTTCACATAATATTATGCGACAAGCATAGCCCCAGATCAGTGTACGCGTTTGCGGAGTCTGACCATGCCCTACATGTATGCTGTTCGCTAGTACATCAACATAATAGCACATCACTCATAAATTTAGAAAGATTGAATGCTACTTGCATGTTATTTGTAATCTGTATTGATTGTATACGTCTTTGAATGAAAATAAAAAGAAACTCTAAACTTAAAAAAGTACACGACCCTATCAATGGCAACAGTTAAATGCTGTTATATTTTATTGAGTACAACTGTTTAGGTTGCGACAAATAGAGAGAAAAAGAAATCCATGACGAAACAGATTACAACACATAATTTTGGTATATCGCATGATGCCGTTCGGCATTTTGGAGCATGTAAATGTTTTTAAACAGTAATTATTGCGTATTATCCGATCCTGAAGTAGGTACATTGATCAGGAATACCTACATATGGGCCGTCGGCTGTGGAAATGTACCTTACGATAATTGGCACTAATCGCAGTAATCTTTTTGCGCACTCACACAGTGAGGTTAGATTCACATTGCTTTGCTTGTGTGAACAATGCTAAGTACTTCATTGACTGCATAGCAAACAGTGTATGCCTGACCAAATTGTGCGGATGCGCAGACTGATCTGGGGATACGCTGGTCGCATATGCCGCCATGTCCATTTTCTCAGCCGGGTGCCCATATATATGTATACAATCAGGGCCGGGGATTATAAAACGACTTTCTGAGCAAGTACCCGACACGCTCGAAATCATGAAGTTTGATGGGCCAATGCCGTGTTGTGCACATTCTTGGCCAATGAAACTGCCTGATTTAGAGTCCCGAGTACGATAATTTTTTATTTTTTTTAATCACTGGCACAGATATTCGTATATGTGTGTCAGAAAGCCATATTTAGTGTTGCTGTGCTCCGCATGTCCACATGTATACTCCAGTATATGTACGATCGCTTACACCCAAGATGGACACGACACGACATCGGTAAAATGACGTAACAAACATCCCGTATGGGTACAAAACACTGGAACAGCTTAACGACATATTAACTGTATATGGCTTATAAACAAAATCAAATTAGTTGATGAGACTTTAAACTGGGACGATACGATATGTCGCTAATACTACGGCTGCGCTTAAGGCGTGCCTACTAATAATGTGCACAATTTGAATCAGTATACAAAATGTAACGTGCTATATTGGCTTTTTTATGGATGATTCATTAGGGTTTCATAAAACCCAGTTCAGATCTCTCAGTAAACGAGTTGCAGTGCTATGAACATATCTTGAACACAAAACAGTAAGGACAATCGTCGTTCCTTTCGCCTGGCAAATATGTCGACGACAGTTTCAGTATTTATGTCGCGGTCGCGGTGAATGTTCATCAGGCCTAACCCTGTCAGACGAGTTGTTGATATTGTCGATCGCAGGTACGTTTTAAGGCGCCGCATAGTGCTGAATGACCTCTCAGCCGAGGCGGTAGCTACTGGCATGGATAATAGAATATGTCGGCAAGTTGTTACATTTGATACAACTCGGCATTTGTCACGTTCAATGTTTCTGCTATGCAGGTAATTTTGTCTACACTTGACTCACATTTGGTCCGCCATCGCTTAAGTTCTCGTTCAAATGTTTAAACATTTTCAGCTGGAAGGTCGGCCTCAAAAGCGTTATATATAGCCTTTGACATGTCCACGCTCAAATGTCGTACCTGGTTGGGGAGCAAGTACAGCGCCTTGAAGCGTTCACCATCCTGTAGTAATCTGGCGGTTAGTTCCTGTGTTTGATGGTCTACGAACGGCAAGTACATGTTCAACCGCCAAAATTCAGACAGGCTCTGTGCTGGAGCATTTGGTCTGTGCTCTTGTCGCATCCCTGATTTTCCCCTGTGCTTTGATGGCGTCACACCAACAGAATCGTCCATCACCACAGCACGATCATATGCAGCCTCCGATACAGCTACATCATTTCTCTCAGCGGACACCTCTCGCTGTATTACTCTGGCTTCGGTCACAGCTTCAACTAGGTCACATGATTTTCTCTGGAGTAACTGTGACAAAGGAACAAGTCCAGACAAAATATGTTCTATTGCACTAAGCGTGATGATAAAACTAAATTGTAATATCGCATGTCGGTATGCTGATGCGTTTGTATCGTGGTCTATGGCAAGTTCCTCCAGCGTCTCCACTATGGTGTACGCCAGTCTAAACGTGTTCAATGAATCGGCTCTAGCCGCCCACCTAGTTTCACAAAGTGATTGCATTTTGGTACGCTTTTCCATTTCCGCCATAGTTGCATGTGAGCTCTCGAGATGTATTTGAAAACGCAGTAATCGTTTATCTGAATAATTGAATGCGAATGCAATTTCCTGAACAGTGTCCATCATGTTGCCGGCGCGAAGGCTCGAACTCGCGAATGCCGTATCGTAAATCATCGACTTTACCACTGCGCCACTGGTCAACACGCTGTTACACATGCAGGAAATTAATACTTAAACCTATTTTTCAATTCTGATGAATGATGAAACATGCTCTAGAACTAATGAAAAAAATGTTGGCATTGATATATATAATTACATTATTTTTCGATAAAATATTGTTGCGCTCACTGTCTGTAGCTTTGGTGCCTACTACACATTCAAATAATTATATGGGCATGTTTGTCATTGTCATAACCTGGGCCGATCAATACGACAATAGTCTGAATATACACGAATGCTACTACATATACATGTAACTATTATTCATATATATCTACCTGCTTGGAAATGTGAAATTGTGAACAGCATCCCATCTAGCCGTCAACTGGCACATTTTCTTGTTGTCGTCCATCATACCAGAACTGTCAAAAATATCCGGATATGGCGTATCAGAATCGCATAGTACTTGCGCAGCCATTTTAAATTGTCCCGCTTAGTAAACTTTGACTAATGAAGGGGCAAGCACTCCATTCAAAGTACTTACCGCTCTACAGGCTGGTTTCCCTTGGTAGATGAATGTTCTTGTAGTAAAACTAAACAGAGGCTATACTGGAAACTGCATGTACAACTTTTCTCTATCGTTATCAGTTCACGAACCTAATATAACAGCTCGCCAACGACACCCCCCAAGATTTGATTGCATATTTCGAAAAATAAGCCTTTTTATTATATTTTTTCTCGTACGCACGTGCGTACGTGCGTATGCCTGGTTATGCCACTGCTATTGTGACTAGTCAAATAAATATGACTATATCCGATAGGATATTACTTCACTATTAGAGGAAACAGGCAGGCAATTGATTTCCCATAGACCCACATTCACACAAACATGAATGCAAACTATCGTCAAAATCAATTATGTTACTTCCGTTCCTCCATTCTGTTTCACGGAGCCTTTGTTCCGGCTTTCGTCCATCGTTCCGGATTTACAGGGTCCCTGTTGTAAGCTTCATAGAACAAAATGTCGAACACAACGGCTCCGTCGCCACTAAACACTACTTTTGTACCGTTTTTGCTACAAAAATGAGGTCGAAAACGTGCATGCGCAAGAAAGAGTTCGCACATTTATTCCATTATTCTGTCTGCTTTTCCGGCAACCAGCATATTTAAATGAATTTAATTTTGATAAACACATAAAATACTAACGAAAATATTATAATATATATGTGTATCAAATATCTTTGGGAAAAGAAGTGAAAAACGCCTGTTTATGAAGTTGGAGTGGCAGGCATGTGGTTCCCGGTGTTCCGCTCAGTTGTACTGGTTACCAGCCGAGCCGGTTGAAGAATTTGTCGATTCCAAAACACGAGGAAGAATTTATCGATTCCAAAACACGAGATGGATTTTCACAGATTTCCAGCAATTGACAGATATTTGAACGATATCAAACACAAAGGTAATACATTTACGTAATTACTGTTGCCAAGTAATTGTCTGAAGCGTTTACGGAACGTTTATTGCTGACAAAATAGTGCGATATGAATCTATATCCGACAAGAATATCCGACAATGTTGTTTGCAGTCAATATTTTGGCCGTTTTAATAGCTGGTATTCCGATATGTCCCTACTTGTAATGGATCTTATTTGGTGCTGGTGTCATATAATGGACCTTGACCATTCCCATCCAACAAATGGCGGCAGTAAATTCATAAAAAGGGAGAAATCAAAACTATTGTAACGGGGATGACTTATCTATGTCAAAACACCCATGTCCGCCCTCAATTAGTTTACATAAAATACTGTACTTCGGGGCCCCATTATGACCCTCATACATATAGCCTCTAATAAATATGGAGCTACATGTATGAGCTTTGCAAACTCTTATATGTTAGCGGCGGCCATGGTGTGTATTGACATGGATAATATATTTATTATACTCACTGGTCAGATATTCTATTTCGTGTTAGCTTGGATTAGTATAAATCCACTATAATACTTACTTTGGGTTGGAGGTTATCGTCCGAAGATTTGTCCGTGCACTGAGCACAGCCTGGTATAAATACCAGTGCATTGGCTTACTCTAGGTCACACATGTTTTCATTCTCAGTCCTGTGAGACCAAGTCTTAAAGTGAGTAATCACTGGAGTACTTCGGGGTCATAAGTTGGATTTACCATAACTCAAGGGGTAATCTTTCTAGCTAAATTAGCTGGGATATTTTAGACCTTTCTGTAATATTAAAGTGGGAGGGGGGCTGGTCATAATAGTTAATTCCGTTAATTAATTAGGCATGTAACGCTATAAAACTACTCCATTTCATGTACATCTCCGCCATCAATATACAACCAACACGTCTCCTTTCATTTACTTCTACCATTAATCCGGAACTAGACTGAACGAACCTTCAGTCATACTTGTGTCATGTATACTGGCTAACAGGACAGCTCGCCAGAAGGCAAACCCAGTATACACGACCGAAGTTGTTACAAGTAAAACACAGTCCTGTTACACTATATTGCAGAGGTCTGTTACTTTTACTTTTCATCTGTCTTTTATATTTCTGTATCCGTTAGATCAAACGGATACAGAAACTAGATAATCTCAGCTCTACGGATGTCTTCTACTATTTCATCTGTCTTTTGTATTTTCTGTCTTAAATTCGTTAGATGTAACGGATACAGAAAATATAAAAGACAGATGAAATAGTAAAAGTCATCCGTAGAGGTGAGATTCTCTAAGCTACTACCCTTGAATTTACTTTGTAGTTATAGTTCACCCAGCCGAGATAATCTCAGCTAATTAGTAATAAGGTACTTGAATATTCTGTGTAATGCAGGGAAGTTGCCCGCCGTTACAGGCAGAAAATTCTGGTTACTAATAAGGATGTATTATACTACTTCTGTTGTTTGTATTTTCTTCTGTATCCTATTACAAGTATTAGTATTAATCAATTGCATAGGTCTCTTACATTATTTATTTCTCAATGAAAGTATATGTTGTTACCACTCATTTGAACCGTCTCCCTAAGTAGTAGTAAGGGAGTCAAAATGATACCACCTACCGTGGTATCATTTATAACCCTCTATAATACCCCCACCACCCCCGAAAATCAAAAATTGGTTAACGAGGAAAATTGGGACTCCCGACAGCAAATTTATGAATTTTTGGAGAAAATAATTTTGAAAAGAGGGAGTCCCAATTATATTGGTAATTGACTTTTGAAAGTATATATTGGTGTCATAAATACATCATGTTTTTTTTCACGTCCAATTGAACAGAAAAAACGAGTACCAATATTATTGGAGAAAATGGATAATACAATACAATTTAAATTGAAAATTTTTAATGACTGTGTTGAAGAAGTTTACGAAGAATACGGGGGTTATAATCCTGTATATAAATTCTATAAAATGAGAATATCGAATATATGAAATACCAGCGTAATTTATTACGCTCCGATAAAAACGTTACATTTCCAATATTATACCGGCAATTATGTCAACTATACAAGAGGCAAATACGAATATTAAGACAGATAATGCGTATCGGATATGAAACTAAGGCGTATTATACAAAAATTTAAAACCCAACGATTCGTTTACGAACGTACATTTCTACGATATCGTTTATAAATTTATATTGTAATCACAACACCAAGCAGACGACAATGTTTCACTTACACGTGTTATAAACACGCAAATTATGTGTCCTACCTTACACGTATATTAAGTGTCCATTTTATAGAGAGATTACACGATTACGTCTTCCGGGATGAAACATAAACACACTATAATATATACTACACACACGTGGGTGTGTATTACACAACCCGCTATCGATATTCCGGAATGAAACATAAACACACTGTAATATATACTACACACACGTGGGTGTGTATTACACAACCCGCTATCGATATTCCGGAAGTATTTCTTACATTGTGATTGGTTGGCATGTTTTTTATTTTTTTAATTTTACTTTTATTTTAATAATTTAGAACGTTATAACCTATATTATTAAATAAAAAATGAACTTGTTATATATAAAACAAATAAAAATAAACGAGTAAATATTTGGTATTGCACAACACGGTTTTAGCTTCATATATGTAAAATTAACAACAATACTTTGTCTTGGGGGACTCCCCTTGACGAAAAATGAGCGCTCAGTGCTTCCGTGCAGGCACTTCCAAGGTTGCCTAGACTTTCGACACTGGTTCCTAGATCAGCCGATAGATGGGGGTGTGCTGTACAGGCAGCTATTACACCCGGCTAGCCACAACATGAGACGAGTAAGACAAAGACAAGATCAGAAAAGGTGGCTAGCCGGGTGGGCCCAGAAGGGTTTTGCTGGCGTGGGTTCGAGCCTCGGTGGAAGCTAAAAAAAAAAAAACTTTTTTTTCTTTTTAAATTGTTAATAATTTTCCTAAAATTAATTAATAAATTGTTTACTGCGACAATATAATTAATTTTAATTAATTTTATAATTAAAATTAATTATTTTTTAAAAAATCACAATGGTGCTGTAACATTTCTTCCGACTTTATCTCCAAGTTTTTCCCTAAATTTATCCCAATCAGTACACTCAATCTTGGGCATGGTGGCGCGTGCCTTGATTCTTATATCATTTTTTAATTTTTCATATCTCCGCATTTCTTCCACCACGGATTCAAACTCTAAATTTGATATTTTCTTATCGGCCAACGCTTTGGACACCATAACGTCGATGCTATTTTTCTTAGACCTGGCGAGAACGGATATTCTATCATGTTTTCTACATTTTGTCTCGAGTTTTCCACCCGACGCCCTATTTACCATACACAACAACCCAGAAACGGCCGACACCGCACATAAAATCCCCGCTACGGGAACCGTTATAATGGTGGATATAGTTGCAGCTGTCCCCGCCCCACACAACACAGAAACACTCGCCAGAGCCGTGCTAGATACTTCAGCCATGTTCACCGCGCGCCTATATTTTTCTATTCTTTTTCTATTTGTATATTCTCTAACTAAAATATCCTGCATAGCACGATATTATTCAACCTAAAATCTGAACTTCTTTCGTTAATTGTACACAGTATTGATGGAGTGGTATTGACAATTGGAAGCGTTGATTCGTTCATATTTAAATTTTACAAATTTATTTCAATATATTAGTATTTATAAAATAAGTTCAATTAACAACGAGACAATAGTGGAAGAGCTCTCTGAGTCACCGATTTTCGTAACAAAGTTAATAACACTACTTTGGGAAAGTCTAATTCGATCATTACCGGCGAACGAAACAATCGTCGAACTATCTCCAGAGATTTTAGTGACTCCAAACCCCCGTTCTTCCCCATCTACTACAATATTTATCGCGACCGCGCCCACAGGTTTACCATTAGCATTAACCGAGCAGACCGCCATTTGGATAACTTCACCCGCGGCTGTCATAGTGTATCCCCCATATTTATTACTCGCTTTGGCACCGAACGAATATTCATAGTGCCCCTCAATCAATGGGCCCCGCTTCTCAGCCCAAACTGTTATGACACGTTTTGGCGTTTTCATTGTTTTCACTATTCCGGCAAGCGCCCTGTTTGCGTTATATGCCTCAGTACGAATCTTATAAGAGGCCTCCTCAAGAGCTTTGGTCGCGGCTATACGATCATGTTTCAGTTTATCGGAAACTTCGGTTATCTTTCCGTCTAGTTCGGTAAGTGCCGCTTCTCTGCTGAGAGAGTCCTCTAAGCGCAACGCATCATAGGCCTCCGTAATGGTCGCCTGGTGGCCTTCTAGGGCTTTCTCAACACCGACCGGGCCTCTTTTTGAAATTCGGTTATTTTTCCGTCTAGTTCAGCAACCGCCGCTTCTCTGATGAGAGAGTCCTCTGAGCGCAACACCTCATAAGCCTTCGCAAGGTCCGCCTGGCGGTCTGCTCGGACTTTATGAATACCCAACCGGGCCTCCTTTCGAAATTCGGTTATTTTTTCGTATATGTCAGTAAGTGCCGCTTCTCTGTTGAGAGAGTCCTCTGAGCGTAACGCCCCATAAGCCTCCGCAATGGCCTCCTTGTTGTCTTCTCGGACCCCCTCAACCCCCGACCTGGTCTCTTTCAGAAATTCGGCTATTTTTTCGTCTAGTTCGGTAAGTGTCGATTCTTTGCTGAGAGAGCCCTCTAATCGCAACGCATCATAAGCCTCCGCAATGGCCTCCGCAAGGTTCGACTGGTGGTCTTCTCGGACTTTATCAATACCACGACCGGGTCTCTTTTCGAAATTTGGTTATTTTTTTATCTAGTTCAGTAAGTGCCGCTTCTCTGATGAGAGAGTCCTCTGAGCGCAACACCTCATAAGCCTTCGTAAGGTCCGCCTGGTGGTCTTCTCGTACTTTCTCAATACCCGACGTGGCCTCTTTTTGAAATTTGGTTATTTTTTTACCTAGTTCGGTAAATGCCGCATCTCTGATGAGAGAGTCCTCTAAGCGGAACGTAAGGGCCGCCTGTCGGTCGGCCCGGACTTTATCAATATCCGACCTGCTCTCTTTTCGAAATTTGGTTATTTTTTTACCTAGTTCGTTTAGTTCAGTTTCTCTGATGAGAGAGTCCTCTGAGCGCAACACCTTATAAGCCGCCTGATCTTTCTCAATATTCGTTCGGGTCTCCTTTCGAAAATCAATTATTTTACCGTCTAATTCAGTAAGTGTCGCTTCTCTGGTGAGAGAGTCCTCTAAGCGCAACGCATCATAAGCCTCCGTAAGGTCTGCCTGCTGGTCTTCTCGGACTTTATCAATCCCCAACCGGGCCTCTTTTCGAAATTTGGTTATTATTTTTTCACCTAGTTCGTTTAGTTCCGTATGCGTTTCTTCACGACTTTGTGTATTCACAGCCAGGGCATATTCTCTAAGTTGTGATAGTAGACTCCTGTGAATCTCGTCCGTGGCCACCGATATAGTTCTATTGATCAAGGCCTTTGTTTTTTGGGTAGTTAAAAAGTCGCCCTCTGTCGGGATGAATCCCCCTTCTGTCGGTTACAAATTCTTTGAATTTGTCACCCAATCGGAAGAACTACCTGGTCCGTATATACTCATTTTCAATAATGTTGATAATATATATTACGAACATGCGTTTAATTCTAAATAATTTTCTTAAAATTAATTAATTTGAAATTTCTAGGACGACCGAAATCGGGTAGTCGTTCTTCAACTCTCGCCCTTTATCATCGAGAATAGAAATCTTCAACTCGTGGATGTGTCCTGATTCCAAAACTTTCATCTCGGGGTGTGGGAAGTCTAAGGTCAGGGTCTCACCATAGAAACAGTCGCTGGCGGGCACGGTTTTCAGTAATGTGGTGGGAGTGCCGTCTACCGTGTTGTACGATGTGTTCACCCGATCCAGGTGCACCCCGAGAGTTTTCGTGACGGCGAAGTTCACCGGGGTCGTGCCGACGTGCTCGCCAGGATCAAACACTCCGTCATCGTTGTAAGGGTATGTTATTTTAAATCCTAACAGTGAGCCCAATCCCGGTGAGATCCTTAAACGCCTATCAACGGTCAATGTCGTGAGCCCCGTGGCTTTCGAGATTGCGAGAGTGACTACACCAGGAATCTTCTCCGCGACAAAAGCTTGGAGATCTCCGAAACTCCAAAGACCCTGAGGTACTATAGCATCTGGAGTTCTACGAAATCCTGAGGTCACTGGTTCAGTTATGAGGTAGTTTCCGAAAGCCACAGGGCTTACACCCTCGACTTCTGATGTGAGAAACTCGAGCGTTTCAACGTTTTTCCACCCGACCGTGAACGTGCTTGATCTAAGGCCTACCCGGCGTTGTCCGCAGCAGTTGTCTATTAATTTTTGAAGTTCACAACTCCCTTTTTGAACATTAGTGATAGTAGCAAACATAATAATATCTTTCAATGGATACAAAAGCATTTAGCTTGAACTCTAATGCAAAGTATAAAGTTGGTGGTGTATACGCTCAAAAGAACACCATTGGTTGGCTTGTGCACCCTAAAATAAGAGTCAGTTTGGGCATGGGTTTCGACACAAATTTCACTAACTATTTGAGAAATATAGGGTGACCAAGATTAGTACGGTGGATGGGGTAAACAGATGGCGGGCAACTCCGATGCAGTTCTGGCAGAAACCAACTAAATTTTGCCGTGTGGTGTGCCACAACTGGGTGTGGTGTATCTTTCGGAGACCACATAAAAAAAAACCAAGTAACAGCATGATGAGCAGTAGCTTATACAACTTTCATGTTTATTATACTATTAGAAGGATTTTGAAAGAATTACGTGTTCCACTACCTCAAGACGACGGGTGGAATCCCATTTCCAACACATACAACCGTAAGGAGTTCGAACCGATATGTGACGAATTTGGTGTGGACCCAAACCGTGATTGGAAACAAAAAGTTTACACCAAGAACGATTCAATGGGCGACCCCTTTTTTGAAGAAGCTGGAAATGATGTAAAAGTTGTTGATGGCACATTCGATAGCAGTACTATGAGGTACACGTCAAGTTTCCTAATACATAAAAGACCAAGTTTTTTTCTTGATATGTTCTCAGATAAAACCTACTACCAAACATATCCGGCTTCACTACACCAACCATCTAAAGTTGGAATAGCATGGAGTACATTTATATTAGATAAAAGCACTGGATTTACTCAAGCCGGGGTTACTCGCCTCAACGACTCCATTCGTACATATGTGTGGGCTATACTAGGTGCACAAAAACAAACTCGCAGTTCTATAATAGGATTCGGAACGGCGTTTGACGCGCAAAAACAGTTCTTGGTACTTGTTGAGGACGCCATCTCAGCTAAGGTGGACCTGGAGAAGGCGATCCAGAATTATCAAGACGTTTTGCAGACTGCCAGCACCCCAGTGGATTATGTATTTGGAATAGGTCTTTATATGGCGCCGAGCAATATGATACTACGAGACGACCCGGTTGATGGTTACAATAATCAGATCGTAATCGCCACCGCCAATCAAAAAATCGGTCACAACGGTAACGTGAACACG
This sequence comes from Conchocele bisecta, assembly GCA_029237695.1. NCBI lineage: Eukaryota > Metazoa > Mollusca > Bivalvia > Lucinida > Thyasiridae > Conchocele > Conchocele bisecta. The sequence goes on from CM055268.1 coordinate 84,153,165, forward strand.
GATATCATCAAGCGCACCCCCAACATGATCGGGTTCAACAGTGTTGAGGGAACCGATTTCATAAAACGCCCAAAACACAAAATGGATACACATCCCTCAACACAATCGAACCCAGTAGCCCCAATTAGTAAATTGGATGCACCATCGAGTTCCATCAACAGACCAATCGCGATTGGAGAAACACCAATCAATCACAGATTGGGTGAAATTGGAAGCACAACACACGAGGAGGAGAAATTAGGGCTCGTCGTCGCCCTCGTGGCGATCGGATTATTTGCGCTTTGGTTTTAGGAACTCTCGGCGAAGAATAGTAGGAGACGGCGATTGCCACGATTAAAGCCCAAGTATTTTTGGCTAGCCATCCGGCCGTTTTTGATAATATAGATAGCAATTAAGAAACGATACTTCCGATCAGTCCAGGTAGTGCGGCAGCCGCCTTTTCGGCTAATTTAGCCAGGAGACTGGCGAGGGCTTTTAGTTGTTTTTTTACCCACTCCTTGGCTCCGCCTGATGGCGCGGGTGGTGGTGGTGCGGGTGCTGGCGCGGGTGGTGGCGCCGCTCCACCAGTGAAAGCTAGAACTATGGTCGATATAGTCATGCCGATAGCAACGAGGATGCTTGCTATCGTGATGCCCTGTTCTCTGAACAGAGTGCGAAGACGCTCACCGAGTGTCGTCTCCTCGTGCAGGACCCTCGAGATTGTTTCGCGGATCCGACTTATTTGGTTGCGGAGAGCCTCACGGTTAGTCGAGGCGGCCTCCAAAAGAGCTGCTCTTTCATCACGCAACGACTGTAGGCGTTCGGTGATCCGCTCGGTAGATTCTATATCGACACCGCCTTCCTCCAGTTTTCTTTCTTCTAGCGCGATATGTTCATCCAGCGACGAGAGTTTGGCGAGGTTACGGACCAGTTCGCCCCGGACCGTTTGCATAACCTTATCGAGGCCCCGGAGTTCGAGAAGAGGTAACAGTGGGTCATCGTTAGACAGGTCGATTTCGCTGAACGTGGTCTCCATCGTGTTAATAGCGTCGGTGGCTACTCGAGGGAGTTCGCTGAGCTCAACAGTTTCTATATCGGCGGCCGTTTTCGCCATCGTTTCGTCGGTAGACTGTAGGGCCTCTACAGCGCGGGTCGGCATAATTGTTTTATCACGCGTCCAATCTGGAAATCCTAGTTCGCTCCTTATGAGTTGGCCACCGCCCGGCAATGGTGTTTAGCGATAGGGGTTTACCGGTCATCGTGTTGACGATCGGGACATTTGATGCTTTTAGTCGCAATCTACCGTTCAGATCCAATTCGAACTTGGAGTAGTTGCGACCGACAGATGGGACCACACCTTTTTCTGCCAAACTGTTGTAGTAGTCGTCTACAGCTCCCTCGAGTAATTCCCGACTTTGACCAACGCTGCTGGTAGCGCCACCTAATTCCCCCGATTGGATTGGAACTGGAGGCTGTATCAAGGGCGTTTCGTTATTATAATCATCTATGTCATAATCATCCGCATCGCGGAAATCGTCTCTGCCGATTTCATCCATGTCAATATCGTAATCATCCATATAACTTTCTTAAAATTAATTATGTATTAAAGACAAAACCATAAGGGTTTAATATAGTTTCACTAAATTATGTCTTCGAGTCAATACGGTCGCAAACTCAATCCATACCGCAGACTGCGTGAGCCCCTCGGGGCAAAAGGCGTGAGACAGAGTGTCGTTATTACGAACAACCCATCGACGATCGACCAGAACCAGCAGCTCTTGGTCCGCTTCCCCAACCTCGGAGCTAACGACGTCATTGTGCCGGGTACTGTTCGCCTCGCTTTCACTATTTCGCTGACGTCGACGGACGAGGACCGAACCGTCGTTCAGAACCTTGGTCGCGCCATCGTCAAGAAGACCATGATAAAGATTTCTGGTAATGAGGTGATGTCGATCGACGACAGCGACGTTCACCTACCATTGTTATCAGGACCTATGGAAGACGGCGCAAGAGCGCGAAAACGCTGTCTATCAGGGTATTGACACCAGCAAAAATAAGATTGCTGGAGAGTCACATGCCCTACTATCAGAGCGCTTTGGCTGACCGCCTCGAATACGAACTAACGTTCAACGACTACGGCCGAGTTATCATAACCAGCGACATGTTATCGACGTATACGATCGATAATGTTTCGCTGGGGTACGACATGGTCACGATGCCCGAACTCGCGCGATTGATCAGAACCCAGTACGCCGGGCGCGTTGCCATACTTACGACCGAGTTCTTCGCCATCGCAAGATGACGAAAGACAAAGGTGACACATTGTGGAATATTAACGTCAACGTACCCGCCCGCTCGATGAAAGGTATAATGATGTTGTTCGAGGATGCTCGGTTCGCGTTCTGTGCTAGAAAAACCGACAAATTCTATAACCCCAAAATCACGAAGGTAGAGGTGACGATCCAGGGAGTTCCCAATCAACTCTACAGCGCGGGTCTTCGCGTGCACCAGCAGTGGGACGAAGTAAGAAAGCAGTTTGCTGCCGGCTCTAAGCGCTCTCCGGAGGTTGCGGCGGTTGCCAAAGACCTGCATCTCTCGGCCGTCTCCCTCGCGGAGTTCCTGAATACCAAATACGCGTTATGGCTAGACATGCGAGCCAGCGACGACGACCAAATACACGGTGGGGGGCCAGCGGACGCCCAAGTTGAGAACGCTAGCGAGGGTGTGACGATCCAGATAACCAAAGAGGTGGACGGAGCCGGGCCATTGAACGTGTACTTATATATAATTACAGACGCACAACTCAACATCGAAGATGGCCGATACGTCTCAGCACTTTAATAAATCTAACGATTTATTAATTAATAATTTTGAAAAAATTAAGAAAATTAGCAATCATTCTAACGATTTATTAATTAATAAATTTGATAATTCTAAAGAATTAATTAAGAAAATTAGCAATCAATACCAATTCACGATTGGAGATGCCCACTCTGCCATAATATGTGGGCAGACAGGATGTGGAAAAACGGTTTTCATCCTCGACTTGCTCGAGGAGTCCTACCGCGAGCTTTCGTCACATTGTGATCCTGTGTCCCACTGTGCGGCACAACGATACCTATCAGCGGCGAACGTGGCTATGGACCGACCCTGAGGTATACGTTATTGACCCAGGTGATAGGCTTCACGATTGGTTGCGTGGTTTATACCAAAAAAAAAAAAAAAAAAAATTCCAGGGTGAGCCCACCCTATACGTGATTGACGATTGCTCGGCCAAGGCGGCGATGACCAAAAAGAAGGACATGCTCTCCGAGCTCGCATTTTCTGGCCGCCATGCTAGGCAAAGCGTATGGATATCCACTCAAAAATACAACGCCGTCCTCAAGGATCTGCGCGAGCAAACGAAATGGGTCGCCCTCTTTCACTGCAAGGACCGAGACTCATTCGATGACTGTCTTCGAGAGAATGACGTTATCCCAACGCGCGAGGAGCGCCTGGAGGTTAGACGGATGCTTTCGGAAACTAAGCACGCCAAGCTTTTTGCTAAAGACTGATCAATCCAACTACTTACGAAGTTATCAATTAATTTTTATAATTAATTAGCAATTACTGAACAAATCTGAACAATGTTGAACAAATGCTGAACAATGGTTAACAATGTTAACAATTTGGTGCTCCGCTGCGAGCTTTGTTGCGAGCATAATGGTGATCATAAGTATCGGGTGGTGCGCTTGGCAATATGTTAAAGTGATGAGACTTGTTAGAATAGTTAAATTAATTTTAAGAAAAATGAACTGCGACGAACTTCTCGATCAGCTAATAGAAGAAACCTCAACTCCGACTGCCAACATAGATAATGATCCGACAGAGCAATCGGAATCAACTCCAACGGCGGTTGGTATTGGGTTGAGTGCAACGACTCCGAATGAAAATGAAAATGCGGCGCGACGAGAGCGGCTAGCTGCGCTGGTTGCTGGGGGACAATCGGAGCATTATCTCGGTAGGCGTCTCTCAGTTTTTCAGGGTTAGGTTAGGTGCGGAGATGACAAAAACTCTCGGATCGGCGGTTATTCATTTGTACGCAACCGCCGTTAGTATACTTCTCCCTATACCAAACACCGCGGGATTGATTGACGATCTAGAGACTGACCCTTTTATAGGTCACACTCTTAGAACAGCCTGCTGCTCAATTTATCACAAGTTTGGAATGTACTTAGCTCCGCTGACAACCGCGTTGACCACGGGTAAACACTGTCAATTTGGACATATATGCCCACGAACTATAAGCCCTGAAAATGATGACACAAGACACACCTGCGAGAGAGTGACGGAGTTGAACCCGATTGCTCCAACCCAATCGAACCCGAGTGTTACTCCGCCACTGGATGACATACCGCATATAAAAAAATCCCAAAAGACAGGCAGCTGGGCGGGCGGCGGCTGCCACCCGAAAAGTTAAACAAGATAAAATACTCGCCGAGCTTCGAGAGGCTAAACAGTCGTTGCAATCGGGGACGGAGACAGCAAAACATCTGAAGACAGAGTTGAGTACAACAACACCCCCAATTCACGAATTGGAAGCACACTCAACACCCAATACCAACTGCCGTTGGAGTTGGGCGAATCCGATTGAACCCAAATTCGTGAATTGGAGTTGGGTTGTTGGTGGTGGTCTGGCAGTTGTTGGTGCCCTGTGCGTGTGGAAATACCCCCTATTATCGAAAAACAACCAGCCAGTGTTCAGAAGAAAGTTACGAAACACCAATCGCGATTGGACGCGCCCCATTTAAACATTGATCGCGACCCCTTTTATATGCAATAATGGCTGAACAAGATGGTAAAATGTTAGTGAATGCGCTTTATCACGCCGTGGTGATATCGGGTTTCAGTATCGGGTATGCTCGACTATCAAAGATGGCCCTAGGAGGATCCGCTCCCAAATTGGACTTTACTGTGAGAGACGTATGGCTCGCGACCTTAGATGTAGCGGCCGCAGTTTGGACCCGAGATTATCTAGTTAAAGCTGGAATTCTACCAGTTAATATATGGAAGGAAATAAATGGCTTCAATCGCAATAATGATAGGTGGTGCGCTCGTAAACGCATTGGCGTTCACCGGCAGCAACTTTCTATTCTCTAAACTACAAAACTCGAACGCGGATGAGGAGAGTACGCGTCACGATTTAGCTGTAGAACAATTCAATAGCGCAAAGGAAGCGTGGTCGGAAAAACAAACCGCCCATCTTGACTGGGTCAATGAAGAGCTTCGCCGCGAAAATCACGCTGCACAAACTTTTCAGAACGTTGAAGAAGCCAACCGCGAGTACGTGCTGGCATATCCGCAGAAAAGTCTCGCGCCGCTGGATCGCGAGCCCCAACTTTCAGATTTCTATGTACCGTCAGAGCCCCAAAAAGACCGCGAGATCGCATTCATCGTCGTGGGAATGGGTGTGGTGGGGCTCGTCGGCTACTATATTCAATCGAGATTTTAAATTCATTATTTTAAATAACTTTTTTTATAAATATATATATATATAGAACGATGTCAGTTGACGAACTTTATTTTGCTATGATTGATGTAGGCTACACTGCCCTTAAACACCGCATAGCTGGTGCAAAGGGTATGATTCGTCTGGCCCGAGATTCTCTCGAGACGTGGCGGGAGGACGAAAAAGCGGCCACCCTTTTCGCAAAGCGGGTGTTAGATTCCTCCACCAATCCTGGGGGATTAGATTTTCCCAATTTCCTTCAGAACTTAACCCCCAATCGCGATTGTACTTCCAACAAAGGTTTATTATTATCGACGCAGTTACCGGACGATCTGGCGAGAGCATGTTGGAGATTATCAGATATATTAGAATACATCGCATACGATGAACACGCGCAAACTTAATACCAAACTATCGGTTCGCCTAATGCGCAAGCTAGCGAACGTGTACTATAGCCCCCGCGGCTACTGGAAGGGACTCGCTGCCATCAAGAACCTCGCGGCGGCGACCAAGGTTTCAGAAAACGCTGTCAAGGAATGGCTCAAGAAGCAGGCCATCTGGCAGATCTATTTACCCGCGCCTCACAATATTCCGCGCCCGAAATTCGACGTGCCGGTACCGAACCAAGTTCACCAAGCGGATCTCCTGTTTCTCCCTCACGATCGCGTCGGTCGTAAGACGTACAAGTACGCGCTGACAGTCGTTGACGTAGCGAGTCGTTATAAGGGGGCTGAGCCGTTGGCCACTAAAGAGTCTAAGGAGGTGGCCGAGGCTCTCTCCCGAATATATAAGAGGAGTCCTCTCAAATGGCCGAATCTTCTCCAGGTCGATCCCGGCCGCGAGTTCATGGGCGCGGTCTCTCAATATTGTCTAAGCACGACGTTTCTACAGACGCGGCCGCGTCAACATCCACCGGGACCAGGGGATCGTGGAACGCTTCAATCGAACCCTGGCTGAGAGACTGCTCGGACACCAATACGCTAAAGAACTTGTAGACCCTCATTCGCGATCGACCGAGTGGGTGGCCAGACTGCCCGCCGTGGTCTCCGCACTGAACGGAGAGGTGACCAGATTGATAGGTAAGAAGCCCGTAGATGCCATCAAGTTTAAAAGGGTGACGAGCGAGCCCTCTGCCGTCTCGCGCGGGTCGACCCGTTGGTTTAGAGGAGCAACGGCTTCCATCGGATATTGACGTCCGGTACCTCTATCAACCGGGAGAGCTCGAAGGTGGCAGCCGCCGCGCGACTGATCCCGTGTGGTCTCTCAATGTATATCATCTAGATCGATCTATTACCAAGCCCGATGAGCCCCGTGCTCTACTATTTGGATGATGGGCCATCTCGAGGGTTTGTTCGCGAAGAACTTCTCGCGGTGCCTTCTGACACCCAGCTACCCCCGGATCGTCAGAGTCTTTAGATTGCTAATTTTCTTAATTTTTTTCAAAATTATTAAATGAATCATTAGAGAGGTTCTGTATGTATTCCGTCTGGTAACACACGTCTTTTATCGTAGTATGCCGAGAGTCCTAATTTTTGTTGACAGTACGTTTTCATAACACCGTCTTTCATTTTAAAATCCCCTATTTTGTGCTACATCTATAATGTGTTTTCCATCTTCTGTAGTTTCACTTAGTACTCGTTTATATCTATCCCAATTTAAATTGTTAGTTCTCTTGGACATTCCTTTCGCAGAGTTTTTATTAATAGAATTAAATTTTTCTACAAAATAACACTTACTAGATAACGCTATCACCCTATCTCCGCTAAATTCCATTTTGAAAAGTCCGGGCTCTCTTTCGCTCCATTTATCCCAAGCCAACCATTTCTTTTTTTATTTTTCAAACCCGTCTAGTAAGTTAGGTCTAATCAATTCCTCTATCGTTTTTCCACTAACTCCTATATACATACTATCCGTATCCATCTGTATTAATTCAAAGTCTCCTATCTCCTATCTCTTCCAAATCGTCAAAGAATGCAGATCTTAATGCTTTGTCAACACAGGTTTCGTTTTGTGTATATGTCGTATTTAAATGTCTCTCAGTTGCCTCTATCATTTTTCCACAACACGAGTTTCCTAATAATTTCATTATGTCGGCTACTGGTTTCTTATTTGGTTCTACATCGCCCGTTCGTCTTGCGGCTGTAACTTCTTTTGCGAACCATTCGAATGGTTTTCCGCTAATATAATCGATAACACGATGAACTCCCGTTATTTCTAGGCCGTGTTTTAAATACCATTTCAACAGTGGCGCGTACAGCAATACTTTGGTGGCCGACATAGATCCCACCAATTTTCTTCCATTTCCTCTAGTTCTTCCAGTATCTTCCAAATATTTTATCATGTGTGTGGGAACTTCATCAACCTCTACTTCTCTGTTTATAAATAATGGGACATTTCAGAAAACTTATCTTTTAAAGTTTGTGTGGAACTTCTATATCCACCTCCGCAAACCCAAACCAGTCTCCAGATAAAACTCTTTTTACAAAACTTTTTAATAAATTTAGGGTTATGTGGGGTATCTATATGGTGTATAGTTTCTCTCCCACACGGCATCTCTTTATTTAACGTAGATAAATATAACGCGTTTGCGTCGTACCCCAAAACAGCCTTGCACGGTTTGGAACCCACTCTAATATTTGAAACACCAGCTTCTGCATATCGTGTAAATACTATTGATGGACCGCCAACTAGAGCGTCCTTCATCATTTCGTATGTTTCTTCTTTTGGTGCATATAGAGCATCCTCCGGTATAATCGTCTTTGAAGATTTTTGTTCTTTAATGGTTCCTCTCAATAAATATTGTATAGCTACTCCAGGTAGTGTTACCGCATCTTTGAAAATATCCACACCTCTGTGTTTATAAAATTCACACATTTTTTCCACCGCTTCTAGGAACGGTGCTACATCTAAATCGTTATAATATTTCAACCAATCTCTGAAAGTTTTCATATTATTTTCTTCGAAAATTCTACGACATTTACTTAATTCTGTTTCATCTATTAACATTTTCCCAGATAGTTTGGAATACCAATTCTCTATATCCGGTAGTCCTGGGTAATCCAGTTTGTCTGGAGAATCGAACCACTCATAAGGAAAGAAAGATTTCTGTCCTTTGCATTCGTAGGCTTTTATCCAACTATCGTAACTTACACCGGGTCCTAGATAAAGTATTACATCAAGAAATCTAAACTCTGGAGTAAATAGAAATATTGTTGCGTTTGCACGTTTTCCGACCATTACTTTCTTTGTTGTTGATGCCAGTTCGCCTACTAGGTATTTCTTTATTAAGTTTATATCGTACTTACTGCTGTTAAAACCTATAACCGGTACTTGCTCTATCCACTGTTCGATCTTGGCGATTTGGTTTTTACGTAAATGTTCTGTATTAAACCCATATCTTGACCACACTTCTTCTCTTATAGCTTTTCCCCTGACTTTCAAATCTTCTACGAATTTTTCTATAAGTTTTGCGGGATCTTTATCACAAATATGAGAAATTATCTCCTATACTAACGCTTACCGGAACGTGCTCAGCTTCGTACTCTAGATTATTACCGAGAGTTTCAAATTCTGGGTTGAGATATGCCTCAACATCGTATACTATCTGATATGGATAAAGAGTAGTGTCGCAACCGATCTTTATGTCTTTACCAGTTCTTTGAAATTCGCATTCCCACATAACTACTAGGTTGAATTCTTTGCTTCTTCTAATAAGTGTATCTCTTCTCATAGTGGATGCGCGTTCTTCTTTTCTATGCTTTGCATGAATCTCACACCCGTGCCAGTAACAGCCGTGATATTGATATACGGTATTGGTTTCTGGACAATATCCATCTACTGGAGCTCCTAAAATCCATCTTTCACCCCCGTGTCCACACTGTTCGTGGTGAATGTGAATTCCCTCGCACTTTTCCACAGAGTACATCCAATCGATCGCCCCATAACTCTTAGAACTTTTTGGTTATAAACGCTTTCTCGAACGACGAACGCGGGCGCTCTAAATAATTACCATCACATACTACTTTTGTCTCACCTTTCATACATTTTGGTCCGTGTCTCTTCATATTACTCGCTTTCGTGAATTTCTGCTTGCAATTATCGCAGGCGTAAATTTTAGATAGGTTTTTAAGGTTTTTTTATTAGAAATGCGTGATTATTAAACAGTCCTATTGTCATTGGTTTATTACCTATTGCCTTATAGTGCGCTGGTACCTTTTTCAACCACCATACGTTACATTCGGTGGGTTGATATACTTCTATACCGATTTTAAAAAACTCTTCAACCTTTTTCAGATCTGAAAAAGGAATTGGTGAAACCACATTACTACCAAAATATTGCTTACTAAGTGCTTTCGCCTTTTCTGTACATCTGTCGGGTCTTTTATCTGTCATATGCATAGCTAGACACCTGAACAGACAAAGGTCGTCATTATACTTATCTAAAGAATACATACCTTTTTTATTCATCAGCCATTCTGGAAGTTCTCCTCCTGCTGCTTCTTTGGATTGTAGTCCCAAATCTTTTCCCCTACTACCCTGTATTAGCTTTACGAAAACCTCTACCCATCTTACAAACTTCCACTTTGTATTCGGTCTGTCTATTTTATCGGACATTATTCGTGTTTGCTCCTTATCTGACAGCCATTTTTTAACGGTTTTCATTGATGATAGTGGTTCGCTACCACCGAGATTTTTGTGCATTATTATAGTTACAGGTTTTCCATTTTTAATTTCCTCCATATGTTTTAGCTTGTAAGAATAAAAATTGGTTGTTAGATACGGAGCGAGTTTCTCGGACATGCGTTCAGACTCGTTAATGTTAATGTTTTTACGAAAGGATAATGTAACTACCCGTCTTCCATTTTCTACCTTTTCCAATGTTTCATCGTGAGCCCCCAATATTTCTTCACCTTTTTCCACTATCGCGCGAACGAGAGATTTTTTCTTATTATTTTGTATTGGGCCACCTGTGTGTCTAATTTGGGACAAATTATTGGTGCTTGAAGGTTTTATTACACTAGCCCTTAACTCGAAATACTTTCTTTTTGAATTCTGTTACCAACTTCCTCCGCTAGTGAGAGGTTTGTAAATGCCCCTCTTTTATAGGCGCGGGAGTAAACCGCTTCATAAAACGCCTCATTCTTTGTGGTATTTATCAGCTTTGTCAACCCCCTAACTCTCAATCGTGTACTATAAGTAATCCCTAGAGATTCGGCTTCTCTTCTCAAACTTTCTATTTCTGCTCTAGTTTCTGGTGTTATCATATTTTCTGTATTATACTTTTGTATATATACTTTTGTATAACCTATAAAATTTATCTGTTCAATTGGACGTCAAAAATTTACATAATGTTTTTTTCACGTCCAATTGAACAGATAAAATTTCATAGGTTATATACATATATATGGAGTGTGAGACTTGTCGTAAGACGTTTACGTGTAAAGACTATCTACGAAGGCATCTAGCGAGACGTAGAAAGTTTCCTTGTGTCCCCCCACAATTTCAATGCCCTAGATGCCCTTGTAAATTCGTTAGTGCCCAAACTCTTTGTAGACATAAGCAACTACGCTGTCAGGTGGCTAAAGGTGAACGTGGTAGACTAGAGCTGGTAGAATTAGTTGCTGATCTGCGAAATAAATTAGCTATATCGGAGAAGAAAAATGAGGAATATAAACTATTGTACTTACATGAATGATTTCGCCTTTTTTCAAAAGTCAATTACCAATATAATTGGGACTCCCTCTTTTCAAAATTATTTTCTCCAAAAATTCATAAATTTGCTGTCGGGAGTCCCAATTTTCCTCGTTAACCAATTTTTTGATTTTCGGGGGTGGTGGGGGTATTATAGAGGGTTATAAATGATACCACGGTAGGTGGTATCATTTTGACTCCCTTACTACTACTACTCCCTATAAAGCTATACTTCACTATATAAATAGCATACAAGGGGTGGGGGTGTTGTGGATGTAACTGACTTTTCAGGTAATATTAACATTTCACAACAAGAAATTATAATGTTACGCAAATTGTACTTCCTGGTAAAATAGTAGAAGAAATGCATTACCAAATTGGTTCGGATTGGCACAAAAATGGTTCGGGCGGCATGAAAATGGTTTGGTTAGGCAAGAAAATGGTTTGGGTGCATGAAAATGGTTCGGATTGGCATAAAAAGGTGTAATCGGCATGAAAATAGTTTGGATCGGAATGAACATGGTGAAAATTGTTCAGATCAGCATAAAAATAGTTTGGATTGGAGTGAAAATGGTTCATATCGACATGAAAATGGTTCGGTCCAGTAAGTATGATGATGAAAATGTTTCAGATCGGAATGAAAATTCTTTGTACGGACATGACAATTGTTTGAATCGGCATGAACATGGTTCGGGCATAAACATGTTTTGGGCATGAAAACTTATCGGACCAGCATGAAAATGGTTATAATCAACATTAAAATGGTTCGGTTCGGCGTAAAATGTTTTGAGCATGAAAATGGTTCTAATCGACATGAAAATGGTTCTAATCGACATGAAAATGGTTCGGATCAGCATGAAAATGTTTCAGACAGGCATGAAAATGGTTCGCATGAAAATGGTTCTGATTGGATTCGGATCAGCATGAAACTTGTTCAGATCAGCATGAAAATGGTTCATAAAAGGGGTTTGGATCGGCATGAAAATGGTTGACGGTTCAGACCTGCATGAAAATGTTTTCGGATCGTCATGAAAATGTTTCATAATTGGCATGAAAATGGTTCAGATCAGCATGTAAATGGTTTGAATCAGCATGAAAATGGTTCGGATGGCATGAACATAGTTTGGGCATGAAAATGGTTCGGATTGACATGAAAATGGTTGTGATCAGCATGAAAATGGTTCATATCAACATTCATGTTCAGACCAGCATGAAAATGGTTTGATTCAGATCTGCATGAAAATGGTTCAGAATTGGCATGAAAATGGTTATGACCAGCATGAAAATGGTTCGCATCGGCATGAAAATGCTTTATGAAAATTCGGATCAGCATGAAAATGGTTTGGGCATTAAAATGGTTCTTATCGACATGAAAATGGTTTGGATCAGCATGAAAATGGTTCGGTCGGCATGAAAATGGTTCGGGCATGAAACTGGTTCGGTCGGTATGAAAATGGTTTGGTCGGCATGAAAATGTTTGTATGAAAATGGTTCGGGCATGAAAATGGTTCGGATTGGCATGAAAATGGTTCATATCAACATGAAAATGATTTGGATCGGCATGGAAATGGGTCTGACCAGCATGGAAATTGTGTGATTCAGATCTGCATGAAAATGGTTCAGACCTTGGCCAGTTCTTTCAGATTAATCAGTCTGGATCATGTTGGAACATTATAATTAGTGCTGTAATGTCTTAAGTTAACTTCTAGAGCATTTTGAAAACTTCTAGAAAATCAACCAAAATCTGAAAATGCCGGTCCGAAACATTTTCATGTTGATTTGAGCCATTTTCATGACAATCATAATCATTTTAATGCCGATCTGAACTATTTTCATTACAATCCAGACCATTTCATACCGCTTCGAAACATTTTATTGGAACCATTTTCGTGCCGCTCTGATTTATTTTCATGCTGTTCTGACTTCTTGTATTTGATAAAATTGTAGTGACATATTACATGTGATTTTAGTTTGATATACTGCAGATGACCTACATGAAAATCAACTTGTCCTTGTGATCATTTGAGACACATTGGCTTTTCATTTGGAAATAAATACAATCAAAGTGTTAAGATGACACTTTATCAGGTAACGAGCTTCGTATTGACCGAATACGTACTGACTGATAACATATTGTTGTATCAGGCATTGACTTGATACAAACATCCAGGTTAATACAATAAAGTGAAAACTGATGTTCCATTGGTCGGATGACGTCACGTGACGTTACCGAATGACGTCAGTGTAATGACACAATATAAACAAGTCTGCGTTCTCTCCATAGATTACGACATAATCCGACATTCTGTGGTCATTTTTTAGCATAAAACGTTACCTGATAAATAGAATAGGCTACTGTCTTTTGATATCAAGTTCGGCTCGGAAACGGTAGGAATTCCTCGGCAAGCTTCAAAATTGCTTATAAGTTCTGTTTCCTTGCTCGGATCTGCTTCACATTTCACACACGCATTGCTCCAATGGTCCTCTACCGCCCTGTGACAAATCCACATTCGTCCCGCCCCCACTAAGCCCATGGTCAAGGTCACATACTTGGTGCGTTCGAAACCTTAACGCTCGGTTAAATGGCTTATAATTTATGTTTCCTTGTTCGGATCTGCTTCACATTTCACACACGCATTGCTCCAATAGTCCTCTACCGCCCTGTGACAAATCCCGCTAAGCCCAGGGTCAATGTCACAGACTTGGTGCGTTTGAAACCTTAACGCTCGGGTAAATGGCTTATAATTTCGGTTTCCTTGCTCGGATCTGCTTGACATTTCACACACGCAGTGCTCCAATGGTCCTCTACTTCCTGTGACAAATCCACATTCGTCCCGCCCCCACTAAGCCCAGGGTCAAGGTCACAGACTTGGTGCATTCGAAATCTTAACGCTCGGGTAAATGGCTTATAATTTATGTTTCCTTGCTCCGATCTGCTTCACATTTCACACACGCATTGCTCCAATGCTCCTCTACCGCCCTGTTACAAATCCACATTCGTCCCGCCCCCGCTAAGCCCAGGGTCAAATTCACAAACTTTGTGCGTTCGAAACCTTAACGCTCGGGTAAATGGCTTATAATGTATGTTCCCTTGTTCGGATTTGCTTCACATTTCACACACGCATTGCTCCAATGATCCTCCACCGCCCTGTGACAGATCCATATTCGTCCCGCCCCCGCTAAACCCACGGTCAATGTCCCAGACTTGGTGCATTCAAAACCTTAACGCTCGGGTAAATGGCTTATAATTTCTGTTTCCTTGCTCCGATCTGCTTCACATTTCACACACGCATTGCTCCAATGGTTCTCTACCGCCCTGTGACAAATCCACATTCGTCCCGCCCCTGCTAAACCCAGGGTCAAGGTCGCAGACTTTGTGCGTTCGAAACCTTAACGCTCGGGTAAATGGCTTATCATTTCGGTTTCCTTTCTCGGATCTGCTTGACATTTCACACACGCATGGCTCCAATGGTTCTCTACCGCTCTGTGACAAATCCACATTCGTCCCGTCCCCGCTAAGCCCAGGGTCAAGGTCACAGACTTTGTGCGTTCGAAACCTTAACGCTCGTGTAAATGGCTTATAATTTAAATATGTCTCATTTTCTTTGGCTGCCAGCGGGGGCATTCGTGTGCCGACAGGCCACATTTCTAGTTTTTTATTAATTTGTTCACATGAAATAACAATTCTTTCCCTCAATTTAGCAATTTGTTCCCTCGAATTAACAATTCGTTCCCTCGAATTAACAATTCGTTCCCACGATATAACAATTCTTTCCCTCGAATTAACAATTAATTTCCACAAATTGACAATTTGTTCCCTCAATTTAACAATTTGTTCCCTCGAATTAACAATTCATTCGCGTGGGAACAAATTGTTAATTCGTGGGAACGAATTGTTATATTTATGGGTAATAAAAACGAAGTAATAACAACAAAAAAGTCTACGTCCCCTATGGGGCTCCGTATCATACAGTATTTCACCACTAACTTCAACTGTAAGTACTTCATTTCAGAAACGTTCCATAAACTTGTTAATTGAACAGACATACACAACTATCTCCATGTGTTCTTGATACTTATAGGTAGAAAAGTGTGGTGTAGGACAACATATTTTCAGCTGCAATTTTCTAATGCTGAAATGTCAATGCTGATTTGTACTCCCTCAGATGTATTTCAATGCTGAATTCCTGATTTTCACTGCTGATTTACCCCGAAAATATGCTGATCTGGAGCCCTGAGGGGCCATGTTAGAACTAAAATAAAATTGTGTTTCTTTGTTGTAACACGACAAACCTATATTTATGCTCCCATATTGGTGGAGCCATAGAAATATAGTACTTGGACTGTGTCTCCGTGTGTCCGTCCGTCCGTCCGTCTGTGTCGGGCACATTAAGAAGTTTGACGGAGTTTAGAAATTCTGCTATAACTTCTATATTCCTTGAAGGATTACTTAAATATTTTAACACAGCATACATGTGGACAAATGACACACATACATGCTGCCCTTAATCTGACCTTGACCTTTTAACCATAAAAAACTTTGAACTTTTTCGCACATAAGTTCGCCGGAGCTTCTCATTTCTGTCAGGACTTCTATATCCCTTGATGGATTACTTTAATATTTCAATACATCATAGTTGTGGACAAATGCCACACATCAACATTTCCCTTAATATGACCATGAGCTTTTGACATGCATAACTGTGCTTGTGAATACTTATCATTTTGGTTAATTAACTTTGCTTTTGGTTAATTAACTTTGCCACCGTTTCTCCAATCTGGGGTATTTGTTTGCCGACAGGCCACATTTCTTGTTTATTGATATTTTAATACCTTGTTCTGTAAAAATGTTTTACGATACATATTCAACACTGGTCCATGCACCATTAAAACAGACAACTGACGAAAATAAATGTTGAGTGCACGTTTCATGCCTAAACCAATCCTAACATTCCGAGTCGTGTTACAGGAAACAAACATTTGTTTAAGTTTGACCTTTTTGATCTCATAATATGCTTCATCTTATCACCCTGGTAAATATAGAATACCAGCCTAGTGTATGTTGATATCAAGTTATCAAGGCTAGGAAGTGCGTATTAATTCCGAGGCTCGCTGAGGAATTCCTGCCATTTCCGAGCCGAACGTTATCAGGTATCGAGCTAAATATGTTAGTTGATATTTTTGTTGAAAATAACTCGGACTATTTCACGTTGTGTCATTCCACTGATCATGTAAATACCTGCTGCGACATTATGTTATCAGTCAGTACGTATTGGGTCAATACAAAACTTGTTAATTGATATAAGTCTGATTGTAATACATGTACATGTATTTCTAAGAAGAACATAGATAATGTGTAAGTACATGTATACAGGTATGTTTCACAGCATAGGATATGCTTTAAGTTGGCTACTTGGCAGCTATGTTGTCTCAATTGGCTAACTGACAGCTACATTCATTTAACGTGGCTATATACAGAGATCTGCTTATATGGACCATTATTGTTTTTTTTATCCATGCTGCCATTAATATGACCATGAAACCATGAACTTGTTCACACATTAGGAAGTTTGCCGGTGTCTCAATTCTGTTATAACTTCTATATCCCGTGTAGGAGATTACTTTAATATTTCAATACATCATACTTGTGGACAAATGCCACACATCCATGCTGCCCTTTATATGACCTTGACCGTTTTACCACAACTTTGAAACTTTTTCACTAATTAAGAAGTTTACCAGAGTTTACATAAGACTTGTGCACAAATGTCGCACATCCATGCTGCCCTTACTATGATATTGACCTTCATAACTGTGCATGTGCTTGTGAATACTTATCACTTTTGATTAATTAACTTCGCCACAGTTTTTGTGTGCTGACAGGCTACATTTTCGTGATTTATTATTAATTAAAAGATTGCATTGTTAGGCTGCCATCGGTGGGAATTTGCGCACCAAGAGGCCACATTTCTCTATAATTATAAGTCAGATTGAATTTGTTTTTGCATTAAGTTGTTTAGGGGTACTTCCATCAGTTTTACTGATTTCTTGTGTTAAAGGTACATGCCCACGCAGTAGGTTATAATATAGTGATACAGATACTTTTGTATATTCTGTACGTATGAAATTTCCTGGCAAAATAAACATTCATTCACCATTACCCCACGTATTGATTGGCATTATAATACATTTTATTTTAGACAAAAATATTCACACTGATATCAGGGGCGATAACCGTGTTTCCTTAAAATGTTAACGGACATTACTAGTTATTCTCTGTATTTATTTGTTGATGTGCAATGATCATACTTTATAATCTGTCGAAAATATTATTTTTTCAGGCGACGCATTTCATTAGTATAAATAAGTAAAAAAATATCATGCCTCATTTGCATATTAAAATAGCCTGACACCAACGCGCGTCACTATCAGTGAAATAAATATTACTAAATGGTTATATCTGTTTTCTGGGCACTTGTAAGTTTTATAACTGATGGAATAGTGACACAATTATACACTAATTCCTATAAAGAACATTTTGTGCTTACTGAGTGGGCATGTACCTTTAATATTGGTGTAAAACTAGTGTAAACATTATTTCTATATTTATTTTTAAATATATTAGTAAAATAATAATTTAGCAATTTATTTTAGGCTCAGGGGGGATGAGAATTAATTTTGTCAAAGTGGTCAAATGTTCATGCTATATAGTTAGAATTACTCGGTTTGACTAGGTGTACATGCATATATAGTTTTCATCATTCCATCTGGTCATCCGAATATCCATCCATGACAACTTATATTATATGCACCCTATAAATCAATGTCAGATACATGTACAGACATGTACTTTTTTAATATGTATGAAATAAATTGAATTATGTGACACTGTTTGCAATTATTACTATTATTTAAATATGATTATAAAATTTCTCGGCACGAATTTCATGTTTCGAAATACAGCATTTTGATTAATCGTGTTAATAAACAAGTACTTTGGTTCTCAGATATAGCCGCGTCAGAATAATCTCTGCGCGTCAAGCATTTTATCGACATGGACGGCGGGCGGCGTCCACAATCAATGTTAAGTTTTCGTGTTTTCGTCCATTTCTTTGTTACTGTACCACATAGGACCCACACACTTTCACAGCTTCATAACCAAGGGGTGCCCACCACATATCCCTATCCAACATGTTACCTATTTTGAACTTGACCCATTTTTTCCGCGCAGCCATTTTCAATGTTAACTTTTCGCGTTTAAAATGTTAAGTTTTCGTGTTTAAGTCCATTTCTTTGGTACTGTACCACCTAGGACCACCAAACTTTCACAGCTTCATAACCAAGGGGTGCCCACCACATGCAACTATCCAACATGTGCCCATTTTCTAGCCAGGTTTTTAAAAAAAAACAACAAAAAAAACCAGGCTATTGGATTGGCGAAAGCCGGGCGGGCGGCGGGCGGCGGGCGGCGGGCTGCGGGTGGCGGGCGGCGTCCACAATCAATGTTAAGTTTTCGTGTTTGAGTCCATTTCTTTGTTACTGTACCACCTAGGACCACCACACTTTCACAACTTCATAATCAAGGGGTGCCCACCACATATCACTATCAAACATGTTATCTTTTTTTTAACTTGACCCATTTTTTCCGCCCAGTCGATTACCTTGAGACTTCACATGGGTGTTTATCATCATCCATACTTTCATTCTATCCCCCAACCGTGCGGCCCCTGTGCCCAATGTCAAGGTCAAATTACTTTTATTTTTTTTGTTAAAGTTTTTTCGTGTACTATATCTCTGCAACTGCTTCACCCATTACCTTGATACTTCACATGGGTGTTTATCATCATTGTCGCGCCCGCTTACGGAAAGCGCGATATAGTCGGCATTTTGGCATACGTCCGTCCGTCCGTCCGTCCGTCCGTCCGTACGTCCGTGTGTCCGGTTAAAGTTCTTTGGTTAAACTTTTTCCATGTACTATATCTCTTTTTTAGCTCACCTGAGCGAAGCTCATGTGAGCTATTGTTACCGCAATGTGTCCGTCGTCGTCGTCCGTCGTCCGTGAACATTTTCAAACGTCTTCTCCTCGGCAACCAGTGGGCCTATAGTCACCAAACTTCAAGGTCATGGTCCTTAGGTAGGGGGATTACAAAATTGTTAAAATGACGTCATTACGTAATCCAAGATGGCCGCCGTCTAAAAATAGCACAAATTCTTCAAAAATCTTCTTCTCAAGAACCGCCAACCGGATTTCGACAAAACTTGGTAGGAATGATCGATGTACAATGCTCTTTCAAAGTTGTTAAAATGGTGACCCCGGGGTCTAAAATGGGCGTGGCCCGTGGGGTCACATTAGGGTCAAATTTTGCCGAATATGGTCATGTCATATATCAAATTGAAGGTATCAATGAGGCGATCACGCTGGTGCATTTTTTTTGTCGAAATCGGATGGTTATGTCATCCAAGATGGCCGCCGAAAGGTCAAAAGGTCGTTCTTTTATTAGAGATTTCAAAATTCTTCTTCACATGAACAGCTTGGCCCATGGTAGCCAAACTTAAAAGTTATGGTCCATGGGTGAAGCATTTTCAGATTTGTTAAAATGGAGGTCATCGCTAATCCAAGATGGCCGCCGTCTAAAAATAGCATAAATTCTTAAAAAATCTTCTTCTCATGAACCGCTAGCCGGATTTCGACGAAACTTGGTAGGAATGATCGATGTAGAATGATCTTTCAAAGTTGTTAAAATGGTGACCCCGGGGTCAAAAATGGGCGTGGCCCGTGGGGTCAAATTTTATTTTTGACCGAATATGGTCATGTTATATAAATCGAAGGTATCAATGAGGCGATCACTCTGGTACATTTGTTGTCGAAATGGGATTGTTATGTCATCCAAGATGGCCGCCAAAATGTCAAAAGGTCGTTCTTTTATTAGAGATTTCAAAATTCTTCTTCACATGAACCGCTTGGTCCATTTTAGCGAAACTGAAAAGTTTATTTGTTAAAATGGAGGTCATCGCTAATCCGAGATGGCCGCCGTCTAAAAATAGCATAAATTCTTAAAAAATCTTTAAACTTGGTAGGAATGATCGATTTACAATGCTCTTTTAAAGTTGTGAAAATGGTGACCACGGGGTCAAAAATGGGCATGGCCCGTGGGTCAAATTTTATTTTTCACCGAATATGCTCATGTCATATATCAAATTCAAGGTATCAATGAGGCGATTGCTCTGGTGCAATATTTGTCGGAATCGGATGATTATGTCATCCATGATGGCCACCAAAAGGCCCATTAATTCAAGATTTTGAACGTCTTTTTCTTAGGAACCACATGACGATGCTGGCCAAACTTCTTAGGAAGTTAAGATCCTTGGGTGAAGCATTTTCAGATTTGGTAAAATGAGAGTCATCGCTTAATCCAAGATGACCGCCATCTAAAAATAGCACACTTTTTTTAAAACACATGAACTCAATGTCACATTCTCCGCTGGTGTTCATGGAGTCAGGTGAGCGAATTAGGGCCATCATGGTCCTCTTGTTTAGTTTAGTGTCCATGCCTCGCCCCAAGGCCCGACATGCAGGCCACGGCCATCTAGTCTACAAAAAGTGGGTATAATTATGTTATCCAAGTGTCTATTCTTGGAAAAAACCTGGCCTTCGTGGCTTTGCCTCGTTTCTTGTTTACGTCTAAATTGGTTATAGTCACTTTATGGAACATAATTGCATGTATATGCATTTGACAACTTGAAAAAATCATAGACAAACATCTCAAACACAAATAAAATATATATACATGCACATGTATACAAAATCCGCTCTCACGCGTCACATTCTGCAAACCCCATGTTTGAGAACCAAAGTACTTTTGTATGGCCTAATCTCTAATTCAAGCTCAATATGGCACAAACTATTTGCTGAGCTTGCTTCTGGAGAGATCAAAATAGTGATAACAATGGCATATGGGCGTCGCACTTCTGTCTCAAGCTGATTAAAGGTATATGTTTACATGTCATTTCAAATTCAGCAGTTTTATTTATCAATATGTTTAAATGACAGGTGTCTACCAACACAATATAAATGGTAAAGTATACCAGACTGGCTTTAAACATTTAGTATGCATGTATAGTAAACGTTAGATTGTATTTGATCCTAAATTATTTCACTCGGTAACATTCTTACTTTTTATGAGGGGCCAAGTGACTTTGGTGTGGCATGGACCTGGCACCAGGTCAGGTTATTCTAATTTCAGGGCTGAATATATTTTATCTCGATGTAAATATTCCGTTCTGATTTTGGGATTTTTCCCCCAATGCAGCAGGTTAAAATGGGATTGAACCCGTTTGTCCGGCCTTACATGACCTTAGCTGTAGATAGGCCATTACACACCAATAAACAAACAAACAAACAAAACTTACTTTTTATGACCCATTATAAAAGTACCGGTAATAATATTAGTACTAATCCTATTACTTTTGGGGAATGGGGCTAAGTGACTCTAGTGTGGTGAGGACCTGACACCAGGTCAGCTTATTCTAATTTCAGGGCTGAATATATATATTTTTCTGTAAATATTCGGTTCTGACTTTGGATCCACCCGCCCCCCATCACAGCAGGTAACGTACATGTATGCCATTATGGGATTCAACCCCATTAATCCGGCCAAAAATGACATTAGCTGTTGACGGTCCGTAAACACGATTAAATCAAACCATTCCACAGCCCACCCATGAGGCCCACATCCTCAAGGTTAAATTACTTAGATTGTGTTAACGTTTTGGCAGCATTTGCGGAAGTTTTGGGCTACCCATTATTTCTGCAACACTATGTCCGATTGACTTGAAACTTCATGTACTTGTTTGGGCGGTTTGTTGTCAGCATGCGAAGGGTACATTTAACAGGGGGATGCATTCTTACCGGAATCCCAATATCCTTGGTTTGACTCTCAGGTATAGTTTTGGCTTTCTAGTACGTGAGAGCTGAATCCGGTTATACCCATTATAAAAGTAATACGATTAGTAGCACAAATTCTTCAAAAATTTTCTTCTCAAGAAACGCCCACCGGATTTCGACAAAACTTGGTAGGAATGATTGATGTACAATGCTCTTTCAAAGTTGTTAAAATGGTGACACCGGGGTCAAAAATAGGCGTGGCCCGTGGGGTCAAATTGGGTTCAAATTTTATTTTTGACCGAATATGGTCATGTCATATATCAAATTGAAGGTATCAATAAGGCGACTACTCTGGTGCATTTTTTGTCGAAATCGGATTGTTATGTCATCTAAGATGGCCGCCGAAAGGTCAAAAGGTTGTTCTTTTATTAGAGATTTCAGAATTCTTCTTCACATGAACCACTTGGCCCATGGTAGCCAAACTTAAAAGTTATGGTCAATGGGTGAAGCCTTTTCAGATTTGTTAAAATGGAGGTCATCGCTAATCCAAGATGGCCGCTGTCTGAAAATAGCATAAATTCTTAAAAAATATTCTTCTCATGAACCGCGAGCCAGCTTTCGACGAAACTTGGTAGGAATGATCGATGTACAATGCTCTTTCAAAGGTGTTAAAATGGTGTACCCGGGGTCAAAATTGGGCGTGGCCGGTGGGGTCAAATTGGTGTCAAATTTTATTTTTGACCGAATATGGTCACGTCATTTGAAATAGTCCTAAATTTTTTCATCGACCCAATTCATACTTTACATACCTGACCACAATATAGAGGAAATCAATCAATTAACACAAAAATGTTCACTCCACCTCAAATCCTTATGGAATTATTCCCCTTTTCGACTCGTACAGAGAAATTTGTTTCCACTGATCCAATTCATACCTTGTATACCTGACCACCACCGAGCACCACAGTGTGTAACACAAAAATGTTCACTGCATCCCAAATCCTTACATAATTATTCCCTTTTTTAAGATCCAAAATTCCTATTTTTGACATTTATATTGAGCTAGTTCTACATTTTCCACTGATCTAATTCATATACTTTGCATACCTGATTACCATCAAGTGCCGCAGTTAGTAATACAAACATTTCCACCTAAAAGCATATGGAGTTATGCCCCATTTGTGACTCAGAAAATGCAACTTTATGCTTGTCTTCTACTATTTCTCGTGTTAAACCAATTTACTTCATACTTGTGCACATAACAGTCAGCTAATGGTGTAGATCAGCAAGTGACATACACGTACATGTATACCATTTGACCTTAATGTGACATTGACCTACGTTTTTTTGTGCTTCATTGACCATGCCTCGGTGGGCGTTTATTGTGACCTCCGGCGTTCTTGTTGGTATATCTCTGCAGGTCCAATTTACGTGAAATTTCATATACTTATTTGTCATCATCCAAATTTATTATTTAGTCCATCCATGCAGCCCACTGTGTTCATGGTCAAATGACTTAGCCAAAAACATTAACACAACTTTCTGTCGTTATATAGCTGCGTCTCACAGGCAATATCCGCCATTTCAAAATTGATTTGGTTAAAAATATATGGGCTGCACCATACGAAAACCGGGCTTAATGACAACGTCATGAAAAGCGGTAAACGGCGTCGGAAAAACGACGTTTCAAATTGTCTAGCGTCGCCGTAAAAGTTCACAGTTCGCCCTCCCATTTACGTTTACTGGTGTCAGTTAACATTAAGTGTGAACAGAAAACGGAAAATGATAACTTACTGAAACTTTCACTAATATGAGGCGATACCTTGTACTTGTGACGTCATTGAACGTGAATACATGTTTGACGTTATGGCCATGTTGTCGTGACAAAATAGTATAGCAATGATACTTGCACGAGTTCCTCGCAGCATCAATGACTTAGAAATGCTTCAGGCGCTGTACATTGTCGCCTAACTGTCGTTCTTTGACATTTTTACTCTTTTTCGTCGGTTGTCCTTATGAATTCAAAATGGTGAACGCATAATTTAACTGGCTACATATCAGCGAAGTCTTCGCTTACACTACCCTTTGATTCCTAAATAATCTTAAATATGAACAACCTAGTGTATGCCAACGATATTACCATCTATTATCTTGGTAAATTGAGACATTTGAACAATTCTATCCGGTACTTAGCGAATGATATGCCATTTAATGCCACTCATTTTATCATAAATCATTTTATGGAGGTAGACACTCAGCTCTATAATGACATACATATCCGGGGTTTGTATTGAATTTAAAATACATGTAAATGATTCAGCATATTAATTGGAAATGTGATGGTCATAAACTTGCTTTTGTAGTCGAAAGTGCTTGTGTAGTATCAACTCATCAGTTTATCACTTGACTGTATAATCATAAATATCAGGCGATGGTAATGCGATCCTCAAGAAAGACACACGGCGACAATCATAAGGTATCACGCTACCAAATCTGCCCGGTATCGTGTTTTGTCACAAAGTTAATGTTATAAGCGGCCTGCTGCCTACTTTAAAATATGTCGTCGCATACGAAATGTTAAATGATGTCGCTATTATTTCCCAAAATTATTTCAGACAGCAGCAAACAACAGGGAAGCGCCTCACTCTGCCTTATTTGAAAATTATTCATACGAAATTACGTTACTTGGGCCGCAATCCAAAACATGACTTTACATTGCCAACTGCAACACGAGCCATAAACATTATTTTCATACTTTGTCTTGGCCTACTGGGAGACACATGGCCAGGCTACAGTATATCCAAATTTGGTTGACATGCGATAAAAGATGACAAATCTATAGGACTTGTCCGGATCAACACCCCTTGTATACGCCGTTGATAAAAACGTCGTAATTTCGACGTCATTGATCTAAAACGTATTATAAGTTTTTACCACGCGTCATAAAACTACTTCTAAAATGAAACATAATTGGGATACATTGATAATTTTGGCGGCATATGGCTTTTAAAAGATGTACAATTCAGAATACGCGAAAAAGTAAAACTGAAAATGTTGCCATTAAGCCCGGTTTTCGCATGGCGCGGCTCATATATAACACACTAGATGGGCATCTAATTATATCAAGTGGTTATCAAACTTTATATAAATATATGCCCTTAAGCTTTTCCACACGCCGCACGGTCAAAATCATCTTGTTTGAAGAGTTAAAACAAATTATAGGAAAGGGTGCGATTTACCCCCCCACCCCCCCCCCCCCCCCCCCCCCCCACCCCCCCCCCCCCCCCCCCCCCCCCCCCCCCCCCCCCCCCATTACGATCTTCTCCGGCAAAGGATAAACAAATTGGTTCCCTATTTACTTCGCTTCCTTTATTTATTTTGCTGGAGCGGGACCACAGTAATTGGTTCCCGGCTGACTGCTTCGCTGTTGCTATGGCTGGGAACCCGCTTGCTTATATCGGATGATCTGTTCTGGCGTATGAACCGGTGATTCGGCCACACGGATGCATTCTAGAATTACCACAGACGCAATGCTGAAAGTACTGACTGACTGGAGACAAGTAGCCACTTGTGAAGTTGCATACTCAGAAATTCCTTGTTAGAAATATATTCGATGTTGATTATTGGATGTACAATCTGCAAATTTGGAGAACTTGATCAGTTACTGGTGTTTGTAAAATACAGCCTGCTCTAAACACAAATAGGTTGATGAAGCAAAGGTGCTTTATGTCCGACTAATAAACCGTTTTACGAGGTATATTGCAGACGTATTTATTGGGGTAGAACCCAGAATTGAAGTGGTGATATACGCCTTTATACGGATATGGTGAGAGGTCCCCTCTGCCAAAAAGTTTGTGCGTTCAAAAAATATTTTTGGCAGCATAGGTTTTTCGTAATGTGAAGAAAAAAACGGGGAAATTTTCATATTTTTAGTATGTTTATTTGGCCAAAATCAATCGGCACTTTGCATAATAGGGATACAAACCGAGTAATCCAAATTGCATACCCAACAGGAACTCTGGAGGTGTGACATAATATTATGTGAAATCTTTTCAAAATTATGACTGGGCGTAGGCCTACATACGTGTATGCTGCATGAACGGCAAAATGTTTTCATGAATTTTGTTTCGCTCACCCAGAGGGTAATTTTTCGAATATCGCCCGTAAACCACAATATGAAAAAGAAATGGCCTTCGACGTCGCTTGCGACTGCGTGGTACACGATACGGGGGGCGTCTCAATAACAGCAATTTGTTCTCTTCTCTTCAAAAGTAAAGTTAGGCATGCCAACTATTTTACACATAATGTTGAGCATTGCCGTTGCTATTAATAACTTGCTTTCAGTTCACTCGCTGACTTTAAATGTCACCTGACTGTTGTTAATTGCAAATTGAGCCTATTGAGACGTCCCCGGATGAACAGAGAGCCACTTCCGAAAGTAGACCCGTGCAAACGGCCAGAATCACGATCCCAATAGCGTGGAGACAGTATGTCTCCCGCCAAAAATGGCAGCCTCTCAGTCACTCCCGAGTCTCTATTCGCGATTTTACGGAATGGGTCGAGGGTTCCCGAGTGGTACCAGTTATTAAATTGGAAATCCTCAATAATTGGAAAAACCCTACAGAAAATAAACTATTCGCTTCAATTACGCAGTTCACAGTGTTGAAAGAACGTTTTGATTTATTTTAAAAACTTAAATGGATAATGGAGAGAAACTATAAAGAATCGGCACTTGAGATAAGGTAATAATCAATTTTGAGAGCATAATTAACAATATAACGTGTATATTAATGCAATTTTGCCCATAGAAAGTATTGAAAATCTTCTGCAAAGCCGTGGCGATTTCGAGATACCACTTTACAAAAGCAAGCCGTCATGACTGTATATCAAGACAGTCATGAAGTCACGATTATTGTTTATTAATCTGACAATTTTCTTTTTATGTTGATTTGGCCATAGTGCTATGAGTGATTTGGCCATAGTGCTATATCTAAATTGACCAGTGTCTATCATATTTGTCATTGTACTCAAACTGTTAATTGTATTTATCAACATTAATTTCAACATTATTAGAGTCTATTGTGACTAGTCAAATAAATATGACTATATCCGATACGATATTACTTCACTACTAGAGAAAACAGGCAGGCAATTGATTTCCAATAGACCCACATTCACACAAACATGAATGCAAACTATTGGCAAAATCAATTATGTTACTTCCGTTCCTGGAGTCCGTGACCTAAACCGGTTCTAAATCTATGCCAAACACGGGGTCATTCGGATTGATTTCCATGAGTTATTTCCCCTGTTTTGATGGAACCATCTACGTTCACTTTCAAAATCTCTATCTCCCTCCCACATCAAGTCGCACACAGACAATTTAACCTGCATGTGTAGAGCATGCAGATAATATAATAAAATTTTTGGCACAGATATACCTTTCCTGCAGCATCTATTTTATTTATCTCCCTTTCATAATAATAACAATCAATGCTGTTGTCCTGAGAATTTACTCCTTGTTGCTAAGCTGTATACGTACCAGGACTGGTTTACGGTCTCGGGCTGATATCAATTAAGTTAGTTCGGGCTGATACATAGGTTGATATCAAACTAGCCAGGTAATAAAGCTCTAATAATTAGGGATTAAAGTAAATTAAAACATATTTTCTTTTGGTGGTTGTATTACATTTATTATTGTACATCATTGGACACATAAGAATAATAGCTATTTTGATTACTTAAGAAATAATTTATACCTGATTACAAATTAATTTATTGTTGCACATTTGCCGAATGATTTAGCCATACATATATACATGTAGGAATTATGTACTTGGGACACTTTTTTCATAACTCCAGATAAGCTGCGTATTTGCTTAAATACCCAATTAAAATTGCCAAAAACGCAATTGAAATCAGAAGTAGCTAGTATCAACAAGCAATAACAATGTTGTGGTACCTTTATCACGCTGCAGTAACAATAAACAGACCACAAATATAGCATATATTTCTTACTTTCCATGAAAACATATCTTGGTATTTCATTAGAATTGTCTCCAAGGCTATAAAACAGCTGTACAATATATGGTACTAAACGACAATCCTACAGACAATTGCATTCAGTACATTAAATACATCATTGAGTAATACTATACAAGTAAAGACATTTATTCACCGCTTATTTACCGGTAGGCATTATTTTCTGCAAGTTTGCCTCTATTTGCTAAACATACGAATTGTTGTCATCCGTTTCATTTTGAGCCTCCAATTTCCCAGTCTTGCGCGTGTACATGTAGGATGTTTGCTGGTGAAAATTATCAACTTATCTGTGTACATCTGTGTTAGTTGCATTGTATATGTTAGTAACACTTATTTATACAGTCAGTATATCATATATTTCACTCTTGCCATGAAAACAATGGCTATGGTATGGCGTTTCAACTGTTTCACAACGTTCTCAGCAATGGAAATTCCGAAGTATGACCTAGTAACGTAATAAATATAATGACGTCAACATTGCACGAGCAGTAAGCAATATATATGTATCCTTTGAATAGCACATACATTACATAATACCACCGGATTAGCTCAGTAGGTAGAGCATCGGACTGCGGATCCGGAGACCCCGGGTTCGATTCCCACCTCGACCCACTGCCAGTGGCCTATTCGGCATGTCCTTGGGCAAGGCACCTTCGTAAAGTCCATCCCGACATGCAATGGCATCGCGCCAGTGCCGTCGATAAATCAAAGCATTTACATTTAACATACCGTTTCCGTTTGACAGTGTAATTACCTTTGTGCGTTTTGGCTGTAAGTCCCCTGTGTTACAGACAGAAATTTCGGGTTAACACTAGTCATACGCTTACAATTCCTTTTCTCTTGCAGCTGGGAGCAGCCTATTGGTGGCTGTGACTGGAGAAATGGGGCGTATGTGATTTTTGATCAGTGTAGAAGACTGAATGGTGGGTGTTTCGTTGATGGAATGGCGAACTGCTAGACTGAATAAATGGGGCTTATGTGTGTTGCGACCAGTGTAGATCCAGATCAGATTGCATCTGCGCAGTCTGATCAGACTGCATCTGCGCAGTCTACTTGACGGATTTTAACCAAATTCGGCATACTTGTTTATCACGGCAATATGAAGAAGCCTATTGATTTTCAAATTCCAATTACTGATCTCCCTTTGGTGGCCATTTTTATTTTTTGCACTCTGTATCCTTGTCCACGCAATAACTCAAGTTCTACTTCACCGATCATAACCAAATTCGGTATACATGTGTATCATGGCAATACGAAGACACCTAATGATTATGAAAACTTTCCGATGACTTATCTCCCCTTGGCGACCATTTTTATTTTTCGCACTCTGTATCCTTGTCCACGCAATAGGTCAGAAGACACCAAATGGTGCGAAATCGCCCAGGGTGTATGCAAAAGTAGTCCGGTATAAACAAATAGTGCGGGTGTTTTGAGGTCACAGACACCGTTTGCTTGCAAATCTTGATCCATTACTACCCAGTTTCACTTGAGGAACAGTTTGGGGTGCCTTTAACACCAGTTTTCAGCATATTTGTAGCATTTAAAAGAAAACACTGAACCTGTTGGTCACTTGATGTAAACAGAGTTTACGTGGCCAAAAAATGTACACAATATTGGAGGATATGACAAGGTTGGATTTGTCTTTCTTAGGAGTAAGTGAACCTATTGTTTAGTTCATGCAGAAGCAGTACAGACTGGCTGCAGGTCATGTACAAGTGGGTCCCACAGCATCCATACGAATAGTGAAAGTAGGAGAGACTGGCCTTATTGGATGGCATTCGGTTAAATTATATAGTAAAACTCTTTGGTGGTGTCTAACCAATAACTCAAGTTCTACTTTATCGCTCGTAACCAAATTCGATATACATGTATATCACGGCAAGACGAAGAAGTGTATTGATTTCGAAAATTTTCTGATGACTTATCGACCCTTGACAACCATTTTTAATTTTCGCAATCTGTATCCTTGTCCACGCAATAACCCAAGTTCTACTTCACCGATCGTAAACAAATTCGGTATACATGTTTATCACGGCAAGACGAAGAAGCCTATTTATTTTGACAGATCATGACCAAATTCAATATACATGTTTATCACGGCAAGAACCCTATTAATTGTCAGTGAGTTATCTCCCCTTGTTAACTGGCCTTGCCTCGACGGGCATATATTGTGACCTTCGGCACTCTTGTTCTAAATACTGCAGTGTGCTGTATGTAAATACATGTGGGCCATATAATAATTATACTCTCCATACTCTCCCCATATGAAGCCTTCACTGCACTATTGTAATAGTGTCTCATAATATAGTACAGTATTGGGTATATATGGTATGTGATGTGTGGTCAACCAGGTAAAAGTGACACACTGTGTCATTTTCTGTGTAGGAAACTATTTACAATGGTGATTCATGTTGTTAAAAAAAGCAGGCACAAAACAATCCAGAAAACTGACATATTTTACATTTTGGTGTTATATAATTGATATGAGTGTCTATGTACACACATAGTTACATGCAGCTACATTATATCATATGTTCTACATTCATTTTCCGTTCTTTGTCAAATGCCACAAGAGGTGAAATTGGCTGATGGTTTGAACACACAAAGATGGCCGAGTTGGCCACCCCATGTGCCGTATAGGATACGGTAACGAGGCAGTATTCACATATATGTTGTACATATATTCCATCACATTTACGAAGCAATTATCTTGGAATCAAATGATGATCAGGTATAGAACGGGTCCTTAAACAAGCAGTTAGAACGTCATTTGACTATCTACAGCATACCACACATGACCCCAGACCAGGATGTGATTATTTTAAAACTGGAAGGATTGATACGTTGTAGTCATATCTAATATAACTCCGTACATCTTGTGCTGAAATGGCATGATTATGTGAATCGGGCATACAACACGTCACTTTGTGATTTCAATTGGACAATATTGCAATTACAATGCTGAATATGATCCTGGTGTGGAATGGACGACAAACTCTCAAAACCCTCAATCAATCAATGATTACTGTCCCATTTACATATTTATATTACGCAAGTGTAGTATGATTTTTAGTAAACTGTTAAAGCCAAAAATGATGTAAATATCGCAAGCTCCCTTTGTTCAGATTGTGGTCATATGAGCAAGATAACACATACACGTATCAGTAAGTTGTAATAACTAATATCGCCAAGCAGCTAGTGCATATGACGTTAAGCAAACAATGGCTAAACAGGAGCTTAAGATGTTGTGACCAGCTTAGCCACAGACCAGCCTGTGTATCCGCGCAGTCTGATCAGCGTCTACGCTGGTCACCTTTCAGTTATTTATGTATATTTTATAAAGGCAACACTATCAAGATGTGTAAGAGAATGCACATGGCAGGATGAAATGCACATGATGGTCCGAATCTACATTGTTAGTATTTGTAAATGACGTAAGGCCCCTTTTGTCAGCTGACAGGTGGTCTGATGTTCAATTCCATGTGCTGATCCAGGCTAGTTATGGATTCGTCTCCCAACCATTTCAAGCCAGAGAGATACCGTTTCGTTCTTTTCTTCAGAGACGGTTTGTCACGAGCCGGCTCATCTGGATCTACACTTTTTGCCAATACCACTATACAGGCCTGTGGTGTTAAAGGGTTAAAGCTTTTAACACTGACACTGTCTTGATCTGGTGCCAAGCACCCACACTTTGGCCCAATGGGTGAATTCCAGTAACATTCATCAACCCTTTCAACTCCACAGGCCTGTATAGTGGTATTGGCCAACAGTGTAGGTCCAGATGAGCAATCTCGTGATGAGCCGTCTCATCAGGATCTACAACTTGCAACTTGCATCTGGATCTACAGTCTGCAACTTGTAACAAATTTTCATATATATTTTTAATAACAAAAACACCCCTTTTCATAAATGGACTAATCTGAAAATCATTTTGTGACAGTTGAATTGGTTGCAAAATGAACATATCGAAATCCATTCCAGTTACTTAGGGGTCAAAGGATTATAGTGCATGCTCCAAGGTCAAAGATCAAGGTCACCGAGTTGTTATGCCTACGCATATGCCTCAGAGCTCCAGATAAGTTGTGTATCTAAAGAGTATTATACCCCCATATTTCAAATTCAATGCGTATTTTACTTTTACAAATGTATTATTGATGTTCTTCCTTATTAAATAGGGAAAAAATGATAACAAAATAAAACAAATTATAAAAAAATCACTTATATAAGTGCATAAAATATGCAAATACACACCTTATCTGGAGCTCTGTGCCTGTGCCCCACCCCACTCACCACCTTCCCCCACTTAGTCACTGAGGCTGACAATGAGGGGATTTGCTTTATATCATGATCGTGTTGCTTTTCTATCCTGGTTTTTATGAACACTGGTATTTACCACACATATGTGGCTGTAACTGGAGATATGGGGCCTGTGGTGTTTGTATGTGATTGACTCAGTCTGATGAGGGCATGCACTATTCACCTTTCATTCAGTAAAACATATGTGATGCTCCTAACAAACAGCATAGCTCTTAATTGACTGCAGGACTCTGAATTTTTACCTTGTGTTGTTACTTTTTAACTCGGGGGAACTGGTTTTCAACGTTTTTCGTAACTCCTTCATGTATTGAATCTTGATATGCCTGTGTTTTGTTTACTATTGGCTGCTTATAGATGTAATTTCACGATTACAATGGTTTCTACAATTTTGTTATTTCCCCCTGAAAGTCCTGTGTGTACATGTACATGTATAAATGTGTGTGGACAGCTTGTCTATACCACAAATTGGAAAATGGAAACTTTAAATCAAATACGATGTGCCGACTGCTTTGCTGAAGAATATGTCCGACTTATTCTCCAGTTTACCCATTACAGACGGGATACACTTTTAGTAGTATGAACCTTTTGAGAGAAAAATATCCCTATTTTCTTTATATCCTTTCGAAAGTATATGTTGTTACCACTCATTTGAACCGTCTCAACGAGACGGTTCAAATGAGTGGTAACAACATATACCTTTATCGATGAATGAACAAAATAATGAGATTTTTTCAACAAAAATTATAATATCCTCAGGCTGAAATGGGTTAAGTATATCTTTCATGCTCATACAGGTTCATATAGATTATATTCACAAAGCGTATTTACCTTTATTTCTGAAATGATGTGTGGCATACATGTAAATACTTGTGGATATGGGTTGTGGATTCGTACCCCTGGAAAACAAGTACATAAACATATTCTAAGAATAGTATTAATTGCAAATTATTTTAAAAAGGTATTTTAAGTTGTTTCACACGGTTTTCTAAGTTACAGTTACAAACAATTGTGATTTACCCCCATTTTTTTATTTTGCTACATACTTCATTAATCTGAAGAGGGCAAATTATGCATAAAATGTAATACATGTTGATTTCTAGGTGAATCTGGACTTCACCATAGTGAATTTGATGTATCTATGCAGCAACACTACTTTATTGTACAGGTGATCAATGAATGTCACTTAAATGTGCAAAATGTTGTAGGGCACGAATCTGATGAGAAGTTTCAAGATCAATTAGGTGACTTAGGTGGGTTATTTCTAGGGACTCCAAGATTTGCATAAACAATAATGTTGGCGAATTCCTTATATGCACTCATAGTCAAGTGTTTGAACTTTATGTTGATATATACATTTTCAAGAATTAATGAGAATATATTAACACACAATATGAATGTATGTGCTTAGGGGCACGGATCCATGAGAACAGTGCCTACACTACGGAACAAACAAAACGATATACACGTAGCTCTCTACGGAGCCCCGCAGGGGACATAGATTATTTGTTTTTTATTAATTTGTTCCCATGAAATAACAATTCGTTCCCACGAAAAAACAATTTGTTCCCTCAATTTAACAATTCGTTCCCACAAATTAACAATTCGTTCCCACAAATTAACAATTCGTTCCCTCTATTTAACAATTGTTAATTCGTGGGAACGAATCGTTATATTGTGGGAACAAATTGTTAATTCGAGGGAACAATGTTTTGTTAATTCGAAGGAACGAATTGTTAAATTGAGGGAACAAATTGTTATTTTGTGGGTATGAATTAATAAAAAAAAAATCCTGCGAGCGTCGTAACTCTCCGACTGCTATATGGAAGGTAATATCCGCCATAATTATATTAGGCTTGATGCTTGCTTGCTGATGACATTCTAAGTTCTATTCGTCTTATTACATTATATGTGGCTTGATGCTTGCTGACTGGTGCCATTACAACTTACTTTCATGCTATTTTATTCGTCATTCGTGGTTATGACATTTGAAATCTTCTTCGTTGTAGTCTAAATTGCATGTGCATTTCGCTTGATGCTTTATTCATTGCACTGTTTTCAATGTGTTTGTGTTGATTACATTCTAAGTAGCTTGATGCGTCAGTCTTAGTGACATTCGGAGTTCCATTATTGATTATTGCATCGCTGTTTTGCAATGCGTTTTGTTACCTCGCTAAGCCACGCCCCTTGACAACAACAATTGCAACAGTAATTTGGGAACAACCATTATGACGCCAGGGGCGCTGCTAAGACTTAAAATATTTCTCCTAAAATGATTTAATATGCTGGTACCCGTCCTACAATGCGTTGCTCTCTAAATTGGTTCCATGTCCCTAACGGTGTTGATGTAGGTTGATGCCGCCTTTTCTGTTGTGCCATGTTTAGGTTAAAAGACAGCAAATAGATTTACTGTATAATTTAACCGAATCCCAGCAAGTCTTTCCTACTTTCACTATTCGTATGGATGTTGTGTGACAAGCCTCGTCATGTCCCCCAATATTGTTTACATTATTTGGCCACGGAAACTCTGTTTACATCTTGTGACCAACAGGCTCAGTGTTTCCTTTAAAATGCTTCAACTATGCTGAAAACTGGTGTAAAAACACCCCAACCACTGGGTAGTAATGGATCAAGATTTGCAAGCAAACTGTGTCTGTGACCTTAAAACACCCGAACTATTGTTTATGCCGGACTACGTTTGCATACTCAATTTCTCTAACCTTAAACCTAGTGTGCTACATGCCAGGTTATACTATAGGAATGTTTTTCTTTATTCTTTCAATCTGACATTTTTCTGGCAAAATGAATATTGATTTACCATTACCAGACGTACTAATTGACATTATTATACTTTTTATATCAAACGCGAAATGCCAGTTTGATATCAGGGGCGATAACCGGGTTTCCTTAAAATGATAACGGAAGCAACTATTTATTCCATTTATTTATTCTTTTGATGTACAATATCGTACTTTATGATATGTCGATATCAATATTTATTCAGCATTTAGTTGATATAAATAATTTAAAAATATTGCACCATTTGCATATGGAACTAGCTGGATACCACCACGAGTCTCTATGAGTACATTAAAGATTACTAAATAATTATATCTTTGTAGCTGGCACGCGTAATTTTTAAAAGTGGTGGACTAGTTGCAATTATACACTTATTTAAGTTCCATAAAGAAAAGTTTGTACCTACTAGATGGGACCCCAGCTTCAACAATACTTAAATCTATATTTTAATTAGTCAAGATCCAGAGCAGAACGGGTGCAGGTTATTGGAAATTAGGTCCCACAACATCCATAAGCAAAATGAAAGTAGCAGAGAATAGCAAAATGTGTGGTAACGGTTTTGTTTTTTAGCGAAAATCAATGGTGGTGGCCCACCTTAGTCTGATCCTGGACGGTTATTGATTTGCATCGGTAACAGGCCAGTTTGACAGTCAACCTGTGTAAGTTACCATATGTGTAACTTACTATAAAAATGTGATTGTTTTCAATTACGTACATATATAATTTAATTATGAGGATACTGTATGTATAAAACACATTAGTAAGGTTAACCACATACATACATATGAAAATTAGTTAATATAGGTTAGAGAATAACAAATGATGCGAAATCGTCAAGAGGTTAAAAGTAGTCCGGTATGAACAAAATAGTGCGGGTGTTTTGAGGTCACTGACCCAGTTTGCTTGCAAATCTTGATCCATTACTACCCAGGTTCACTTGAGGAACATGTTGGTCATGTGATGTAAACAGAGTTTCCGGCCAAAAAAAATGTAAACAATATTGGGGGACATGACGAGGTTGGATTTTTATGTCTTAGGAGTAAATGAACCTATTGTTTAGTTCATGCAGAACCAGTACAGACCGGCTGCAGGTCATGCACAAGTAGGTCCCACAACATCCATAGGAATAGTGAAAGTAGGAGAGACTGGCCTTATTGGATGGGATTCGGTTGCAGTATATAGTAAAACTATTTGGTGTCTTCTAACCTATACTGTGATAATCTGTGGGTGAAATCTTACATCAACACCGGCATTGGAGATGTGGATCAAACAGCCAATCACATCTCGTACTATTATTTATTCGTCGGAGGATTCCTAACATTGACAGCAGTGCCATCTGGCATCATAATGAGGCACTATAATATTATCACCAATATTGCTTGAGTCATTCGGCTTGTGACTTGATGCTTTCTGCTTGCGGCTTTCCGCTTTCGGACTGTGGCTTGATGCTTAATACTTCCTGCGGATTTGTCCTTACTGTTTTCGGCCTTATTCAAAGTGCTAAGTGCTTTGTTCTTACTTTCTTTTGCAAATGCTTAGTGCAATAAAACAGGGACACGAATAAGGGCGTATCAATAATTGTAATGTAAATAAGACGAATGAACAAAGCACTCAGCAGAATGGACATGCAGGGCCGTAGCGGCCACCACGGCAGCACGGCAGCACGGCGCTGCCGTGGCATTATTTTGGCCTGTTTTTTGTTTGTTTTTTTTTTCGTCAGCTTCATGCGTTGAACATCAATTTTGAGGGTCTAAGTGGAATTTTCCCCGCTAAAAAGGCTGCCGTGGCATTATTTTACACACCGCTACGGGCCTGACATGTAAGAAAAACAAATACAATTACAACAAGCAGATTTCAAATGTAATAAATACAAATGACGATTGAAATAACATGAATATAAGTTGTAATGTCATCGAATGTTGTTTTCAGGAGGTTATCAGATGCGACAACTGTAGGATTGAACTACAGAGGATAGATATGCAGTGCCACGTGGAAGCTTGCAAAACCCCCGTCACGTGTGGCCACTACGGATGTACCAAAATTATTTCGCGAGGCCAACTACTGAGGCATGAATTGGAATGCGAGTTCGCGCCATATTCGTGTCACAATCCTGGCTGCGGTCAAGAGTTCACAAAGCGTACAATACAACAGCACGTGCGTGTGTGTGATTATCGACAGGAGCCATGCTCAAATTGTGGCAGGCATATAACCGTGACAGATATGAGGTGGCATAATTGGCAGTGCGTCAAAATGGTGAAATGTGACAAATGCGGAATCACCCTGCCCAGGTTGGTAAATCCATAGGAATAGGAAACTCTACTGTATGGTCAGTACTTTCAGTACTTTGATTTTCTTTTCTCTTTGGAAGCTCTACCATATGGTCAGTACTTTCAGTACTTTCATGTTCTTTTCTCTTTATTGGAAGCTCTACCATCATGACCATATGGTCAGTACCTTGTACATTGATTTTCTGTTCTCTTTATAGAGAACAGAAAATCAAAGTACTGAAAGTACTGACCATGTGGTCGAGCTTCCGATTCATATGGTAAATCCTAAGCTGATCCCACAGTGACAAGCCAGTGGGAGACACAATTTGATCAGGGTCTACATTGTTCTCGATTAAATAATTGTGGCATTCATCTACAAATAACGGATATTACATGATTAATGATTTAATATGATAGTTATCAAACAAGTTTACGGTACAGATTTCATAAGAACGAGGCGAGTTTCTTATGAAGTCTGTCAACTAGTTTTAATAAATATCAAATGCAGTCGTTACAAATGTTAGATTTTATTTATCATACCCCCGGTATGCGAAGTATGTCGAGGGGTATATAGTTTTCGTAATTATGTCCGTCCTTCCGTCCGTCCATTTTTCCATCCGTCCATGTTAAAGTTTTTGGGTACCCTTTATCTCTGCAACGGTAAGTCGGATTGACCTCAAACTTCGTATACTCATATTTTCATGGTATTACACACTCATGCGGCTGTACTTTCTCCCGCAACCACACCCCATCCCTCCTCCCCTCATACAAGTACATTCCCATCTGGGTACAGTACTTTCTCCCGCAACCCCACCCCCCTCCCCTCATACAAGTACATTCCCGTATGTGTACATGTACATCCCAACCAACCAATCAGTCCACTGACCGGTGGGCTTGTGTCCAACCACCCACACAGCCATCCCACTATATTTCAGTTCAGGAAAGCTAACCCACGACCGGTGGACATGCGTTCAGCAGGGTATACAGTCGCTGTGCGTGGGATGTAGATCCTGTGTTGAGCATAGTCGGCTACAGAAGCATCAGCTGCACTGTCCGCTCTGTGTAAGTATATTTGTGGCTCTGACTGGAAAAATGTGGCTTATGGGAAATGTGACCAGTGAGGCTCGTCGTGATCAAATATCACTCCTGTGGCCAGATAATAATCTATGCTTGTTAGAAAGCATGACATTTTGCAGGTACATAATTATAGGGCTAACCATTTCAACACTGCAAACCACTTTTCCAACAATGTTTGCAAACTGTGTGGATGCAGATAATCCGGCTCGTAACGAGACATGTCATCTGCACAGTTTGTGGATATTTTCTGCTTTTCGACAAAAACACCCCTTTTCTGATAAATTCCATTATCAAATAGTTAATAAAATGACTACCGTACTGTTTTATGGGTGCTCTAAAAGTTCTTTACAATAACTTATCAGTTTCATAAAGAATTGAGTACCGTTTATTTCTTACATCCACATGCTCTTGGATTTTATTTACATTGACGGTAACCATGGTAACCGTTGTCATGCAATTCAACAGAATTATGATATTCAAGCAAACTATACAATAAAGGACAACCTGTTCCACATTTGCTACATGAAAAATTGATATTAAACGAAATCTACGAGAACATGTGTATCTAAAAAAAATCGAAAAACAACGTGATCACATACCCACTATTTCATGTATCCTGAAAACAACGTGATCCCATACCCACTATTTCATGTATCCTGAAAACAACGTGATACCATACCCACTATTTCATGTATCCTGAAAACAACGTGATACCATACCCACTATTTCATGTATCCTGAAAACAACGTGATCCCATACTCAGTATTTCATGTATCCTGAAAACAACGTGATCCCATACCCACTATTTCATGTATCCTGAAAACAACGTGATACCATACCCACTATTTCATGTATCCTGAAAACAACGTGATACCATACCCACTATTTCATGTATCCTGAAAAAGTTTTTTGGGTACGTATTTTCTCCACCTTCTCCGTCTGTTTGCATATTGTCTCTCAGCCTCAGAAACGAATTTGAAATTTGCATTAAGGTTTTGCGTTAACTGTTTTGGCTACCTACTGTCTCTGTTATTGTAAGTCGGATTGACTTGAAAGATCATATACTTATTTGTCATCATCCATATTTTCATTCTATGCCTCTGGTTGAATATTGTTTAATGTAAGGTCAAATGACTTAGAAAATTGTGTTAAAGCTTTTGAGGTGTACATCCATTACTGATGTCTTGTTCAGTGTTGTAAACAATTTTTTGTCGAGCCCGCTTGCGGAAAGCGAGACATAGTGATCACAATGACGTCCGGGTGTCCGTGCGTCCGTGCGTCCGTGCGTGCGTCCGAAATCTGCGTTAAAGTTTTTAAAAATACCAGCAAATGCCTCGGCGGGCTCGACATGCGGGCCGCGGCCATCTGGTTTTACTAACACAAGATTATCTCCGATACAATTATAGGGTAGGGCAAAAAGAAAATGACGTCAAGTGATTCGGATTGGTGTTTAACGGCCTATCAACAGCTAAGGTCATTTAAGGCCGGGCAAAAAATGACGTCAAACGTAATATTATGTCGCACGTTTTCTCAGCAAAGCTTCATTTGTTATGAAATCAGAAACTTTGTTTCATAACTACCAACTTTACCCTTTCAGCACCACAGGCCTGTATACTGGTATTGGCAAAAAGTGTAGATCCAGATGAGCTGGCTCGTGACGAGCCGTCGAGCCGGCTCGTGACGAGCCGTCTCATCAAGATCTGCACTTTTTGTAATGTTCATACTTTTAAGAACAAAAACACCCCCTTTTCATAAATGGACTAGTCTGAAAATATTGTTGTGACACATGGATTGGTTGCAAAATTAACACATAACATGCATTCCAGTTACTTAGGGGTGAAAGGGTTATTTAATGGTCATGTAAGATCCTCTATAACTTACAGGTTGACAATACCCGCGTTACCAACAGCAGACCTGATGGCTACGGTGGAGGTAATAAAGTAGAAATTTCTATTTCTACGCAGTAACATGATAATGGAGGGGACATTCAGTGTATCTCTTAACCCTTTCAACACCACAGGCCTGTATAGCGGTATTGGCAAACAGTGTAGATCCAGATGAGCCGGCTCGTGACGAGCCGTCTCTTCAGGATCTGCACTTTTTGCAATTAATTTTCGAGAACAAAAACACCCCCTTTTCATAAATGGACATCACCCTAATTATGTATTTGTATTTTGCGCCAACGTTATGTCAAATGAATAAAAGATAGACTTTCCAAATGACGTCTGTAATGGTGCGACAAAGCAATGATGTTTTGACGTTGACGTCATCAGGTTTGAAACGTCATTAGAAGCGTCAGTGACTCGTTAAAATTAATGAAATTGTTCGAATGCGCTCCCATTTGGTAATATGAAGTGTTTACAAAGAACAGCAACCTATTATATGCCATATTTATAATAATTTTCTTACAGGGATTAAACATATTTTTTTCTGTGTAGATTTTAACTAGAAAATAGTCAATGGCATCTGCTCACAATGAAACGTATTGGACAATGTCTGTACGTTGGCTACTCTTTGGCCAGTGAAGTCATGTGATAAACAAAATCTCAAAACTCATTTCAATTTCATATGAGATTTATGAAACACAGAGGCCAGAGGCTCGGTACATAAATCTCATATCAAATGGGAACTCGTTTGAGATCCTCTATATATCAAAATCCATTTCAGTTACTTAGGGATGAAAGGGTTAAACCGTAATAGGTAGATGTGTGATACTTAGCGTGAGGCTTTCGTATGGTGTGCAGATGGGCAAAGTGGATTTTTTATTTGTCATTTGAATTATGGATTATATCTTCCCTATAGAAGATGTTACCTTGTAACTTTTAACCTTTAGAATGCGGGCAACAAACATTGTCGTCTGCTGAATTTCATCTATGGAAATGATTCTAAAGGGTTGTCAAAGCATGTTTCTGATGAAAAAAA
The DNA here is from genome assembly GCA_029237695.1 of Conchocele bisecta. Classification (NCBI taxonomy): domain Eukaryota; kingdom Metazoa; phylum Mollusca; class Bivalvia; order Lucinida; family Thyasiridae; genus Conchocele; species Conchocele bisecta. Next base: position 84,194,629 of record CM055268.1, read on the forward strand.
TGGAAACAAACAAATAAACAGCAGACGACACAATTTAATTCAGCATTGTACAGGTTAAGCAGAATACATACAAGCTTGATACTAGCCTTCACACTGCTGAATTAAATTTTGTCGTCTGCTGTTTATTTTCTATTTTTCTTATCAAAAACATGCTTTGATAACTCTTCCGAATCATTTCCAATGGAAATGATTCTAAGAGGTGCTGTCAAACCATGTTTTATATGCCCGTTTAACGTATTATGTATTCAAGGGCGGGCGGCGACAGCTTGTCCACCCAATAACTAGAGTTCTACTTGACCTTTCGTAACCAAATTCGGCATACATATTTATCATGGCAATACAAAGAACGCTATTCATTTTCACAAATGTTGGATGACTTATCTCCCCTTGGCGGCCATTTTTTCGCACTCTGTACCCTGGTCCATGCAATAATGAAAGTTCTACTTGATGGATCGTAACAAAATTCGGTATGCACATTTTTGCCGCGCCTGCTTTAACAGAAGGCGCCGCTTTTTCCGTCGTCGTCCGCGTCAACAATGTGAAAGAATTTGTACTTATTTGTTCATCATGATATAACTTTATTATAGCTTTACGGATTGCTTCAATATTTTGAAACTTGATACATGTGAGCATAAGGAACACACTCATACCACCATTAACATGACCTTCACCTTTTTTACCTTCATATTTTTGCGGAAACATTCAGCCATTTGTTTGCGTCAAAAAGTATGTACAAGTTTCATCATCATTATATAACTTAATATTTCTTTACATATTGCTTCAATATATTTGAACACGTAATTCATGTGAGCATTTGGAACACATTTATGCCTCCATTAACACGACCTTGACCGTTTTGACCTTTGCATGGTTATTGAAACCCTTATGGAGACACCGCTTCCGTGGTGGAATTCTTGTTATTGTAATTTCGGTGCTGAATGTAAGGTTGTCCCCCCCCCCCCATACAGGCGCATTCATGTCTGTATATGACTGCTGTTGAACGTATGTTAAAGCCCAATCAATCTTTGTGCAGGTGACACCGGTTCAACCGTTAACGTTCTGACGGTACCAGTATACAAGGCGAAAACAGAGAAACCATCATTGGACGGGCTGGAGAATATCTTTCGGGCGTACGTACTGTCTAGCAATGCTCGGGGACCAGAGAGACGATGGGGACGAAACAACGCCGACGATGATAGCTGGAACTTCAAAAACATAAAAATCACACCCGCTTATCGGCGGCTGTTTAGACAAATGTATCGCGTTGTCATTGACAATCATGATGCCCTGTGTCAAAAGCCATTAGCCCATTGTCGTCATTAGACCTTTATTTTTATTTATTTTTTACAAACCCGCCGCCGAAAATTCAGTGTTTTTGTTTAATTTTTTTATTTTTTTTTAATGATTAAATGGTTTATTTTCACTTTTCAATACATCATGTACGCTGTATAGCAATTGAACATAACATTGTCTAATTATACTACACACGTTACATACAAAATGTATTAGACAGTAGTGTTTAGAAGAGCGTAAAGTTAGGGGAGATAATGCTGAGAAAAAGAAGAAAATAAATATTAACATTTATGTACATATCAAATAGATCAGTCGTTATCTATACATATTTATAAATGTAATCTGCTTGATTGTCTTGCAGTGCTAAAAACTTATTATCTAGACTTTAAACCCACTCCACTCGATAACTTGTTCTCGTTTATCCTTTTTTTGTGGCTATGATAATTTCCTGTACTATCTGAATTCTGTTCTTCAAGTAATTTATGAATGATTCAAACGTTATATCGCGCTTTTCATATTTACATTTGAAAAGGAAATATTTTCCTACAGTAACGATGAATTTAAATTGTTGTGCCAAAAGTGCATTATCATTTATTATAGAAATGTTTAGAAGTTCATTCATTATGCATGTTATACCTTTATCATTTAGGTAAGTTAATTCTTAGCCGAGACCAAAAATGTTGCCCATGGGTACATTCCCAGAATAAGTGTTTTATATTTTCAAGATACATAGAGCAAAAAGCTACTACTTACTATATTACAGCGTAATATTGAATCTATACTATAATTGAAAGTTAATGTGTAAATCTGTTGCCAACATAGAGTATCATCTGAAAACTAGCTTGTCCATTTTTGTTCAGATTATATTTCTTCTACATTTTTCCTGTGGAGACGATTCTAATGTACTGCCATAACATGTTTTGATGAAAACTATGGTAACCATATAGAAGAGAAACGTGACCTCCAGTGTTGAGAGGGTTCAAGTAAAGGTAAACTTCCCAATCGGTCGACCATATTCAGTAATATTGTTAATCATGTTAATATACGTATGGAATCACATGATTTCCGAATTACTTTTTCTGATGTGACCTAATCTTTGATGTAATTTTTATACAAAAAAATGGGGCGTATTATGGTATATCCTGTCTGTCCATTCGTTAACATGTTAAGTCTGATTGACTTGATACTTCTCATCACCATCTGTATATGTTCATTTCATCGCCCATCCATGCGGCCCACATGCCCAAGGTCAAATTGCTTAGAAGTTTGCGTTAAAGTTCTGCACAATTTGTGTTAATGTTTTTCGTTATGTGTTGTATCTCTGCAACCCTTGTCAGATTGGCTTGAAACATCATATACTTATTTGTCATCATCCATATTTTCATTCTACACCCATGCAGCCCTGGTTTTCAAGGTCAAATAACTAAGAATAATTTTCATTAACAGGTTTTGCCTACCTGTTATCTCTACAACTTACCCCCAGTCGGATATACTGTAAACCAACTAAATTTTGCGGCTAATAAATTTCGCGAATTTCGAACCTGGCCATATTCGCGACGATTATCGTTCGCGGTATGACGACGTGCGCTATTAACTTTCGCAAACAATTTGGAAATAATATGTTTTCATGGCCATTTTTGACCCGGAAACAAAACTGCTGAATCAATTTCGTCCTTTGATAAACTCGTCCGCAAACAAACTCCAAATAGTGGACGAGTTTGTCGGCGAACGAAATGGTAATAACTGTACAACGGGCTGACCTTGCTGTGTCAATCATAATCCCCCATTTAACACCAGTTGACACGTATGTTGATGTACGAATGGTCTGGCAAACCATGTGTGGTCGGTTTCATGCAAACCGCATTAAGTAAATCAACAATAGTTGCGTGTGAGATATGTTCAACCCCTGGGTATATAAACGGCTAGCTAGTACTGATTCGCATTGTCCGCTGATGAATTAATCAATATTTTATTGAGCGAATTTCGAACATTGTAAACCATGACGATAATCCGCAAATTGGTCTTCTAGACTTCCCACTGATGCAATAAGTCGTGATTTGTCAGACAGCGGTAACATTCAGAAAACACAAGCCGTGGTGTATATGCGAATGACGTCAGCAATCGTGTGTATTAATCTTTGAATTACCTGTATGACTAAGTTCCGACGGCGTGGATTTACACTTGCTTCAAATTGACACCACGGCATCTCTTTGAACTCGACAACACAACAAGCTGACTTGTCACAGGCATGTCACTTTAGACCATTCAGAGTCGGTCAAACAATAGAAGATGATGGAGTTGTAAATTTATCCCGAAGCTGTTTTGTACGAGTTTTCAAACTGTTCATATATTATATAATTATATTACAGGTATATCTACTGGAATACACGTATCAATATAGTTCATTCAAAACAACCAGGAATAACTAGTGTCACCAAATGACACCGAGATATATGGGAAAGGTAAATATAATTAAAAAGAGGCCCGACATCTATTAGCAAAATATTTTTAACAATCTGCTAGGAAATGTGGAAATATTCGCGGAAATTTACATTCGCGATTTTCAATCCATCACGAAGAACGCGAAGGTATCTCGCGCGTGAATATTAGTTGGTTTACAGTACTTATTTGTAGTCATCAATATTTTCATTCTATAGCCCTCCCATGTGACCCCTGTGTTCAGGGTCAAGGACATTTGTGTTAAGTTTTTTTTTAAGTTTTAACTTTTGAGGGGTATATCCATCAGTGTTGCTGATTTCTTTTTCCATGGAGTTATCCCCCCTTGTATAATAGCTATACCTTGGCGGGCGTATATTGTGCACTCTTGTTACAGTATATTTTCTTTACGATGATATATAGCGCACCAAAGACGATGTATTGCATGTTTTATGATTGCACTAAACGTTCTTTACACAATCTACAAACTTTCACTAAGTATCGAGTACCGGTTATTTCTTAAATTCACTTGCTCTAGATTTTTATTTACATTGACGGTAACCAATTCTTCGACAAAACAACAGAGTTATGAGATTAAAGCAAACTGTACAATAAAGGATAAACAGTTTCGCATTTGTTGCACGATGTTTCATAAAAATCATCATTCCATTAGTCTGACAGATATTAAAGGAATAATTTACTGTAAACATATTTAAAATCATGACATCACAGCGTTCGGAAACCATGTGATCCCACACCCTGTAATACATTGTTTAGAAGTTATTGTTGCTCTTGTAAGTGTTGTATTCATTGTTCAATGATGTATTTATTCATGTTTAAAATAACATGAGACTACATATAATCTATGCAAAGATATAGATGTACAAACATATATTTTTCTAATTTATTAAAATGTCTGTTTATTGTCCTCCGTACAGTTTATAACTCCCGACGAAAAAATAAAATTGCAAATTCTTTTTTTCCCTCCTCCTACGGCACTTCAGAGGTCGTTCGTATAACAAACAATTAAAGATAAAGGCCTTAATGATAGAACTGTGTTGGAGAACAAAATTAGCATAACTTTTGCATAAAATGCAGAGACGAAAACTTGAATTTTTGGATGACGTTTTTGCCTTGTGGTCTGTATTGTCATTATCCCGCGTCAGAAAAATTCCTGCGCATTGAGCATTTTATCGTCATAGAAAAAATACAACCGCATTGTACATTCAATAAAAAACACTACAATGCGAAAATATATTAGAACATATATGCATCTGACGTACGTTTTGAAAACAAATCAGAATCGAACATCTCAAACAAAAAAAAAAAAATAAAATAACCCGCCCACCCGCGTCACATTCCGCAAACCCCATTTTTTATGGCTTAAATACCTTTGTTGACAAAGATTTGATTTTTAAATTTATATTTTGATTTACTCATTTAATGCAACTGTCCCAGATGGAATTTCAATAATTGCATTTTGTAAAAACGTCTCAAATTTATTATTGTATGAGTATATTATCACAACTTCATAACACATATGCCCCTGCTAGCAAATTACGGTACATGTTTCAGAGCTCCAGATAAGGTGCGTATTTGCGTAAATACCCAATTAAAATTGCCAAAAACCCAATTGAAATCAGAAGTAGCCAGTATCAAAAAGCAATGACTAATTTTTGGTATCTTTATCATGCTGCAGAAAACAATAAATAGACTACAAATTTTACATACTTTCTTATTTTTCCATCAAAACACATCTTGATATTTCATTAGAATTGTCTCAAAACAATTCTAACTAGAGCAGCTTGAGCTGCATCAACGGTTTGAGCCTCAAATATTGATTTCATGTGTAACTAAGCTTTAGCCCAAGGTGTAAACTATCGGTTGCAAAAATAATTTCTGAAGTTTTAGAATGAACAGTCCAACATTATTGTGTTCGCATCATCACACCGATGTGGGGCCGGTTAGCTTAGAGGTAGAGCGATGGACTCGGAGCGAGGGATACCGGGTTCGATCCTCAGCCATAGTTTTAGCTAAATGACTGAAATATCGACTACAGCAAAAACAATTGAAATCGAATGATAAATAACGAAGCTGACGTCACATCCGTTTGCTCTATTTTGAAAACTTGAAAAAGTACGTTCATCTTTGACATTGAATAGAGCCGTAAGTAGTCAAGATATAGCTCTGAAAATTATCATCTTTCTTGCGGCTGACACTCCCCTATTACCCTGGCAAGAAATTATGTTGCTGATAGTACTGTACAAATTGGAAAACGTTTGTAAAGACCACCCGTTATCAGCCGAAATTCGGCAAAATCGTTGAAAAGTATGTACATTTTTCAAATTCAAATGCATATAGCTCTTTTATTTGAACAGATAGCCGAAAACTGTCAGAGAATCTGAGATAGAGAATTTTATCAGCTTTCCAATGCAAAAAGAATTCTTGAAATCGGTTAGAAAATAAGGAAGTTATAGGAAGTATGACGTCACTTCCGTCTTCGTGGAAAGTAACATTAAAAGATATCTGAAAATCTCTGAGTCTCTGCTCACACTTGATCCGAATCGGCATGCAAAATTTGAAGTCGATCCGACCAGCGGTTTGGTGTAGATGGAGGGAGCCCGTAAGTCAGCGGATGATTATTTTTCGATAGTTATCGCCCTTAAATTGCAGTTTACGCCATTTGTAAATACACCTAATAAAACGGAAATTAAATATGTGCAATATTCCGCCAGTGAAGTTTTCGTTTGTTTTTTTCACCATAGGCCGGGCACAAAGCGGGAAAGGGAAAGTTTTAGCTAAAGGACTGAAATATCGACCGCAGCAAGAAATTTTGAAATCTATTGATAAATAACGAAGCTGACGTCACATCGGTTTGCTCTATTTTGAAAACTTGAAAAAAAAAGACGTTCATCTTTGACATCCAATAGAACCGGAAGTAGTCAAGATAGAGCTCTGAAAATTATCATCTTTTATGCGCCTGACACTCCCCTATCACACTGGCAAGAAATTATGTTGCTGACATTACTGTACAAATTGGAAAACATTTGTAAAGACCATCCGTTATCAGCCGAAATTCGGCAAAAATTCGGCAAAATCGTTGAAAAGTATGTACATTTTTCAAATTCAAATGCCTGTAGCTCTCTTATTTGACCAGATAGCCGAGAACTGTCAGCGAGTCCGAGATAGAGAATATTGTCAGCTTTCCAATGCAAAAAGAATTTTTGAAATCGGTTGGAAAATAAGGAAGTTATAGAAAGTATGACGTCACTTCCGGTTTCGTGGAAAGTGGCATTAAGAGATTTCTGAAAATCTCTAAGTCTCGACTAACACTTGATCCGAATCGGCATGCAAAATTTGAAGTCGATCCGACCAGCGGTTTGGGCTGTAGACTGAACGGCTGAATAAAAAAATAAAAAAACCAACGAAAACTAGAGCAGCTTGAGCTGCATCAACGGTTTGAGCCTCAAACATTGATTTCATGTGTAACTAAGCTTTAGCCCAAGGTGTAAACTATCGGTTGCAAAAAGAATTTCTGAAGTTTTAGAATGAACAGTCCAACATTATTGTGTTCGCATCATCACACCGATGTGGGGCCGGTTAGCTTAGAGGTAGAGCGATGGGCTCGGAGCGAGGGATACCGGGTTCGATGCTCAGCCAAAGTTTTAGCTAAAGGACAGGAATATCGACTACAGCAAAAACAATTGAAATCGAATGATAAATAACGAAGCTGACGTCACATCCGTTTGCTCTATTTTTAAAACTTGAAAAAATACGTTCATCTTTGACATCGAATAGAGCCGTAAGTAGTCAAGATATAGCTCTGAAAATTATCATCTTTCATGCGGCTGACACTCCCCTATCACCCTGGCAAGAAATTATGTTGCTGACAGTACTGTACAAATTTGAAAACGTTTGTAAAGACCACCCGTTATCAGCCGAAATTCGGCAAAATCGTTGAAAAGTATGTACATTTTTCAACTTCAAATGCATATAGCTCTTTTATTTGAACAGACAGCCGAAAACTGGAATTTAGATAGAGAATTTTGTCAGCTTTCCGATGCAAAAAGAATTCTTGAAATCGGTTGGAAAATAAGGAAGTTATAGGAAGTATGACGTCACTTCCGTTTTCGTGGAAAGTAGCATTAACAGATATCTGAAAATATCTGAGTCTCTGCTTACACTTGATCCGAATCGGCATGCAAAATTTGAAGTCGATCCGACCAGCGGTTTGGTGTAGATGGAGGGAGCCCGTAAGTCAGCGGATGATTATTTTTCGATAGTTATCGCCCCTAAATTGCAGTTTACGCCATTTGTAAATACACCTAATAAAACGGAAATTACATATGTGCAATATTCCGCCAGTGAAGTTTTCGTTTGTTTTTCACCATAGGCCGGGCACAAAGCGGGAAAGTTTTAGCTAAAGGACTGAAATATCGACCGCAGCAAGAAATTTTGAAATATATTGATAAATAACGAAGCTGACGTCACATCCGTTTGCTCTATTTTGAAAACTTGAAAAAAAGACGTTCAACTTTGACATCCAATAGAACCGGAAGTAGTCAAGATAGAGCTCTGAAAATTATCATATTTTATGCGCCTGACACTCCCCTATCACACTGGCAAGAAATTATGTTGCTGACCTTACTGTACAAATTGGAAAACGTTTGCAAAGACCACCCGTTATCAGCCGAAATTCGGCAAAAATTCGGCAAAATCGTTGAAAAGTGTGTACATTTTTCAACTTCAAATCCCTATAGCTCTCTTATTTGACCAGATATCCGAGAACTGTCAGCGAGTTCGAGATAGACAATTTTGTCAGCTTTCAAATGCAAAAAGAATCGGTTGGAAAATAAGGAAGTTATAGAAAGTATGACGTCACTTCCGGTTTCGTGGAAAGTGGCATTAAGAGATTTCAGAAAATCTCTGAGTCTCTGCTCACACTTGATCCGAATCGGCATGCAAAATTTGAAGTCGATCCGACCAGCGGTTTGGGCTGTAGACTGAACGGCTGAATAAAAAAAACAGAAAAAAAACAACAAAAACTGAAAATTGCGTTATTCTCGTCTCACAGTCGATACGAATCTGCATACAAAATTTGAAGTCGATCCGACAAGCGGTTTGGGCTGTAGTCCCGACGGCTGAATAAAAAGAAAAAAAAATTGATGCAATTCCAATGAAATTGAAAAAATAAAGTTTTGTATTTTCAGAATCGCTTGACTATCCTAAGCATTTTTCATTATATAACGTTCTACGAAATGTGTACCGTTAACCCCCTAGTCTGACATTGAAGTTGAGACGATTCTAAAGCACTCACAGCATGTCAGTATTGTTACTGTGTGATTTAACGTGACGCTGTCAAACTTCAAATGCATGTAGCTCTCTCATTTGAGCAGATAGCTAAAACTACCAGCGATGCGGAGATAGAGAATTTTATTGCCTTTTTAATGGAAACAAAATATTTGAAATCGGTTGAATAATAAAAAAGTTATGACCATTTCAAATTTAAAAAAATGAAAGAACCAAACTTCAAATGCCTACAACTCTCTCATTTGGGCAGATAGCCAAAAACTACCAGCGAAATGGAGATAGAGAATTTTGTTGGCTTTTTAATGGAAAAAAAATATTTGAAATCGGTTAGATAATAACAAAGTTATGAACATTTCAAATTTGAAAAATTGAAAAAAAAACGTCCAAGTTTGAAAGGCAATAGAATCGGAACTCTTCAAGCTATAGCTCTGAAAAGTATCATCTTTTGTGCGGATGAATGTCCCGCGTCACGCTGTCAAAAAATTATGTTGCTGAGATTACTGTACAAATTGGAAACTGTTTTCGAAGACCACCCGTTAAAATAAAAAAGAAAATCCGAAATTGTTGATTTTTTTCATTTTTCTCAACTTCACATGTCAATAGCTCTCTCATTTGAGCAGATAGCCAATAACGGCCAGGCAAATGAAGATAGAGATTTCTCGCAGCTTTCGAATACAAAAAGAATTTTTGAAATCGGTTGAAAAATGTGGAAGTTATAGGACATTATATGATATATGACGTCACTTCCGGTTTCGTGGAAAGTGACGTCATGAGAATTCTGAAAATTGCGTTATTCTCGTCTCACAGTTGATACAAATCGGCATACAAAATTTGAAGTCGATCCGACAAGCGGTTTGGGCTGTAGTCCCGACGGCTGAATAAAAAGAAAAAGAAAAAAAAAACCAACGAAAACAAAAGGTTTGAGGAATCAAATTCCTCAAACCTAACAATAGGTTTTCGGCGCAGCTGAAAGCCGCCTCAAACCTAATGAAATACCAAGATGTGTTTTCATTTAGAAGCAAACTATTCAATAAGTGCTGTCTGCTGATGTGTAAACAGTAGTGTGATTCTATTTTACACAACTAAAATTTTGAAATACCCAATTGCTTCAGAAATGATGGAGTGACACTACTCAATTACTAATTCCTTATCTGGAGCCCTGATGTATGATCTACCGATGACTTAATCAGCAAGGTGTTCACATCCTACTGTCTTTGTTGAGAAATAGGAAGGCGGAACCGAAATTTTTTGTCTGCTGTTGTTTCTTATTTTGTATTTTCTCTAAATAAAAATATGGTTTGGCAGTGCTGTCAAAGCATATTTTTGATAAGAAAACTGGAAAATAAAAAATAAACAGCAGATGACAGATTTTAATTCAGCACTGTAAGGGTTGAGGAGAAAACAACAACTACAACATAATTTATTTCCCACTTCAATGGGTTGAGTACCTTGTGGTACAAATACATGCACCATGGTACTCCACTTTAATATCTCTCATACAATGTCATGTCACACACAGTCTATGTAATTAGGAGAAGACTACCAGGCTAGTGTCTCGATATCAAGTTTATCAGGCTCGGCAGGGTGGCAGGTGGGAGTATGCGATGGGTAATTTAACGATCGGAGTTCATCCTTACCGGAATTCCGACTGGATACCTGGTTTGGCCCTCACATACGTCTTTGGCATTTTGTATGTGACAGCTGAATCTGGTTATACCCCTTATGTGAGTATTACGATTTTACTCGTAATCCTGTTTTAGGGGAATGGGCCAAGTGACCTTGGTGTGGTATGGACCTGGCACCAGGTCAGTTTATTCTAATTTCAGGGCTGAATATATTATTTCTCGATGTAAATATTCCATTCCGTTTTTGGGATTCCCTCCCCCCCCCCCATGCAGCAGGTTAAAACGGGATCGAACCTGTTTGCCTGGCCATGCATGACCTTAGCTGTTGATAGGCCGTTAAACACCAATAAACAAACAAACATTATCAGGCTCGGCTCGGAAACATGTAGGAATTCATCAGCGCACCGAGGAATTCTTACCATTTTTTATCTGACCTTGATAAAGTTGTTATCAGAAGACACTAGCCTGTTCTATTTATCAGGTAACGTTTTATGCTGCATAATGAGAATATGTTGTGGTGTTCATGAAAAGAATGTGGAAATGTTTACGTATGTTGCGTCTTTCAGTAGCATCGGAGACATCGTTCGATAATGAAACGTCAACATAAGCAGGGATTTCCTTGACCCCTGTTTTCTGCATCCCTGATGCATTTTATTGGCCGAGGATGTGGACCCTCAAAACTTGGCGGTGCAAATGAATTATTTTCAAAAGTTTACAGCATCTTTACACTTTTTGGGAGAACCTGTGTGACTGTTCTTCATAGAAAACAGTTCAGATAATTCAGGACTATCAATACCACTTTGATCTTATTTTTAATGAAATATGTGTATGAAACTTGGGTCCCTAAACATCAACAGGGAACCCCAAAATAGTTTTAAAAGTTGGGAGTCCTGGGACCCACATTTAAAAGATCCTAGGGAAATCCCTGCATAAGTAGTTTTGTGTTGTGGCTCGGATGTGTGTATCCACTCGGTGAATGTTATCACAATTTGGTACCAGTCAGTGTGTATTGGACCAATGCAAAGCTTGTTACCTGATACTGCATTGCACTTGTATGTGTATTATGATGGCTGTAAATATATTCTTGCTTTGCTTTCGACTGTGCCAATTAACTTTTACTCCATACATGTCATGCATGGACTCTTCCATGTTTTAAAGGCCTTGTGTTTCAAATGTGGCTGTGACTGGATAAATAGGGCTTATGGGTTGTGTGACTAATGCAGATCCAGATCAGCCTGTGCATCTGCACAGTCTGATCAGGATCAGTATTTTGCTTCACGGACTGCAAATGATATATATGATCCAAACACACCATTGTATTTGATAACATTCCAAGGAGCTTGTGTGTTATTCTACTATTTATTTTAGACTTTAACCCTTACATTGCTGAATTAGATTTTGTTGTCTGCTATTTATTTTCATTTTTCCTCATCAAAAACATGATCTTACAGCACTTTGGAAATGATTCTAAAATGCTGCCAAACCATGTTTTGTTGACTGCATTCTAAGGGTTAATAAACACGGAGAGGAGACGTTTGCAGGGCCTGAAAATAGCAGCTTTTACCAGTAGGTCCGGGACCTAACAAGGAAAAAAGGTCCGAGTGGATAATCGCTAGAAAAACAGTAGCAATATGTGTCTGTTTTATGGGAAATGTCTCGTCACAACATGTGTAAATACTCGAATGAGTCACCATAAATTATCTTATAAGACGATAATCAGAATGGATTTAGCATCGCCACTGAACGATGATAGCAATTTCAACTTTATCACAGGTCCGGCGGACTTGTTGCTTGTAAAATACAAAGGTCCGACTTTAAAATGTGCAGGTCCAGGACCACGGACCAGTGCTATTTGCAGGCCCTGGTTAGTCGTGCATTTCTATTACTGTACCAGGAAGCACATTTTGTTTCAGCTTTGAAAAATAAGATATCATAATAACCCTAAATATTTGGACACCATTTGTTTTGGGAAAACCATTGAGTTAGTGTTCACTTCCCAGAATAAATTGTATCTGAATTTAAGGTTATTATATCATATATAAATATGTTCCAACCTAGACTCTAGTTGAATTAACATAAATATCATTTAATTAGTAACCATTGAATACACAAAGTGTTCGCAACGCTAGTTATTTTTCAGTATTATAAACAATTCTTTTTGACAAACCACAATTTTTTTCAGGCGACTCACAGACTATATATAGACAGCCAGTCGACTTGGTGATAAGATGGTACATATCTATAGTATTGCTTTAACCCTTAGAATGCGGGAAACGAAAATTGTCATCTGGTGATATTTATATTTTGTCTGCTTTCTCCCTTAATAATGGTTTGACAGCACTTCAGACTCATTTACAATGGAAGGATTCTTAAGTGTTGTCAAATCATGTTTTTGATGAGAAAATGGAAAATAAAACAAAGGAAAAACAAGTGACACAATTTAATTCAGCAGTGTAACGGCTAAATGCAAAATGACTGGGCTATGACTACAAGTGTTTGTGTTTTCTACATGACTACAACAGTATATTATATTATACCATTCTATCACCAAGTCGAGCACGTGTGGCTGCAGCTGGATACAGAAATACAAGTACAAGCACATGTGATGGGAAAGAATAATCTGACAATGTCTCATTATATAATAATATATAATAATATACTATATATACAGTACTGTCATTTTGATGTTTTTTTCCCGTCACCTGTGAGTACAAGTCTGCACTTAACCCTTTCATCCCTACGTAACTTCACTGGTCTATTCCGTGTTAAATGTCATACTTACTTCATAGTTAGAAAGGCGTAATTCTGTAAAATCTCAGAAACTATCACAAATGGTGCAGATCCTGATGAGCCGGCTCGAAACTGTTTGCAAACATTAGTTTATTGCTTATGGCAGTTGCGTCCAGTGCAGACTTAAATAAGCATGCACATCCGCACAGGCTGATCAGGGCCTGCACTGTTCGCCATTGCGTCAATGCGTCAAACCTGCTGCTTCAGACAAACAGTATACATCCTTATCAGGTTGAATGCTTGTACTCGCAGACCAAGAGCTAGGCTGGCTAGAAATGCTATAATCCCCATTTCTCTAGTCACGGCCACAGTTGTGCATTAACAGTGAAAAGGCTAATCACGTTTTCAGATACACTATTTTTATTATATTTCACATGATTGTGTACTGTTTATATACTGCAACATGTTTGTTTTGTTTTATAATGCTTTTGATATAGAGTATACCAGGTGAAACATGTGCTTAATTGTCACATGTACTATAGGGTATAACCGTTTGATAACACATTTTATGTAATCAAGATTTCAACGACAGTTACTTAAGTCATTCATAAAAGCTAGTACTAGTTAGTAGTATATCATTTACAGTGGAAGCTCCCCAAACCGGACACCATGAGAGGTCCGGAGGTTCACAGGGTGTCCGGTTTGGAGATGTTCCACTGTAGATCAGACATGCGAGCACTTCATGACACATTCTAGTGTTTGCAATCATGAAAAGGCATTGCAATCAGAGATACATGAGAGGAAACACATCTAAGGTAAACATCTATATTTTCCCGAGTGTCCGGTTTAGATGGGGTTCCACTGTATACTTGTATATAACACACACACAAAAAATGAAATATTCTTTGTATGTTTTGTTGAAGTACCTTTAAGGACTTGCATCAACGGTTTGGGTTAACTTGTATCATGCTTGCTAATGACTTTACTGGCTTATATTTCTTACTGGCTTGTATGAGACACGACATGCAATCTTGTACCTTACCTAAGAAGATGTGCGATTTTTCCTGAAAAATATTTACACACACTGTGATATTTTCTGAAAATGATTTTGGAAGTTGACAACATTTCGTCAACTTTCAACATCATTTAGCGAAAATATTATATTTTGAAAATATTTTTCACGAGATATCGCACATCTTCTAAGAAACAAAACCACATGTCTTCTCTCGTATTATAAGTTATTGTGATTCTACACAGTCAATATAGTGTGGTAGTGCCCGTCTGAATCTATATTCACCCGAGGGTGACTGTTGTAAATTATATTCCATGTTATGTCGATATGACAAGCAGTGAAGTGTAGGCATGTGTGTGCGCCTGGAATTCGTACTCAGACCCAGCACACACCTTAAAACATCACGGTCTTGTCTGAATTCATTGTCACTATCACATGCTTCCAATTTGCGCACATGTTGTATCCTAGACATAGCACTATGGCTTTACTATATGGGGTGCCGTTTTGGACTTTAATAGCACTTCGTGATATCATAACTTCAAATACATGATATCACCTATCTGAATGGATGATATCACCTATTTGAAGTGATGATATCACCTATTGGAATGGGTGATATCACCTATTCGACACTGAAATTGTGATATCATGCATTCGAACTGGTGATATCATCACTTCAAATGGATGATATCACCTATTTGAATGGATGATATCACCTATTTGAATGGGTGAAATCACCTATTTGATTTGAAGTGATGATATCATCCATTCGAATAGGTGATATCCTCACTTCAAATACATGATATCACCTATTCGAATGGATGATATCACCTATTCGAATGGATGATATCACCTATTTGATTTGAAGTGATGATATCATGCATTTGAAGTGATGATATCACCCATTCGAATACATGATATCATCCATTCAGCACAAACTGGTGATATCACCAATTTGAATGCGTGATATTATGTATTCAGGACGAATAGGTGATATCATCCTTTCGAATAGATGATATCACCCATTCGTTTAAATTATAAAAGAGAAAATGATTACTCCCTGTTTACAGTAGTCTCGCAGAAACAGGACTTCCAATCAAAAATTTAAGCATGCGACTTTACTATGGGATTATTATTGTTTTGTTCATAATTTAATATCTTATTGTAGAATAATTTCATAATATAATTATAATATTAACACGTTTGCATGCTTACTATTTTTGTTAGCATATTTTGCAAGTGTTTTTAACGTTAGGATTATTTTCTCTCTTTTTTTCGCAGGGAGAAATCCTTCATTTTGAAACATAATATTTCTTCCTAAAGGATGATATCACCTATTAGAAAGGATGATATCACCTATTCATTCTGAATACATGATATCACGCATTCAAATTGGTGATATCACCAGTTTGTGCTGAATGGATGATATCATGTATTCGAATGGGTGATATCACCTATTCAAATGCATGATATCATCACTTCAAATCAAATAGGTGATCTCATCCATTGTAATAGGGGTATCATCCATTGGAATAGGTGATATCATGTATTTGAAGTGATGATATCACCTATTCGAATGGATGATATCATCACTTCAAATCAAATAGGTGATATCACCCATTCAAATAGGTGATATCATCCATTCGAATAGGTGATATCATGTATTTGAAGTGATGATATCATCAATTCGAATGCATGATATCATCACTTCGAATCAAATAGGTGATATCATCAATTCGAATAGGTGATATCATCCATTTGAATAGGTGATATCATCCATTTGAAGTGATGATATCACAAAGTGCTATTAAAGTCCAAAACGGCGCCCCATATTATAGTCCAGTCAGCCTGTATGACCACCTCAACATAATTGCAACAGAATATATTTCTTTACACATGTGTTGAAGATAGCATTATAAAGAACATATCAAAAGTCTAGAACAATCTAAATAAGGGAAATCCCATAAAAATAACTTTTAAAACTGGTCTATTTGACAATAAGACGAATGACCGTTGCAGCCCACCATAGGCAAACATGTCAAATTGACCGCGTGATGACGTGTATTCGTGACGTTGTCTGCACTTAGTTTATCAAGGGTTTTAATGAGAGTATCATGAATTTCTAAAGATGCGTCTTTATTTTACATTCTTTATCATGTTTGCGGATAATATCACGTTTATATAATACTGATGTTGCTTTCATACAAGTGTAATTCCCGTGTTTTACAAGTTTATTGGCGTTGTCATGGATTTTCGCGGTTGTCAACAATCATCAAGAATCAAACATAAACAATGTAAAATCTTTATTATATATCTAATCTACCTACTCTGTCCTATGCAATAATACATGCTGATAACATTATACAAGACACGTGATTTAGCAAATAATGCTAAAAAAAAACTTGCACACT
Source organism: Conchocele bisecta (assembly GCA_029237695.1). Lineage (NCBI taxonomy): Eukaryota > Metazoa > Mollusca > Bivalvia > Lucinida > Thyasiridae > Conchocele > Conchocele bisecta. The sequence continues at coordinate 84,211,446 of CM055268.1, forward strand.
GCTAGAAAATGTTTTCAGGTCCATTTTTTTTCTCAACGTATGGTGGCCAATTTCGGACATAGCCAGTTGTTTTTAATATATATTATATATTCATTGTTTATCAATATTTTACGTATTCACTTATGTTTTGAAGTATTTTACCCCCCCCCCCCCATCCCTCCGCCCCTTCACCAACACCCGCTCAGGGGGCATTCTAATTTGCAACTGTCGGTCCATAAGTTCATAAGCGCCATAAGTTTGTAATGTAAACATTTTTGCATTAGCTCCAATATATCTGGAGTAATTTTTGTCCCATCGCATAGCGAAAACTGGATATAGGGATGCAAAAGTCGTACGTCCGTTCGTCCGTCGGTTGGACTGTCCATCATGTTTTCCATTCTGATATAACTTCTTTACCATAATATTATGACAGATTGGCTTGAAATTTCATGTGCATGTTTCTCATCATTCATCATACCAGGCGTGGTCCCCTGTGCCCAAGGTCATGGTATAAAAAGTCAAATAATTTGTTGACACTTCGTGTATATACACAATTTTGAAATTTGTCTGTGATCATGCATTGAAATATGGTGTGAATCCGGTAATTACCTTTGATCAACCGCTGTACTGGAAGGCTCTCATCGTGATGAAAAGGCCAACAGCTGTTTGCGTGATATCGTATTATGATTAGGCTGATTTCACACAAGCATGAGCTTCCTCGGAAGTATTGTTCAGCTGATGCAGGGATCTGGTCTCTCGAAACTGCTGCCAAATGCTGAACGGAAAAGCAGTAGCACGAGCGGTCATGGGTCATTTTCTAGTAGACAATGCTTTGAATTCAATCCTCGTCTCACGGAGCTTTGGTGTGCCAGGAAATATGACAGAAATGGCATGATCATTGAACCCGTCGTAAATGAGGGACCGGCTCGAATTAAAAAAGAGATTGGACAGATCACACTAGATAATTATAGTGCTGAAGCCCATGGCGACATTACTGAAGTTAGCAAAATATACGACGGTATTCTGTCCGTTAATCTTACTGTTCAGTCTATTGTTGAAAGTGATCTTCTTCACGTCAATTCACGTTTCTCTGAAGGAAAATAGTCATTGAAATAATACAGAACAGCAAGACTTTGATATGGAAATTATAGACATATTTAAGAACATTTATAAAAGCAGAGCGAACATGTGATAGCCAACTTAATTTTACACACATTATCGCTTATAATGCTTCCGTTCTTCACTGCCGCTGGCCACAATCAAAATCTGAAATCAGCGTATACATGTGTATTTGCAAATGATGCAAAACCGAGACTACCAACAACAAACTACATCAAATTGTCAAATCAGGAGCGCCAGGTAATGGGCAGGCTTATGCGCTAATCTCGTCATTGAACACGTCTTAATAAGTAAGAAGTGTAAATGCGACTTGAGATATGACTAGAGGCAAAGGCATGACACAATCACAGCAAGGATAATGGTTATTATCATTATTTTCATGCGCAGAAATAAACAGTGGTATGCAGGAGTTCTGTTGAAGCCAGTATCACACAAGTGGCCAACACATTGAATGTGGTCAAGCAAACCAAAGAGAGAGACTACAAAGACACGCAAACGTTCTCAATATTTCTTCTAGAAATAAATATGTTCAACGAAGATCATTTGTTGCGAAATATAGTTTCAGGCGTGTCATCTGATTCCTCAGCAAATGTCGACAGGGCAAAAGAAATGTTGTCGAATGTACTAAACAAAATTATCAGCAAGACTGTAATGGATTATTCGTTCAAACGATCACACAAAGCAGTGACACGTAACACAAAACCTTCAGTAAAAATAGACAGTGAAGCAATTAATGTCTATCCACAACTGCTTTTCCAACGACCGACAGTAGTTTCCAGCAGATCGTATGTGACATGTCACACGTATTTAAATACGAACTGTGCAGTATCCCGTCATCGGGATTTCTAAGACAGACAAAAAAAAAACGACAGCGTTAGCAGATGCAATATGGGCCATGGGAAACTGTTGCAACATTGAGATGGAAAACGAGAACGTGACTCATGTGATTGATTGTGGATCTCTAGTACGCCGTATTCCATGGCAACAGGGTTCTAGATGTAGATTACAAGGTGTGACACTGCATCACGGCTCTTCGGTATATGTAAGGGGCATGCTCTGACGAAAGTAATCAATGACGAACATTTTAAGGAATGTGCAGAAGTGTTTGTTGATAGCAGCACAAAGGATGGTATAGTGCGAGCTGGTGTACTTAGTAGGATTTTACGGTGGGGTTATATCAGAAGGACTAGATACACTTAGCTCCAGCAAATTTACTATCAAAGTCTCGGCAGGTACAACGTATGTACAGGTACATGCACTGCCACCCACATCAGCAGCAGCAGCAGCGACATACCACAGTATGATGGTGTACCTTCAGGTACATAACTGGATTGATTCAGAGATGAACTGGCACCACAGGTATGGGGATTGTTTGTTGTAAAACAAGATACTTCATAGAAAGACATGTTTTTCACCTGCTTCCGAAAGTCTTCTGAAGTCTTCAGGTGTAGCTGTAAACTGAATTGCGATACAAAACGTTGTACATCTTTGATGTTCCACAGGATGCTGCAAATGCATAGGTGCGGCATGCACTAACGTTACAAACCTCAGTGAGTCCGACATATTGAGTAGACTTATAACCCAACTGACATATTAATACAAATGGACAATCAAACTGAGGTGAGTGAATTATCTCTATTTCAAACTACTTGTATCATAATTTGCGCAGGAAATCTGTGACATTACACATTGAGATAACGAGTCTCCACCTGATATGTTATGTTTGCAATTTGTTGTGAATGAGCGAGTTATTTGTGCACATGCTATTTTGGCGGCCATTTTGAATTTTAATGCCAATGACAGAACAAGTCAATTCATATATAGTATCATTATCACAGGTTTTTACCTTTAGCTATGTATTTGAGCACTGTAAATTGCGCCAACAAAATATTTACAAATGATAATATGACAAAAGTAGCGTGATATATCTGTATACGACGGCCATCTTGGATTTATGCAAATTAAGCTTGTTTCCCCTGCTTCGATTTTTCTAGACTTTTAGTATGTTATCATAAACACTTCACAAACACATAGGCAAGTAAAATAGTTTCTGTTGCAATTTTGTTAAGGTTGGGCTACACATTGATATAGACTGACTGGACTATTACTACCGTTACCATGGTTACATCCATATACCTCACAGATACATACTGTAGCGACTTGACTTCAAGATTTGAAATCTGTCGATTATTGTCTAAATACGCGTCTAATGGTGCTAAACCAGCAGTGCAAAGCCAGAAATTATATTAAATAGCCTGTATGAGTTACAATGGGTGACTTGCCTATTACAATAAAGTGTTTATCGCTCCTTTTGTCCGACTACATAAAGTGTACAAAGTTTACACGCTACGGTAGCCATTTTGCCGAAGAATTTCCGGCAGAATAAATTAACTTCCGTAATTCTGTTTTTAGTCCGGCGGCCAAAGGCCGATTTTGGGGCTTAACTTTGTTTTGAATAACTTAAGTTTTTTATTACTGATTTTGCCTATGTAGACTTTCTAGTTTTAGAATCCGACTGATGACAATCTGTTACCCTTGAGCATTTGGAGAAATCTGCATAAATTCAAGATGTCTGCCACAAAGATATATTGTGCCATATAGTAATTGCATCCCCAGGAGGAAATTAAACCATCTAAGAGAGTATAGTGAATGTATTAACGTGTTGACACAAATGGGCAACTTTAAAATTCAATTCCTTACCTGCATATAAAAAAATCCAAGATGGCCGCCAATTGTGACTATTTTACATACCTTCGTCATATCAAAGAATATACGTTTTTTAATTATGTGTTTAAAACAATGAATGTGTGTTTTTTTGTAACTTTGATGTGAAATTATATAATAATCTATATAACACAAGTCCATATATGGCAGCCATATCTTGAACTAAGATACACTATATACTTGCAATCATATCAGAGCGAATTTGCATACCAATATTGTATGTAGGTATATAATTATTCCAATACATTGGGTATGTATTTAGACATATGTTTCAATCGCATTAGTCCAAGGTGACCACCAAATATCATATTACCTGATAACTAACTTGTGTAGTAAATAGCTTATGTAATTACTCCTTGATATACACCATTAGACAGCATCGGCAATAACGTAAGTATAATATGGCCGCCGGATAAGAATATAGTACCTTATAATAGGAATACAATTACATTATAATATAAGATTTAAACTCGTGCATTCAGTTAGATAGTTTGATATTGATATTGATATTGTTTTGTCTTGTCTTGCCATTCCATAGCAACATTCATACTTCTATTGTTTGCAGGGAGATATATTGTACTTTACAATATACTTGAAGGACTTCCCAATTTGTAAAAACACCAGATGTCGTCATTTATATCATTGGCTCCAAAAACTCAAATGCTCAATGTGATTTACTGAGCAAATTCGCATGAAATGGCTCCTCTAGGTAGCGTCATTAACAACTTGAGTGTCTGGATATAGCAATTGAAAAAGTACAAATGGATGATACGTCTATATATTTCTGTCACAATATGTGACTACGTACAATAACATAGTTCAGCCATCCAGTAGCTTATTCCAGTGTCTGGCTACCATTACGTGCTTTCAACCTACTTAGTACAACCACTTAGCTGATAGTATTGGCCACATGTTTTCTTTCTGTGAAAGTAGTCAGTTTCCAAAAGCGGCTATATGCACATGATGGTTGATGTACACCACTTTAATATCACTTATTACTTTGTAAGCTGCAAGTAATTGATGTGTTTTCAGACCACTATCGCCGATTTAGAGCAAAATATGTATATGATGAGGTAATGTATGTACACCAATTTTCTCTGTGTATTGTTTCAAAAATAAGCAATACAAATACTTTATTTTTGTCGAATTATTGTGTAGTTATATGCAATTTAATGAGTTTTACTTATTTAAACATATGACAGACTTCAGCACCTATGAATGCATATGATATTGCATATGATATGTAAAAAGTAAGACATGACGCCGTCAGTATACATAAATATGGATAAAATAAAACCACCATAATCACAAATATAATAATTCCGAGAAGAACATGGAGATTCTATATATTAAATACCACAGGGAGGACACAACTAATACAAATGTAATTGATAGTATATGACAGACAATCTAGTTGTGCCACTACTAAATACTCACGGTAACAAAAAAGATTATAGTACCTGTAGACAGCAATACACATGGTACACAACCATATATAGAACGTGACAAACTTCAAGGTACCATACTATGGATATGAGGCATACAGTATTCACGCAATTTAATAGACTAATATGAAAATGCTTTTTGTGTCATCATAATTATATCATTGTTTTCTTATAGTTATATTTACAATATTAGCTTTCAATTAACAGTATCCTGTTATAGAATTATTAATAAACATAGATACGTGTATTCACCGCAGTGTTAGGTGGCTAAATGTTATGTTAAATATTTCGTTTAAACCAGCCCGGCACAGAACTCTCTTTACATTAATTACGGGTTTGTGACTTCGCGCGGTACTAACAAATTATAATGTGTTCGTATGCTACCGAAGTGTGACCGTGATATTATGTTACCACCACGCATTAGGAGCGTCTGACAATTTCGAGATAAGTTTGGCAGAATCAGTTTCCATTCTTCATGTCATTTTATTGCGTAACTAAAACAGGACTATAAATATATAATGCATTTGAACCATCTTCATTTGTTTCACTAAAACAAGATGCTGTTGGATACTTTTAGTGAACACGCATGTGAAATAATTGTGTTGTCCATGTATCTGTCATTCACCGTCAGTTACCAGCTTATTAAATTGTTATAATTCAACCGGCTACTTGTGAATTCCCAGCGGTCCTACTGAGTGGTGTCTCATCTCACATCCAGTCCATAGAGAACCACAAGGACAGCAGTCCGAGTTATAACGCACAGGTTGCCGGCTTGTAGTTTGATTGCTGTACTTCTGACTACGTGATACTACCAGACAATCAGACCAAAGTAAAGCAATCAGACAAACTCAACCCTCAGCGCGTGCCTTGGTGACGGAGTAGTCCACAGTTCAAGGGCCAAGGAGGTACTTTTAACAGCTGGTACAAAATCATACAGCGGCTCTGCCCAACCAAAAGAGGATCATAACAGTAGGGTGCACGCCCCATAGCCGGCGCGTATCAATAATATCTAAAAATGGCACCAAATGGCACGTCGTCATGACATTACAAACATTACCTGACCTAATCCCCGACATAAACAAGTAGAAATTTGTTAATACATTGGCAAATTCTAGACCAATTTTCAAAATCTAAGCTTTGTTTTCTTACTTAGATCATTTCCAATCCTTGTGGCTGTGTTTCGGAGGTGATTTCCAAACTTTTTTCGTATCGACTCTGCCTCGAACCGCCGCCATTGTGATTTGCAAAGGAGAAACCAACGCAATATATTATAATAAACACACGACACATGCACAGAGGTCGTAGAGGAGCATTCGACGCAGCACAAATATGTATTCCATGATCAACTGTGTGCGGTCCCAAGAGGAAAGCAACAGTATGTTAAATATACATGTACAGGTGTAGAAAAACAAATCAATCGTAACGAAAGCTCCATAACTATTCCCCAATGAAGTAATGATAACATATATAGTAGTCACAGCAGAGAACAAACACAAATCACAACTAAGTAATGACGTACAATATACACTGACATGGCAGCAACATGCATGGCCACAATGATCAGCATGATCGCTAGCCTTTGCAATGGATGATGAACATTGGGTGTCGCCTTCGAACCTCCAGTGAACACAACAGTCCAGTGGGGTGGTTGAGCCTAGTTAGAGCGGCGTAACAAAATTCCCGCTTATATTGCCATCATGCCTCAATAATAAACATTGAGGCAATCAAAAAACATTAATATGTTGGACGAAAAAGACCAAATAGTCACAAAGAAAAATAACTACAGTATACGTGAAATATAATATTGTAAATACAGGCATAACTATAATAAAGGAAGGAAATATAACGATACAAAACTCAACCGATACAAGAAGGAACGACAGAGCTATATATAGAATACCAGGCTAGTATCTTTTGATATCAAGTTTATCAGGCAAGGCTAGGAAACGCGTAGGAATTCCGAGGAATTCCTACCGTTTCCGAGCCGAGCCCGATAAACTTGATATCAAAATACACTAGCCTGGTATTCTATTTATCAGGTAACGTTCTATGCTCGAAAATGACATTATATGACGTCGTATTCTATTGACAGAACGCAGACTTGTTTACGTTGCGTCATTACACTGACGTCATTCGGTAACGTCACGTGACGTCATCCGACCAATGGAACGTCAGTTTTCACTTCGTTGTAACCCGGATGTTTATATCAGGGCAATGCCTGATACAACACTATGTAATCAGTCAGTACGTATTCGGTCAATGCAGGGCAGGTTACCTGATAAATTGTAATACTATGACGGAACACCGTCACCAGTTCTACAGGACACTACTGTCTGTTTCACGAGTAGTATATAGGGAGTCAAAATGATACCACCTAACGGTGGTATCATTTCCCCACCCTATATACTACCCCGACCACCCCCGAAAAACTCCAAAATTGGTTAACGAGGAAATTGTCACCCGACAGCAAAATCGTGACAATTGGTGTCATAAATACATAAGTTGAAAAGAGGTCCAATTGAACAGATAAATCTCATAGGTTATATACGCCAGAAATAGAAAATCCGTGGCAAATCTGTAATGGTTTCGGCTACCCAACGAAATAGCCACCCGATAATGCGCCGTCGAGTCTCGATGGGAGCTAAAACTTTTTTATTTCTATCCCTACAAATGTGGTCGCTATGGTAAACAACTGCATGACAACGGCGTTCCTATCCGACCGCTCGAGGTTGATGAAAAATAAATTCAGATAGCCAGTTTACATACCATCGATAAGGAGAAATACACTCGGCTATACATAACAGTGTGTGTACCGTACCGTCTGTTAACCTCGGCTATAAATGCACACATTCATAACCCGTGTAATTGAAACATTGTCGTCTGATATTAAAAAAAAAAGGTGTTTTAGTTAGATATGATCAGCCTATTATTTTATGGGTGTGCCAGATATAGATAAGCAGCGGTCGGATCCATTGCTAAGTACATGACAGAGGTGTTTTGTGAACAGCCGAGTATTTCACCTTATTGAGGTTACTGTAAACTATAACGTATACACAATTATATTAAAATCGATGATAACCACATGCGGTATATAGAAATGTATGGTGGTCAGTGGGTGTCGTAACTGGGCCCGAAAAAAAGTTTTATGTTCCGTATGGAGGGGCCGTCGGAACAGCTGGACTGTATGGTGGAGGAATATCCTGCTGTCGCCGATGCAGACACGCGAATAAGCATATCACGTCCCGAGACGGGCGAGGAGATTTTTTCTCTCGTCGGCCCTCCCCTCCATAACGAGTTTTTTTATATCTTCGTCCGCGAGAATTTGTGGTCGAGCCTTGGACCGGATAGTACCCTTTAACTCCTGGTATCTGGCCATCTCTTCGACGACCATTTTGAACTCGCTATCTGATATATCGTTGTCGGCTATCGCTTTCGACACGATAACGTCGATACTGTTTTTCTTAGATCTCGCGAGAACCGCTATTCGATCGTGCTTTCGACTCTTGGCCTCTAGTTTCGGCCCACGAGTCTGGTCGTCATGCAAAACAGTCCCGCCCCCGCCGCTGTCGCACTCAAGACCACCGCGACCGGAGCGGCGACGATTGTTGACAATAAAGACACACTCCCCACCCCGCTTATAACGGATGCTGAGGCTAACGCGGTGCTCACCCCCTCTAATATATTGACCGACCGTCTATATTTCTTCGCATAACCCGTCCGCATCTCTCCCTCGTGTTGTAGAATATGTTGTATCTCGACGATCCTGGTCATCCTAAAGGATGCCGGGTCGGCCGTCCCCGAAGGTAAGTGTGGATATAGTTTCTCATCATTCATCATAAATCAAGTTGTATTAACAGTGTAACAATAGTGGAAGAAGCTGATTGGTCAGCAATTTTTGTAACAAAGTTAATAACACTACCTGCCGAAACTTTAATTGTAGTGTCATCATCGAATATAGTAAACCCTGACCTCTGCCCCGCGTGCTTGGTGATGCCAATATTCTATTCTACACCATTCAGGACGACATTCACTCGGACTTCAGCAGTGGCGTGTCCGCGAAAGTCGACCGAGCAGACCGCCATTCGAAAAATCGTCCCAGACACTGCCATGGTGTATCCCCCGTATCTGTTGCTCGCGTTGGCACCGAATGAATATTCGTAGGCCCCCTCGCTTAGTGAACCCCGCTCCTCGGCCCAAACTGTTATGACGTGTCTGCTAGCTTGCAATTTTCCCATTTGTGCAACCGCCCTAGTTAAAACTGTGTGGGACTGTGATACGCCCCTCTCCAGCCTTCTCATTGCGGCTTCATCGTATGCTGCGGCCGAGACGGGAACGTCCCGTTCTAAGTTGGAACTACCTGGACCGTATATGCTCATGATTAATATGTATATATATTATGTTTAATCGGTTATTTCGAGAACGTTCGAAATCGGGTAATAGTTATTCAACTCTCGCGCTTTATCATCTAGAATAGAAATCTTCAACTCGTGGATGTGTCCCGATTCCAAAACTTTCATCTCAGGGGTTGGGAAGTCTAAGGTCAGGGTCTCGCCATAGAAACAGTCGCTGGCGTGCACAGTTTTTAGTAATGTACTGGGAGCTCCGTCTAACGTGTTGTACGATGTGTTGTACAATTGATCCAGGTGCACCCTGAGAGTTTTCGTGAAGACGAAGTCCACCGGGTCGTCTCCGGCGTGCTCACCCGGCCCAAACCAACCCCTATTGTCGGAGTATGTTTTTTTTGTAAAACCGAGCCGCACAGCCAAATCCGGGTTGATCGTTACCTGGTTGGTGGGTTCGACGGTAAAGGTCGCGAGTCGGGTAGCCTTCGAGATTGTGAGGCTGGCTTTACCATCAAGCTCCGACGCAACAAAAGCTCCGAACTCCAAAGGCCGGGGGGCAGCTTTACACCTACTTGGCGTGGGGCCTTCACGTAGCCGAACCCTTCGCTCTCCCCCACGTTTTTCCACCCAACCGTGAAGGTGATTGATCTGAGGCCTACCCGGCGTTTTCCGCAGCAGTTGTCGATTGACTTTTGACAACTCCCATTTTGAACATTAGTGATAGTAGCAAACATAATAATATCTTTCAATGGATACCCAAGCATTTAGCTTTAACTCTAATGCAAAGTACGCGGTCGGAGGTAAATACACACAAAAAGACGTTGTTAACCACCTTGTACACCCAACTGCAACAGTTAGACCGAAAAGTGGCTTTACCACCAATTTTCCCGACATCTTTGAACAATATAGGCTGCCCAAGATTACTACGATGGAGGCCGTGAACGGGTGGAAAGCAACACCGATGCAGTTTTGGCAGAATCAGCTCAACTTCGCCGTATGGTGTGCAACGGCCGGATGTGGAGTTTCGTATCAAGACCATCTGACATCCAAGAATGTCATGCTCCGAAGTGTCTACAACTTTCACGCGTATTACACCATTAGGAGGATTATCAAAGAACTAGGTATTCCACTACCTCAAGATGACGCATGGAATCCCATTTCCAACACATACGATCGTAGGGCGTTCGAAAGACTGTGTAACGAATTTAACGTTTCAAAAGATGCGGACTGGAGACAGAAAGTATTTCCTAACAGCACTGGCCTCGGGGACGTTCTCATTCGGGGCCAGTCCGGGAATTGGTTTTAGACACGATCAATCTGGTGACCACATCGTCAGTCGGAACGCCGGGAATTTTGATCCCGCGACGATGACCTTCGGGCCGGAAGTATCTGGAGGTCAGCACTGCTGCGTCTCATCCTGCAATTGGTTACCTCCGAAACGAGCTCACATAGATTACATACAGCAGGCTGCTGAGGTCCAGGACGCGTGGGGTACATTTATGTTAGATAAGGGTATGGGGTTCACGCAGACTGGTGTTACTCGCCTCAATGACTCCATTCGGACATACGTCTGGGCCATCCTCGGCGCACAGAAGCAAACTCGCAGTTCTATACTAGGCACGGGAACGGCGTTTGACGCGCAAAAACAATTCTTGGCACTTGTAGAGGACGCCATCTCAGCTAAGGTGGACCTGGAGAAGGCGATCAAGCAGTATCAAGACGTTTTGCAGAATGCCAGCACCCCAGTAGACTATGTATTTGGAATAGGTCTTTATATGGCACCGAGCAATATGATACTACGAGACGACCCGGTTGACGTTTACAATAATCAGATCGTAATCGCCACCGTCAATCAAAAAATCGGCCACAACGGGAACGTGAACGTGGATATCATCAAGCGCACCCCCAACAGTGGAACCGATTTCATAAAACCGGAAGCACCAACCCCAATTCACGAATTGGGCCCCCCATCAAGTTCATTTGAACCCAGTGTTCCACCGAGTTCCGCTCCTGTTTCACCCTCTGCAATAGGACCAGCAAGTTCCCCCAATCGCGATTGGATTGGAACAGGGGAAAATAGTGTCACAACCCACGAGGAGGAGAAATTAGGGCTCGTCGTAGCCCTCGTGGCGGTCGGACTATTTGTGCTTTGGATTTAGGAACTCTCGGGAGGCTAAAAGTAGGAGAACGGCGATTGCCACGATTAGAGCGCAAGCATTCTCGGCGAGCCATCCGGCCGTTTTTGATAATATAGATAGCAAGAAGGAGAGGAGACCTCCGATCAACCCAGGCAGCGCGGCAGCCAACTTTCCTGCTAATTTAGCCAGGAGATTGGCGAGGGCTTTTAGTTGTTTTTTTACCCATTCTTTGGCTCCACCGGATGGAGCTGGTGCTGGCGCTGGTGCTGGCGCTGGTGCTGGCGCGGGTGCTGGTGCCAAACCACCCGTGATATATAGAACTAGAGACGATATAGATAGAATTAGGGTCGATATAATCATGGTGAAAGCTGTGAGGATGGTTACTATTGTGAAGCCCTTCTCTCTGAACAGAGTGCGAAGACGTTCACCGAGTGTCGTGTCCTCGTGCAGGATACTCGTGATTGATTCGTGGCTACGACTTAATTTTCCAGAGAGTGTCTCACGGTTAATTGAGACAGCCGCTAAGCGAGCTTCTCTTTCATCCCGCAACGACCGCAGGAGTTTGTTGATCCGCTCGGTAGATTCTCTATCGCCACAGGCTTCCCCAAGTTTTCTTTCTTCTTGCTCGATATGGTCGTCCAGCTCCGTGAGTTTGGAGAGGTTATTAACTAGTTCACCACGGCCCGTTTGCAGAACCTTATTGAGTCCCAGGAGTTCGCGAAGAGGTAACGGTGGGTCATACTTCGTGCCGTTTATTTCGTTGACCGTGGTTTCCACTGTGTTAATAGCGTCGGTGACTATACAAGGGACCTCGCTGATATCGCTCGTTTCTATAGCGGCGGCCGTCTTCGCCAGCGTTTCGTCGGTATCCTGCATGGTTTTTACCATTTTTTTAGGCACCTGCGACCGATCATCGAGCACTCCGAGAGCTCGAGCGAGGTCTGCTCCATATCGGCTCACTGAAGAGGGGTTGAGGAACTTGGTCGGGTCGTTCTTGTACGTCAGCAACTTCCAGCTATTGCCCCATTTAACCCACAGGTCTCCTCTTTTAGTGCTGCGAAACTCCAACGTGGCATTGATGCTGTGTTTAGACACTATACTCTCCCACCGTTTCACCAGAGAATCCGTTTCCCTGAGAGGAGCCAGCTCACCCTTGGAGATCCCCGCAGGAATATCGGCACCGCCCGCCCATGTCGGAGTTTCGGGTGGGGCCTCCCACGTATGTAAAGGTGTATTACCCCGATACTTCTCGGGTGTGTCAAACAAACGTGTCTTCTTCTCAGGTGTGTCAAACAAACGTGTAGTATTCTTGGGTGGAAACGAATTCTTCTTGGGTGTATTCTCGTGTGCCCACCCGGGAAACGGATACTTCTCGGGTGGGGTCTCTATGAAGGTCGTTTCTTCGAAGTCATCGAGCATATTCTAGAAGTCATCATCATCGAGGTAATCGTCTCGGTCGCCCGTAGTGCGATCGAATTCGTCCATGCCAATATCGAGACCAGCCATCTTTAATAATTATTATTATATTAAAGACAAAACCACACAGGTTTAATAGATTATGTCTTCGAGTCAATACGGTCGCAAACTCAATCCATATCGCAGACTGCATGAGCCCCTCGGGGCAAAAGGTGTGAGACAGAGTGTCGTTATTACGAACAACCCATCGACGATCGACCAGAACCAGCAGCTCTTAGTCCGCTTCCCCAACCTCGGAGCTAGCGACGTCATTATGCCGGGGACTGTTCGCCTCGCTTTCACTATTTCGCTGACGTCGACGGACGTGGACCGAACCATCGTTCAGAACCTGGGTCTCGCCATCGTCAAGAAGACTATGATAAAGATTTCTGGTAATGAGGTGATGTCGATCGATGACAGCGACGTCTACCATTGCTACCAGGACCTGTGGAAGACGGCGCAAGAGCGTGAAAATGCGGTATGTCAAGGTATTGACACCAGTAGAAATAAGAACGTAACCAGACTTAGAATCGGGGCTGGTGACAAGGCAGATAACGTTGCGAGCGATAACGCGGTCGCGGCCGCTTACGGCAACCGATTCTACATCCCGCTCGACTTTGAGTTTCTGGAGAGTCACATGTCCTACTATCAGAGCGCTTTGGCGGACCGCCTCAAATACGAACTAACGTTCAACGACTACGAGTACGACATGGTCATGATGCCCGAACTCGCGCGATTAATCGGATCCCAGTATGTCGGGCGCGTTGCCATACTTTACGACCGAGTTCTTCGCCACCGCAAGATGGCGAAAGACAAAAGAGACACATTGTGGAATATTAACGTCAACGTACCCGCCCGCTCGATGAAAGGTATACTGATGTTGTTCGAGGAGGGTCGGTTCGCGCTCGGTGCTAGAAAATCCGACAAATTCTATAACCCCAAAATCACGAAGGTAGAGGTGACGATCGAGGGAGTTCCCAATCAACTCTACAGCGCGGGTCTTCGCGCGCACCAGCACTGGGACGAAGTAAGAAAACATTTTGCTTCCGGCTCTAAGCGTTCCCCGGAGGTTGCCGCGGTTGCCAAAGACCTGCAGCTCTCGGACGTCTCCCTCTCGGATTTTCTGACTACCAAATACGCTCTATGGCTAGACATGCGAGCCAGTGACGACGACCAAATGCACGGTAGTGGACGCCAAGTTGAGAACGCTAGTGAGGGTGTGACGATCCAGATAACCAAAGAGGCGGGTGGAGCCGGGCCATTGAACGTGTACTTATATATAATAACAGACGCGCAACTCAATATAGAAAATGGCCGATACGTCTCAGCTTTATACTAATTTTAGCAATCAATACCAATTCACTATTGGAGATGCCCACTTTGCCATAATATGTGGGCAGACAGGATGCGGAAAAACGGTTTTCATCCTCGACTTACTCGAGGGCTCCTACCGCGATGCCTTTCGTCACATTGTGATCCTGTGTCCCACTGTGCGGCACAACGAGACTTATCAGCGGCGCCCGTGGATATGGACCGACCCTGAGGTATACGTCGTTAACCCCGGCGACAGGCTTCATGGTTGGCTGCGTGTCTTCTATCAAATATTCCAGGGAGAGCCCACCCTATACGTGATTGACGACTGCTCGGCCAAGGCGGCGATGACCAAAAAGAAGGACATGCTCTCCGAGCTCGCATTTTCTGGCCGCCATGCGAGGCAAAGCGTATGGATCTCCACTCAGAAGTACAACGCCGTCCTAAAGGATCTGCGCGAGCAAACGAAATGGGTCGCCCTCTTCCACTGCAAGGACCGAGACTCATTCGATGAATGTCTTAGAGAGAACGACGTTATCCCAACGCGCGAGGAGCGCCTGGAGGTTCGACCGATACTTTCGGAAACTAAGCACACAAAGTTTCTGCTAAAGACTGATCAACCAACTGCTTATAATGTAATTAATTAGTAACTGCTGAGTAAATGCTTAACAATGCTTAACAATGCTTAACAATGCTGAACAAATGCTGAACAATTACTGAGCAAAGCTGAGGAATGCTGAGCAATTGCTGAACAATGTTGAACAATGCTTAACAAATACTTAACAATGCTGAGAAAATGCTTAACAAATACTTAACAATGCTGAGAAAATGCTTAACAATGCTGAGCAATTGCTAAGAATGTGTTGCTCCGCTGCGAGCTTTATTGCGAGCATAACGGTGATCATAAGTATCTGGTGGTGCGCTTGGCAATATGTTAGACTTATGAGACTTGTAAGAATAGTTAAATTAATTTTAAGAAAATTAACAATAATGAACTGCGACGAACTTCTCGATCAGCTAATGGAAGAAACAGTCGCTCCGACTGCCGACACGACTGAAACTGTAGGAACACCTGTCAGCACGACTGCCGGCACGGCTGCCGATACGGTCCCAAAAGAAAATGAAAACGCGGCGCGTCGCGAGCGTCTAGCTGCGCTGGTTGCTGGGGGACAGTCGGAGCATTATCTCGGTAGGCGTCTCTCAGTTTGTCAGGTGGATAAGATGTCAGATGCGGAGGTCGATACAATGTATGCGCGATACGAATCCGACTTAGGTGCGGAGATGACAAAAACTCTCGGATCGGCGGCTATTCATTTGTACGCTACCACCGTTAGTATACTTCTCCCTATACCAGACACCGCGGGGTTGATTCGCGATCTAGAGACTGACCCTTTTATAGGACACACTCTTAGAACATCATGCTGCTCAATTTATCACAAGTTTGGAATGTACTTAGCTCCGCTGACAACCGCGTTGACCACGGGTAAACACTGTCTATTTGGACATATATGCCCACGAACTATAAGCCTTAATATTAATATTATAAATGATGACACAAGACACACCCGCGAGAGTGACGGAGTTGAACCCGATTGCTCCAACACAATCGAACGCGAGTGTTACTCTGCCACCGGGTGACATACCGCATATAAAAAATTCCAAAAGACAGGCGGCTGGGAGAGCGGCTGCTGCCACACGAAAAGCTAAACCAGATAAAATACTCGCCGATCTGCGAGAGGCCAAACGGTCGTTGCAATCGGAGACAGAGACAGC
This sequence comes from Conchocele bisecta, assembly GCA_029237695.1. Classification (NCBI taxonomy): domain Eukaryota; kingdom Metazoa; phylum Mollusca; class Bivalvia; order Lucinida; family Thyasiridae; genus Conchocele; species Conchocele bisecta. The sequence goes on from CM055268.1 coordinate 84,227,733, forward strand.
AAAACACCCGGTGGCAGCTGTTTCTCCCCCAATCGCTATTGGATTGGAACCGATTGCTCCAACTACCAATCTCGATTGGATCCCGTGGGTTGTTGTTGGTGGTCTGTCGGTTGTGGGCACCCTGTATGTGCTTTACCGTTTCAACAACAGGTCCCCCCTATCATCAACAAGGTTGAAATTGAAAAAACAACCCCCAACACTGTTGGATGCGGTTCCAATCCAATCGCGTTCAACAGTGTTGAGGGATGCGCCCCATTTAAACATTAAACGCGATCCCTTTTATATGCAATAATTATAATGGCTGAACACGATGGTAAAATGATAGTGAATGCGCTTTATCACGCCGTGGTGATATCGGGTCTCAGTATCGGGTATGCTCGACTATCGAAGGTGGCCTTAGGAGGGTCCGCCCCCAAATTGGACTTTACTGTGAGAGACGTAGGGCTCGTGACCTTAGATGTAGCGGCCGCAGTTTGGACCCGAGATTATCTAATTAAAGCTGGAATTCTACCCGTTAATATATGGAAATAAAATGGATACGATCGGAATAATAGTAGGAGGAGCGCTCGTGAACGCATTGGCGTTCAGCGGCAGCAACTTTCTATTCTCTAAACTACAAAACTCGAACGCGGATGAGGAGCGCGAGCGTCACGATTTAGCTGTAGAACAACTCAATAGCGCAAAGGAAGCGTGGTCACAAAAACGAACCGCCCATCTCAACTGGGTCAACGAAGAGCTTCGCCGCGAGAATCACACCGCGCAAACTTTCCAGAACGTTGAAGAAGCCAACCGCGAGTACGAGCTGGCATATCCGCAGAGAAGTCTCGATCCAATGAAATTGGGACTAGATCGCGAGCCCCAACTTTCAGATTTCTATGTACCGTCAGAGGCCCAAAAAGACCGCGAGATCGCGTTCATCGTCGTGGGAATGGCTGCGACGGGTCTCGTCAGCTACTATATATTCAATCGAGATTGAAATCAGCAATTGAACTTGTTTAAATATATATATATAACGATGTTAGTTGACGATCTTTATTACGCTTTGATCGATGTAGGCTACACGGCCCTTAAACACCGTATAGCTGGCACAAAGGGTATGATCCGTCTGGCCCAAGATTCTCTCGAGACGTGGCGCGAGGACGAAAAAACGGCCACACTTTTCGCAAAGCGGATGTTAGATTCCCCCACCAATCCTGGGGGGTTGGATTCCTCCGAGTTCCTTCAGAACTTAACCTCCAAAATCAATCGCGATTGTACTTCCAACAAAGGTTTATTATTAACGACGCAGTTACCGGACGAGCTGACGAGTGCATGTTGGAGATTGTCCGATATATTAGAATACTTCGCATACGATGAACACGCGCAAACTTGATACCAAACTAACGCGCAAGCTGGCGAATACGTACTATAGCCCACGCGGCTACTGGAAGAACCTCGCGGCGGCGACCAAGGTTTCCGAAAACGCTGTCAAGGAATGGCTCAAGAAGCAGGCCATCTGGCAGATCTATTTACCCCCGCCTCACAATATTCCGCGCCCGAAATTCGATGTGCCGGTGCCGAACCAAGTTCATCAAGCGGATCTCCTTTTTCTCCCTCACGATCGCGTCGGTCGCAAGACGTACAAGTACGCGCTGACAATCGTTGACGTAGCGAGTCGTTATAAGGGGGCTGAGCCGTTGGCCACTAAAGAGTCTAAGGAGGTGGCCGAGGCTCTTTCCCGAATATATAAAAGGAGTCCTCTCAAATGGCCAAATCTTCTCCAGGTCGATCCCGGCCGCGAGTTCATGGGCGCGGTCTCTCATCTATTGTCTAAGCACAAAGTTTCTGTCAGACGCGGCCTCGTCAACATCCACCGGGACCAGGGGATCGTGGAGCGCTTCAATCGAACCCTGGCTGAGAGACTGTTCGGACACCAATACGCTAAAGAACTTGTAGACCCTCATTCGCGATCGACCGAGTGGGTGGCCAGACTGCCCGCCGTGGTCTCCGCACTGAACGGAGAGGTGACCAGATTGATAGGTAAGAAGCCCGTAGATGCTATCAAGTTTAAAAGGGTGACGACCAAGCCCTCTGCCGTCTCGCGCGGGCGACCCGTTGGTTTAGAGGAGCAGCAATCGCCGATTGCACTTCCATCGGATATTGACGTCCGGTACCTCTATCAACCGGGAGAGCTCGAAGGTGACAGCCGCCGCGCGACTGATCCCGTGTGGTCTCTCAATGTATATCATCTAGATCGATCTATTACCAAACCCGTGCTCTACTATTTGGATGATGGGCCATCTCGAGGGTTTGTTCGCGAAGAACTTCTTGCGGTGCCTTCTGACACCCAGTTACCCCCGGATCGTCAGAGTCTTTAGATTGCTAATTTTCTTAAAATTAATTAAAGAGGTTCCGTATGTATTCCGTCTGATAACACGCGTCTTTTATCATAGTACGCCGAGAGTCCTAATTTTCGTTGACAGTACGTTTTCATAACACCGTCTTTCATTTTAAATCCTCTATTTTGCGCTACATCTATAATGTGTTTTCCATCTTCTGTAGTTTCACTTAGTACTCGTTTATATCTATCCCAATTTAAATTGTTAGTTCTCTTGGACATTCCTTTCGCAGAGTTTTTATTAATTGAATTAAATTTTTCTACGAAATAACACTTACTAGATAACGCTATCGCCCTATCTCCGCTAAATTCCATTTTGAAAAGTCCTGGCTCTCTTTCGCTCCATTTATCCCAAGCCAACCATTTCTTTTCTTCTTTTTCAAACTCGTCTAGTAAGTTAGGTCTAATAAATTCCTCTATCGTTTTTCCACTAACTCCTATATACATACTATCCGTGTCATCTGTATTAATTCAAAGTCTTCTCTTTTTACGTATTTGTCTAGAAATTCGTAGTAAAATTCCAACATTCTCAATTTAGCTAGTTGATAAACCGCTATTCCACAATGGAATGGTCTCTTTACTGAGCACCGGGGTTTTCTTGAAGATATTTCGTACGCATCTCCTATCTCTTCCAAATCATCAAAATACGCGGATCTTAATGCTTTGTCAACACAGGTTTCGTCTTGTGTATATGTCGTATTTAAATGTCTCTCCGTTGCCTCTATCATTTTTCCACAACACGAGTTTCCTAATAATTTCATTATGTCAGCCACCGGTTTCTTATTCGGTTCTACATCCCCCGTTCGTCTTGCGGCTGTAACTTCTTTAGCGAACCATTCGAAGGGCTTACCACTAATATAATCTGTAACACGATGAACTCCCGTTATTTCTAGGCCGTGTTTTAAATACCATTTCAACAGTGGCGCGTACAGCAATACTTTAGTGGCCGACATAGATCCCACCAATTTTCTTCCATTTCCTCTAGTTCTGCCAGTAACATTTAAATATTTTAACATGTGTGCGGGAACTTCATCAACCTCTACTTCTCTGTTTATAAAAAGTGGAGACATTTCAGAAAACTTATCTTTTAAATTGTGTGGAACTTCTATATCCACCTCCGCAAACCCAAACCAGTCTCCGGATAAAACTCTTTTACAAAACTTTTTAATAAGTTTAGGATTATGTGGGGAATCTATATGATGTATAGTTTCTTTCCCACACGGCATCTCTTTATTTAACGTAGATAAATATAACGCGTTTGCGTCGTACCCCAAAACAGCCTTGCAAGGTTTGGAACCCACTCTAATATTTGAAACACCGGCTTCTGCATATCGTGTAAATACTATTGATGGACCACCAACTAGAGCGTCTTTCATCATTTTGTATGTTTCTTCTTTCGGTGCGCATAGAGACAGGTCAGGTCTGATCTTTTTATCAAGGTGCATAGCTAGACACCTGAACAGACAAAGATCGTCATTATACTTATCTAAAGAATACATACCTTTTCTATTCCTCAACCATTCTGGAAGTTCTCCTCCTGCTACTTCTTTGGATTGTAGTCCCAAATCTATTACCCTACTGCCCTGTATTAACTTTACAAAAACCTCTACCCATCTTACAAACTTCCACTTTGTATTTGGTCTGTCTATTTTATTGGACATTATTCGTGTTTGCTCCTTATCTGACAACCATTTTTTAACGGTTTTCATTGATGATAGTGGTTCGCTACCACCGAGATTTTTGTGAAATATTATAGTTTTCCATTTTTAGTTTCCTCCATATGTTCTAGCTTGTAAGAATATGAATATCTCAAATAAAAATTTGTTGTTAGATACGGAGCGATTTTATCGGACATGCGTTCAGACTCGTTAATGTCAATGTTTTTACGAAAGGATAATGTAACTACCCGTCTTCCATTTTCTACCTTTTCCAACGTTTCATCGTGAGCCCCCAATATTTCTTCACCTTTTTCCACTATCGCGCAAACTATAGATTTTTTCTTATTATTTGGGTCGCCTGTGCGTCTAATTTGGGATGTGCTTGAAGGTTTGATTACACTGGCCCTTAACCCCGCAATACTTTCTTTTTGAATTCTGTTACCAACTTCCTCCGCTAGTGAGAGGTCTTTAAAGGCTCCTCGTTTGTGGGCGCGGGTAAACCGCTTCATAAACGCCTCATTCTTTGTGGAGTTTATCAGATTTGTCAACCCCCTAACTCCCAACCGTTTACTATAAGTAATCCCTAGAGATTCGGCTTCTCTTCTCAAACTTTCGATTTCTGACGTTATCATATTTTCTGTATATAACCTATGAGATTTGTCTGTTCAATTGGATGAACATGATGTTTTTTTCTCGTCCAATTGAATATAAACATATACATATATATACATAATGGAGTGTGCGACTTGTTGTAAGACTTTTGCGTGTAAAGACTATCTACGAAGGCATCTATCGAGACGTAGAAAATTTCCTTGTGTCGCCCCACAATTTCAATGCCCCAGATGCCCTTGTAAGTTCGTTAGTGCCCAAACTAAAGGTGAACGCGGTAGACTAGAGCTGGTAGAATTAGTTGCCGATCTACGGAATAAATTAGCTATAGTGGAGGAGGAAAATGCCGTGTTGAAAAATAAACTATCACGCGCGGACGTATAGAATTATGCAAAATCCCCAATTGAACAAAACATTTTTTTTTTTTTAGGAATTCTGCAAAATCCCCAATTGAACAAACATTTCTCTTTTTTTTTTCTTCTGATAATTAATTCGGCGGCCGGCGCATTATCGGGTGGCTATTTCGTTGGGTAGCCGAAACCATTACAGATTTGTCACTTTATATTTCTGGCGTATATAACCTATGAGATTTATCTGTTCAATTGGACCTCTTTTCAACTTATGTATTTATGACACCAATTGTCACGATTTTGCTGTCGGGTGACAATTTCCTCGTTAACCAATTTTGGAGTTTTTCGGGGGTGGTCGGGGTAGTATATAGGGTGGGGAAATGATACCACCGTTAGGTGGTATCATTTTGACTCCCTATATACTACTCACGTTAACCTGCCCAACTTTTACACCTATTTAAACACCCTAAAACTCTTATTTTTTGGCATAAAATCATTTTTCAGCAAAATTTAGCAATGAGCCATCTTTTTATTTTTTGAATTTCGGTCCTATGATGAAGTAATAGCCATACATCAAGAATTGAATGCAGGGTTGCAATGTTAAAATGTCACGTGCGGTCAGATTTTCAACATTTTTCTAGCATCGAACTGCTTGCTGGATTTCATCATTAAAAAAAAAAAAATAACCTTGTATTTATGAGAGCAAATATTGCCAGGTTGAAAAGTAAAGGAATCGAGCCTCCATTTCTCGGTGTTCGTACAAGAATTCCAGAAGAAAATGCAGAGAATTTGGTAAAAATACAACATGAATTGATGTCATCATCATCTGCTACAGCTTTCGTATCTATTGACAACGCCAAGCTGAGGTTGGCACGCTGTTCCTACCACGCAAAATTAATTGCACATATCCTTGCACATCGACACCGGTGTAAATCTACATTCTCTAATGGTATGACTTGGAAACACCATATATACGTCATTTCCGGCGAAAGTATACAGTCACTTCCTGTGAGCCAGTTTCTTTGCCGGACGAATTTCCGTCGGACAACTTGGTTTACTAAATGCTGATTGGTTGGTGAAGGTCACGAGTTTAATCGAATCAAGTTCGTTAGCATTCACAATTTACAATACATTAGGACGTATTAGCAATAGTATCAGATCGACTTGGAACCTTATGGATGAATGATATTCGCTAAATATATGAAGATTAAATGATTAATTGATATATTTTAATGCAAATTGTTTAAGTTATATGCCAGAAAATGATGTTAATAAACAAATGTATTAAGAATTTGTTTTCAGTTCGCAATAATAGTTGTTGTTGTTGTTTACCGGAAGTGATTATTGCAATAGTAGTTTCTTGTTTTATTGTCAACAACTAAAATTCGGTGAAATGAATTTATAAGGCAAAAGCCCATCCATGACTGTTTATTCGAAATAACTTTGTTATTAGACGGATTTTCTTGAAATAAAAAGTAGGCTCATTTCTAAAAAATAGTCTTACATTGTTTTATATAAAAAATAAGCAATTTGGAGTGTTTTTATAGCAATAAATCTTGGGCAGCACTTCGTGGAACAGACAATCGTACATAACAAATAAGCACTTCAATTTAAAAAGAAACAAAGTCTGTATATGATGAAAAAATACTTCAAAGAAGCAAATATGTGCTCAACAACAACTAAGCATCATTATTTGGAGCAGAATGGAGTAACTGTATTAATAGTGAATGAGTGGTAGTCCAATGACACGACTATCCATGCCGATTTTCTGAAATACTCTTCACTGAGCATGCTGAGTGTCATGGCTACCAGTCGCTGTGCAAGGAAAAAGGTAGGGGTACTCATTGATAATAATAGACTTGTCAAGGACCAGTTCAGCAGACGTATCTTCTGGTGATAATTGTTTGTTAGTGAATTCAGACGAGCTATGCATTTAATACAATGCACAAGTAAACTTATATATTGATAACGGAAGTTAATTGACTTAGAGATGACCATTGCTGTCAGTAATGCCAATATAATTTGAGACCGTGCAGGTGCAAATGTTATACATTGTGTAGATATATTGCGAACTAACAACATACTTGTAGTCTGCTTCTGTTTTGAACGCTAGTGAAACTTTTAAACTAGCGACTGTTTGATCCTCCACATTGTAAATTTAGCAAATGATTGACATTCTATGAAGAATGTATCCACATAATAGCAATATACTGAATCCGAGATGATTTTGAATCATAAAACTTTGTTTATTACCTTCATTATTAGTCGGAATCTTGATAAAAAATAAATATTAGAAATACACATCAATTTTAATGTCTACTGATTAATGAATTAACTTCCGTTACCATCAAACCAATATACGACGTTACACATTTTCAATGACATATAATGGATTATATCTCGGCATATATGCCTATAGGTATAAAGTAAAGTGGCGTTCAGTTTTCAATAGAGTATAATTGCAACATCCGGTTATATAGAGTGAATGGACAAAGTACGTTTTGTTGTGAACCTTGACGTTCAACTTGTTTTGTTCATATGTATGTGCAAATATTTCTGTTTAAGAAAATTTAAATGTTAATAAAGCACAATACTATTATTAGGTGTCCATTAATTGAAATTCAGATAGTTTGGTTAGTTCGAAATTCCACATATCTGTCTAAAGTAGATGTATGTACTGTATGTAGGTTTTTAACTTCCGTTACTTTTTAATCTTCATCTTCTGTTCGAGTCACCATTTTAGACTGGAACAGATGTAGCATATTTAATGAAAACGTACGTATTGCCGGGTGCTTCTTATAATATTTTGCGGTAGTAAATCATAAAATGTTTGGACAATTAATAATATGCACTGTAAGCGGTATGATGTGTTGAATAAAGTTTTCATTAAACAAAGTGCAGTGTATACCAGTACGTGCATATTTATCCTTGACGATACTGGTGATGAACACATACTAGTTTCAAGTAAGTAAATGTAGTTTAAGGCATTTGTGTCGTTTTATACATATATTGCAGCTTATACGTGGCATTTTCGTCTGCGGACGTATGCATGTATACTCTGTTCACTTCCGTTACTTTGAAAAACGAGGTAATTATTATATAGGCCATTTTAGCCTACTAAGAATAGGACTTGCTGGAAAAAAATAAATTCTGTATAATGGTTCGTCTACAGAATGGAATGTACAACAAGAGTTTTCGAAGAGATCACTTTTGAAGTATTGTATGGGGTATATATGTCCATAAACCCCTGGAATGACACGATAGCGCGAGGGAAATATTTGAAATCTACATCGCATTTCCTGCGTTCTGCCTTCTGGCGCATTTTGGAGCAAAAATATTGACACTGTCACAGTATGTTTAGACATGATTTTTGATTGAAAACGTTTAAATTTTGAAACAATAAGACAACGACCGTAGAAACGTGCATTATTGATCATAATTCTAATTAAGATTTAAGCTGTCTTTTAACAACATATTGTAAAGTTGAAGTTTAAATAAAAATAAAATGTGTTCTAGGTCGGCATTTTCAAAAATTAACATATCTGAAAAAACCAAACAGATTCTGTATGGTCTATACACACTTCCTAATACAAGGTTTGACTATGTCCATCCGTGGGCAAACGATTGTCGTGGCACGAGGAAACTGATTGAACCCCAAGGCCGTAGGCCGCGGGTTCAAACAGTTCCCGAGACATGGTCGAACGTTATTGTTCAGGCCCGTAGTACGGGGCGCCAAGTGGGACATGGCTCAATTTTGTCAACAAAATTCATTTTTGTGCCACAAAATTCAATTCTGTGTCACAAAATTCACTTTTGTGCCACAAAACTCAATTCTGTGTCACAAAATTCAATTCTGTGTCACAAAATTCACTTTTGTGCCACAAAATTCACTTTTGTGTAACAAAATTCAATTCTGTGTCACACAATTCAATTCTGTGTAACACAATTCAATTCTGTGTCACAAAATTCAATTCTGTGTCACAAAATTAAATTCTGTCAATTCTGTGTAACAAAATTCAATTCTGTGTCACAAAATTCAATTCTGCACACGCATGTAAGAAGGACTACCATTGGTCAGAAACTGCACTGGAGAAATGGGTCACGGTCGCCGATCTACACATTCAATGTCGATGATTCATTTCATTTATTGTGTATCGCAAGGTACATCTGCCCCAGTTAAATCAATAATACACGCACTGTGGCCTGTGTTCTGACTGCTGTCTGTGTTTATAAACAGAATGTGTGTATTGGGCAATTTGAGGAAACCATTTGTGGTATTTGTGTAGATACCATGGATACTAAGATGGTGTATACTGTAAATAATGCATGTGGACACATAGTTGCGAACACGTAACTTCGCAACTAGTAGACACAGATCCAATACCATTTGTTTCACAAGGTTAGATCTACTGTTAGAATACGACGTCATCTAATGTCATTTTCGAGCATAAAACGTTACCTGATAAATAGAATACCAGGCTAGTGTATTATATCAAGTTTATCAGGCTCGGCTCGGAAACGGTAGGAATTCCTCGGCAAGCCTCGGAATTCCTACGCGTTTCCTAGCCTTGCCTGATAAACTTGATATCAAAATACACTAGCCTGGTATTCTCTGTTATTGGGCATGCTCTCAGGTCTAGCTATTCCCGCTACTTTATGTTTGACCCTGTTACATAATTGAGGGAACATTCTGAATATTTTTCTTATTTCTCCTTCAAAGTATATATGCTTATATGGTGTGACCACTCGTTTGTAATCATAATATGACCAAAATAACTGTCCATAAAGAAGTATAATATTGATATATTGTGTTATATTTTCGCATTGAAATATTTAAACCTGCAAGTGTACTCCACCATCTAGTAAAATGGACTAAGACCGATCTCAACCAATCAACGTAGAGATGACATAGACTATCCTACGCAAACTAATGTTTGTGGACAAAACTGACTTTTGTGGACAAAACTGAATTCTGTCCCACAAAACTGAATTTTGTTCACAAAACTCAATTCTGTCTTACAAAATTGAATCCTTTATAACAAAAATGAATTTTACATAATTGGATTTTGTGATTTTTAGTGTTACAAAACTCAATTTTGTTTGGACAAAATTGGTTTTTGTATCAGAATTTTACATAATTGGATTTTGTGATTTTTAGTGTTACAAAACTCAATTTTGTACACATAATTAACCTGTCCTGCATGGCGCCCCGTACGTAGCGGTGTGTAAAATAATGCCACGGCATCCTTTTTAGCGGGAAAAAATCCACTTAGAGCATGGATCATGCTTACATTTAAATACATTATTGCGTTGTTATTGGATGTTCAACGCATGAAGCTGACGAAAAAAAAAAACAGGCCAAAATAATGCCACGGTAGCGCCGTGCTGCCGTGGTGGCCGCTACGGCCCTGTTGTTACATTTCCGTTGGAAATATCATGCAATTTGATCATATATATGCAGTACCTTTGGTACTTTGATAACTTGTTTCATTCAAACAACTATTTACACACACATATTCCGGGGCCGCAGTACACGTCGCGTGATGCAGCCGCATCAGTTTCAAAATTTCAGTGTGACCGTTGTGAACTGGCCTGGTGACGTAATACTGCATTCTAGTAACGTCATGAGACACATGCACTACGTAGGTTTTGGCTTGGCCCCGGAATGAGCATTGTCTACAGCCATGGTCAAACAGCACGTGCTGTACGTCTTAACATGGCTGTGAGCAGTGTGGTGCCCGCAGTCATGTAACACTAGTGGAACAGATACGTAGATCACGTTTTTCAGACAAGGCTAGGAAACGCATAGGAATTCCTGACTAGTATGTTTTGATATCAAGTTTATCAGGCAAGAATGTAAGAATTCCTGTTTCCGAGACGACCCTGATATCAAAAAGTGCTAGCCATGGTATTCTATTTATCAGGTAACTTTTTATGTTGGAGGTTGGGCACATATAACATGGTTTGGTCTTCATTGAAAATAACTTTACGGTGTGTGCGCCATTCAGCAGTCATGGTATGCCGTTCGACCAACGTAACGTTGGCAAAAGCTTTCGACCTCAGGCCAATAATGCTTCTGGTCGTCCACAGCACATTGGGGCAATATGTTTTGACTGTTCCCCGAATGACCATGCAATAACTGTTTTATTACTCGACCTGTAGTATTCTCTATGTGAAATAACAGTTTTATTACTGAACCTGTAGTATTCTGTATGTGATACAATGAACGTGATTTTGTGGTGCATAGAATTTGATGACATAATTTTTGACAAAACGTCATGACGTCATGATTTTCTGGGATGAATATAGTTTTGACTATTCCACGGGCACGCAGCACTATTAACCGGGCACGCGGAACTGAGGGAATTAGTCAAAACTATGGAATATCAACTTATATAGGGAGTTGGGTAATACAACAATTTGTTATCAGTCAGTGTGTGTTTGTTCAATGCAAAGCAAGTTACCTGATAAGTATAAGTAGCCGTGACTGGAGAAATAGGGCCTATGGGTCTTGCAACCAGTGTAGAACATCCAGATCAGCAACTGTGTCACAGGGCGAGACCAGGTGTTCGAGTCTACATTTTTATCGCCCTGTGACAATTGGCAGCTAATGAGGGACCGTGACTGATATAAATATTCCGAGATCATCCCACAGATGATCACTGTCCCACAAATATGGAATTCTGGGACGTATTTCAATTTGGCGGGGAGTATATCACGGTTGATATGTAACTCGCTATGGGGAGGGAATGTGTATGCGTGCCCGGTTAGCTCAGTCGGCAGAGCGATGGTACGGTTCCCGGTTCAGCCGGTGCACATTGTTCTACCATAGCGAGTTGCATACCATCCGTGACGCAACCGCACATTCTGATCAGGATCTTCACTGTTCGCCATTCCACCAATGCCTGCTTCTAACAAGCAATATAGGTCGTTATCAGGCTACAGGAGTGTGCTATTTATAGGTACATACCCACTCAGTAGGCACACAATGTTCTTTATAGGAATTAAATAAGTGTATAATTGTGTCACTATTCCACCAGTTCTAAAAATTACGATTCCTACTTATTACTGATAGTGACGCGCGGTGGTATCAGGCTATTTTCATATGCAAATGAGTCATTGTATGTTTTAATTATTTATCAGGGCTCTCAATAAGTTTCCAAGTAGCAGGGTAAAATCTAAAAGTAGCCAGGTTATTGAACGAGCGAAGCTTGTTCGTCGAGTAAGCGAAGCTTACGAGATGGCTAGGGGGGTCCGGGGGCATGCACCCCCGTAAATTGTTTGACCTCTAGACTCAATTTCCTGCATTCTGGTGTCTTTTAGAATCAATATTTGCACCTATATTTAGTCAACTTTTGCCAGAAGTAAATTACATGTTCATTAATTCTGCCATTTTTGGTGATAGAAATTGAGAATATTGGTTCTAAACGACATAAAAATGCAGGAAAGTGAATGTAGATATCCAGGCGTGGGTATAGGCGGATAAATTCATTATTAGCACACGATCAAAGTTCGATTTTTCTTCTTTTTATTTTTTTTTGTTACTGAGAAAGTAGCCGGTGCCGAATGAGGAAGTTGCCGGGGGAAATCCCCGGCCCCCGGCCCTTATTGAGAGCCCTGATTTATACTAATGCAATGTGTCACCTGAAAAAATAATATTTTCGACAGATTATAAAGTATGATCATTGGACATCAAACAATAAATACAGAGAATAAATAGTAATGTCTGTTAACATTTTAAGGAAACATGGTTATCGCCCCTGATAGCAGTGTGAAAATTTTAATCTGATATCAAATGTATAATAATGCCAATCAATACGTGGTGTAATGGTCAATGAATGTTTATTTTGCCAGAAAATATCTCAGATGATATCTCTGATATAAAGAACATTTTGTGCCTACTGAGTGGGCATGTACCTTTAAGCACGAGCTGCTCCGGCCACAAATCCCATAGCCCCATTTCCTCAGTTACAGCCACATATAAGTGTAGTAACTTGTGGCAGGGAAGCTCTGGTTGCTGATTGATCTAGCTGATCTTCTCAAAACCACTTGCTTAAAACCGTTTGCCAAGTAACATGTTACTGTGCTAATATCACATTTGTGACTGTGACTGGAGAAATGGGACGTTTGGTTTGTGTCGAGTCTGCTTCCTGGCCTGCTAGCTCACTCTAGTAGACGGATAATGCTCTAAAATGTTTGCTATAAGCATGACACGTGTGCGACTGACTGAATATCGAACAATGCAGACCCAGGTCGGCTAGCATATGCACTGATCACTAGGTCCACAAGCCCAATTTCTCCAGTTACAACCACATTTAATCTTATTATATACCTGCAATAAGCATTTGAAATTGTTGCTTTTTTGTGCAATAGTTCAACGATGGCCATTTGGTTAATATCATAGTAATATGAGAAAACATGTTTAAACACGAAACCGGGTCGACGTGACGTAAGACTTAAATTTGATGTCAGTAAACGGCAATGGTGGGAGTTGGCTATGCATTGATGTTATAGGCGTAAAAGCCGCAATCTATTGATATTTTTTCACAGTGCATGACATGTATTTGTTACCCAACCTCCTATATATATTGGAATTCGTTAGTTTTGACTGTGTTCATCATTTTTAGCTCGACTATTCGAAGAATAGTTAGAGCTTATGTAGTCACTCCGGCGTCGGCGTCACAGTCACGCCTTGGTTAAGGTTTTTAGTCAAGTTTGTATATGCAATACTCCTGGCCCTACATCCACCATACTTGGACAACTTCATCTCCTAGTGATGTACATCAACAACCCCTGACCTATATTTGACCTTGACCTACATTTAACCTTGAATTACTTAGTTAATTCCCCTTGGTTAAGGTTTTTAGTCAACCTTGGTTAAGGTTTTTAGTCAACCTTGTACATGGAATACTATTGTGCATACAGACACCATATATGGACAACCTTTTCTCATAGGGATGTACATCAATAACCCCTGATCTATATTTGACCCTGACCTACATTTCCTCTTGAATTACTTAGTTAATTCCCATTGGTTAAGGTTTTTAGTCAACCTTGGTTAAGGTTTTTAGTCAAGCTTGTACATGGAATACGATTGTGCATACATAAAACATTTTCTCATAGGGATGTACATCAATATCCTCTGATCAATATTTGACCTTGACCTACATTTCCTCTTTAATTACTTAGTTAATTCCCCTTGGTTAAGGTTTTTCGTCAACCTTGGTTAAGGTTTTTAGTCAAGCTTGTACATGGAATACTAGTGTGCATACAGACACCATACTTGGACAACCTTTACTCATAGGGATGTACATCAATAACCCCTGATCTATATTTGACATTGACCTACATTTCCTCTGGAATTACTTAGTTAAGATTTTTAGTCAAGCTTGTAGATGGAATACTCCTGGCCCTACACCAACCATACTTGGACAACTTCATCTCCTAGTGATGTACATCAACAATCCCTGACCTATTTTTGACCTTGACCTACATTTAACCTTGAATTACTTAGTTAATGTCCCATTGGTTGAGGTTTTTAGTCAACCTTGGTTAAGGTTTTTAGTCAAGCTTGTACATGGAATACTATTGTGCATACAGACACCATACTTGGACAACCTTGTCTCATAGGGATGTACATCAATAACCCCTCACCTATATTTTACCTTCACCTACATTTAACCTTGAATTACTTAGTTATTTCCCCTTGGTCAAGGTTTGTACTCAAACTTGGTTAAGGTTTATAGTCAAGCTTGTATATGGAATACTCCTGGGCCTACAGCAACCATACTTGGAAAACTTCATCTCCTAGTGATATACATCAATAATCCCTGACCTATATTTGACCTTGACCTACTTTTGCCCTTGGATTACTTAGTTATTTCCCCTTGGTTAAGGTTTTTAGTCAAGCTTGTATATGGAATACTACTGGGCCTACAGCAACCATACTTGGAAAACTTCATCTCATAGTGATGTACATCAATAACCCCTGACCTATATCTGACATTGACTTACATTTAACCTTGAATTACTTACTTAATTTCCCTTGGTTAAGGTTTTTAGTCAACTTTGGTTAAGGTTTTTGTGCAGGCCGCGGCCACCTTGTTTGTCAAGCTATGTGTACATCGACAATCCTCGTAGTCGAGTTATGCTGTTCTCCTACAGCTCTTGTACTACATGTAAGGGCATATCGTGTTGTTGAAGCAGTTTTAAAAGCACAAATACCAATATACTTCAGACATTTAATACTTCATAGACGACTAAATGTTTATCAATCCATTTTATTAGGAATATGATGTACATAAACCAACATGGCCGCCATTTTACACAAATGCTATGAGTGGGGTGGGTGGTGGTCGGGCGAATGTGACGGCGTAAATTAATGGTAGGGTGTTCCTCCTAACAGGAATCACGATTTGCCTGGTTTGGCCTTCGGGTACGTTTTTATCTTTGGCTCTTTTGTTGCCTGGGAGTTGAATTGGGTTATTGCCCATTATAAAAGTAGTAAGATTATTACTTACTCATCCTATTGCTTTTGGGTGGGGCCAAGTGATTCTGGTGTGGCGAGGACCTGGCATCAGATCAGGATTATTCTGATTTCAGGGCTGAATATATAGTTTTGTTATTGTACATATTCAGTTCTGATTTTGGGATACCCCCACCCTTTTGTACATGTACTTGAACATGTACATGTACTTGCACAGGTAATATATGGGATTTAGTACTAAACCCATTGACCCGGTCTTAAATGACCTTAGCTGTTGATAGGCCGTTAAATCCCAACAAACAAACAAACAAATTCTATGAATTATTTAACGAAACAGGCACGTACGAGCAATTAAGTGTTGACACCACACACATATATAAAACTAACATAGTCCCAAGGTGTTTAGCATATTGGTATTAATAATAATACGCAACAAAAAACATAACATTTGTGGTATGAAGGTGTGATATTGCATATACAATATAGCCGACCTTTTCAAATGCATATCCAGTTTCTGGGATATTTATATGCAACGTCGTTGTTTCAGCAGCCACAGAATGGTTAATGCAAACGCAATTCTGATATGTGATAAATGACATGCTATACACTGCTTATAGACCAATTTCACGATAAAAAGAGAAGTGTGTAAATCCACAATGGGCGCCATTTTAATACGAATTTTGTAAACTATACTTATAACTTTGATATCAATGTCGGTACAACATTCCCGTTTAAAACTGCAAAGATCACACGTATTTTATACACATTCTTTGATCTAAAGCTTACTAAAAGCATGAAAAGGAACATACACATATTAATTTGCATATTTAAGATATCCACCATTGTAAAATAATGAACACAATTCATATGACAAATTCATATTTAAGCGAAATTATGTAATATAGCCAATTCCTATAATATAACATACAACATGCATGCACTTTCAGCGACAATTTAACCTATACGCAAAATTACGGCCAAATCAGACTAAACGAAAGTTAGACTTGTCCACATTACACAACTGTTGTACACTGTTCTGTTATTACACTTTGTGTGCGTACACATGCAATATAGATGACAGTCAATACATCCAACATTTGATATGAATACCATGAGTATATGAGTCTGACATACCTGTTTGAACATGTAGCGAACATTATATATCACTTCATTCAGTTAATAGTTTGTCCTTACTCATTGCTTACTTTATCATGTGTGTTTTGATCAGTAACATGACAAAGAATGTCAAGATACCCACGAATATCGCCGATCACGACTATCAAAACAACGTATACCAAGCGGTGCACGTTCGATTTCTAGCTGATTGCATGAGTGTGTATGTGTGGGACCGTGTACCGCTAATCATGGAATCCATTTTATTGCCCATTCAATACTCGACCTACCTGTGCGTGTTTGGTACACTGTCCTTATTTTCCAGGCCAGGAAGTTGAGCTCGGTCTATCGGATGTATTATTTTCTATTCTCCATGCACATGCATGCTTAACCGAATTTATGTGAATCAATATATGTCTTAGTTGTAGTGCAGATGGGCTATTAATAATTACAACCCAAATTGGAATGGATATGCAATTCGCTCATGTAGCACATTAATTGACTTACTATTTGTATACACAGGCGAGTTTCTGACTAATCCACCATATGTATGTTAATTGTTCAACTTGCATGCCGCGTACAGTGATACAAATTCCAAACAAATGCAATATAAGAAGTCCCTCTAGTTGCAACTACACATTCTGGAATGGTATATATTTGTCATAAGCATGAATTCCTAGGCCAGAGTATGATTCAGAAATGTAAGTACATTAATTAATATAACAATGTTACATATTGCAAGTAAAACAATATAAATTAAATCAATACTCCAACTGCTGGTTGTTGAATGCATGTTTGTGCCACGTTGAAAGCTCCGCCGCTATGTGCGCGTTATGTGTTTAGCCTGATGTATTGCGTTTCTTCTATACATAGGTTCATGTTTCTCCTTTAAGTATTTTATTATATATTATACATAGACACAGCATAGCATGCACAAAGATAATGAGATATCACAACGATACAGTCACATAAATAATTTATTCACATGGCTTGTTTATCATATCTGAAAAGATAACAAATATAACTAGGAATACATGTATAAACTTGGATCATGAAACATGAAGACTTTTAGACAAAGTGAATAATGATATTCTGGATAAACCACTATGTTGATGTATATGTTTCGACTAATTGTTCGTGACACATTCTGGTGGATGCTGACGTGTGGTAGATATAATGTATTGCCATGCTTTTGTTTTCCATACACAGCTTATCATACAGTGCACCTATTTTCTGTTATTACCAATGTACGGTGGTCTATTATATGTGGTCTCATTTCGGTATATTATCAATATTCTGAATAAAAAAAGAAGTACGGCGGCTAACTTTGGACAGGCAGAAAGTAGAAGTATTATATTTTCAGCTCTAGGTCCGATGTCCCAACCAAGATGCAGCAAGTACTGACAGTGCGAATTAATACTACTAAAACTAAAACAAAACTATTTTGATTATAATATAATATCCGCCCAGTATGTGCAGCATGCCAAGCGGTAAAACAATCTCATTTTCTTTCCTTTGTTTATTTTCATACTCCCGCCGATAACATAAACATGATAAATTGGAATATTTCGTAAATGTGTTGTATTTTCTGTCAACCATGACATACTGTTTGCATATTTGCGATACATGCTTTCATTCTGTAACTGCCCCAAGGCCAATAGTCAAAGTCAAATGACTTTTGCGCTAAATCTTCTGGCAATATTTGCGTTAATATACTACCCGTAAATCCAATCGGCGGCCGGGGTTATCCATTGGAGTCAGAATATTCGTTTTATATTGTTTGTTTGCACAGTACCTTGCCATAAATATACAACGCATACACCAAGTTGATATCTACTGTATTCCTCTTACGACCGCATACTAGTAACGAGCAATTACCGTTAAACTAGGATGGCTGGTATACTTGTGATAGGATAATTCGAATTAGTACTTACATTTAATTACTGATAATAAATATAGAGCATGAATACTATTACATAAACACGTTAAATAACCGGACCATTGTGCATGCATATATAGCAGATACTGATTCCATGAAATTTGTATTAAATATTCTTTTCGGCAAAATATTAATATCCAAATGTGTGGGTCGGTCTCCATATACGCACCATTAGTCTACACATATCTACGTACATAGCGTACTTGTGAAAACACAACGGCCGTACACATAGTTTAAATATTAAACAATGCAATACGTAGGTAGCAACCGTGTTTTTGCAGACACATAGTACCAATACAAACAGTAGATGCGTCCTACAGATCAACTCGATAAACAAATGGTGTATTACAAATCTGATATTTCGGGATGTACACACGTTAAAATTATTGATTAATATCATATACACTTATTTTAAAGACGGGCGGACAGTAATGTAATATATTTACAACCAATACTTCCAACGTATATGTGATTAGGACATAGCAGTCTAAACAGCATTGCAACGTTTAGTTTCGGACTGGAACATGATGTACTCATTGATATAGTCAGGGCCTATCAATTAACAGTTAATAGTCGACCCAGACATAGCGAGTATGCCAATTTAAGTACATGTACATACTTGACAAAATGCCTGTAAAATGGCGGCCATCTTTGATTTATACAAATTATAATTATATTCCTTTAAAATACGAAAAGTAAATAATTTGCAATATGTCACCTCGTGTGTGTCAGGAATTGTTATCATTTCCCTTCTGGTATTACTATTACAAAATGATGCAATTTGTGTTAGTATATAATTTCTCATATATATTTAAACGTTAATTATCTCCTGACATATGCCCTTGTTAGCACGATTGTGTATACTCATCTTGTGAGCCCGTCTATGTTGCTTGGGTCCGAAGCTGATCACGACAGGGAGTGTGTGCCAACTGATCCGCATAATCAACACAATTCGTATAAAATGGCGGCTATCTTGGATTTATTGAACATGTAGATATCAGAAAATAACCTGGTAAACAGGTGGATGCATTATATTTATTAATTATCCGAAGTTGGTTGTCAAATTCTCTACGTTTATGCATGTATGATAGATCTAGCGAGACAAATCTATAACATATATGTAATTTTCAACAAGTACTGCCATCTTGTTTGTGGAACTTAACAAGTGTGCACGACTGCCATGATGCTTCTAACATATGGAATGTTCGTGAAACATATATCTGAACGATTTCTGGCGGTATTACTTCAGAACTAGTGTTTGGTACCCACATTGAGAGCACGTCTTTGTCAATTTATTTACATATTTTATGAAATTCCTGTAAAATGGCGGCCATCGTGGATTTTCACAAGCTCAGTTCAGGCTTATATCGATTGTTATATATTCGGTAATGTATTAGCTATTAAATAAATTAAGATGCGCCAATATGACCCTTCTAATATTTTGTTTATGCAAATTAATGGGCTTAAGCTACTACTTTGAAAGGTCTATCATGCGGAAATATATACAGTATATATATATATATATGTGTCTAAACACATTGGCACCAGAAATATTTGGTGCGCTCGGATAGTACCCACAACCCTAACACATAATCTCATTTTGAGCTCAGTTTGATACAACACCCCTTTTATTATGCCCCCGTTCGAAACATTAACGCTCGGGTAAATGGCTTATAATTTAAATATGCCTCGTTTTCTTTGGCTGCCAGCGGGGGCATTCGTGTGCCGACATGCCACATTTCTAGTGGCAACGCCACCTAGCGAATTATCACCGGCACTGCAGTGCATGATATAAAAATCCTAAAACCATCAACTTCTAAACCTGGCGTTTTGAAGAAAGTCATGAAATATTCAATCTTAAATTCGATAAAATTAACGCAGTACAATTTGAACGACGTTATAAGCCAAATATATGAGTGCCAGAAATAATCCACATTCTGACAAGTGAAAATGTTTGGCATTTCTCCATTTCACTTCAGGGACACATACTACCAACTGCCGACTGACGCTGTGGAGGGGTCACCCTAAACACCCCAAAGGCTGGCAAAGGCCACAAAGGCTGTTCGATGTGGCTTGTACGTACGTTAGCGGATATTTATGACATGCATTTTCATTGAATTGACTGAATTATTATGTGTTATGATCATTTTATGAATTTTAATCATTTTAATACAATAATCCACCACAAATATTCGTGTTTTTGGTAAATTATCTAAACGCGCACCTGCGCCGATCGGGCCGCGCGGAATTTGACAAAGAGTGATTAACACCTATTAACATATCGTTTAACAGGTGCAACGAAACACCGATTATATTTATTGCATTATTATTAATATATAATGTAATGTAATGTTTATTCAGCAATAGGCCTACTGGCCCTTGAGCATACAATATAATACAACACAATATTTATCACAAGACGACAAACAGTGGTGAAGTATGTATTGATTCACTAGTAAATACATGCATATTCATCATGCGTGCCAAACTATAATGCATTTGCATTATACTTTGGCCCACGATGTGAATACCATGTAGTTACCGTGATATCCAGCTCTCCGAGCACACGGTCCGTTCCCACGATCGACATCAGCAAGTTCGACTGTCCAAAGCTGAGTTATGCTCATCTTCGTCCGCTCGAAATCGCCAACCCCGAGC
The DNA here is from genome assembly GCA_029237695.1 of Conchocele bisecta. NCBI lineage: Eukaryota > Metazoa > Mollusca > Bivalvia > Lucinida > Thyasiridae > Conchocele > Conchocele bisecta. The sequence continues at coordinate 84,248,923 of CM055268.1, forward strand.
ATGCACCCGGTGCATGCACTCAGAAGGCTTTGCAGTACCATACTAAGTAATTGCATGTACTTATTCTCACTATCAGTTTGCCGTTTAGGACATACGCACAATCAATAAAATAAAAAGCATAAATAATAATAAAGCCTAGGTTTAAGTATACCGTGTAGGAGAGTAGACACAAAGTTATTTCGAGAATATGGTTATGTGACCATACATGGTACGGTACATAAACGTATTCGCTTATAGCAATATGGCATTATAATGGGGTTATATGTCAATTTTGTAGCCACATACAGTATTATAAAGAACATATATTACTCTAAGCGCTTGTGGTTGGAGATGCCAAACCCTTGACATAGTGCTATAATTACATATACATGTATGAAGTAATTTTATTCTTTATCTTCATGTATTTCACAGCTGCAACAAGAATTCAGACCGTTTTTCAAACGATTTCGTAATAAATATTCCGAGATTTCTAATAATGCTCCTATTAGCAGATAAAAACAACTCAACGACTTTAGACATACTGGTCTTCTTAGATAATAATTACGAATATATGTGCGACGTAAACGGCATTCAATAAGGAAGTGAAATTCGTCCTCTAAAACGTTACATATTGGACATGTTCTCCTATCAACTGGAGTCCTTACAGGTTTATGCCATCTACCAGCCTCGATTTCTAACCTGTGTGAGGATACTCTCAACTTTGTAAGACCTACACGATTATACTTATTGCATTATTATTAACATAAGTCAATGATTAATCAACGACATTAATTTAAACATGCTTTATGTATCAACACATTATGTGAACATAGGACGAATGCCGAATTTTGAGACATCAGTTATCTACCTTGAAAATGGGTATCCACACGGTGAATAATTTCTTGCTTATAAGCGCTAAGTACGAAACGAGTAAAAAGATGACGCTAAATAATTCATTTGTAAATTTGATTTTATATCGTTTTTTTTCTGGAGCCAATTGCAACAAGGAGCAATTTGAACAAGATGGTTGACCTTGGCTTATAAAATAGTTGACACAGGCTGACGGGACGGGCGATAACGGCTTCATCGAATTGTATAATAAACGACAACTGTTGCCTAGAGTAGAGGTAAGACAAATGTTTCATTTACATAGAAAATAGGCTACTAGACAAAGGCTAACTAGAGAGACCACAAGGGCTACATGTACCTAGAAATATATATATATACGACAAAGGCTACCTAGAGTAACCACAAAGTCTACATGTACTTAAAGAAATGGACGACAAAGGCTGACTGGAGAGACCACAAAGGCTATGTATGTACTTAAAAATTAGATGACAAAGGCTGACCGGAGGGACCACAAAGACTATAGGTACTTAACAAATAAACGACAAAGGCTGACTGGAGGAACCACAAAGGCTATATGTACTTATTATATAGTCGACAAATGCGGACTTGAGGAACCACAAAGGCTATATATACTTATTATATAGACGACAAAGGCTGAATGGAGGGATCACAAAGGCTATATGTACTTATTATATAGACATAGGATCTGGTTCCCACGAGATAGCATCTCGACCCCACGAGATAGCATCTGGTTCGCATCTCGTTCGAACGACCTTATCAGCCAATAGAATAGCACATATTACTCCATCATAATGAATGACAATGGTGCTACCTTTTGATGGGCTGACTATGTCATGGGAACGAGATAGCTAACTCCTGAGAACGAAATCCTATCTCATGTGAGCTAGATCGTATCTCGTGGGAATGGAAGCTTGTACTGTTTCTTGATATAAACTTGGCACGAACAAAAAGTATGTACATGTACAAAATTACATGGCATTGTCCAGAAATTAAGTTTGCTTCAATAAAACTAAATCAAGATAGCAGATGATCACTGATATCCCTAACCACTCACAGGACCTTCACACAACAAGTTTAGCGCAAGTCTTACGGACTGACGGAAACTGTACTGCCGGGGGTATAACTACGGGGCGCCATGTAGGACAGGTTAATTATGTGTACAAAATTGAGTTTTGTAACACTAAAAATCACAAAATTCAATTCTGTGTCACAAAATTCAATTCTGTCAATTCTGTGTCACAAAATTCAATTCTGTGTCACAAAATTCAATTCTGCATACGTTTCGTATACAAAATTCATTTTTGTTATAAAGGATTCAATTTTGTAAGACAGAATTGAGTTTTGTGAAGAAAATTCAGTTTTGTAGGACAGAATTCATTTTTGTCCACAATAATTAGTTTGCGTAGGATAGTCTATGTCATCTCTACATTGATTGGTTGAGATCGGTCTTAGTCCATTTTACTAGATGGTGGAGTACACTTGCAGGTTTAAATATTTAAATGCGAAAATATAACCCAATATATCAATATTATACTTCTTTATGGACAGTTATTTTGGTTATATTATGATTACAAATGAGTGGTCACACCATATAAGCATATATACTTTGAAGGAGAAATAAGAAAAATATTCAGAATTTTCCCTCAATTATGTAAACAGGGTCAAACATAAAGTAGCCGGGACATAGCTAGACCTGAGAGCATGCCCATATATAGAGAATACCAGGCTAGTGTATTTTGATATCAAGTTTATCAGGCAAGGCTAGGAAACGCGTAGGAATTCCGAGGCTTGCCGAGGAATTCCTACCGTTTCCGAGCCGAGCCTGATAAACTTGATATTAAAATACACTAGCCTGGTATTCTATTTATCAGGTAAGTTTTATGCTCGAAAATGACATTAGATGACGTCGTATTCTAACAGTAGATCTAACCTTGTGAAACAAATGGTATTGGATCTGTGTCTACTAGTTGCGAAGTTACGTGTTCGCAACTATGTGTCTACATGCATTATTTACAGTATACACCATCTTAGTACATGTATCCATGGTATCTACACAAATACTACAAATGGTTTCCTCAAATGGCCCAATACACACATTCTGTTTATAAACACAGACAGCAGTCAGAACACAGGCCACAGCGCGTGTTTTATTGATTTAACTGGGGCAAATGTACCTTGCGATACACACTAAATGACGTCAGTACTCGCGGGAGATCTACATGTACATGAATTATGTGTACAACGCAAATGAGTTTAAATACGAATGGGTTTGTCAACGTTTGACTGCTTGGAGATAGTTGAAGCAAAATGGCAGAATGAGAAATGAATCATCGGCAGAATGAGAAATAAATCATCGACATTGAATGTGTAGATCGGCGACCGTGACCCATTTCTCCAGTGCAGTTTCTGACCAATGGTAGTCCTTCTTACATGCGTGTGCAGAATTGACAGAATTGAATTTTGTAGAATTGAATTTTGTGACACAGAATTGAATTCTGTGGCACAAAAGTGAATTTTGTGACACAGAATTGAATTTTGTGACACAAAAATGAATTTTGTTGACAAAATTGAGCCATGTCCCACTTGGCGCCCCGTAATAACTACATGTAAGTTACATGATAATTCATTTTAGGGACGGATGGGTACGACCGAATTAAGCTGGCATTTCACAGTTTGAGATTATTAGTATACTCAACACGTGTCAATTTGGGAACGTAAGGTTCCCGGCGAACAAAATAACTTTGGGCTTAGCCGGATTAATATGGGGTGCCGTTTTGGACTTTAATAGCACTTTGTGATATCACCCATTCGAAAGGGTGATATCACTCATTCAAATAGGTGATATCACCCATTTAAATGGGTGATATCACCTATTCAGATTTGAATCGGTGAGATCACCCGTTCGAATTGGTGATATTACCCATTCGAAAGGGTGATCTCACCGATTCATTCTGAATAGGTGATATCACCCTTTCGAACACGTGATATCACCCTTTTTAATAGGTGATATCACTCATTTGAATAGGTGATATCACCTATTCTGATTTGAATCGGTGATGTCACCCTTTCGAATAGGTAATATCACTCATTCGAATAGTTGATATCACCCATTCGAAAGGGTGATATCACCTATTCTGATTTGAATCGGTGATGTCACCCTTTCGAATAGGTAATATCACTCATTCGAATAGTTGATATCACCCATTCGAAAGGGTGATATCAACGATTCATTCTGAATAAGTGATATCACCCTTTCGAATAGGTGATATCACTTTCGAATAGGCGATATCACCCATTTATTCCCAATTAGTGATATCACTTGTTCAAATGGGTGATATCACCCATTCAGAATGAACTGATGATATCATCCTTTTGCATAGGTGATATCACCTATTCGTTTAAATATCAAAAGGGTAAATGATCAATCCCTTACAGTAGTCTCGTAGATTCAAATAGGTGATATCACCCATTCATTCTGAAATAGTGATATCACCTTTTCGAATGGGTGATATCACCTATTAGTATGAGTGACATCACCTATTCGACAGGGTGATATCACTATTTCGGAATTAATGGGTGATATCACCTATTTGAATGCGTGATATCACCCGACAAGTGATATCACGGACTTAACGGACCTTTTGGACTCCCCCCCCCTGTATCCGCGCCTGCAAATTGGTGATATCACCCATTCATTCTGAAACAGTGAGATCACCTTTTCGAATATGTGATATCACTCATTCGAATAGGCGATATCATCCATTGGAAAGGGTGATATCACAAAGGCTTAATGTACTTATTATATAGGCGACAAAGGCTGGCTGGGGGAACCACAAAGGCTATATGTACTTATTATATAGACGATAAAGGCTAACTGAAGGATCCACAAAGGCTACATGTACGTATTACATAGACGACAAAGGCTGACTGGAGGAATAAGAAAGGCTATATGTACTTATTATATATGCGACAAAGGCTGACTGGCGGGATCACAAAGGCTATATGTACTTATTATATAGACGAAAAAGGCTGACTGGAGGAACCACAAAGGCTATAGGTTATATGTACTTATTATATAGTCGACAAATGCGGACTTGAGGAACCACAAAGGCTATATGTATTTATTATATAGACGACAAAGGCTGACTGGAGGGATTACAAAGTCTATATTAACACTTTAAGCTTTTTAGGTTAAAGTTTGTTACAATGGGGTCATTATATTGTAAGTATTTTTAGTCGTTCGGTTTTTTCATGCGGGCCAACTATTTTATTGTCACGGATTTTCGAGTCATTCTTTCTTTTCAATAACACACCAGCGTGGAACACACCATAGGCACTTTATGGGATGAACGAAACCGATGTGTTAATGACTCCTATCGCAGGATGTATAGTATATGAGAAGGTGGGACATTCGCCATGTTTTTGTTGTTGTTTTTTTTCTTCAACCAACGGAAGTGACGTAAATTAGGCTACCTTTGACTGGTTTCGTGATTTATCTTGCTGTTCACCAGCTGATTTTGTTTTTGTGCCAGATCGACACTGCCTGTGTTGACATACAACATGGAAAGTCACATTAACATGAACACATGGCAAGAAATAGCCCATATTAATGTCATTTACAATATTTAATTCATGATTACCTATTCAGATAAGTGACAAAACAAATCACTTCCGTTGGTTGAAAAATGGTTCACAGCCTACATGCGGATTAGTAACTTACAATTAGCGAGCCGGTCAAAGGTAAATGAAGTTACTTCCGTTGACTGAGATGATGAATGCTGTCATTCCTTCTAGAGTCATACTAATCCTCAGTGTAACTGGATTATCACATCGGGTTTTCGTTCATCCCATAAAGCTCCAATTACTCTCAAATTCGACCACATGGAAATTAAAGGATTTAACAAGAAAAAGGAGCAGTTAAATAACTGTATTATGATAGTTGTATAATTCAGGTGTGATACCAGGACAACATACTAACATGCATTGACATTCCTATCCTTCGTTGTCAACAGATCACACGTTCTCTCGACAAATGCACAGTATGACACCAGCAATCATGAAGCTATTGAACAGAAAGCACATGTGTGCTCTCCCTTCAACAATCCGGCCAATAAACCAATTTTCTCATTACGATCCAATAACAAGCAGGATATATCATAATTGCCACTATCACGAGACTGCCCACTCATCGAAAGAACGCAAGAAACGTTAAAACAACATCGGATGAGGTCAATAAATAGCTCAATAATCTCAACATAGAGAACAATTCATGAGAAATTCCAATTTCTCAAGCCGACCATCACTTAGTCGTCTAATCACAATAAATGCAAATATCCTACCTTATCATCTTCATAAATCCACCTTTAATTTACGTAGCTTGTTGATCAATCACTCATACCAAGCATCTCCTGCTTTAAGTTCAAGGTCACTCATGCAGGTAGGTTTCTATACATAGTCATATGGAACATATATATCACATACACAAATAAGCATCACAAAGCAACATGATATACAGGGCTTGGGTGGGTGGGTTTAACAAATATGTTGACAATCAGATATCACACCACTGAATTATACAACCTGTAGCACGGATGCGTAAAAATTTAGTATATATATGCATATATCACGTGACTTTGTTCAACCAATGAGCAAAGGTTTACTACGTGTTGCGAGGTGACTAATTTCACAAGAAAAGACTCAACAATTTAGAATAAAGTTAACATAAAACAGGATAATTAAATAAGTATCTATATCGTTGTAGGAAAATACCAATATAGAACTAAATAAAATAATAAAATAAGCAAAGACTGTGTCTCCAAATGAATTCTTCACTAAGAAGGTGATCAAATATACACGAAAATGCTAAAAATAAATAACCAACAAATCACAAATATTAAAGGGGCGTTCTCGGATTTCTGTAATTAACCTTTTTATAATATAAAAATTCCCTATGGAACACACGAGGGCAATTTTGTTGTCAGTAAACTTATGGTATTTAACATTAAATAATGGACAACAGTTAACAAATATTATGAATGTTTGCTACTGATATTGTTTCGTTTATATTTTTGGGAAGTTTGCAAATGTTCCGTTAATTCAGGGGATATGTGACGTGAATTTGGGAAGCAGATTTTTGTTGTTGTTGTATTATTGTCTTTGACTGGCGAAGCAGCCGCTGATTTTGTTTTGGAAAACTGTGTCTGCGCCTAAAGTTAGGGAAATAATTTCGAGTATTTGTGTATACATACATAACATATACAATGGTGATGGTGTCTTTTGGGGGACTCCCCACCCCCCCCCCCCCCCCCCACTGGCGCCCCTCGGTAATATTTTCATGGCGTTTGGTTTGTTTGAGCACTCATCAGAGGGGCGCTGGTGGTGGGGTCCCTTGTAGGTCACCAGCGCCTATAAAATAAATACATGTTCTGTTTGTGCATATTTGAGTTCATCCGGAAGATCTAGCGGACACTCGTCGCCAGGTATTTGTGAGATTTTTCTTTTCGTCGATAGTTTCCCAGGATGCCAAAGACTAAGCGTAAAACGCGGCACATGAGCTATAAGACTGATGGGACAGTGGAAACAGAGGAGGTGGAAGCTCGGCCGGCCAGTTCGTCGTCACTGTCGATGCAGGATGTAGAAGCGATAGCCACTCGGGTGGCTCGGCAATTGATGACGCCAGGTATTGGCTGAATTGGAGGGCTCTCCAATTGAAGCCAATTTGTGCGGTTTAACGAATGATGAAAGTGGTAATATTATTCCCTCAATTCCAAGCTAACACGATACGCTTGGACATCATGTGCCTCAGTCGCTGAAGCAAAACATTATTAGTGGCGACTATGTCGATTTGGCTATGCTTGTTTTTGCTCCTGCGGCTGGGCGCATATATGAAAAATATGTGTCTTTCGAACAAGGGAAATTGCTATTAAAAAGCAAAAATATGGCAAAATCTGTAACAACACTAAAGCAGTGGACAGATGTTTTCATCATTTTTACAAGTGTATACACAGAGGTGCATGGCGATGAGGCTCCATCTTTGTTACAATACATGTTTAATATCAGACTGGGTGCAAGTAGGGTAACTGGGCTAGGTTGGAAAGTCTATGATGAGCAATATCGGATTAGGAAATCCAGGGATCCTACACTGCAGTGGGGTACAGTTGACCAGGAATTGTGGTTACTTTACATGAGTGGGGCGAACTCACCATCAGTGAATCTGACCGAATGCTAGCGGGGGCATTGTCACAAAGTACAAGAGAGGCTTATAATAATAGGGTGCGAATGTTTGAAGTATTAAGGAGCACATACACTTGTCCGGGTTTGTGGCCTCCACCATTACAACAGGTTTCAGATTTCATAGCAAGCTTGTCATTGCGAGGTATACAGCACGGCTATATGTATCTAGCATTTTATTTCGTTGCAAGATGCTCAATGTTCCCGATACGACTCAGAAGTTTATTGTTCGAACATTGTTAACGAGGATGGCGCGTCTACACAAAAGGTTAGATAATAGGATCCCAATAACAATTGACATATTGTCTCCCTTGATTGAGTCACTTTCAAAGGTATGTTATTCATCTTATGAAGCTAAACTATTTGCAGCTTTGTTTTCTGTTGCTTTTTTTTTCCGCATTGGGGAGCTAGTGGTGTCAAAACCAGGGTTATTGGGGCATGTTATCGAAGTGGGCAACGTTAAGTTTTCCAGCGATCATTGTGGTGTGAGCTTGTCCCTCACTACATGTACCTCTAAGACAGACCAAATGGCAAACGGGGCAACAGTTTCACTATCAGCTACAGGTGGGCCTTGTTGTCCTGTTTTTCTTCTGAATCAATACATGGAAGTGAGACCGGTCACAATAGCAGGGCCACTATTTTTGTCATTTCGGGGGTGTGCCAGTGTCCCGTTATCAGTTTAATGTCGTTTTGCGGGGGGCACTAGGGGCAGTTGGAGTCTCATTCATTTCGCATTGGGGCTGCGACAACTGCTTCGAAAAAAGGCTTTTCGGACAGTGACATTAAATCGTTTGGACGCTGGGAGTCCGGGGCATTCAAATCTTAAATTAGGATATCATAGGATATCTTTGAGTCAATATGGTGACTCTCGTTTGCTATAACTGTTGGAGTTCTACAGTTGTTTGGGGATTCGTATAGTGCGGGTACATGATTTTCTTTGTGAGGTTACATGATTTTATTTTGTCCTATATTCATACATGCATATTATCATAATGGTTTTCCCACTGTATGCAACTAACAAGTCAGTTAAGATCTTAGTTGCTGCAAGAGACATCAGCATCTGGATTAATGGATCTTCAATAGTGAGAAGGGCTTTTGTCCATGCGAGAGCAGGTGCTGAGGGTTCTCGCCTGTTTCTCGGCAGGCACAGGGCGCGTATATTGTGGCAGGGTAAAGGAGGCATGAGGTGGGTCCAAATGAGTCGAACAATCACATTTTTACTGACCGTCGAGGACAAACCTGATCTGATTATTTTCCACGGTGGGGGCAATGAAATTGGGCAAGTTCCATCAGCCAAGCTGAGATCAGCTATTTTACTTGATTTGGCTTCACTTCGTCAGCTTTTGCCTGAGACGCGATTCATTGGAGAAACGAGGTCACTCACTCAGCATTAGAGAATGTGAGAAAACGGATAACTAGTTGTGTCGCATCAGATGTAATCAGGCATGGCGGGTTTTACATACATTACCCCAAAATCCAGGAGAACTTTTTTTTTGTATCGCTTACAACCGGCCTTGCAAACAATTCTGCTGACACCAAAAGCGTATATGTCGCCCACTATTTGGGAAAGCGGACCATGGCTTGCTTGATTGTACGGGTGGCGGTGTCGGCGTGCCCGTGGGGGTTATTATGCCCACACGCACGCCGACATGTGGCGTGTTTTGAAGCTGCCACCAGTACTTGTTATGTGAAACTGCTATTTTGAGAAGCTTTATATGTCGGGCACCAGAGTTAAGGTATCTGTTTCCCAGCGCCTTCAATTTGTTATCTTGCATTGCATTGATTTGTTACATTGGATTTTACTTGAAGCCGTGGCCGTTTTCCGCCATATATAAAATAAAAACAACCTGTTGTGTGCAAGAAAACTGGCTTTATCTTGCTTTAAACTCATGGCCTACATTGTAATAACACTAAGCCCTTTAGGTTAAAGTCTGTTACAATGGGGTCATTATATTGTAAGTATTTTTTAGTCGTTCGGTTTGTTCATGCGGGCCAACTATTTTATTGTCACGGATTTTCGAGTCATTCTTTCTTTTCAATAACACACCAGCGTGGAACACACGAGGGCAATTTTGTTGTCAGTAAACTTGTGGTATTTAAAATTAAATAATGGACAACAGTTAACAAATATTTGACCCACCCTCCACACCCTGAAACTCCTCAAAAAAATAATTTTTGATTACAATTTCGTTCCTGGCTTGCACCACAAGGAATGGAATCATTTTGAAAAACCGGCTGATTGCCATACTAGCCAATATTAATTTGGTAGGAAAGTTGCAGATGCGTGGGTATGGTTGTCTGTGCGCTACTAATCTGTTTCAGTTGTTGTGTCCTAGAGGAAGGCTGAAAGCCACAGGATACATTCTTCACTTTGTCACGTCTTCACCAAGGCAGCTTCCATACAGTGGTTAAACACGACGACATCCCGGGGTCTACAGTCGTATATGTCGACGGACATCTCGAGATTGAAGCGGGCGTGTTTTGAAGCTGCCAGCAGTACTTGTTATGTGAAACTGCTATTTTGAGAAGCTTTACATGTCGGGTACCAGAGTGAAGGTATCTGTTTCCCAGCGCCTTCAATTTGTTCTCTTGCATTGCATTGATTTGTTACATTGGATTTTACTTGAAGCCGTGGCCGTTTTCCGCCATATATGAAATAAAAACAACCTATTGTGTGCAAGAAAATTGGCTTTGTTTTGCTTTAAACTCATGGCCTACATTGTAAGTACTTATTATATAGACGTAGGATCTGGTTCCCACGAGATAGCATCTCGGCCCCACGAGATAGCATCTGGTTCGCATCTCGTTCGAACGACCTTATCAGCCAATAGAATAGCACATATTACTCCATCATAATGAATGACAATGGTGCTACCTTTTGATGGGCTGACTATGTCATGGGAACGAGATAGCTAACTCCTGAGAACGAAATCCTATCTCATGTGAGCGAGATCGTATCTCGTGGGAATGGAAGCTTGTACTGTTTATTGATATAAACTTGGCACGAACAAAAATTATTTACAAAATTACATGACATTGTCCAGAAATTAAGTTTGCATCAATAAAATTAAATCAAGTTAGCAGATGATCACTGATATCCCTATTTGAATCGATTTGAATCGGTGAGATCATACATTCGAATAGGTGATATTACCCATTCGAAAGGGTGATATCACCGATTCATTCTGAATATGTGATATCACCCTTTCTAACAGGTGATATCACCCTTTTTAGCTCGCCTGCACGAAGTGCAGAAGAGCTTATGGCATAACCCCGCCGTCGGCGTCGACGGCGTCGGCGTCGTCCACAAACTTAACGTTGGGTAAATGTCTTATAGCTTCTGTTTCCTTTCATGGAACACCTTGTTATTTCATACATGCATTCCTCAGATGACCCTCTATTATGCTGTAGCAAATCCATGACCCACCACCTAGCCCTTACCCCAAGGTCAAGGTCACAAACTTGGCACATTCATAAACTTAACGTTGGGGTAAATGTTTTATAACATCTGTTTCCTTTCATGGAACGCCTTGATATTTCATACATGCATTCATCTGATGATACTCTATCATGCTGTAGCAAATCCATAACCCACCACCTAGCCCTTACCCCAAGGTCAAGGTCACAAACTTGGCACATTCATAAACTTAACGTTGGGTAAATGTCTTATTACTTCTGTTTCCGTTCATGGAACACCTTGTTATTTCAAACATGCATTCCTCAGATGACCCTCTATCATGCTGTAGCAAATCCATGACCCACTACCTAGCCCTTACCCCAAGGTCAAGGTCACAAACTTGGCACATTTATAAACTTAAAGTTGGTTAAATGTCTTATAACTTCTGTTTCCTTTCATGGAACACCTTGTTATTTCATACATGCATTCCTCAGATGACCCTCTATCATGCTGTAGCAAATCCATAACCCACCACCCTGCCGTTACCCCAAGCGCAAGGTCACAAACCTGGCACATTCATAAACATAACGTTGAGTAAATGTCTTATAACTTATGTTTCCTTTCATGGAACACCTTGTTATTTCATACATGCATTCCTCAGATGACCCTCTATCATGCTGCAGCAAATCCATGACCCACCACCTAGCCCTTACCCCAAGGTCAAGGTCACAAACTTAGCACATTCATAAACTTAACGTTGGGGTAAATGTTTTATAACATCTGTTTCCTTTCATGGAAACGCCTGATATTTTCATACATGCATTCCAGAGATGATCTATCATGCTTGTAGCAAATGATGACCCAGCGCCACCCCTTACCCCAAGGTCAATGTCACAAATAGCACATCATAACTTACGTTGGGGTTAATGTATAAACTTCTGTTTCCATTTATGGAAACGCCTTGTTAAATTCCATACAGATTCCCTCAGAGATGACCCTCTATCCCAATGCTGTAGCATCAAGCCCACCACCCCAACCCTTCCAGGTCAAGGTCACAAACTTGGCACATTCATAAACTTAACGTTGGGTAAATGCCTTTTAACTTCTGTTTCCTTTCATGGAACACCTTGTTATTTCATACATGCATTCCTCAGATGACCCTCTATCATGCTGTAGTAAATCCATGACCCACCACCTAGTGCTTACCCCAAGGTCAAGGTTACAAACTTAGTACATTCATAAACTTAACGTTGGGGTAAATGTCTTATAACATCTGTTTCGTTTCATGGAACGCCTTGATATTTCATATATGCATTCATCTGATGATACTCTATCGTGCTATAGCAAATCCATGACCCAGCGCCCACCCCTTACCCCAAGGTCAATGTCACAAACTTAGCACATTCATAACTTAACGTTGGGGTTAATGTCTTATAACTTCTGTTTCCTTTCATGGAAACGCCTTGTTATTTCATACATGCATTCCTCAGAGATGACCCTCTATCATGCTGTAGAAAATCCATGACCCACCACCCAACCCTTACCCCAAGGTCAAGGTCACAAACTTAGCACGTTCATAAACTTAACGTTGGTGTAAATTTCTTATAACATTTGTTTCCTTTCATGGAACTCCTTGATATTTCATGCATGCATTCCTCAGATGACCTTCTATCATGCTGTAGCTAATCCACAACCCACCACCCAACCCTTACCCAAAGGTCAAGGTCACAAACTTAGCATGTTCATAAACTTAACATTGGGGTAAATGTTGTGTAACTTCTGTTTCGTTACAGGGAACGCTTTGATATTTCATACATGCATGCATTCGTCTGATGATCCTCTAGTGTGCTACAGCAAATCCATGATTCCCTCACCCCTTTCCCCAACATCATAAACTGAACGTTGGAGTAAATGTCATTTTATAACTTCTCTTTCTTTACAGGGAAGACCTTGATATTTCATACATGCATTCATCTGATGATACTATATCGTGCTATAGTAAATCCATGACCCACACCCCACCCCTTTCCACAAGGTCTAGATCACAAACTTAGCACATTCATAAACTTAACGTTGGGGTAAATGTCTTATAACATCTGTTTCCTTTCATGGAACGCCTTGATATTTCATACATGCATTCATCTGATGATACTCTATCGTGCTATAGCAAATCCATGACCCACCGCCCGCCCCTTTCCCCAGGGTCAAGGTCACAAACTTAGCACATTCATAAACTTAACGTTGGGGTAAATGTCTTATAACATCTTGTTTCCTTTCATGGAACGCCTTGATATTTCATACATGCATTCCTCAGATGACACTCTATCATGCTGTAGCAAACCCACAACCCACCACTCAACCCTTACTCCAAGGTCAAGGTCACATACTTAGCATGTTCATAAACTTAACGTTGGGGTAAATGTTGTGTAACTTCTGTTTCTTTGCAGGGAACGCTTTGATATTTCATACATGCATTCATCTGATGATCCTCTACTGTGCTACAGAAAATCCATGACCCTCCCACCCATTTCCCCAATGTCAAGGTCACAAACTTAGCACATTCATACATGCATTCCTCATGTGAATAGCTATCATGCTGTAGAAAATCACCAACTTAGTGCGTTCATAAACTTAACGTTGGGTTAAATTTTGTTTTACTTCTGTTTTCAGGGAGCACTTTGATATTTCATACATGCATTCATCTTAATATGCTATATTATGCTATAGCAAACCCACGACCCACCTTGCACCACTGACCCCAATGTTAAGGTCCACCGCACGCCCCTTAACCCAAGGTCAAGTTATATAATATTCATGTTTTTTTATGCAACTGTGCCAAGTTTGACTGAAGGCTGGCATCAGGCGAGCTTCGTTGTCTTCTGACAACTCTTGTTAATAGGTGATATCACTCATTTGAATAGGTGATATCACCTATTCAGATTTGAATCGGTGATATCACCCATTCGAAAGGGTGATATCACCGATTCATTCTGAATAAGTGATGTCACCCTTTCGAATAGGTGATATCACTTTCGAATAGGCGATATCACCCATTTGTTCCCAATTAGTGATATCACTTGTTCAAATGGGTGATATCACCCATTCAGAATGAACTGATGATATCATCCTTTTGTATAGGTGATATCACCTATTCGTTTACATATCAAAAGGGTAAATGATCAATCCCTTACAGTAGTCTCGCAGATTAAAATGGGTGATATCACCCATTCATTCTGAAATAGTGATATCACCCTTTTGAATGGGTGATATCACCTGTTCGTATGAGTGACATCACCTATTCGACAGGGTGATATCACTCTTTCAGAATGAATGGGTGATATCACCTATTTGAATGCGTGATATCACCCATTTGAACAAGTGCTATCACCCATTTGTATCGAAATGGTGCCCTGTTGTTGATAAACAACATTTAGGGAGAAATCAATTATTTTGGAACATAGTATTTGTTGTAAAAGCACGATAGCACTGATTCGAAAGGGTGATATCACTATTTCAGAATGAATCGGTGATATCACCTATTTAAATGAGTGATATCACCATTTCGATACAAATGGGTGATATCACCCATTCGAATGGGTGATATCACTCATTCAAATTGGTGATATCACCCATTCATTCTGAAATAGTGATATCACCCTTTCGAATATGTGATATCACTCATTCGAATAGGCGATATCATCCATTTGAAAGGGTGATATCACCTATTCAAATTCGAATAGGCGATATCACCCATTTTAATGGGTGATATCATCTATTCGAAAGAGTGATATCACCTATTCGAAAGGATGATATCACTATTTCAGAATGAATGGGTGATATCACCTATTTGAATGAGTGATATCACCAAGTGCTATTAAAGTTCAAAACGGCGCAGCATATATTAAGACCGCTGACTACCCAAAATGGATGATGAGATAATTTAGTCGTTGTCAAAATGTGAATCTGCTGAAATTTGTGCTATTGTCTTTG
The DNA here is from genome assembly GCA_029237695.1 of Conchocele bisecta. Taxonomy (NCBI): domain Eukaryota; kingdom Metazoa; phylum Mollusca; class Bivalvia; order Lucinida; family Thyasiridae; genus Conchocele; species Conchocele bisecta. Next base: position 84,264,389 of record CM055268.1, read on the forward strand.
GAAATGTCTTTTTATGACAGAGTATGTGACATAGTACAAAAACAAATTGGTACCATGTTTTTCGGCCACTCGTGTGACGGCCATCTTGAATTTCAGAATGGCCGCCATTCAAAACCCATATCCTCTTTTTGTCAAAAGAATAAACATATTTTCGACAACAATTTAGTCAAATTATTTATGGAATATACTTAACAAATGAAATAGTAACATTTCTGTTCAATAACAAATATGTCTGCCATTTTAAAATTCAAAATGGCCGCCATAACAATACATTTTGTGTTATTTTCAATAGAGCAGAAGCAATTTCGTTGGTGAAATGAATTATTATCTATACAATCATGCAGTAAATTAAATCCTTCATTGTAACCTATATCACTATGTCACATACTGAAATTACTGTTGTTTATAGAGATTTGTATTTCAATATGGCCACCGCTTAATCAAATAATTTTATCAGCAAGAAAATAACAATCGTTAGGACTGCAAATGTGTCTGGTTATGTATGCTATTGATTGAACAAATATATTAGCCACTTTTTTATGAAATAACATTTATGAATGACATTTTAAAATTCAAAATGGCTGCCATATTTGGCATACTTTGACGTGTTCCAACTGGCATTCTATTTAAGAAATATCAATATTTATGAGCACAGGCAGAAAATGATGGAATATATGTGTTTGGCTATGCAATATTGACATTGATATGATATGTACCCGTGACAGCCAGGAATCTCCACATAACACATCATATGTCACATTCCTATAGCCTACACACCTTGTACACGGACATTCATGTTCTTCTGGCGATCACCCTGCTTGTCAACACTAATGCACATTTATGTCTATGCATGACCTCTAAATGTATTGCGTTTCATTGTAAATGACAGTCTTATAACAGGCGATATCTGATTGCTGGCCTATATTTTTAATACTATACGTCTGCTTTGCTGTCGTTTGCACATGTATAGTTCACTTCCATGTAAAGAACTGGCGTACGTCCCCCACAAACTCATATTTGATAAATTATCAAATGCATAGGCCATTGTATACAAAAAAATATAACCTCTTTCTTGATATTCAGATTTAATGTCAGGCTGGTACATCTTTTCACATCAAATCAGTTTTACCAAATCCAGAATAATGATTGTCACAAAAGTCTTCATTACTTCTGTATAATTCCGTTTAGTTGTGTTTAACGGCCTGCTAACAGCTACGGTATTTTCAGGCCGGTTTAACGGGATTGAATCCCATATATCACACCTACGGCTGGGGTGCGTGCGTGCGTGCGTGCGTGCGTGCGTGCGTGTATGTACGCGTGTATGCGGGTTGTTGGTTGGGAGCATGCAAAGGGTAATTTCATGATGGGGTTCATCCTTACCGGAATCCCAAAATCCCCGATATGTTTTGGCTTTCTGATGTCTGAGAGTTAAACTTGCTTATACCAATTATAAGAGTAATACAAATAGTTATTATCCTATTACTTGTAGGGGATGGGGATGACTAAGTGACTGTATTGTGATGAGGACCAGGCACAGGATCAAGTTATTCTAATTTCAAGGCTGAATATTTATTTTTATGTAATGGATTTCGCAAATGGCATCACCCACCCCAACCACACATCCGTACAGAATCATAAGTACATGCACATTTACTACGTATATCCCGAACATTACATACATATGTCATCATGTGGTGTATGTACGAAATGATATGACCCACTTTAGTCGACTGTTAGACAGAGCTGTCACAATTTTGGCGCCTGCTCTGTCGATGACATCAACAGTTTTGGACGATCATTGGGATATTTCATTCGTGTAACTTCTGATATGTTAACCATGGATCTGGCTAAGCACCCCGTGTTATCAACCTACTATGTTATAGAAGAGACACTACTCTTCTCGATGACAACCTTATTTTACAGCGGTTGCTCATTCATTTTCTTATTCAAGCTTGAGATGTGTTCCAGTGTCCCAGTGGTAATGATAACCCTGTTTTCATGGGTCTGGCTCACCCACTATATGGTGTGAATATGCTTGAATAAATTCTAGACATGCAGTTGAATTTATAATATGGTCATACTATATATCCAATATAATATATAAATCCACAGACCGCAGCTGTTACTATGGTCTAGATATTATCATCTAGATCATAGTAACAGCTATGGTCATTGGATATCAAAAGTATTATAATATATGACGTCAATGTTGACGTCACATAATCTGACGTCATATGTTGGAAACACATAGTTCGGTAACTATAATATGCACAATACAATCCAGATAGTATGTTACATATATTGAATATGTATATACCGGTAACATAACGTTGAAGTGTAATAAATAGAATAGTCCACTGTACATAGATCTACTAGTTTGAATAGCTGGACATAATGTACGTATCCGTTGGCGCTCACTCCTTGTACGCTGAAGCCAACGCAGCCGAGCGTATTATCTCCAAATATGCTATATCGTTTAGCCAAGATAATTGTAGTCGCATTCTAACAGCACATATAATACCACCGTATACGAAATATGTCGGGTGGTATATAGTTTTCGTCTTTCCGCCCGTCCGTCTGTTCGTCCGTCCGTTTGTAAGATTTGCGTTATTAAAGTTTTTATTTACCGGTCCAGGCAGCGGCCGGGAGCATCTGCTCACTTGCTCTCGTTTTGTTTAATCTACTAAAGATCACACACCTGTATAAGTGATAAGCGAAATTAGGAGCGCACTACTAGTACTGCTATACCTTGTTTTCTCACTGAATCACAACATACTGGAAACAGTACATTATTACGCATGATATTACGCCTGCTCGAAAATTGAGACTAAGAGTATCCATGATATGCACTGGTATGGGACAAGGATATTTCACCCCTTTACATAACATATTTGCGAATCTTAAGATATTTATCTGACCCAGAATAAGACTAAACTTTTTATTCTCTGAATTTATGCGACTTTTGATACGTCCAACGGGTTTGCCATATCAACAAATGGGTTAAAACAAAGTTTTCTCCCAGGAATTGGACGCTAATGCCAGTTCAGTGGATCGTTTACAAATTATTATCAAAGTAATCTTCAATGCCATCACCATTCAACCCTGACAACGCCAAAATGTACGTCGCACATTGCTGACGTCATCAAACTTAAAACGACGTCATAACGCTATGACGTGATAATAAACACGTCAACAACCATTGAAAAACATAAACATCAAACGTATTAATTATTGTATGATGTAATTGTAAGACACATTAGCCATACTATTGCGCTATTAGACAATTTGTCGTTGCTAGGTGTGAGACACGCGCGTGTAGGGTGAGACAAGGAAATCTCACATGGGCGTGACTATGCGAATATCCTTGTCTCGGACACATGGTGGGCGAGAAAACATCATCTCAACGTTGGAACAATAACATCGCTGCAATAACGTTGCTGCAACCAATTCTAAAAAAGTAATAATTACGTACTATTCACACTGTCATATGGCTTTGTGTGACAACATAATTCCAACGTTGTTAAAATAACGTTGCTGCACAAACGTTGCTGCAACCAATTCTAGCGAAATATCTCATTACGTACTATTAACGTTGCCAAATACCAAGGCGTGAAACATCATCTCCACGTTGTCAAAATAACGTTGATGCAATAACGTTGGCGCAACCAACTCTATGAAGGTTCTCATAACGTATTATTCACGCTGTCATATAGCAATGCCTAACAACATCATCTCCACGTTGTCACAATAATTTTCCTGCAATACTGTTGCCGAAACCAATGCTAAGAAAGTTTTCATAACGTATTATTAATGTTGTCATATAGCATAGCGTGACAACATCATATCCACGTTGTCAAAATAACGTTGTTGCAATAACGTTGCTGCAACACATACTAGGGAAGTTATAATAACGTACTATTCACGTTGTCATATAGCATAGCAATGTGTGACAACATCGTCTCCACATTGTCAAAATAACGTTGCTGCAATAAAACATCTGCAATAAATTCTTGGAAAGTTCTATTTACGTATTATTCACGTTGTCATATAGCATTGCGAGACAACATCATCTCCACATTGTCAAAATAACGTTGTTGCAATAACGTTGATGCAACCAATTCTAGGAAAACTCTCATTACGTACTATTCACGTTGTCATATTAGGTTGGGTGAAAACATCATCTCAACATTGTTGCAAAAACGTTTCCACAATAACGTTGCTGCAACCAATTCTTTGGAAGTTCTTATTACGTAACATTTATGTTGTCAAATGACGTTGCATGTGACCACATAATTACAACGTTATTACTGAAGCGTTGCCACAATAACGTTGCTGCAACCAATTCTAGGAAAACTCTCATGGGCGTGACTATGCGAATATCCTTGTCTCGGGTGAAAATATCATCTCAACTTTGGAGCAATAACATCGCTGCAATAACGTTGCTGCAACCAATTCTAAAACATTAATAATTACGTACTGTTCACATTGTCATATAGCATTGTGTGACAACATAATACCAACGTTGTCAAAATAACGTTGCTGCACAAACGTTGCTGCAGCCAATTCTAGCGAAAGCTCTCATTACGTACTATTAACGTTGCCAAATACCAAGGCCTGAAAATATCATCTCCACGTTGTCAAAATAACGTTGCTGCAATAACATCGCTGCAAACAATTATTGGAAAGTTCTCGTTACGTATTGTTCACGTTGTCATATAGCATTGCGTGACAACATCATCTCCACATTGTCAAAATAACGTTGCTGCAATAACGTTGCTGCAATAACGTTGCTGAAAACATTTCTAAGAAATTTCACATAACGTTTTATTATATAGCAGTGCGTGACACCATCATATCCACGTAGTCAAAATAACGTTCCTGCAATAACGTTGCAGCAACCAATTCTTCGAAAGTTATCGTTACGTATTGTGCACGTTGTCATATGGCATGGCGTAACAACATCATCTCCACATTGTCAAAATAATGTTGCTGTAATAATGTTGCTGAAAACATTATATTAAAGTTCCTGTTTCGTATTATTCACGTTGTCATAATTATAGCATTCGATGACATAGAGGATAGTTGTTTTCTTCAGTGTAAGATCGAATTTTATTTCATCGAGTGGACGAAAAATGTCGGATTTTCACGAGTGGCGAAGCCACGAGTGAAAATCCGACATTTTTCGTCCACTCGATGAAATAAAATCGATCTTACACTGACGAAAACAAATATTCTATTTCTTTTATGACTAGATAACGCCTGTTTTACCGATTGTTGCATTATTTAATTATTTTTTGTTCCCGCTAGATACCTCCAGTTTCAGTCGTAACCCGTGGGGTGCCTCAAATTCCAATTTCTCTTTGACACGCCGCATTACAAAGTAGCTACATTTTTGTGGAGGAGATTTATGACTAACAGAACTATCCCGTGTCTATAGAAGATACTAATTCATATTAATATGAAAAACTGAATACGCTTTAACATAAATTAACAATTCGATGTGTATACTTTATGGCTTTTCTACGCAAAAAACCGCCATGCCAACAGCAAAGTGCGGAATAATATGTGACATGAATATATAATCATGAATATATAATGAGGCGAGAACACGGAAAGTGACGCCATCTTGTATTTTATGTTCATTCAATACAATGAGAATAGTGTCACAACAAGTTGTTTAACAGTGTTTTGAATATAATTTGATGCCTGCACACATTCCCTATTCACTGTCGCTGTAGTGCATTAGTCTTTGACAAGGATCACAGGCGATGAATGAAGTGGATAATCATATCGTGTTACGAAAACTGATGTCGCCATAATTTTTAGAAACAACGGTCAGGATTCGTGGTATTTTTTTTGGATAGCGACTGGTTCGAAAACGTGAAGCTAACATTTCCGTTGAATGTTGGATGAACAAAAAATCCTGGAGAGATGAGAGACTGGTTGGCGCCTTGATTAATAATAATATTAATTCGTGCGATATGTGTAAAGTAGGTGGGTGGGGTATATTTTCTCAGATGTTGTATTTTAGATTCTGTTTTTTGTTGGTTACAAAGTATGTCGGAGATGTTTCTTGTTTGCATAAGTGTTCAAATGGCTGCAGTTGTTTAAACAAACTGTTAGCATTTTTTTGCATTATTTGATTTTGTGGCACGCCATCATCGGTCAACTTTTGGATCAGTTTGTATTCTGGCACTGAAAGGAACAATAATACAATTAATTAGTCACTGTTCTCATGGATTCGTGCCTTATAGCACATACATTCATATTGTGTGTTATATTCTGATTAATTCCTGCAAATGTGTACATCAACATAAAGTTCAAACACTTGAATATGAGTGAACATAAGGAATTCGCAAAAAGTGTTATTTATGCAAGTCTTAGCGTCCCTAGAAATAACCCACCAAGTCACTTAATTGATCTTGAAACTTTTCATCAGGTTCGTGCCCTACAACCTTTTGCACATTTGAGTGACATTCCTTGATCTCACATACAATAATGAAGTGTTGCTGCATAGATGCATTAAATTTAAATATGGTGAAGTCCAGATCCACCTAGAAATAAACATATATCACATGTTATGCATAATTTGCGAACAAACCCTCTTCCGATTAAGGAAATATGTAGAAAAATCACAAAATAGGTGGCAAATCACAATTGTATGTAACTGTAACTTAGAAAACATTGGGAAAAAACCTTAAAATACCTTTTTAAAATAATTTTCAATTAACCCTATTCTTAGAATATGCTTATTCACTTGTTTGCTAGGGGCATGAATCAATGAGACGGCACGAATCCATGAGAATTGGGGCTAATTGTTAATTCTCAAGTTGCTTTTCATTATTTTTTCTCTTTGTGTAGCACTCTGTTTCGATTTGTCAGACTGAAATTACTGGTATGTGGACGACTCTCGGTGTTTTATCTTTCTTTTTGAGACATCCTGTCAAAATGTAGTTGCGAACGGTAACTTGCATTCTACTCCTGTACCATCCGTAGGCTGAGTTACGATTCCACTCATATGCCTTCTCTGCAAAATAGCGAATCGGATCTGATTCGCACTTTAGCAGTTAATTGTGACATATTATTTTCGGAATTTCCATCTGAAAAAAATATTAGTATTATAAAAGTAAAACATACTAATACTTCTGAAACAAATTTTACTATTGTAGAAGGTTTAGACAATTATTTTTGGCCTTTACAAAAAATGGACCCCATCTTAACTTTTACGTGTTGGAATTTTGCTGCCGCTGACTATATCACCTGTTGATAATAGCTTAAATTTACTTTATCAGGTCAACTACATATGTAAATTTATGTCATAAGTACTTGAATACGTTATTTTCATAATATTGACACTCATTTCAGTTCAAAACTATATAAAATCTTTCACAATTAACTGCTAAAGTGCGAATCGGACCTGATTCGCTATTCTGCAGAGAAGGCATATGAGTGAAATCATAACTGTGGTTACGGACGGTACGGGAGTAGATTGCAAGTTACGGTTCGCAACTAGTCAAATTGAAGATGTTTGTTTACTTATTGCTCTCTGAAAATAATGAAAGTTCACAATATATTTGGAGGTTATTTTCACCACTAGCATTAAAAGAGTTAAATTTGACATGCTTTTCTCTGACTACTGTAGTATAGAGATTTAGGATAAATGACAGAATTCTGAAAAATATTTCAGTGTCGCTCTGGTGGATTACACAGAAAATGTCAACGTTGTCGTACAGGTTGCAAATGTCCGTTCTTGGGGCGACTGTTCTTTTGAACTTAAAGTAGAAAAGTTGTGTCGCAAGCATAGATACAAGCACCTGATTCATCACGGAGAATTTCAAGATCAAGAATGAAGATTAACAATTATAATGGAATTCCATTGATTACACAGAAAATGTCAACATTGTCGTACAGGTTGCAAATGTATGTTCTTGGGGCGACTGTTCTTTTGAATATAAAGTAGAACAGTTATGTTACAAACATAGATACAAGCACCTGATTCATCACAGAGAATTTCAAGATCAAGAATGAAGATTGCTGGATATTTTAAGATATTCAATTCATCATGTTTTATTTGTTATTTTGATTACCATTACTCTTTTTTTACTAAACATGCTAAATGTTGGGCAATGGTGTTATTTGAGGGTCCTCGTGTTTAATTCGTATCTATATGCGAAAGCAAATTATCCAGTCCCGCGATTTCCTCCTTCGGTAGCAGATAACAAATGTTGCTCGGTGCGCACATCCAGCAAGGGAGCTAATCGCAGGTGTGCAAGGGACATAATCATGCAACTACTAAAATTCCCCAGTTGGACGGAGCCTAATTTAGTTTAAACATAGTTTATTGCATATAAGTACAATGGACGGAGCCTAAGAAAGTAGTTCGGCAAAGCAGTGACTTTTCGAAATCGATATTTCACGGCCGAAAATGGTATTTCACGGGTGTAAGATGGATTTCGATTTCACTGGTAAAACACGGTAATTCATGGATAGTCATAAAAGAAAACACCATCTCCACGTTGGCAAACTATCGTTGTTGCAATAACGTTGCTTAACCCAATTCTAGGAAATTTCTCGTAACGTACCATTCACGTTGTCATATAGCATTGCGCAACATCATCTCCAAGTTGTCAAAATAATGTTGCTGCAATAACGTTGCTGAAACCAATGCTAAGAAAGTTCCCACAACGTACTATGCACGTTGTCATAAAACGCATATAGCATTGCGCGACAACATGATCTCCATTTTGTCAAACTATCGTTAATGCTCTGTATATTATACACTAAGAAGAACAGGGGTCGATGATATATACTTTCTATGGATATCCAGTCACATGTATGATGTTCCTACATTTGAAACAAAACGTCATATTCTATAAGGACAGTCCTTGTTACGACTAACCACGTAAATTGTCTAGCAAGATGTTCATGTGAATGATAGTTGAATCGTGCTGAGCTGTGACCAATCATTTGAACTGTCACCTGGATTATGTAGATGTTTATATTAATTACTGAACTTGGACAATAATTTTAGCGACAGCCCAGGTAAATTGTGTGGCATGCTATACATGTGACGATAGGTGAATCTTTATGAGCTGTGATCACTCATTTGAACCATCACCTAGATAATGTAGGTGATTATATTAATTACTGACATATGTCAATCATTAAAACGAAAACCCACACAGTGTGTGTAGCCCGGTGTACATGTGAAAGATAATTCAATCACGCGGAGTTGTGGCCACTCATTTGAACCGTCACCTGGAGTATGTATTTATAATACGTACATTTTGTAGCACGGTGTACATGTGTACGATAGTGGAATCGTGCTGACATGGGACCACTCATTTGAACCGTCACCTGGATCATGTAGATGTTTATATTAATTAATGACCAGAGACAATCATTAAACCAACAACTCAAGCAACGTGTGTCGCACGGTGGACATGTGAAAGATAATTCAGTTACCAATTCGATCGTGGTGTTTTTCCGTCGTCCCCAGGTTGTCCACCTTTCTCGTCGGCATGCTGGTATCTTGGTAAAAACGCCTTCTCTTCCCACGGAAACTGTCTTGGAAAGTTAGTTCGATAGCTCATCTTGTTGTTTGCGCAAGTGAATGTAGATGCTTTGATTTAACGACGGCACTGGCTCGATGACCTTGCATGTCGGGACCCCATTCGCTAGCACGAAGTTATCTTGCCCAAGGACACGCCGAATCGGCCATTCGCAGCGGGTCGATGTGGGAATCGAACCATGGTTCTCTCCGCAGTCCGATGCTCTACCTAATGGTCTAATCCGGCCACTTAACTTGACTTAACTTGATGCTTACGTTAAGCGGCCGCACTGACTATGGACTTGCACGCCGTCTGCATAAAGCATAAAAAAAGAGAACAAAAATAGGGGGGAAAAAAGAGAGACACTTGTCTGAATTAAGTGTTGAGGCCCGCCAGTGGTCCTATTGTTGGGTATCATTGTTTGCGGGTCTATTTATGTGTAGTATAATCATAGACATAGAATATTCTATGTCTATGGTATAATGATATTTTGGTGGCAATTGAGGGACTCGGAAGGACGGTCGTTGTTGTTGTGAAGTGAGGTTAGGTGGTGTGAAGAGAGTCCGCTAATCCGGGCACCATAGCGAATAGTATTTAAACATTCGAGATACAGCTGAGTAGCCAATACAATAAGGCCACATGAACCAATCAAAATGGTGAACCTGGTTAACTGATGGAAGGGGCGGGACTAGTTAATCACGTGACCCGCAGCAGCTATGAGTATTTGGTGGCGATATAGCAACATGTGGAGTTAAACGGTTTGATGTTGCGCATGCGTGCCAGCCTGTTCTTGAAACTTCTCATCAGGTTCGTGCCCTACAACCTCTTGCACATTTGAGTGACATTCCTTGATCACACATACAATAATGAAGTGTTGCTGCCTAGATGCATTAAATTTAAATATGGTGAAGTCCAGATCCACCTAGAAATAAACATATATCACATGTTATGCATAATTTGCGAACAAACCCTCTTCCGATTAAGGAAATATGTAGAAAAATCACAAAATAGGTGGCAAATCACAATTGTATGTAACTGTAACTTAGAAAACATTGGGAAACAACTTAAAATACTTTTTTTAAATAATTTTCAATTAACCCTATTCTTAGAATATGCTTATTCACTTGTTTGCTAGGGGCATGAATCAATGAGACGGCACGAATCCATGATAATTTGGGCTAATTGTTAATTCTCAAGTTGCTTTTCATTATTTTTGCTCTTTGTGTAGCACTCTGTTTCGATTTGTCAGACTGAAATTACTGGTATGTGGACGACTCTCGGTGTTTTATCTTTTTGAGACATCCTGTCAAAATGTAGTTGCGAACGGCAACTTGAATTCTACTCCTGTACCATCCGTAGGCTGAGTTACGATTCCACTCATATGCCTTCTCTGCAAAATAGCGAATCGTATCTGATTCGCACTTTAGCAGTTAATTGTGACATATTATTTTCGGAATTTCCATCTGAAAAAAATATTAGTCTTATAAAAGTAATACATACTAATACTTCTGAAACAAATTTTACTATTGTAGAAGGTTTAGACAATTATTTTTGGCCTTTACAAAAAATGGACCCCATCTTAACTTTTACGTGTTGGAATTTTGCTGCCGCTGACTAGATCAACAGTTGATAATAGCTTAAATTTACTTTATCAGGTCAACTACATATGCAAATTTATGTCATAAGTACTTGAATATGTTATTTTCATAATATTAACACTCATTTCAGTTCAAAACTATATAAAATATTTCACAATTAACTGTTAAAGTGCGAATCGGACCTGATTCGCTATTCTGCAGAGAAGGCATACGAGTGAAATCATAACTGTGGCTACGGACGGTACGGGAGTAGATTGCAAGTTACGGTTCGCAACTAGTCAAATTGAAGATTGAAGATGTTTGTTTACTTATTGCTCTCTGAAAATAATGAAAGTTCACAATATATTTGGAGGTTATTTTCACCACTAGCATTCAAAGAGTTAAATTTGACATGCTTTTCTCTGACTACTGTAGTATAGAGATTTAGGATAAATGACAGAATTCAGAATAATGATATTTTGGTGGCAATTGAGGGACTCGCAATGACGGTCGTTGTTGTTGTGAAGTGAGGTTAGGTGGTGTGAAGAGAGTCCGCTAATCCGGGCACCATAGCGAATAGTATTTAAACATTCGAGATACAGCTGAGTAGCCAATACAATAAGGCCACATGAACCAATCAAAATGGTGAACCTGGTTAACTGATGGAAGGGGCGGGACTAGTTAATCATGTGACCCGCAGCAGCTATGAGTATTTGGTGGCGATATAGCAACATGTGGAGTTAAACGGTTTGATGTTGCGCATGCGTGCCAGCCTGTTCGCCGTGTACAAGTAAACAGTTTTACTGCCCAGTATAATATGTATGTATTAGAATCCAAGGCGAGATTCGATTTTCCGTACTATGTCTATACATGTGGTCTGCCTTACAAGATCTGTCAATATGCATATGTATACCTTTTCCCAAATGTCGGTTAAAGAGTGTAACTATTATAATATGTGCCTCAATGCAGGGACCATACATACATATCCGTCGTCCAAGCTCAATGCAACATTCCTCGTTAGTGCAGAGAACATGGCTCAGTGTATTGGTAAGACGTCGCTGTTCGACATTGTTTGCTAAACACGTTAAACGCATTACAGTTATGTGTTGCAAAGTGTAAATGCTGAAACTTGCAGTTAAACCTATATCTATATTCATTGGACAACACGCCAACATTTTCATATATATGTACTTTGTTTAATGAACTGTTTGTATATCTTGTGTTTGTACATGTACATGTAGCAAAGAGAATAAAACATATTTAATAAAAAATAAAAAAAAAAAAAAAATATTTCATTGCTATGATGTACCATAGTGTACAGGTATCTTCATATATAACCGCTGTTACATTCTGACAAACATGCTATGCTAGTATTCCGTATTTATTTAGCATAATTAGTATTGCTGGCTAGATATCTTGTAACTGTCAATCCATATGGTATGAAGTGTGGGGGAACACAAACTCGAAATAAGTAGAACGAATTCATCTTAAGTTTTGTAAAACAATTCTTGGTGTGAAATTATCAACTAATAATGTGGGAGTTTATGGTGAACTATGTCGATATCCACTGTACAATAATAGATACGCCCGAATAGTCAAATACTGGTTTAAATTGACCAGGACAGAAAACTGTATATTAAAAGTGGTATATAATAATGCTCTATTAGATTGTACAAACGGCGTTAATAACTGGGCAACAAAAGTTAAATATTTGTTGGAAATAGAAGGGAATTAACTAATATATGTATCTTTTTTATCCGAAGCGTTCGCTATAAGAAAATGCTTAGTCATGCATTATCAACCCTTTCATCCAGAAACATATGGCATTGTCTCTTGATAATATTAGAGTATTACATTAATCGAAAAAGGTACCGTACTGTAAATTTGTCAAATCTTTAAAAGAGGGACAAACATTGCAGCTCATGATGGGACGGCACATTACGAGCCGGCTCGCCTGGATCTACAGTGTTTTCAAATGTTAGCCTAGTTTATGTATGCATGGCTGAAAGGGTTAATACGTTCTTTCCACTTTCTGCTAAAAACATTCATGGTGCAATCCATATGATTTCATTTCATTCATTGTATAATGTATAGTTGTGTCACTATCCGCAGTCGAACTGTAGATATGTATAATACAATATATTGTTTACACTTTCAGGGCGGCCATTTTTAAATCTAAGATGGCCTCCATAGGGGTCGTCAAAAATGAAAATAACACTGCTTTTGTTAGGTGTGGTCAAATGATGAGTATCGCCACAAAAAAAATCAATTTCTACCTGTATTAGAAGTGTATATAATGACCTTAGGAGCGCAATATCGTTGCGCGGTGGAACGAGTGGCATATATCCACAAACAAATCAAATAACCTGTTTATGATATACGTACATCATTCGTAATGTATATTCGGTTAAAAACTATACAAATTAAAGGTCATTTAGAAGGAACTGTTTTGCTGGGTGAAGCGTTATAGTTCCGGCACATATTGACGTCTCGCGTTGAATTGTCTTTCAATGGGAAACGAAAGTTTATAATAAATAATGAATATAGCATTTCAGGGCGGCCATTTTTAATTCCTAGATGGCGGCCAAAGGAATTGTCGAACAAATTGGAACCAATCCCAGTGTTGATACACTGCAAAATGCAAGACTACATAACAGTATAGCCTACACTACTCTCCCGCCTGCGATTCTCTTACCAAGAATTGCAATCCAGCGGTCCTTGAATTGCAATTCGTCCCCTCTGAAATTGCAGTCTAATTGTGGTTTAATCGCGGTCCCGGTTTTGCGGTCATTCTTTCGCGATACCGTTTGTGCGGTCATTCTTTCGCGGTCCTATTTTTGCGGTCATTCTTTCGCGATACTGTTTGTGCGGTCATTCTTTCGTGGTCCAGTTTGTGCGGTCATTCTTTCGCGATACCGTTTGTGCGGTCATTATTTCGCTATTTGCGGTAAATACTTAGCGTTACGCGTATATATACACCTAATTCTACTATTTATGTATATTTTATTGTATTTTAAATGGCTAAATACAGATAGGAAAATATATCTTTTCGTTAGAAAAAAATCAACTATTTCGATTTTATTGCCGCATTGGTCAAGCAGAGCGGTCCGCTGGTTTGACCGCAGAGCGCAGCGTAAAGTGGTCATTCTTTCGCAGTTTAAAGAAAAAAAGGAGCGTAAACTGCAATTAAAAGCGGAGCGCAGCGCTAACTGCGCTATAAGTATTGCAATTCCGCAACCAACTCTTTGGACCGCAGTCACATGATTGCAGTTCAAATGCAATTAATGGAAACGCGAATTGCAATCCTGCGCTCCAGGAATTGCAATTCGTCTGGTAAGAGAACCGCAGGCCACTCTGTACATGCGTTTTAACACTCCGCCGCTCCGTAGGCGACGTAGAGTCGCTTGTTTTCTTAAAATAGAGCACAGTGTTGCGCGGCCGGTGCCAATATTCTGTAGATCACACATTCCAATATTCCAATGATCTCAATCGAAGTCTTATACAATTCAGCTCCATATAATACAATTAATTTGTCAACAAAATATAAGTATACTTATTTATGTGTGTTAATTACAGAGTGACCCGTAGATGTCAATTTTGGTTAACCATCGAAAATAATTATGTTGATTTAGCATGAACTGCATTTGGACACAGATCTTTACTAAATGACAGCCTACAATAAGATATAGACCAAATTAAATTCCACGAACAAATGCAAAACCAGAAAATGTGGTCTGTCGACGCTCTATTTGAGAAACTCTTACAAAAGCTTAAACACAAATAAACAGACAGAGGGACGGACGTGCGAGGGTAATGTCCGTCCGTCCATTACCCTCGCACGTCCGTCCCTCTGTATGTCCGTCTGTCCGTCTGTCCGTCGTATATCCGTCTGACGGACGGACGGACGGACGGACGGACGCCGTCGATTCCCTATAACTATAAGGCTGGTATACCAACCTTGTGAGCATACCTTATACAAAATGTGTATGTATATAACGAACTTGCTCATATGTTCAAATTGAGTGGGATATTTGAACCGTTTGCTTAAAGAAAAATAGCCTCATGGTCAAAACACGTTTGACGAACGCAATGGACCGGCTGATCTGTTTAAACTATAGGCACTGGTGCTGCACTTCACACAGGAATAACATTTACACGTCGAAAATTGCACCAGTTTCTTGACGAAATTCCACTCATCTCTACTTAGAGCGATCGCATAAACGCATCTTTCGTCTAGAAACCGACGCAAATTTAAGTAATTGAAATTTGCCTAAATGTACGTACATACAATAGGTCATACCAATCAAGTACTTTGTATCTCAAACATGGGGTTTGCGGAATATGACGCGGGAGGGCAGATTTGTTTTGTTTATTTTTATTTTTTGGTTTGAGAGGTTCGTCTCTGATTTTTTTCAAGACGCCACATACATTTTTCATATCAATTTAACATATGGTTCACATATATGTCACTAGCTGTAACCTCTAAATACGTGAAAAATCACCAGAGTGTCGTCAGATGTGATTGGATGTGTCAGATGTTTGCATGGTAGTGTTTTTGATTGATCATGTGGCGAATGTACAGTGTTTTTATTTATTCACGACGATAACACGTACAGTGATTTTTCTGAGGCTGCTATATCTGAGAACCAAAGTACTGTTGTGCCTATTAACTCATTAAACCTGATATTCGTGTACTGCGATAACGCCAACATTTCCGAACGTCTTAGAACGAACCCTCTCATTAATATGCACTTATTGAAGATATTTTCTATTTTTTATTTTATAAAATTTTATCATTTATAGAATAGTCTGAAACATTAAATGGTGTAGCATGATACTACTGTAGAACATATACATAGCAGTATATATATACTTCGGTGACCGAATCAATTACTTTAAATATTTGTTTGTTTTTTAGATACACCGAATCATTAGCATTGGACACTAGCGCGTGACTCGCAGTTTTGAAATAATAATTAATGAGATATAATATGTAGACAACGGGCATTTTTTAATTTGGATTTAATAACGGATTTTTTCACACACTTATATAGGTGCTTGTTTATTTAATTTTCCCATAATAACATACTTAACCTCATCCGCGGGAGACTAGGTTCACATAAAGACAATGAAAGAATCTAGACAGAATAAGTCCGGAAAATGTTAATCTTATGGACACATTGCACAGAATTGCAACCACCCATGACACAATGGGCTTATAATACATTACGTTATGGGTTCAAAATGTATTGATTGAGGCAAAATGCATGTTTCCAACTAAATAGAGAACAGTATAGAACCTGATCAGACTAATCAGGGTTGCATGGCTACAGAACGTGTGAAAGTATTAGCATTTACATGTATGAACACCGTGTCAGTAAATGTAAGTACTAGTTCATCAATAACAAAAAGGTCACCCTCCCCAAAATGTTTTATTTGCTGAAATTCCATCAAATAAGGATTTTACTGCGAACAAACGATTTTCCAATGGGGATTTAACGTGGGGAAAAAGGAGTTTGAGGAGCTGGTGGAGGCGTCAAAAAAAACGAAAAGTTTTAATTATTTTTTAAATTTAATGTGTTTATACTAGCCAAAAGTTCGTCGGCAGCAAAGCGTGGAACAGACAGTACTGTTTGGTCTACGCTTTTTGCCGACCTACGTTTTACTATTAAATCTAAAATAACCAAAAACATTACCCTCCCAAATTTGTATTTGTTGAAAGCCATAACATATTGATTTTGTTGCGAAGGTAACTAAGAAAACAAGTTAAGTTTTGAAAATCGGTCCACAAATTCAAAAATGGCTTTAAAAATCTTATTGTTAGCACCACGCACGCACGTACGCACGCGCGCGCACGCACGCACGCACGCACGCACGCACGCAAATAGCTTATAGAAGGTGTGTACATTCCAGTCAATATTTGACGAAATTTCATCGAATCATTCTTTTGGTGGGGAGGGGGGCGTGAATTTTAATATTTACGATAAAGTAGATAATTTGTTATATGTTTGGGAAAAGTAGGTACCGGCATGACACATTTACGTTCAAACTCCTCTTCGAATATGCTATTTACACTCACCTAGGGTCATATACTAAGGACTTAGAGCGAAAAAAAAAACGATCCATGTAGTATTAGTATTTTAAAACATGTTTCCGCGCAGTGGGATAATTTGATAAAAAATGGGAAATTTCTGCCAAACATGTCGGGTGAAAATAGGTTTTTGCGAATAACGTTTTTATTATTCCAAATTGAATCGAGAACCCTATTACTTCTGTGCTGCCGAAAATAAAATATGTATGCGCCCAGGCTACCCATACTTTTATTTGGGGGACATAATCGATCATAACTGTTATTTTTCATCCCATTTTAATAAAGGTTATATGTAGACACATCTGAAAGGTACGAATATGTCCGCACGAACCAATATATCCGCGGACATATTCGGGAGGGTCTAAGGTACGAATATGTCCGCAGGAAACGAATATGTCCGCAGTGATTTTGGGGGTCGTCTCAAGGTGTTCTGTGACTTTTTAATACACATGCAGCTATATCGTTTATGGATTTATGGATGAGTTCATCTAAACGATGTTTAAACAATGTAATACCATATGCCCTGTTGCTACAAGGTCGATTGAAACGTATCCTTGGAATAGTAGCTGCAGACATAGATAATTGTTTAGTATTGGTATATATATATACATAAGTAAACACAAATAAGCTGGCTTTGTAGGCCCTGATCAGACTGCGCGAATCTTGGGCTATGCTGTCAGCTTTATTTATCATATATTCGCGAATATATCTACATCACGAATAAACACGGAACAGCTTGAACATTTGAGCAGTCTGAGAGTGGCATGTAATGGTCAGTATTAAATTAGTTAGTTATCTCATATTTAAGGGTGGGAATTGGTTCACAGAACCCAAGGTGGCCGGTTTAGCTCAACTGAGCGTCGGACTGCGGACCGGGAGACCCCGGGTTCGATTCCCACCTCGACCCGCTGCGAATGACCGATTCGGCGTGTCCGTGGGCAAGACAAGTTCCGAGCTAGAAGGCACCGAACCTTGTGTTGTTATATACAACGTTGCTGTTTCTACATGTCTTTGCCGCGCTGATTCAGAATCCGTTGTGTGCCACTTCTAAAACCTTGAGCATTTTTGTAGAACTGCAGAAATCCAAGATGGCCGCCAGTTTTCACCAATATGTCTTACTTAGGCAAATATATGCTGCATTTCGATGATGTGAATGTTTAAATTATTAGCATATGGGAACATTCAATATTTATGAGGACTTCTAATTGTATACGACACAAGCATCATCTGGAAAAAAAATAAAATGGCCGCCATCGTTAGAAACAAATCTCTATTTCAGCTCAAATTTATATTTCAGCATAATAGCTGTTAATATGAGGGGCTGCGACACAACGACGTTGGACAGACAGTATATGCCAATAAAATTAATCAGCTCACTTTTATTAAAGATGGCCGTCAAATGTAAATTATTACGATACATATAAACACATAATTTATGATATATATATAATATGTCACATATTTGTCGATGTACATACTAATCAATCGTGCAGTATGGTGTTTCTTTCCAATATACACACTTGTGGTAACATAGAATAAATCTGTATCTACATTTTTCTAGGAAGGCGAAAATCAAGATGGCCGTCATGAATAAGCAATTGTGTAGTGTTTAAACTGATATTATGTTAATGTCAAGTTAATATGCATACTTGGTGTTACAGTACAGTTGTCCATGTAACTATCATGTTCAAGCAGTCAGAAGAGTAGAACAACCAGGCTCTTGGTTGACTGTCTTGTCTGACCTATGTCAGCGGTTGGGAAAATGCTGCCTTACTTCTTTTGCATCCGGGCATGTGAACTACGCTCGCTACGGATTGTATTACATACGTAGTATCCAGCGCCTACAACGATTGATGAAGGGCGAACACGTGTA
Organism: Conchocele bisecta; assembly: GCA_029237695.1. NCBI lineage: Eukaryota > Metazoa > Mollusca > Bivalvia > Lucinida > Thyasiridae > Conchocele > Conchocele bisecta. The sequence goes on from CM055268.1 coordinate 84,283,481, forward strand.
TGGCATTTGGAACTGCATATGGTATGATATATTCATTGAGAGTACCTACATGAGATATGGCAAAGGACAATCCGGCATTATTGGCTCCAAACTGAATTAATCAACTCTTGCCATTTGGGCGCTCTCTCTCAGCATCTTTGGTAAACTGAATAGTAACATAGGGGCAATGCAGGAAGGTGCCACACACAAATTGCGATCACGTCTCAAAAGGAGGAGCAGGCTACTCGAATCAAAGCAGATACAGCTGATCAAGAGAAAATACGCGAAACACTCGCTACAGGCATAGACATTATTTGACAACAGTAGCCACCTAACAGGCATTGTAAACATATTTACAGGACATGTCATTGATGACTAAACCGTGAATGCCGATGAAGCAATCACGATTGGAACTGATCAGTGGATGGACTATGAACGTGAGTGGCCAACACGCTTTCACAACAAGCTGAAAAGAACGTCAAAATTTCGCGTTTGAAACAAGACAAAATGCAAAAGTGCATGAGAGCAATAAGGTCGTTAACACCGAACCCATATATGCAGGAGTCATTGGCATCATGGCATCATACAGGGAGACGGTTGCCACTGCAACTCTGTTATTTTATGAGTTAGCTCCTTATCTGTCTGCTCTGTTTGACGAAGGTGGTGAAATGCGATTAACAAGCAAGTCAGTGCTGCAAAACAAGATAAAAGTAGAATGCAGCCAACTAAACATGGATCGCCCTGCAGTTGTTTTTCTGGACATGTGAGTTATTGTGTGGACCATCCCTTGGCCATCATCACATGCAACAGTATCCACATTCAGTGCAGCTGCAAACACAGCTATACATCAGCTGCAGACATGTAACGTTCTGCACATTGTCTGACAAATAGTATGCGTACAGTATAAAGTCAGCATGCCGACTTACACTTTCAAAGGTGATTCAGCCATGTGTACCAGCTTACTAGAGAATCTCCAGTACCAAACAAGCCATCACATTGGCAGTTACTGCAAATAAAGTGCAGATCATGAAGTTGATTTTGGATCACCTGTGTTCCATAAACGTCCCTGATGGTAAGCGGATGATCTTAACTGGCATAGGTCCTCACCATATAGATGTTAGTACATGAGTAGGACAGTCGCTCACGAGGAAGCTGACGTCATAATGGCGTACCACACAATTAATGATACTCGCCAATTGAAGTAGGTGAGTGAGGGCACGGATGTACTTGTGATACTTGCCCATCATATACTCACAGAACCGAATGATATGCCACAGAGAGTACAGTTAATAATAGTTATGTACAAGAAATCGGTTATCGATGTCAACCACGTCATGCGAACACAAGCGAAAATAATGCCTAACCTGACAGCTCATGAATTGACAGGGTGTGACAGTGTGTCGTGCTCTGCCGGTGTAGGAACTGCCACTGTCTTGAATAAACTGGAGGCATATACAGCGACATTGAAACTAGAAGACCCAACAATTTCCATTGATGAGTTAACTTGATCGGCTTTACCATATCATGCCATACTTTATAGCCACGAGACCGTTGACATGCGCACCACCGAACATAAACAGCTTGCACCCTACAATGCCCGTTTTTCGTCCCCACTGTACGCGTACATATTACACCTATCGACATATATACATGTATATACTATATATGGGCCATAAATCTGAAAGAACCGGGAATATTATATTGTTTACCAATCAACCGATCCTTATCAGGTGACACACTCATTCACCCAGATCATAGTTCACATTATTTACTAGAGGTTAACTCGGTTGTTCATTGACATAATATCGATGAGTGCAATCCCCGATAATCACGAAGATGGGCAGGTTGATCTGGATCTAAACTCGCCTCAATGCAATGACTCCGGTTTTGTCAGATAATGACTAATACAGTATTATAATAGCAATTAGTTAGCCAACAGTTGTCAATGTAGCATGATATCCTCATGTGAAGCTACGTCACCTAAATATATATATATATATGTATCACATTGTATATTATATTATACTATTCTACCTGCTATATATCACATACTGATATTTTGCGGCCATGTTTAGTTTTTGTATATGATGTATATAATGTATTCGTGTTTGTATTTATTTTATGAAGTTATCAATGCGAGTTGCTCTCCCAACATATCCCAGTTCCATAAATTAAATTGTGAAATATTTAATCTGATCGCATTTACGTATAAAAAAAATATTTGGCGGCCATTTTGAATTTCTACTGAAGATAGAAATATCGAATTTATTAATGCAGTTACCTAGCCATTTATAATCCTGAAAACTAAATCATAGCATTTTAAATTATTAAAATAGAACATATGCATGCCAATATACGGCACATTGTTAAAAACTGGCCGCCATCTTGGATTTATGCATTTCTACAAAAATGCTCAAGGTTTCGAGAGTGGTACTCAACGGATTCGGATTCAGCGCATCAAAGACATATAGAAACTGCAAAAAAACGTTGTATATATAACAAAACAAGGTTGGACCACTTTTTCATGGGCTCTAGCCTGGACTATATCGGATGGGGTCTTAAATAGTCGGTCCCGACATGCAAGGTCATCGAGTCGTCGTTAAATTCATTAACATTTCACAGAACTTTCCATATCTGGTCCGCTTTTTTTCCCGAATGTATTATCAGTTGCAATGCAGTCGAAATATGTTCGTTAAATTAAGTAGGTTATGAGACGGTTAATTTAAACAAGCTAGTTCAGTCTCCTTTCGCACTGTGCAAGTATGTCAGACCGTGTTAAGGGCTGAGTGCACATGATATATGAAGACTCGGCCGTATCAGTATTGAGTGGAGACAAACATTTATAATATCCCTATATCACAGATTTTGATTCAAATATAAAATCGAACTGCGTGTAGATGATCAATCGATACTCCATTTGAAAGTTATTAAACAATCATATAGCCGAAAGAAGACAACACTGATCATGTTTAACGACTGTAAAACTAACAACATACTATTTGCGCAATATAATTGACTATGCCGGTTAAAAGTGTTTTACAATATAGCTTTCGATTGGAAGATTGACCACAATGAGACCTAAATATCAATAGCATGGCCGGTTCTATGCTGGTAGCACATGCCGTTGTACAGTTTGTGGGGCTTGAGTTACTTGGAAACTGATTTTGGAAACTGATTTTTCGATGGTAAATTCCATAATTACGTGGTTTATGGCGCGTATAATCATCATTGCGCAATCACGACGGATTAAAGTAAACATGATTAGAGTTACAATCATATGGCGGCAGGTCAAGGCAACGTTGAACAAACGAGGAAGTCGCGTGATCTTCAGCCAAATAAAATCCGTCGCCCGATTACAGTTTGTCATACCAAAGGTAACGAGATACAATACGCATTCCGCCGTGAGACGCCAGCCAGAGCAGTTGTGAATTTACATAATCGTAAATTTGTTTTCACACTATTCCAGGTAAGCACTTCTGTATTTTGCTATTTTATGAACATGTTTCACGTATTATTTCACAATAATTTATTCCCTTGTATTGACGTAATGATGGCGTAGGACAAAGTAAATTATGTTTTAATTTATTCTTTGCGGCCGCGGGCCCGTCTGTTGTCACACACTGACATTGTGCATGAAGACACCCCACGTTCATGAGAGAATAATATCAGTCATTTTTATCGGATAGTGTTTGTACTATTAGTGGCGGAACATCCTATAAGTATATTTACCCATTCCATGCGTGCTCATATTTATCCCCCCCCCCCCCCCCCTCCCTGGCCTGGTCAAGTTTAGTGCCATATAGAATCCTCTCATCGAGACGATTCTACCTGACCATAACTTGAACCTACCACTAGCGAATTGTAAATACTTGTATCCCATGGTTATTACATGTAGGCCCCGGCCGATAAATACACCTTTGTGACATACGTCTGCATTGTAGATCCTGATCATAATGTGCATTCCCACATAATTATATCAAAGTACTCAAAGTACTGAGCTGTGAGACCAACTGAAATGGGTGGTAAACAGTGTTTTAGTATATTCTCCTTTAAATATTTCAAATAGAGTAATTGTAGTAAATGGTGTTATGGGAAACTGTATAACACTCGACATATTTTGTATGTGGAGAGGGGAAGGAGCTGTATAGAAACAGGAAAAACCCAGTAAGGCTTAGAATTTGTTTTTTTTATGCATTACATACACATCCGCATGAGCTCTGAATTTTTTATCAATTTTCGACATCATTTAAGGAAAATATGACTGATTTTCGAAATCAATATCGGCGAAATACGGCGATGCGATAAGGGTGGTAATTCATATCCGGGGTCAATTATTGTAAGTGAAAGTGTACGCTATTACCACTCATTCGAAACATGCCGACGCGACTATTCAAATGAGTGAACCATCTAGACGACACGGTTCAAATGAGTGGTAACAGTATATTTTTAACAATTTTCGACATCATTTAAGGAAAATATGACTGATTTTCGAAATAAATATCGGCGAAATACGGCGATGCGATAAGGGTGGTAATTCCATATCCGGATTCACTCTTCAAACACCTGTGGTTATAGTGTTGTTTTATGCAAATTTGTACACGCCGTAGTTGTGAATGAAAAAATCCAGACAGGTGTGATTCGGGTTTACACACCAATCCAGACAGGTGTGATTCGGGTTTACACACCATTAATGCGCGACCAAAATAGGCCGTTTTATTTGTGGAAAATGAACGGCTAAATCAGAGGTTCCATTGGTTTTTCTTCAATTAATTATGTACCAAAGATATACATTCTAATAAATGTGAAATGTAAAATAGCATAAAACGAGTCGTTAACAATGACCTAGATACAAGATGTATACATACGCGCCACCAAAAAAATAGCACCGTAATATCTGACAGTATTTTGAGAACCGGTTACATAAGCTGCGAGAGGCTCGCAGATAATAATATGCTGGTAGAGATTAAACACATGCACGAGGTAATATCATTTAAATATTGACCAACGCAGACCATGTTCAGACTGTGCGAATGCGCAGGCTGATCTGGGGATACGTTGGTCGCACACTTCGCAATGTCTATTTTGTCGGTCGGCGTCATTATTATTGGCGGCTGAACGATTATTATATTTAATCTTGTATCTACAGTCTATTAGGAGATGATTCTGTGCAATTTCATTCATACTTGTTCATTTATTATAAACACTACGTTCGGTCATGGTGTTCACTAATGTACGGTGTAGGTGGATCGTCGTAGTCTGTGTCAGTCATTCATGAATTATACAACTACAGTTGTATTGTTCATGAATGTGTATGCATCACCTTACATGAATATAAATCTACACTGTTTGTGAGATGTTAAGAATTCCGCCGTGAGACCAGCCAGAGCAGTTATAAATTTACATGTGTTCGTAAATTTGTGGACCCATGTCAGCCTGCTCATCCGAGCAGTCTGCTCAGGGCCTACACTGTTCGTCTTTCAGCTAATGTTGTAGCAATAATCACACCAGCAAGGCGAGTACATGCAAATCATACTGTGTGAGGTACAATAAACAAAGTGTATCTCCAAATATTGCCAATTAACGCAATTGATGTAAGGTCCTGTATCTGAGCCGGCGGTCCATAAACTGTAAAGGAGAAGAATTCACATAAGCTTTTATAAAGCTTGTTTTCAAATCCTATTATCACTTGTCTTGTGTATACGTAACCTGCTATATATGAAATAAAATATTGTTTAAACTAAATTTGTTAAATATATGAATATACCTTATATATACGTTGTTTACGCATACACCGCCCGACCACCCGACCACCCGACCGCCCGACCGCTCGACCGCCCGTCCAGACCTCGTATTATTGCGGACATATTCGGGCGTGTCTAAGACACGAATAGGTCCGCGGACATATTATGGTACAGGTGAGCTGCGAATATGTCGGCAAAATAATATGAGTCGAAATATACCATAACAATGTTTATACATTTTAGCAGGAATTCATATCTGTTTCATGTCCGTCTGTCCGTCAATTATACTATAACTTATTTACCGTATAACCGATCCGGCGCACATATTCGGGTGCATGTGTTGCCGGGTGGTACTGGTGGTGTACGTCGTGGGCCTGTAATGATATTGGGGGAGAAATTTATAATAAAACAGTCTTTCAAGAAATATATTTCATGATGGAACAGGAACTACGAAGCGCGCATGCATGATGATAATGGTAATGACCAAGTACAATCATAATCTCTTATTACTGGTTATCATTATGATGAGAAATGACAATGATGATGATGAATGATGATGATAAAACTTACGATCATGTATCCATAATCCTGATTGATTGATTGATGATAAATGATGGAAAGAGATGATGATAAACGATAATGATGAATGATAAAACTCATGGTCATTTATCCATAATCCTGAGACATGATGATGATAAATCATGGAAAGAGATGATGGTAAATGACAATGATGAATGATGACGATAAAACTCATGGTCATTTATCCATAATCCTGAGACATGATAGTGATAAATGATGGAAAGAGATGATGATAAATGACAATGATGAATGATAAAACTCATGGTCATTTATCCATAATCCTGAGATATAATGATGATAAATGATGCAAAGAGTTGATGAAAAATTACAAGGATGATAAATGATGGAAATAGATGATGGTAAATGACAATGATGAATGATTATGATAAAACTCATGGTCATTTATCCATAATCCTGAGACATGATGATGATAACACTCATGGTCATTTATCCATAATCCTGAGATATGATGATGATAAATGATGGAAAGAGATGATAACACTCATGGTCATTTATCCATAATCCTGAGATATGATGATGATAAATGATGGAAAGAGATTATGATAAATGACAATGATGAATGATAAATGATGGAAAGAGATGATGATAAATGACAATGATGAAAGATAAAACTCATGGTAATTTATCCATAATCCTGAGATATGATGATGATAAATGATGCAAAGAGTTGATGAAAAATGACAAGGATGATAATAAATGACAATGACGATAAATGACAATGATGCTAAACCTCGTGATCATTTATCCATAATACTGATACATGACGGTGATACATGATGATGATAAATGACAATTTGAATGATGCTAAACCTCGTGATCATTTATCCATAATACAGAGACGTGATGGAAAGAGATGATGATACATGACGGAAGAGATGATGATAAATGTCGGTGAGACATGATGATGATAATTGACGGTGATACACGATGATGATAAATGACAATGATGCTAAACCTCGTGATCATGTATCCATAATACTGAGACATGATGGTGATAAATGCTGATAATAAAACAGGATCTCTATCACATATCATGATCGTTTATAATCATCCTAAAACATGATGGTGATAAATGATGATGATACAAAGATCATAATCAGTGTCAGATCTATTTGCTAGGAACTCTCTTGCCATACAATTGACAATATCAAAAAAGGAATCAATGTTACACATACTAAATTGCTTTGCAACCAGTGTAATAGCCAGAATGTGATTCTAACCTCGGAAAACATCTCGACAATAAACATGATAACCAGTAGTTACACGTGTGATCCATAAATGTTTTCACATATTCATAGAAATATATCGGCATGATTCAGCCCCCACAGGTACAAGTTCAACAACATGAATGAGGCACAGGACCATCTTCGCACAAATTGGAAGATCAAAGGGACATAACTCTTGCTTGTACTGTTTGACAAAATCAAGAAGTTACAAGTGCAGCTTTAATACTATTTCCCCTTTATCACGTTCATATCAATACGTTTACATATATGATTTCAATAATATACAAGGATTAAATGTATGTTAAACATGCTAGTATACTGCATGAAATGAAGAAAACCAAATGAAACGCCGGCGGCTTCCAGTTTCACGCACGTGGTATTTCACAACAATTTGTAATCGCACAAAATACACAAAGTCCAGGCATATCAATAACATATAATGTTGTGAATCAATAAAACACATATTTCTGCCAAATGAGATCTCACCTGTAATGATATTGGGGGAGAAATTTATAATAAAACAGACTTGCGTCTTTCAAGAAATATATTTCATGATGGAACAGGAACTACGAAGCGCGCATGCGCCATCTCCAGACCATAGGGTTGAAAGTTCCAACACCCCCATTAGGCTGTAGTCAAACCCTAAAATACATCCCCTTTAATGCAAGTTGCTGCAAACAGGGTAGCCACAGACCAGGCAACAAGCAGTCCCAGTCCACACTGTTTGCCAATTGTTACTAATTGAAAAAATAGAGGACCCTGTAGACCCGCTCACACATGTTAGCTGCGAATATGTCCGCAAGATAATACGAGTTGAAATCTGACATAATATCAACAATATACACGATAATCAAGCGTGATCATCATCTAAAGTGTATAAACAAACGTTCGGATAACCTTTCATATACTTCGTGCGTTATATCCATAGGCATCTGGCGTGTTTCGGCTTTCGTCGGTACTTCTTTTTATCAACGGCGCGTTAATACTGTATAAATTACAATGATTACTTCCCTTTAGATTAATATAACGCCATTTGCTTTGTTGTTTATAGTAAGGTATGTAGCTTCTGGTTGGACACAAGTATTTTAACAAAGTAACATGTTTAAACTAGTAATTTTCTATACATTCCATGTACATGTATTTCTGCAGGATAACAATAATTCTCGAATGAACATGTGAACTTGCCATCACAATATTGACGTTAGGGCGTTAAAGTATTTCAGTTGTTATGATACGAGGTCGTGTCCGACCTAAGAAAACCAGCTATAATTTGATATTATTTGCAAAATTATGTTCTATCTTGCTGAAAAAATAATACTTCTCATCGAACATGTGCACTTTCCGACAAAATATTTATGTTAGTACTAATACAATCGTGGAATGTGTTATGAATCGAGGTCGTGTCCAACCAAAGTTACAAACCTTGTTCATATATGAGCCGCGGTTGGGAAAATGTACGTTATGGCGAAAATGACGTTATCGAGTAAATGACGTTGGAAACGTCGCTACCATTTACCCTTTTGACATAGCTGACGTCGTTGTTGACACTGGCAAACGATATAAGTGTATTATCGTATGCTAGTCGGTGTACCATTAGCGGAACAAACCAACTGTATGTAGACCGTCGACTATATTACCATTTTATGCCAAACTATGAATGTACGTTCTCGGGGTTGTTAAGAAAATAAATGATCAGAAACTAGTAATGTGCAGTAGCATTTGAACAGGCTGTGACGGCAGCCTAGTTCGCGTATGGACCCGATAAATGTTGTTTTGTATTTGTATCAGTATATCGTTTTCCGAGAGTGTACATATGTACAGTAGATATGTTATATTATATGGATAAAATGTTATTTAATGCTAGTGCGCAAGTTCAAAAAAGTATATGTAGTCGTAAGCGTTACATAGCGTCTCCATTTCTTTATAAGCGTATCTGTTTATGATTTAATTTCATTTATGTGTGTCAGATTGCATTTAGTGAACACAATTTCGTATTTGGTAAACGCTTACATGTATCAGTAACGAAGGAATTGTATTACACATAATGTGGTAACCACCGTGACTCATCAAAACTGTGAACATGAATCATGCGATAGGGGAAAGGTGAAATCTCTAAATATTTTGTGGAACACTTTTCTATTAGTTCAAACACGACTTATACTAACGGACGACCATATGCTGTTTGAAAACATTGACGTTGTTTGTGCATATGCGTAGCTAGCTATATGGCACACAAATGTGTAATGGCAAAGTTGTAAACGCTGCTCTCCCATCGCTCTAATAGCAAACAGACAACACAAATCACATCACATACCAACTATGTAAACTTCGTCTGTATTCACGTACAATGTAACCCGACAATCACAATCAAATCATGTATATACTATTAGCTCTGTTTCGTGCATAACTTTCTTGAAATGTGTGTCCTAAAATTAGCGTCTTCACAGTGCCCTTCACACGAAACATGTCCACATACAATCATGCTTCATCGAGCACTAACTAGTACCATTGTGTAATTCACATGCTATATCATATTGTTACCTCATGTTGTCATACTGTTACCCGAGTGAAATAAATAAGAAATACCGTTTATTTAACCACTGGCAGATTAACTGATTATCGTGAAATTGAAATAATGCACGAGTGATTGGATACTTATGTTAAACAAACGAGTGAGCGTAGCGAAACGAGTTTGTGTAGCGGTAGGACGCAAGCACGAGGACATTGTTTCAAGATAATCAGCTCATCTTGTTAAATGAGCATTTTCTTGCATTTCGCACGTGAGTCTTTATAAAAACAAGGGCATCGTTGACCTTGGACGGTCGGTCGTATGCAAAACAAAGCACCATTCCGAGTAGTGGCCAACGGTATATCTTGCAATCTACTCCCGTACCGTGCGTACGGGAATAGAATGACATGGTGCTTAACGGCATAGAGAGTATACTGCAAGAGTTACAGTTCGCAACTACATCTCTAGACACACATTGGGGCAAAATATAATTCAAAATCGGTGAAGCGGTTCATAAGTTATTGCAAAAATGAAAGGGTTTCTAACTCACGCACGTACGTACGTATATGGACTAACGCTATATCCCCTATTGCCTATTGGCGTGGGGATAACAAAGCGAATCAAGCGTAAACTATGGCTAAATGGCTAAGAGTTATGCCAATTAATTTCAGGATACTGTCTCTCGATTTAGTGGCTGTGTCCGAGAACTTTACTGGTTGTGTTAAATGCTGAACGATGGTTTACTGTAATACTATTTATATTAACATAATAGCCAACTGTTGCGGGAATCAGTCAGCTATAAATTCCACAGGTGGGGATAATACATGTCAATAAGTCTGCTCATACTTTATATTGCATAGGAAAAACCGCTCCACCCAACCCGGGGAATGAAAGGGAAAGTTAATTCCAAGAGGAGGGAATTATACCGTCATTTTATTATCCCATAACGTCTTTACCCTATGACCGATTGGCTTGAAGCATAATATGCATGCTTATCATCATCCGTATTTTTTCATTTCCCACCCCACAACTGCTCCCTCTTGTATTATCTTCTCTTTTACAACTCGCCTTCAGAATGAATGTAACGAATTGTCATCTAACCAAATAACAACAAATAAACGCTATGTTGCCGTAACTGAATTCGAATAAAAGCATTTCGTATACAACGACAAACCGCGAAACGACCGTAGTTGTGCCCCAAAAGATATCATATCATATATTGTATAACCCAACCCCATACAGATCCTTCCCTGTTTGATTAACTTGGCTGAACAACCCGCAAATAGCATCATCATATAGGAAAACAATGTTACGGCCGAGTCTTCATATATCATGTGAACTCCTGTGCACTCATACTCGGCCCTTAACACGGTCTGATATACTGGCACAGTGCGAAAGGATAATGAACTAGCTAGGTTAAATTAACCATCTCAGCACATAGTTCGTCTGCATTGCAACAGATAATAATTTAGGAAAAGAAAACGGGCTAACGGCCATCGGCTTGAGCTTTTTTCTGGGCAAATTGTATGCCCGGGTATGGAAGGTTCTTGAACCAATTCCCACCCTTAAATATAATATAAGTAACTAACTATTACACGTACGTGTGATGTAACGATAGCATCATAATTAACATAGGGTTGCTCCGGTTGCAACAGATGTATATATTCGTATAGTAAAACGCAATTATCTTAATTTATTTTTAGACATATGTCTATGTGTCATGATTAGTTTTATGTCATATATGGTTAATTGGCATATAGTCTCTCATAATTCTATTAAATCGTACGACGTGTATCCATCCATCCATCCATCCACATCCATCCATCCATCCATCCATCCATCCATCCATCCATCCATCCATCCATCCATCCATCCATCCATCCATCCGTCCGTCCGTCCGTCCGTCCGTCCGTCCATCCATCCATCCATCCAAATTGCTATCCGTCACAACGCCGTGGTGTTAATCGTGTGAAATGTAGGACAAAACCCCCTTGGACATAACCCCCTTCGTGTAAAAATGACCACATAGACAAAACCCCCTTCATGATTTTTACAGGGTGGACAAAACCCCTTTCTTCGGTTTTATAAGATGGACATAACCCCCCTCTCGGTTTCACCTTCATCATTTTTGCAAGTTGGATACCCCCCCCCCTCATAATTTCTACAATTGAAACCAATAATTTTCGGGATGAATAAAACATTTGTTTTCTGACTAAATGCGTATAAAATGTGTCGGCTACACTGTATCAGAAATTGGTTTTCTTTCCCTTCCAGTATTACTTGTACACAATAATAATATTTGGGAAGTCCATAACATGTCTGTTAGTAATTTAACAATGTCCGCCATGGTTTTCACGTAAAGTTGAAAGTGAATACTCATACTTCAATTGTCTTATACATGATGCCATTGTTAGGGCGATTATGTCCAAACATCTGTTGAATCCGATACTGCTGTCTGATACCAAAACGGATAGGCAACGCGTGCCAATTGATTCGCATAATCCACACAATTTGCATGAAATGGCGGCTATCTTGGATTTATTGGACAATTGAAAATGTAGATACCACACATTTGTCTGCTAATCAATTAGCTGCATTCTATTAATTAAATATCGGAAGTTGGTTGGCAAATTCTCTTCGGTCATGCTTGTACGGTACCTCTAGAGAGGACAATTCTATTCTATAAGATATATGTGATTTTATCGATGACCGCCACATTGTTTATGGAAATTAACAAGTGTATGCGACTGCTATGATGCTTCTAGCACATATACAGTTAAATAATACATATATCTGAACCACGTGTGGCCGTTTTACATAAGAACTAGTGTTTGGTACCCACACTGATAGCACGTGTGTCTCACTTCCTTTACATACCCTTTAACAGTCCAATAAAATGGCGACCATTTTCTCAAGCTCTATTCAGCTCTATTCAGGTTTAAGTTGAATGTTATATGTTCCGTGATGTGTTAGCTATGAATTAACCATTTCAACTCCACATGCCTGTATAGTGGTATTGGCATATAGTGTAGATTCAGATGAGCCAGTTCGTGACGAGCCCTCTCCTCAGGATCTGCACTTTTTGAAAGTATTTTTCCGATTTTTTAGAACAAAAACACCCCTTTTTCATAAATGAACTAGTCTGAAAATCATTTTGTGACGGTTAGATTTGTTGCAAAATTAACATATCCAATTCAATTCCAGTTACCAGGGACCATACACCGTTCCAGCAGTTACTTAGGGGTGAACGAATATTGAGATGCGCCGTTGCCGTTCTAATATTGATTCCATAATGTAATATACTTATACGGTAGCTGATGTCTTTTTCACTGGCGGTCGTCTTTTTTATGCGAATTGTGAAAAGTATATCATGCGCAGATGAATACAGTATATATGTCTAAACATATTGGCACAACAAATGTTTCGTGCGCTCGGATGTTACCGACAACCCTATCGCGCCAGATGGTTTATGCAGTGGAAATGTAATGTGTTTACTCAATGTAAAGTAAGTAAGTAAGTAAGTAATTTGTTTATTATAGTGACATATGTAAACGTACAATAATAAATATAACGTTGATACTCATACTAATTACACCCGGCCCATTGGACCTATATGTCACCTTGTTGCAACTTGATTCAAATAATGTTTGGGGTTTGCAGATCATGAGTTTCTGGTTGCATGCATTCGCCGGACAATGACCGGACCAACGCTCATCCCCCGACCTACGGTCACTACAGCTTACTGAGCATTTTACTCATCAATACTGACAGCATTGCTGTCTTAATGCGACCGTATTCTGGACAAATGCGTGAGCAGGTGGGTTAGCAGGCTGCGGATTTCCAGCAAATACATGCGACCGAATTATATAATTTGGCTTGTCGAAGACCAGTGTAGCTTTTAATCGACATGCGTGTATACGCAGTTCGATTCGAAGCTAAACTGTCAATTGCCTAGTATTATTGAACAGAGCAAAGTTCAATCATGCCGTGCTACTAATCAGCATAATCTGAATTTAATCTGGTCACAAAGGAAATAAATAGGTGTATACGTCAGTCGCTGAGTGAGGTATTGTGGAATAATATCTGGTGAGTAAATGTTTGTCATTCGAGTTAATCACATAGTATTTGACGACTTTCATTTGTGATAGTGTACATGTACTTATTTTGTCAAATTAAGGGTTTATTTGTGAACAGTGTATATGCTTATCAGCATACGGAACACCGCAGTCTGATAAGGAAATAAACCGCTCAATAAATATAACACATACACACCAGACCGATGCCATGCGATATGTTGGCCTACAATATATACCCTGACCAATCCGCACTGGCACGCTGGCTGATCCGGGTCTACACTGGTTGCCCTGCTGAATGGTAGCCTCATTTTCGGTTTGATATTATTGATTTAAGATGGTTATTGTGGTCAAAGATTGCGGGATTTAGTTGTAAATGATGTTTCGGCGTCTCAGATATGCTTTCACAATATATTTACTTATTTGTCTAGCACAGTTCTGAATAAGGAAGCGAAGTTTATCTGTATCACTTAGAGTTGTGAAGTTAACTGGTGTATTTAGGTAATTAAAAAGGTTTTTTCTTATGTCTGTATACAGTTCACAGTGTAGAATGAAGTGAGTTTCACTCTCTACTGCCTGCAGATCACAAAATCTGCATAGCCGTAATTAATTGAACAGGTCAGTCAGCCAGATCTGCCAACAACTAATTATTTTGCGGTTTATTTGCTATCAGTCAGCAGTGATTATATAACGGCCCTCACATGACCAATGTCAGCCACCTGCATCGTCCATTGATCCGAATTCACAGCTAAGCTTATCGAAAGTAGGCTCCGCCGACATAATAACTATAGTTGTTACACAACCTATCTAAAACGTACAGTGTACGTGTTTTGTTTTGACTGAAAGTGCGGTCCGGAACAGAAATTGATACCAAGTCATTTATCTTGCACGATGGCTGCTACGACCAGAGTAACACACCCAGCCTAGAGATACGGCCATGTGTCTTCAGGGCAACACATTTGGAAATAAACAAATGCTGAATGCATCGACTGTCTAATTCCCAAATACCTGACTTAATTGTGTGTCTAATTATCGGGAGAGAGAGAGAGAGCAGCATTCTCCCATAGTAACGGCATTATTGGCCGATGTATGGTCATCTATTATCCTCATCCTCGGAATGATTTGGCTGCCGTGTCTGATTCCCATCTCTTGAGAGTTTGTGCCATCTAATTGTTGGTTGTTTCATGTTCAGTTTATCACAGAAAGTGGATGCAAGGCGAGCGAAAAAAAATCAAATTGAAACTTAAAGACTTTTCGTATGTTAACAGGTTTTAATGACGTTACGTTCTGGCGTAAATACACTTGCCAAATCATTACGTTGTATACTATAGCGGACCTCTCCAAACCGGACAACCTGGTTTGTACCCAATGTGTCCAGTTTAGAGATGTTCCACTGTAAATCAGACATGTGAGCACTTCATGATACTTCATTCTAGTGTTTTGCAATCATGAACATTCATTGCAATCAGAGATACATAACAGCGAAACACATCTAAGGTAAACATCTATATTTTCCCGAATGTCCGGTTTAGTAGGGTTCCACTGTACGTGCTAGAATGCCGCACTAGGAGACAAGATGCATCTGCAATTATATTGCGTCTATGGTGATAGTAACCTAGTATGATTGGGCACACTCATACCATGTTGCAAAAAAAGCCCTTGAAACCAAATATTACGCGCGGTGCCTCCCATCAAGAAGGTGGTATCATTTTTGACTCCCATATACTACTTGGGTTTTCCCCATTGTTCGCACGGTATGGATGAGAAGAGTGGAAACTATTTTTCAGCAACCACGAGACCATATACTTCCTCGACTGGATGAGAACTTATCAATGGTACGAGATGGTGATGTCACCACCTCTGACACCATGTTAGAGATAAGCGATCCCTATGTTATACTCAGTATATACAGCAATCTGCCATACATATCAACAATTTACACCCTATTAGAGATAAGAAATCCATAAGTTATACTCAGTATAATACGGCAATC
This sequence comes from Conchocele bisecta, assembly GCA_029237695.1. Lineage (NCBI taxonomy): Eukaryota > Metazoa > Mollusca > Bivalvia > Lucinida > Thyasiridae > Conchocele > Conchocele bisecta. The sequence goes on from CM055268.1 coordinate 84,299,602, forward strand.
TGCCATACATCCTGTCATACATATCAAGTCACAACCTCTGACGTACTGTTAGAGATAAGTTATCCATAAATTATACTCAGTATAATACAGCAATTTGTCATACATACTGTCATACACATCAAGTCACCACCTTTGACGTATTGTTAGAGATAAGTTATCCATAAGTTATACTCAGTATAATACAGCAATCTGCCATACATAAAAACAATTTACACACTATTAGAGATAAGAAATCCATTGGTTATACTCATCATAATGCCTACCATAAAGCAAATGAGAGAGCAAGCTAAGATTTGGGGAATTTTCCTAAGAGGTTTGAAACTCAAGAAAGCTATAGCAGATAGGATAAGTAACGCGCGAGCCGTCGTTCGCGAGGAGAGGCTGTGGCGTGCGGTTTCGACCGGACGACTGCCTGCCGACCCCGAAAAACAATCCGAGAAATTGGAGAATGAGACGACGGCCAGTCTGAGTGCCACTGCTTACGCGCAGCGTGTAAAAGACGATCTAAGCGCTCGCAGAGAAGCACTCTTCAAGATGGAATACAATAGGATTTATCAAAGTCTGATGTGGAGACCTCCTAGGAGGAGGAGAAATATCGCCAGAGCTTTGGTGGAGGAGGGTCCCAGGATGCTCACAGAAGAAGCCGAAGCTAGGGAAACAGTTGATAGGGGTAGGAGGAAGAGAGGGGGGTAGACGGGGAGATCGCTAATCGCATAATGAATACAATTCGTCCAGAGATGACCACGGCATGTTATCTGAGGTATTCGTGCTCGTATTGTATTAGGAACATCGAGACCGACGCTACGATGATCTTTCACAAAAACTCACCGGGCAGTCCGTGGATAAACGAGATCGCCAAAGCTGAGAGTTGGATAGCCGATAGAGAGAAAGGTCGAATGGAGATCGACAAAGTCGATACACCAAACACAAAATGGACCTTCGTTCGCTCGAGGTGAAGATGATCATCGATGCGCATAGTAAGGATAGTAAGGTAATCCCTCTGGACGATCTTAAGAAGGTCGAAGAGCACTTCAAGCTGGGCATTCGTGTCTACGAGCCCACAGACGACGGAGTGTGGTACCTAATGAAGTCTCCGACAAACTACGACGCGGTTGGGGAGAAGACCATGACGATAGGAATGTTTGGAGGTCACTCGTTCTCATCAAGAACCTCCGCAAGATGACGAACGAGTACGGGTGCATCGGATGCCAACAACGGTTCGCAAAGTCGTATAACATGCACAGGCACGCGATCACCTGCATGGGTGGGAAGACCGTGGTGATATGTCCCGGTAAGATGATAGAGAGACCGCAGTCGGCACACGAGAAGGCGTTCTACCCCAAGGGGTCAGCGAGCGCTATGTCGATTCAATGGTTGAGCAGAGAGGAGAAGAGGGTGGGAAAGCACATACATCACGCGAGATGCGGTCACGGGGGCGAGAGGTGGGTGGCCGGCGATCCGGTCGACGGCTACTGTCACGGATGCTACTGGTACGGGTGTCCGACGCATTTCAGGAGAGGTAACGCGGGATCGCTGTACAGGAGAACGAACATCAAAGACGACAAGATAAGGAAGGCGGGTTACGAGCTGGTGGTGATGTGGGAGGTGGGAGTGCGAGTGGTTGAATGAGGGGAATCCCCACTATTCACCACCGCGCGAGGAGGAGACGACTCTGTACCCTCACCAGATAGTCTACGACTTCGAGGCGTATCTCGACAAGTCGAAACCCACGCGACCCACCAAAGACCTGACCTTCGAGGTCGAGCACGTCCTTATATCGGTGTCGTTGGGGGATACGATGCACGAGGGATCACCCACATCTGCGAACGAGACCCCGATACTCTAGTTGAGAAGTTCGTGACCGAGCTGCAAAGGAGAGGCAATGTCATCAGGGAGGGGGTTAGGAAGAAGTATCTGCCGACCGACATAGAGATGCTGTCGATACCTCAGCAAGAGAAGATCGTCTCGTGGATAGACAAAGTCCCGGTGGTGGGGTTCAACTGCTGCAGGTACGACCTGAACCTCATCAAGCAGTACCTTGTCGAGAAGTTGGCGGCCACAGTGAATAAGGTGATGGTAGGAAAGCGGGCCAACACGACGATGTTTCTGTTTACCCCGGAGTTAGATTTCTCGACATCATCCGGTATCTGGGACCCGGTACCACGTACGAACGGTGGGTTAAGGCGTACGACTGTAAAACGACCACTTCCCGTACGAGTGGTTCGATAACGCGGATAAGCTCGACCATCCGGGGCTGCCGGCTGTAGCACAGCTCAGGCTCAGACGATCAAATTGCTTGATTGCGAGTTGAAAGAGCAACGGATGTTGGGAAACGTTGATAATCCGGGCAAGATTAACCCAGGCGGCGGTGTCGTCGTTAGTGCGCTAGAAAATAAAGCAGGAGAATAATGCGCTGGGAAATGTTAACCATCACTATGCTGAATTAAATTTTGTCGTCTGCTGATTATTTTTTATTTCAATTTTTATCGTCAAAAACATAGTTTGTCGGCACTTTAGAATCATTTCCGAAGGAAATGATTCTAAGGTGCTGCCAAACCATGTTTGTATTGAGAAATATGACAAAATACGAAACAACAGCAGCCGAAAATTTTCATTTCCCGCATTCTAAGGTTTAATTCATGTAGAAATAACCTTGCGTTTCAAGCGCACTTCTTTCAAAAGCACACGAATTGTTCCGCGTGTCTTGAATTGACTCTCATAGTCTACACATCCCCATGTACAAGACGAAGGAGGTCGGCTGTGCCATTGAACTCTGCCCAACGCTCGATATAACTACCGCCATAAATACCTGGTCGTTCGTCTGCTTATACGATCCCGTGTAAGTTATTTTGTTTACTGTTTGTTTGTACAAGACCCAGATCAGCCTGTGCATCCGTAATAGTCGAGTAGAAACAGGAACGAACCTTGCAGTAGGGTACTACTAATGTTTTTTGATTGTTTTTGATCACTTGTGGTATTGTGAATCCAAAACCGCCGAGTGCCACTTTGTCACTCTTGAGCATTTTCTAAAATCCAAGATGGCGCCCAAAAAAACTGCCAAAATATCATAAAATAATAAAAGCAGTACATATGCCGAAACTACTCGCCATATAATTACCAAAACATAGCATTAGGTCCAGTGCAATTTTAAAAAAAATAACAAAAAAATTAATTCAAAATGGCTGCCAAGATGGCGGCCAAATTTGGTAGAATTAGGTAAAAAATGTTATAATAATAGACAGTAATCATATCCTTACAGAGAGGATGTACAACAGTATTGCAAATAAAGTACGGTACTGTAACATCGTGTAGTATGTGTTCTTCATCTCAACAATTCAAGATGGCTCGTAAAATGGCCGCAATAAGTTGTAACAAAAAAAAGAGATACTACTGAAAGTAATATATTTTCTGGATTGTCGTCATGCTCAATTGCTCAGCGTTTGGCGATTGTGCTGGACTCGTGGTAAATATTTCATGGCCGGGCTCAGTTCCGACGTGGCAAGTAGGAATCTATCTGGTACATTAGGCCACATCACCAAAATAAGTGGTTCCAGTAATCATTAAAATGGTACGGGGGTCGATTATGAAATTATTTAGTTAGTAATTTTGTAAATGTTATTGCTATGCAAATATAATTACAGATAACGCTAAACATTGAGTAGTGTATTTAAAGACTGTATATTATGTACTCCTTGTCCTGCTAAAATAATGGCAATGATCCAACGTGTATGCATATTACTATATGAACAAACATTTCCAAACTGGGGGTGGGGGACGACTACTTTATGGTAGAAACCCAGCCCCTCACAAAACGTACGGTCGATTTTATTACCGAAACAAAACTACTGTTTTCTGTCTTCTGTCTTAGTGTTATTTTATATCACGACCTGTGTCATTCTTTACGCCCATCTTCATTTTCATCATCCGAATCAGTTTCCTCCTGTCGTGTGTGTGGGTTATTACAGCTGCCCACTGCGATGCATTAATTTTACAGAAAGAGGTACACGATAATGCTGCTCCATGACAGGAACACGTATGTCTGGAGCAGGCAGTCTGAGTACTGCATCCACATGCCACAACTTTCATAAGCTGCGGCGGGGCCACATCAGACACACCAGTACGGGAGTGGGTATATTGGCAACAACATCCCACCCAAATTCGGCAATGTCCACATCAGGAGGTGATAACTTATCAGACGCTTTCCACAGCAGTGTTTGTAAGTGGGCACATTTAATGTGTTCATCCAATGCAGGGTCAGTTGGTGGAAGACTCTTGATTTTTGGAGTGGCCCTCTTACTGACGAAGAGAGAGAGTGGCGTAGCTCATTCATCGATGCATATGTTGGTTTCGCCTTGTACAATAGACCGACAAACGTACGCCCTACAGCCAGTACATCTTCTGGAGAAGAATCTTCTTCACCAAGCTTCTCCAAGCCAAGTCTTCAACATTGTTGCGATAGCAGATGACTTTCCCTTTCCAAACAAGAAACTGACAGTGTCGCAACCGCTTAATGCATGTGCAGCAAGAAGTTGGGTGGACTTCGGTCCAAGCTTTGTAGATGTTGCATTGATATCAATGACTCGACCGTCAGACTTCTTCATGGATATCTGTGAAGTTGTCTTCCACTTCCAGCAGAAAAACACTAGCAATGCAAATATGTCCGTGTCATCGGACACAATTTGAATGCGTTTATGTTTTTTGGTGGATGAGGGACATCACATAGCTGATTATAATACAGTCTGCCTCTTCGTGTTTATAAACACAGGCTTCTTCACCTACCATAGTCACCTTTGTGGAATCGTGTTCAGAACAGAACACGTTGATCAACTCTCTTTTGTTGTGTGAACTCTTCATTATTGTGTCTCTGGTAGGTAAACTGGTCTCAAGGGTGAGATTGAATGTACGGCATATAGTAGATCCAGTTCGCCGAATACGTTCATGGGTTTCGATTGACCTATCTATATATTTATAAAATAACACTATAACCGTGTGGTTCTTTTCGACCGCCCTTGAAAAGTTCTGGAGAAGATGTCTGACTGTCCCTGTTTTCGGCCATGTTATGTGGTACAGCATTTCATTTCCATCTACGACTTCAACCTCTGGAACAATGATTTCGTCGCACCAGACTGCAAGTTTGTGCAGCAGTTGTGACTTTGAGCTCTTTCGCATGCTTCCATACTCATCAAACAATGACGGTGGGAGGGGTGCAAGTTCAAAACACAACAAATTCTCAAGAGACACATCTCGTCTCTGAGACAGTACCAGCAATCGTGCATACAACTTCTCCATGTCATATACTGTTTTATCACCAACCTTTACACCTTTTTTCATGGTCTCCATGGTTACTACTTTGGAGGAGATGGTGTTATAGAACCCAGCCGGTAACTGTCTCTTATAGTCTGATGCCATGCACTCGCCAATGGCTAGAGCATTATTCACGTTTACCTTTTCATCTGCAACATGTCCATTTACGATGTTGAACAGTACTTCGTTGTCGTTTTGTTCCAATGGATGGGGATACTTCTCTAGTTCCTGTTGTATTTTCTTTCGATCCATTGCATCCAGTTTCCTCCTGTTCTTACCCTCTTCCTTATGTTTGTCTGTTCTTCTGTGATACTCGTCATCCTCGTGATCACGAAGCATATCGTCCATGGCCAGGGAAACAGCGTTGCAGATGTGATATGACAGAATCCATCGCGCAACCTGGTCAGGAAATAGCGTCAAGCGAACCAGGCCACCCTTTGCTTTCCCATGACGAATATATGTTTGCTCACCGAACTGGTCAGCGAACACACCATTCCATGTCCCATCCATATGCCTACACACATGGTGCCCTGTGTAGAACACAGCTAGTGCCTCCTCATCCAACTGAGTCTGGAACTCGATCAGATGCCAGGTGATATACCTCGCATAGTTCCAATGCCCGGCTGCGAAAAAGTAGGGCAACATCCTGGTTAAAAAATACATGTGCAAACCATACTTGCCTTCACGCTCGGCTCTGATGAACATGTGCGCTAAAATTACAGGATGTATAAAACAATCCACCCACAATCGACTTGTCTTGGATGAGCGTGTAGATTCTAAAATGTCGCCTATTTCGTCAAGTGTCCTTTTCCCAGAGTCAATAGTGTTTTTCAGAAGCGCGGTTGCTACCATGCGAAACCTCCTCAGTGCTTTGGGCCAAGCTTTCCCATTCAGCATGGAGTTCACACCCTTGTATGCAGCACTTAATAGTTCATCTAGTCCCGAACCCTTCATTAGGGTACCGATACAACCAATGAAGGACATTAATGTGTGCATACCACCAGGTCTCACTAACAGGTACTTCCACCGTGTCGGATCGGACCACTTGATTTGAATAGCCACTTTGAATAATTGAAGGTCAGCCACTAAATGAACATATTGTTGACCATGCGACATTATGAACTCTTCTATGTACAACATACTGGTCAGAACTGTGTCTGGGTGGCTAGGTGTCGAATCTATGAGGGGATCATACAAGTACCTGGTGGCTTTAGATACGAACCCGTCCTCTCTTGCCAAATAGTTCATGTAGCCTGACCACTCGGACGGTGGTTCGTCATCATCAGAGGTTACTACTTTTGTAAGCCATTCTAAATCTGCCTTCAGTGATTTTGAGATATCATCCATTCCATGTTTTACCACGCGATACGGTACACCAGTGTGAACATCGACACTAGGCGGTAGTGGATTTTTCGGCCATCATACTGTTGGATGGTAATGGGTGATAGTTCACTAAGTTTGGTAGTGTCCATTTCTGTTTTACTGACCCTGGGTATAATAGGATGGGGTGTACTGCAGTCATCGGACTCGGCATCCTCATCAGTCGGCTGTTGTGTTACATCTACCACCAAAGCATGGGTTTCAACCATTTGGTGTGAAAATGTTCAGGTCATAGTTTTCAATCCACGACCCTAATTCCCCTCAATTTCATTTCAACCCCCTAAGTGTGTATGGCTGTGATCCCGTGTATATGGCTGCTGACGTTCGAAACATGAGAACCTCATCATATGTCACTGTTATTCCCGATTCGTGTAGCAATGATACCAGTTCTTTCGAACCAAAGCGGTGGTGCAGCTTCAAAGCAAGACCTAGCGTTGTTTGATTGTAAGATTTCGTTACGTGCCCCTGGATCGACTGTGCTAGGGTTATAGATGCTTTGGTTGTATTTCCATTGGAAACCAAGCTTGATATCAAAGATAAAAGAGTTGGACTGGTATTTTCTTTTGTTTTAGACTTTCTGAATTGACTAACGTCATAGTCACGTGTTTTAGGTAATGCACGACACTCTGTTGTTATTATATCTGTTAGTTTTCCTAGCATTGCTTTCTCTTCCGAGTCGTCTACCTTTTCCAGTCGTATGCAGACTGGCAGGTGAGATTTTAAACAAGACTAGCGCATCTAGAAATGTCGATTTTTACAATAACGTCTCCAAAATAATTCTGTAATTTTGGTATGAGCTCCCTACGACTTAACGTGTTGGTTGCATCCGAGTCCTAATTACTCAGCTCAATATACCTTTGGTGCAATTCGACTGAGGTCCATATGCGACTGCGGTCATTGTTCATTATCTCTGTCAGGCTAAGTAAAAGTTCATCAACGCTAACAGAGTCTGAATATCCCTTGGACTGTGCAGCATGTACATTTCGATCTTGCATAAATGACAAATAACAGTCTCGGTGATATTGGGCGTCTGCAGCATGAAGGTCAGATCGTGCCCCGAGGATCCGGATCCTTACATCAGCTGCCTGAGAATTGCCTCTTGCGTCACAAATATTTAAAATCTTAGTCTTCAGATTCTCGTCTCCAGGTACATCTGCCGTACGGCATTGAATTATCTCCCTCCACCTAGATGGGTTTTTCTTGTCACGTGATAAACAAGGATCGCCACAGAATATGCATTGTTTCTTAAAGTCGAATATCTGTAGATCTGACCTTCTACGTCTAGCTGGTGGTGCGCTGTGAGATCTTTCATCATCTGTTCCACGTCCTTTCAATGACCTACTAATGTGATATTTAGAAGTGTAAGTAGCTACACTTTCCTTGTGGCACTGTACTGTCATGTTAGGATTTTTTTCAATTTCATCTTCCAATAGCAGGTGAATAGTGTCAACCCTGGTCTTACTTGCTTCTATTATTGATCGTATTCTCTGCGGTCCTGACGACATGAGGGTTTTGCCATCGCGTGTACAATTTGGAAATATGCACACTGTACTGGACATTGTTCTATACTTATACCAACGTATAATATATCACGAATACGACAGTTTGCTCTTAACAAGTCACGCAGAAACAATATATATACAGCTAAATTATAACCAGGCCGAGGGGCTACCCTTTTACCACCTGGATACAATAATGCGCTGGAAATATATAGATACACGAAAATATGTGCTTATCAGTTGTATACGACAATATGAACTTTACGCAATGGCAGTCTAAGAGAGACTGCGATGATTAGGCGCCACGACCGGTAGATGTGCGTTAATACTAACTACGCATTGGTTGGAGACACGTTAACAACGCTACCATTGAAATGTGAATCACAAAAGCGAGCGCACCTGTTTAGCCGTATTGCTTCTTCAACTTATCAACTTAATTACAGTATGTTCCCTATATACGGGCTGTGCTGTGCCAAACTAATGAAATTATAGCACATATAATTAGAATATTACGTTTTTAATCGCGCAAGCAAAATTTGGAGAAAAAAGCATGGGGTTGTTAAAATATGTTCTGCCTATTACGGCTGTTGACGTGTGGTTGAACATGTGTTGTTGTCCTCTCGCATTTCGGAATATAGAATAAGTAATACTTACGAAAGTATAGCTATCCCATTCGGAACACACATTGTGTTGTTATTAATGGTGTTCAGCGATCTCCATTGATCGATTGTATTTGCTTTGTCGTGTTATTAGGACTTATATAATGAGAGCATCCTGGAACTACGTGATTTCGATTATATCTTGCATTTGAGTACAAAAGTACGACAATTTAGAATGGTAATATGTGAATTAAGGAAAATTTATATTTATTTTATACATTCAAAAGCGGCATTTTCGAGGATTTGGGGTACCAACTTTGAATGCATATAAAAACAAATGCTCAAGGATGCCAAGGTGGCACTCGGCGGATTCTGATTCAGGAGACTCCAAAGTACTAAAATCAATCAAAAAACATTAGTAGTACCCTAGCGCAAGGTTGTGCCAAATATCGGGGTCCCACTTCCTGACTATAAAGAAGGGGTCAGTAGAAGGGGGTTTGCCCATGAGGAACTTTGTCCCATTCTGTCGCTGACACCTTACTTAGATTTATTTCTAGCTTCAAATACTCATTTATCATCATCCATATTTTCATCTTATGGCCCACACATACCACAAAGGATACACATACATAGAAAATAGTCGTCAAAGGCTGACAGATGGCACCACAAAGGCTATATCGACATAGAAAATAGTCGACAAAGGCTAATAGATGGTACCACAAAGGATATATTAATATGGAAAATAGTCGACATAGGCTGACAGATGACACCACAAAGGCTATATCGACAAAGAAAATATTGGACATAGGCTGACAGATGACACCACAAAGATTATATCGACAAGGAAAATAGTCGGCAAATGCGGAAATTACGAATGAACACATCGCCGATCCTATAGTTTTCACTTTGTGATTGTATGGGATCACGTGTTTCCGTACGGTGTGACGGACGTCATGTTTGTTTAGATTTCCTTTGATATCTTTCTAATGGTCTGACTGGAGGAACCACAAAGGCTATATGTACTTAAATAATAGATTACAAAGGTTTATGTACTTATACAATAGACGACAAAGGCTGACAGGAGGAACCACAACTGCTATATGTACTTCTTATATAGACGACAAAGTCTGACTGGAAGAACCACAAAGGCTATATGTACTTATTATATAGACGACAAAGGCCGACTGGAGGAACCACAAAGGCTACATATACTTAAAAAATAGACGACAAAGGCTAACTGGAGTCACAAAAAAGGCTATATGTATAATAGATCGCAAAGGTTATATGTACTTATAAAATATACGACATAGGCTGACTGGAGGAACCACAAAGGCTATATGTACTTATTATTTTGACGACAACGGCTGACTGGACAACCGCAAAGGCTATATGTACTTCACAATGGACGACACACTGAGACCGGAGGAACCACAAAGGCTATATGTACTTAAAAATAGACGACACACTGTATCCATAGGAACCACAAAGGATACATGTACTTACAAAATAGACGAAAAATGCTCACTGGAGGAACCACAAAGGCTATATGTATTTATTATATAGTCGACAAAGACTGACTTGAGGAACCACAAAGGCTATATGTACTTATTATATAGACGACAAAGGCTGACTTGAGGAACCACAAAGGTTATATGTACTTATTACTTAGACGACAAAGGCTGACTGGAAAAACCACAAAGTCCATATGTACTTATTATACAGACGAAAAAGGCCGACTGGGGAACCACAAATGATATATGTACTTATTATATAAACCACAAAGGCTGACTTGAGGAACCACAAAGGCTATATGTACTTATTATATAGACGACAAAGGCTGACTGGAAAAACCACAAAGGCCATATGTACTTATTATACAGACGAAAAAGGCCGACTGGGGAACCACAAAAGTTATATGTACTTATTATATAGACGACAAAGGCTGACTGGGGGAACCACAAAGGCCATATGTACTTATTATATAGACGACAAAGGCCGACTGGGGAACCACAAAGGCTATATGTCCTTATTATATAGGCGACAAAGGCTGACTGGAGGAACCACAAAGGCTATATGTACTTATTATATCGACGGCCAAGGCTGACTGGAAGAACCACAAGGGCTATATGTACTTATTATATAAACGACAAAGGCTTACTGGAGGGATCACAAAGGCTATATATACTTATTATATAGGCGACAAAGGCTGACTGGAGGGATCACAAAGGCTATATGTACTTATTATATAATCGACAAAGGCTAACTGGATGGATCACAAAGGCTATATGTACTTATTATATAGACGACAAAGGCTAACTGGAGGGATCACAAAGGCTATATGTACTTATTATATAGGCGAAAAAGGCTAACTGGAGGGATCACAAAGGCTATTTGTACGTATTCTATAGACGACAAAGGCTAACTGGAGGGATCACAAAGGCTATATGTACTTATTATATAGGCGACAAAGGCTAACTGGAGGGATCACAAAGGCTATATGTACTTATTATATATACGACAAAGGCTAACTGGAGGGATCACAAAGGCTATATGTACATTATTATAGACGCGATACAAAGGCTACTGGAAGAACCACAAAGGCTATATGTCCTTATTATATAGTCGACAAAGGCTGACCTGATGAAACACAAAGGCTATATGTACTTATTATATAGTCGACACATGGTGGTAAGAATCTACATTGTTTGTATTTGTAAATTCCGTAAGGCCCCTTTTGTCAGCTGACAGGTGGTCTGATGTTCAATTCCATGTGCTGATCCAGGCTAGTTATGGATTCCCAACCGTTTCAAGCCAGAGAGATACCTTTTCGTTCATTTCTTCAGAGACGGCTTGTCACGAGCCGGCTCATCTGGATCTACACTTTTTGCCAATACCACTATACAGGCCTGTGGTGTTAAAGGGTTAAAGCTTTCAACACTGACACTGTCTTGATCTGGTGCCAAGCACCCACACTTTGGCACAATGGGTGAATTCCAGTAACATTCATTAACCCTTTCAACTCCACAGGCCTGTATAGTGGTATTGGCAAACAGTGTAGGTCCAGATGAGCCATCTCGTGATGAGCCATCTCATCATGACCTACAACTTGCAACTTGCATCTGCAACACATTTTCATATATATTTTTAATAACAAAAACACCCCCTTTTCATAAATGGACTAGTCTGAAAATCATTGTATGACAGTTGAATTGGTTGCAAAATGAACATATCGAAATCCATTCCAGTTACTTAGGGGTTAAAGGATTATAGTACATGCTCCAAGGTCAAAGATCAAGGTCACCGAGTTGTTATGCCTACGCATATGCCTCAGAGCTCCAGATAAATTTTGTATCTAAAGAGTATTATACCCCCATATTTCAAATTCAATGCGTATTTTACTTTTACAAATGTATTATTAATGTTCTTCCTTATTAAATAGGGAACAAATGATAACAAAATAAAACAAATTTAAAAATTTAAAAATTAACTTATATAAGTGCATGAAATACGCAAATACACACCTTATTTGGAGCTCTGTGCCTATGCCCCACCCCACTCACCACATGCCCCCACTTAGTCACTGAGGCTGACAATGAGGTGATTTGCTTTATATCATGATCTTGTTGCTTTTCTATCCTGGTTTTTATGAACACTGGTATTTACCACACATGTGTGGCTGTGACTGGAGATATGGGGCCTGTGGTGTTTGTATGTGATTGACTCAGTCTGATGAGGGCATGCACTATTCACCTTTCATTCAGTAAAACATATGTGATGCTCCTAACAAACAGGATAGATCTTAATTGACTGCAGGACTCTGAATTTTTACCTTGTGTTGTTACTTTTTAACTCGGGGGAACTGGTTTTCAACGTTTTTCGCAACTCCCTCATTTATTGAATATGGATATGCCTGTGTTTTGTTTACTATTGGCTGCTTATAGATGTAAAGTTTACGATTACAATGGTTTGTATAATTTTGTTATTTCCCCATGAAATTCCCGTTGTGTACATGTATATGTATAAATGTGTGTGGACAGCTTGTCTATACCACAATTTGGAAAATGGAAACTTTAAATCAAATACGATGTGCCGACTGCTTTGCTGAAGAATATGTCCGACTTATTCTCCAGTTAGCCCATTACAGACGGGATACACTTTTAGTAGTATGAACCTTTTGAGAGAAAAATATCCCTATTTTCTTTATATGCTTTCGAAAGTAAATGTTGTTACCACTCATTTGAACCGTCTCAACGAGACGGTTCAAATGAGTGGTAATATACCTTTATCGATGAATGAACAAAATAATGAGATTTTTTCATCAAAAATCATAGTATCCTTAGGCTGAAATGGGTTAAGTATATCTTTCATGCTCATACAGGTTCATATAGATTATATTCACAAAGCGTATTTACCTTTATTTCTGAAATGATGAGGGACATAAATACTTGTGGATATGGGTTGTGGATTCGTGACCCTAGAAAACAAGTGAATAAACATATTCTAAGAATAGTATTAATTGAAAATTATTTTAAAAAGATATTTTAAGTTGTTTCACACGGTTTGCTAAGTTACAGTTACATACAATTGTGATTTACCACCTATTTTCTTTATTTTGCTACATACTTCCTTAATCTGAAGAGGGCAACTTATGCATAAAATGTGATATATGTTGATTTCTAGCTGAATCTGGACTTCACCATAGTGAAATTTTATGCATCTAGGCAGCAACACTTCTTTATTGTACAGGTGATCAAGGAATGTCACTTAAATTTAAGTTTAAATTTGTCCCTCAATTTTAAAAATTGTTAATTCGTACGAACGAATTGTTATATTGTGGGAACGAATTGTTAATCCGACGGAACAATTTTTTGTTAATTCGAGGGAACGAATTGTTAAATTGAGGGAACAAATTGTTATTTCGTGGGAATAAATTGTTAATTTATTTCGTGGGATTGAATTAATAAAAACAAATCCTGCGGGCTTCGTAACTCTCCGACTGCAAGGTTATCTGATATTGATGGTATCCATTTTACTGTGTTAAGAACGAATTTCATATACAATGGTGTCGGCTAATTCTGCGCACCTAAGGCTTTCCAAACAAATTTATATGGCATTACCATCTCCATATTCAGTCAAACTTTCCTGAATATTCAACGCAGTTCCAAGACGTTTGTGCAGGTAAAATGGCATAACGTACTGACGTCAGTAAGTGACGTAACTCATGTGATGTATGACATCACATGCGTGTTTGCAACGTCACATTTGTTTCGGCTAATGCTGCGCAACTGGTCGTGTAAAGAAAATGGCGAGCAGCATACTGGATCAGCATAGCAAAATTGGTATTAAACTTGAAGCAGAACTATCCAGTGACATTATGGAAGGTTAGTTTCTTTGTTTAACAGTTCATTCAGTAAATGAGACAGCTTTCCATCAGCAGGGTCTGAGGATTTTACACATTTTGACTATATTCGGAATAACCTTTACCAAACTATCGGAATGTGATAAAATTGTGCCACAGTGTATCAATTAATCAGCTTGTTTATTCCAAAATCCACATAGTTTATAATGACGTACGCATGGCTAAATTGAACGTGAAATGCGCATAGCTGATGCGCAGAATTAGCCGACATGACACTGACAGTAATTGTATAGAATTAGTGTCTAGCATTTCTTTCTAAATATAGTATAGTGTGGCCATTTCACTACAAATATATTTTTACCACAAATCTTGCTACCGGTAAGTAATACTCGTACAGTTATAGCGGAAAGATATTACCCCGCTTTATCACAATTTGTGATATTTTCAACTGAATAAATCTTTAACTCCCTGGTGGTTCATCAAATAAAATAATGTATTTTGTTTATAGAGGCCGTTAAATTTTGCGGGCCATAAAGAAGAACTGGTGTCAGATAAGCACAGAATCATGTTCTATTTCTGAACCAAATTGTACCAATACGTTCCATGGAAAAATCTGCGATTGATAAAACAATGAACGCTGAATAACAACTATATAACAACTGTAGTGTTCTAAATGCTAGCTTTTCACAATATTGTTGGATACTAATTTATCTTATTTAACCCTTACAGTGCTGAATTAAATTTCTTCCAATAGACATGATTCTAAAGACCTGTAAAACCATGCTTTCTATAAGGGTTAAATTACGGTAAGTAAACTAGTGTCTACAATGTAAACTTTCTGAATGACTCAATGAGGTACAGTATGATAATTTCATAAACATAATACAATTATGGAGACCATGCTGAGAAAAGGTACACACATACGACAAGTGTAGCCCCAGATCACTCTGCGCATCCACACATATCAAGGCTTACACTGACCGCCATTCAGTCTATCTGGTGTTGCTTTGTCACGGAATAACCAGTGTTGATCGGTCTATTCAGTGTATGATTACACATTGTGATCAGGATCTACACTGGTCAAATATGTCCCAAGTGTCTTTTTATCTTCAGAACATTTCGCCTTGTGGTTGGGTAGATGTACAGATCACCAACTATGTAATGAAATGCATGAAGTCATCAAACATTTCTGTTGTCAATTTTATATCTGATAATGAGTCACATTGACAACATTTACACGAACTACATATACAGTTGACTAGACAATTATTTCCTGAACCAGCTATCACTCAAAATCATATGAGTGTGCAAGCTGATCAGGATCTACACTGGTCAAAAATGCAACTCAGAATATACATGACCTACCACAAGAAAAAATGGGGTTTATTGCATTTTTGACCAGTGTAGATCCTGATCAGTTAGCATACTCATGTAGAGGAATCAGCAATGTTTTACTGAAAGGTGAACAGTCTAGGCCCTGATCAGACTGCACGGATGCGCATGCTGATCTGGGGCTACACTGGTCGCAGACTCGATAAGCCTCATTTTGTCAAGATGCGTCATATAGGGGGCTTTGCCTGAATGGAATGATACAGTGGATCAACAACGATCAGCTTCACTAAATGGCAGTACTGGTCACATACATTGTATTATAAACAATACGGTCCATTTTCTCAACAACTGGCCATATGAGATTGCATATCCGTACTTGTATGGTGGTAACTTGTTACAATGAACTGAATAGGGAATTTACCGCCGTGTTTTCACTAAGTGTGGCCTTGATGAGGAAATTACCAGTAACAGATTCAGATTGTTTATTTTGTGACGGTTGGATTGGTTGCTAAATTAACTTATATATTCAATTCCATTCCAGTTACATAGGGTTGAAAGGGTTAATCCAACATGGGAAATTACATGATGAAAACATGGTGGCGATATCAAAATAGTTGTCAACATCTGCCACCAACACTGGGTTAATCATTTTCGTGAATATTTGTGTTACTTCTCTTGGAAAGTATATAGTGAGTAAGTAATTTGTTTATTATAGTGACATGTGTTAAATGGAGCATACATGTACATGTATTGTATATATTGTGATACTGGCGAAAAGACACGACCGTATCGACCTGTACTTCACTTTCAAATATTCAAGTTATTACACCGCAACAATAGTTGTCGGTGGCATATAGTGTTCATCCTGTCCGTCCGTCCGTCTGTTAGTAGACAATTTTCCTTGTCCGGTGAACTACTTCTACAGTTGTTGGCTGATTCTCTTCATACTTGGTATACATCCCTACCATCAAGTACAGGAGTGCGTAACATACAATGTATCACTGTTCCACTGATCCATTCGCAGTTATGCCCATTTTTCGAATCTGATTTTTGCCCTTGTCCGGCGAACTGCTTCTACAGTTTTTGACTGATTCTCTTCATATTCGGTATACATCCCAAGCATCAAGTACAGGAGTGCGTAACATAAAAACTTTCGCTGTCCCACCTATCCATCCACAGTTATGCCCCTTTTTCTAATCTGAAAATAATTTGTCCGGCGAACTACTTATTCTGTTTTTGGCCGATTCTCTTCATACTCAGTATATATCCCCACCATCAAGTGCAGGAGTGCCTTACGTTTTTTCGCTGTACCATCAATCCATCCGCAGTTATGCCCCTTTTTTTGACTCTGAAAATACTGTTTTCTCCAATCACTCACTCGGTGATTGTTGTTGTATTCATGAATCAACAGCGGGTGCGTAAAAGAGCATTGAAGTACATTTTGGGGGCCATCTTGGAAATATCGATTTTTGACGAGGAAGCATTCGTCTGGCGAGTTGCTTCCTCGGACAAATCTATTCAGCATACTCAAAAAAACCTATATGCCGGAAGTGAACATCTCGACCCCTATTCGTGTCTTATTTACTCCACTACGGTGGCATTTTGTTTCAAACACTTTATGTTTATAAGTATTTAGGACCGTGCCTCAGATCTTAGAGATAGCCAATATGTGGGGGTTTCTTTCATGCACAATAAATGACCTAGTATATCAATCAATCACACCATTGTTATCCCATCGCATAGTGAAATGGGATTTAGGGATGCACGTATCGTCCGTCCATCACATTTTCTATTCTGCTCTAACTTCTTTAAAGTATGACCAATTGGCTTGAAATGTTATATGCTTGTTTATTATCATCCATATTTTCATTCCTAGTCTCCCCTGTGCCCAAAGTCTAGGTCAAATGGCCAAACTTTCTGGCTAAGTAGATTGTAACCCTTAGACCGCTATCTTATTTTTGTTGTTGTCTGCTGTTTATTTTCTATTTTCCATTTTTATCATCAAAAACATAGTTTGACAGCACTTTAGAATAATTTACAACATGCTTTGACAGCACTTCAGAATCATTTCCATTGGAAATGATTCTGAAGTGCTGTCAAACCATGTTTTTATTGAGAAATAAGGCAAGATATAAAAGCAACAGCAGACAACAATTGTTGTGTGTAGCGGTCTAATGGTTTAATACATGTGCAGTGTGGGGAATCACATGGTCACATTTTA
Organism: Conchocele bisecta; assembly: GCA_029237695.1. Lineage (NCBI taxonomy): Eukaryota > Metazoa > Mollusca > Bivalvia > Lucinida > Thyasiridae > Conchocele > Conchocele bisecta. The sequence continues at coordinate 84,317,296 of CM055268.1, forward strand.
CAAACCCCTGTCAGTCTGCCTGCCTGTGTTGTGCTATCAAACCATGTTTGTATTGAGAAATAAGGCAAGATATAAAAGCAACAGCAGACGACAATTGTGTGTAGCGGTCTAAGGGTTAACGTTCCAGGTTCAGTAGATTCAATGTGCTTTAACTGATTTACCATACGAGAGATTCGCTTGAAACTTTATATGCATGTTTATCATCCATATTTTCATTCTCTGCCCCATGCAAGGCTGATTTAGGTCTACACTGGTCTCAATACCTACAAGCAAATGCTATGAAATTTTCATCAACTTTGGACGTCTACAGGAAATATCACAGTTTCTGTAAATATATAATATCTTGAAAAATCGCACATGTTCAGAGGTACAAAATCACATGGCGTGTCTCATATGGAGGTATTCTGCATGTCAAGAGTTAATTCAAATTGGCGGAATTTTCCTTTGTAGGGCATTTACCACAAGTTACTTTGTGACCTCAGCATGGACGTGATGGCTTCAGGTGGCGTTGGTCCCGCGAGGCTTCGTCTACCCACCCTCGGGGGATTGAAGCACCACATCTACGCGGCGTACTGCTGCGACGACCACGGCGGTGTGGCGCCAATTATCGCGTGCCTGGAAGATTGCCGAATGCAGGTGTATAGCCCGCACAGGGACGAGGTTCCAGGTTTGTACTAGTTTTGAATTGATCATTGCTAACCCTTACACAACAATCTTAATTTTTTGTCGTCTGCTGTTTATTTTCCATATTTATCATTTTTCCAGCACTTTAGAATAATTTACAACACGATTTGACAGCACTTTAGAATCATTCCAATGGTGCTGTCAAACCATGTTTTTAATTTGAGAAATAAGGCAAAATATAAAAGCAACAGCAGACGACAATTGTTGTGTGTAGTGGTCTAAGGGTTAATACATGTGCAATGTGGGGAATCATATGGTCGAAAGATGGCAGTGGTTGTTCAACGTATTTCCAACAGTTTACGAACCCCTGTCAGTCCATCCATCCATCCACCCACCCACTACCAACCAAATCCACTGCCATTACCAATTAACCAATCATTAACCAACCACACACCGACCATTTCCCCAACCACTATTCAACCAGCCAGCCAACCCAACAACTGCCCACACACCCACCAACTAACCAACCAACCTACCACCCACCTCCCCACCATCTAATGAACCAACCGCCAATGCCACCAATCACCTTTCAGGTCGAACTATGTTCTACAACTGGCTGGACAACGGAATACACGAGTCCAAGATCACTCTGATATTCCTGACGAAGAACTTCATACAAAACTGCGACTGCCAATACCAGGCGCAGCATGCGGTGAGACGCGCGATATCGACGAAGGGCCAGCACCGCGTGATCTGCGTAATGCTGACGTCGTGTAAGGTGCCGCGCTATCTGCATCAGTTCAACTGTGTCTACACGTGGCGTTACTGGCAGGAGCCCGCTGAGTCTCATCGTCGTATTCGCAAAGCCATACTCGGTATGTTCATGAGACAAGCCATGTTATTTTTTATCTAAAGATATGCATTTTTTAGCTCGCCTGCACGAAGTGCAGAAGAGCTTATGGCATACCCCCGGCGTCGTCGGCGTCGTCGGCGTCGTCCACAAACTTAACGTTGGGTAAATTTCTTATAACTTCTGTTTCCGTTCATGAAACACCTTGTTAAATCATACATGCATTCCTCAGACGACCCTCTATTATGCTGTAGCAAATCCATGACCCACCACCTAGCCCTTACCCCAAGGTCAAGGTCACAAACTTGGCACATTCATAAACTTAACGTTGGGTAAATGTCTTATGACTTCTGTTTCCTTTCATGGCACACCTTGTTATTTCATATATGCATTCCTCAGATGACCCTCTATCATCCTGTAGCAAATCCATGATCCACCACCGAGCCCTTACCCCAAGGTCAAGGTCACAAACATGGCACATTCATAAACTTAACGTTGGGTAAATGTCTTATAACTTCTGTTTCCTTTGATGGAACACCTTGTTATTTCATACATGCATTCCTCAGATGACCCTCTATCATGCTGTAGCAAATACATGACCCACCACCTAGCCCTTACCCCACGGTCAAGGTCACAAACTTGGCACATTCATAAACTTAACGTTGGGTAAATCTCTTATAACTTATGTTTCCTTTCATGGAACACCTTGTTATTTCATACATGCATCCCTCAGATGACCCTCTATCATGCTGTAGCAAATTGATGACCCACCACCTAGCCCTTACCCCAAGGTCAAGGTCACAAACTTAGCACATTCATAAACTTAACGTTGGGGTAAATGTTTCATAACATCTGTTTCCTTTCATGGAACGCCTTGATATTTCATACATGCATTCATCTGATGATACTCTATCGTGCTATAGCAAATCCATGACCCAACGGCCATCCATTACCTCAAGGCCAAAGTCACAAACTTAGCATATGCATAAACTTAACTTCTGTTTCCTTTCATGGAACACCTTGTTATTTCATACATGCATTCCTCAGATGACCCTCTATCATGCTGTAGCAAATCCATGACCCACCAACTAGCCCTTACCCCAAGGTCAAGACATTCATAAACTTAACGTTGGGGTAAATGTCTTATAACTTTTGTTTCCTTTAATGGAACACCTTGTTATTTCATACATGCATTCCTCAGATTACCCTGTATCATACTGTATCAAATCCATGACCCACCACCAAGCCCTTACCCCAAGGTCAAGGTAACAAACTTAGCACATTCATAAACTTAACGTTGGGGTAAATGTTTTATAACATCTGTTTCCTTTCATGGAACGCCTTGATATTTCAAATATGCATTCATCTGATGATACTCTAGAATGCTATAGCAAATCCATGACCCACCGCCCATCACTTACCCCAAGGTCAAGGTCACAATCTTAGCACATTCATGTTGGGGTAAATGTATTATAACATCTGTTTCCTTTCATGGAACGCCTTGATATTTAAAATATGCATTCATCTGATGATACTCTAGCATGCTGACCTCAATGTCAAGGTCCACCGCACACCCCTTATCCCAAGGTCAAGTTATATAATATTCATGTTTTGTTATACAACTGTGACAAGTTTGAATGAAGGCTGCCAACAGGCGAGCTTCGTTGTCTTCTGACAACTCTTGTTTTCATACTGTTTACAGAAACTGTGATATTTTCTGTAGGGACGTCAAAGGTTGACAATATTTTCGGGAGCAGATGCAGTACTCAACCTACATTTGAAAACCGAAAATTGTGTCAACTTGCGACGTCATTGACAGAAAATATCATTAATTTTGTAAATACATTTCATGAGAGGTCGCACATCTTGTTAGGTATCAAATCACATGGCTCGTTTCATATAGATCAATCTGATAAATAGGTTACCAAGCTTGGAAAATCATGAGTAACTTCCCATATAACTATTTCAGGGCATCATTGGTGGCGGTATTTGTCGGCTTGATGTCACATTAGTACAGGAATTTAATAAACTAATCAATGTGATGTCAAACCAGCAAATTCCGCCTATTGTAACGTCGGTGAGTTACTTGTGATTTTCCAAGTTTGGCAACCTATTTATAAGACCGATATATAAGACCGAGCATACAAGCCTAGTGCATTTTGATATGAGGTTTATCAATCACGGCTTGGAAACGAGTAGGAATTCTGCTGCTCATCGAGGAATTTATATGGTGTCTGATCTGAGCCTGATAAACTTGATAACAAAAGACACTTGGCTGCTATTCTACATGTATTTATCAGGTAACGTTTTATGCTAGGTGATGGTCAAATATAAACTAGTTTTCTTTGGAAGAACGCAGACTTGTTTAAGTTACATCATTATACTGACGTCATTCGGAAATGTCATGTGACGCCTTTCGACAATGACACTCCAGTTTTCAAATCGTGGGCATATCACATTATGTTATCAGACAGTATGTATTCAGCCAATATAAAGCACATGCAATTGTATTTAACTAACGTTATTACTTAACCCTTTTCATGATGAGGATACGCCATTATGTTTGCGGAAAATCCTAAATAGTATCCTTCTATGCGCTCAGAAGTATATGTCGCGACCACCATTTGAACCGTCTGAGTGGTCACAACATATACATCGAGAAATAATAAAAATAAAAATGAAATATTTCATACCCGTAGATGTGTATTCCGAATGTAATGGGTTAATAACTGCTGTTTAGAGTAATACAAAACTTGTAACCTGATAAATGGTGTCAATACGGAATACCAGGGACTGTTCTCATAAACGTTTCGGAACACGTACTTCGTTCCCATTCTCCAAAAAAGAAGTTTCATTGGTCGAGGCTGAGCTAGTATGAATTTGTAAAATATGCTCTAACTGTTTTTATAAGCATAGGCCCAATCCTGTATGTATTCACGTTTATCAGGCAAGGCTAGGAAACATAGAAATATCCAAGATTTCTCGAGGCAATTCCTACTATTTCGAGCCGAACCTGGTACAAAATACACTAACCTGGTATTCATCAGTTACCTAGTTTCCTCCACAAAATCGCAAGTATAATGTGTTTTTCCTTGAAAAGAACTCGTACTTTTGTGTCATTTCACTTCACATAATTTGATCAGTGTCTGCAGTATTCAGGGAGTTAGTGAATCGCCCATCATGCCTCTACTAGTATCATTGCTGGAGTTTATAGTATGTTTTATACATATTGGCAACTAGACTACCCATAAATACCATAAGCCCCATTTCGGACTCCACACACTTTAAACAGACCAATTGTTTTGATACTACAGTAAACGCAACATCCCATGGTTTTATTTAAGCCCCATATACGATAGCAAGGGGGGCATATTCCGTTGCTCTTGAGGTTCCGTCCGTCCGTGTACTTTTACGTCAAAAAGTTTGTAAGAGTTCTCCATCATGTAATTCACCGAGACATATGTGACACAATCGCACCACCTTGACCTTTGTGACCTTCTAAATGGTGCAGAAACACTTTTCTTATGTTGATAAGTTTGTAAGAGTTTCTCCATTATGTAATATCTTCAATAATACGTGAAGGATTGCTTTAATTTTTTGAAAATTCATTCACCAGAACATGTGTGAGGCACTCCCATCACCAATGTCATGACCTTCACCTTTGTGACCTTCGAAATGGTGATGAAACACTTAGCCATTTTCTTGCGTCAAAAAGTTTGTATGAGTTTCTCCATCATGCAATATCTTCATGCAATATTATTGAAAGGATTGCTTTAATATTTGGACAGTTCATTCACCTGAACATGTGTGACGCAATCGCACCACCAAGGACATGACATTGACATTTGAGACCATCAAAATGGTGCTGAAACACTTAGCCATTTTCTGATGTCAACATTTTGTAAGATTTTCTCAAGTGTTACCCTTGTCCGTCCATCCGTCACCAACTTAAGTCGTAAAACATTTAAACCGTGCTAGCTTCAGACCTGAAACTTGGTATGTAGCTTTCTTATGATGAGTAGATGCGCAAAGTTTATTTCATTTTCTGATTCGATCTCGGGGTCATGGACTATCTCCCCTTTTTTACTTAGAATTTTCCAATTTTGACATGTAAGTCGTAAAACTTTTAACCACTTATAGCTACACACCTGAATCTTGGTATGTAACTTCCTTGTGATGAGTAGATGTGCAATTTAGATTTTTGATTCGACCCCCGGGTTATATATGGCTTACCTCCCCTTTTGGACTTGGAATTTTGCCTTGTTTATTGTCATCCATGGGACATCCATGTTCTATGAACACATGTTCTAGTTTATACACACTCTCTAGTTAGAGTCCATTATGACATGGGGTCATTCCGTGTTTTACAGACATAATATCTAGTTCTTAAGTATCATACCGTGGAATTTCAGCTCCACAAGAGAAGCTCCGCCCCATGATGTGCTCCGTTATTAGAAGCTGTGCGTACCCAATGTCTTCCATCGGGCGCAAGTCTGTGGCAACGTCTTGCAAAGACAAATTGCTATGCCAGAAAGCCGTGCTGGGATATCTCACTGTCCTTACTAACGTGAAGAAGGTGAAAACTGCGTTACATAATTGTTCTATCGCCTGCACGACCACAGGGTGTACATTCTCCTGTTTGGGTACAGAGATTTTGACCTTTTATGACCATGTCAAATCTAATTGCAAGCATTCAATGGTAGAGTGTGCCGATTGCAAGCAACACATACAACGAGGAAAGCTTAGACGGCACCAGAGCCGGTGTAAGCACAGAAAGGAAAAATGTCAGAACGAGGGGTGTCGGCAAATGTTGAAGACAAATCAAACGGAGAAACATGGTAGTATTTGTTCGTACCGCGAGGAAATTTGTCCGAACAGCCACCTGGGTTGTGAACAAGTGTTTGACATAAAAGACACTGAGAAACATTTGGAGATTTGCAAGTTTGAGTATATCTCTTGTGAGTTTTGTTCGGAGAGATTTCTACTGTACAATTTAGACAAGCATCTTTGCAGCTACGAGGATATCAGATGCGACAACTGTAGGACTGTCCTACAGAGAATGGATATGCAGTGCCACGTGGAAGCTTGCAAAACCCCCGTCACGTGTTGCAACTACGGATGTACCAAAATTATTTCGCGAGGCCAACTACTGAGGCATGAATTGGAATGCGAGTTCGCGCCATATTCGTGTCACAATCCTGGCTGCAGTCAAGTGTTCACAAAGGGTACAATACAACAGCACGTGCGTGTGTGTGATTATCGAAAGGAGCCATGCTCAAATTGTGGCAGGCATATAACCGTGAAAGATATGACATGGCATAATTTGCAGTGCGTCAAAATGGTGAAATGTGACAAATGCGGAATCACCCTGCCCAGGTTGGTAATTCCATAGGAATCTAAAACTCTACTGTATGGTCAGTACTTTCAGTACTTTGATTTTCTTTTCTCTTTGGAAGCTCTACCATATGGTCAGTACTTTCAGTACTTTCATGTTCTTTTCTTTTTATTGGAAGCTCTACCATCATGACCATATGGTCAGTACCTTGTACTTTGATTTTCTGTTCTCTGTATAGAGAACAGAAAATCAAAGTACTGAAAGTACTGACTATGTGGTTGAGCTTCCGATTCATATGGTAAATCCTAAGCTGATCCCACAGTGACAGGCTAGTGGGAGACACAATTTGATCAGGGTCTACATTGTTCTCGATTCAATAATTGTGGCATTCATCTACAAATAACGGATATTACATGATTGATGATTTCATATGATATTTATCAAACAAGTTTAAGGTACCGATTTCATAAGAACGAGGCGAGTTTCTTATGAAGTCTGTCAACTAGTTGGTCGCTACAAATGTTAGATTTTATTTATTATACCCCTGGTATGCGAAGTATGTCGAGGGGTATATAATTTTCGTAATTCCGTCCGTCCTTCCGTCCGTCCATTTTTCCATCCGTCCATGTTAAAGTTTTTGGGTACCCTTTATCTCTGCAACGGTAAGTCGGATTGACCTCAAACTTCATATACTTCCTTATCATCATCCATATTTTCATTCCATTTCACACTCATGCGGCTGTACTGACCACATAATGTGTTTACTGTAGCGGTGTCATTTGCATATTCTTATTTTTAATACTCCATGTTCTCAATTGCGAAAGCCCATTTTATGCAATAAATTGCGTTTAAAAATGCGGGATTTATGTTGGTATTGAATATTTTTATTGTATGGTAATCTTAGTGAAGTATGTACAGTACTTTCACCCCCTCCCCCTCCACTCATACAAGTACATTCCCATCTGTGTACAGTACTTTCACCCGCAACCCCACCCCATCCCTCCTCCCCTCCTGCAAGTACATTCCCATCTGAGTACAGTACTTTCTCATGCAACCCCACCCCATCCCTCCTCCCCTCATACAAGTACATTCCCATCTGTGTACAGTACTTTCTCCCGCAACACCACCCCCTCCCTCCTCCACTCATACAAGTACATTCCCATCTGTGTACAGTACTTTCTCCCCGCAACCCCCACCCCTCCCTCCTCCCCTCATACAAGTACATTCCCATCTGGGTACAGTACTTTCTCCCGCAACCCCACCCCCTCCCTCCTCCACTCATACAAGTACATTCCCATCTGTGTACAGTACTTTCTCCCGCAACCCCACCCCCTCCCCTCATACAAGTACATTCCCATCTGTGTACAGTACTTTCTCCCGCAACCTCATCCCTCCTCCCCTCATACAGGTGCATACCCATCTGTGTACAGTACTTTCTCCCGCAACCCCACCCCACTCCCTTCTCTCCACTCATACAAGTACATTCCCATCTGGGTACAGTACTTTATCCCGCAACCCCACCCCTCCCTCCTCCACTCATACAAGTACATTCCCAGCTAGGTACAGTACTTTCTCCCACAACCCCACCCCCTCCCCTCATACAAGTACATTCCCATCTGTGTACAGTACTTTCTCCCGCAACCCCACCCCCTCCCCCTCCCTCCTCCACTCATACAAGTACATTCCCATCTGGGTACAGAGTACTTTATCCCGAAACCCCCACCCCCCCCCCCCCCCCTCCACTCATACAAGTACATTCCCATCTGTGTTCAGTACTTTCTCCTGCAACCCCACCCCCTCCCCTCCCCTCATACAAGTACCTTTCCATCTGGGTACATTACTTTCTCTCCCCGCAACACCACCCCCTCCCCTCCCCTCATGCAAGTACATTCCCATCTGTGTACAATACTTTCCCATACGTGTACATGTACATCCCAACCAACCAATCAGTCCACTGATCGGTGGGCTTGTGTCCAACCACAAACACAGCCATCCCACTATATTTCAGTTCTGGAAAGCTAACCCACGACCGGTGGACATGCGTTCAACAGGGTATACAGTCGCTGTGCGTGGGATGTAGATCCTGTGTTGAGCATAGTCGGCTACAGAAGCATCAGCTGCACTGTCCGCTCTGTGTAAGTATATTTGTGGCTCTGACTGGAAAATTGTGGCTTATGGGAAATGTGACCAATGAGGCTCGTCGTGATCAAATAGCACTCCTGTGGCCAGATAATAATCTATTGCGTGTTAGAAAGCATGACATTTTTCAGGTACATAATTATAGGGCTAACCATTTCAGCATTGCAAACCACTTTTCCAATGTTTGCAAACTGTGTGGATGCAGATAATCCGGCTCGTAACGAGCCATGTCATCTGCACAGTTTGTGGATATTTTCTGCTTTAAGACAAAAACATCCCTTTTCTGATAAATTCCATTATCAAATAGTTAATACAAATACTACCGTACTGTTTTATGGGTGCTCTAAAAGTTCTTTACAATAACTTATCACTTTCATGAAGAATTGAGTACCGTTTATTTCTTACATTGACATGCTCTTGTATTTTATTTACATTGACGGTAACCATGGTAACCGTTGTCATGCAACCTGTTCCAAATTTGCTACATGAACAATTGATATTAAACGAAATATACGAGAACATGTAACGTGATCCCATACCCACTATTTCATGTATCCTGAAAATATTTTTTGGGTACGTATTTTCTCCACCTTCTCCATCTGTTAGCATATTGTCTCTCCGCCCCGGAAACGAATTTGAAATTTGCATTAAGGTTTTGCGTTAGCTTTTTTGGCTACCTACTGTCTCTGTTATTGTAAGTCGGATTGACTTGAAACGGCATATACTTATTTGTCATCATCCATATTTTCATTCTATGCCTCTGGTTGAATATTGTTTAATGTAAGGGCAAATGACTTAGAAATTTGTGTTAAAGCTTTTGAGGTGTACATCCATTACTCATGTCTTGTTCAGTGTTGTAAACAATTTTGTGTCGAGCCCGCTTGCGGAAAGCGAGACATAGTGATCACAATGACGTCCGGGTGTCCGTGCGTCCGTGCATCCGAAACTGCGTTAAAGTTTTTAAAAATACCATAAAATGCCTCGGCGGGCTCGACATGCGGGCCGCGGCCATCTGATTTTACTAACACAAGATTATTTCCGATACAATTACAGGGTAGGGCAAAACGAAAATGACGTCAAGTGATTCGGATTGGTGTTTAACGGCCTATCAACAGCTAAGGGCAATTCCAGAATTAAACGTGGGGGGTGGGCGGCACTTTTTTTCAAACCCCACCACCCATCAATAACAATTTTCGTTGTCCCCTAGCAACCATCAATTTATCAATTTAAAATATTACCGAACCCACCACCCATCATTTAGAAAGAAGAAAAAACCAGCCCCACCCCCCACCCCACCCCCCATCCATAAAAAAAAATATGTCAACCACACCACCCATCAATAAAAATTACTCACCCACCTTATAAACGAAGGAAAATAATGCCCATAACGAGCGACCATACGTACTTAGAATAATAGCTGACGTAACGAGCGGTAAACTGAAATGGCCTACGTGACAATTGACATTTACCTTCAAACACGATTTTCACGGTGTGTAATCGATCGTAGTATTTCCTCGCCACCATATGAAACCCGACACGAGAAACACAAATTAAGTTGTTGATTTCTGAAGTTGTCAATTGTTTGCACGGTCTAAGAAATCAAACAAATGTGAAAACAATTTTGTTTTTATAAAATATTAGACTCGTCTAAGGAGACGATTCTTATGTGTTACCAAAACATGTTTTATTAAGTCATCGCACAAATGTGAAAAGAAAACCTGTATATATTGGTATTTCTTTACAAAAACATATTTTGACAAAATATGAGAATCGTCTCCTAAGTAAGACGATTCTCATATTTTGTGCTGCCAAATCTTGCGTTTATCAAGAAATCAAACAAATGTGAAACTGCACAAGCTAATGCGTCAATTCGATGATGTGAGCGACTACATAGCGTGGTTTTGGTATGTTGGTTTCCGCCGAGTTCTAAAGGTCAGTCACACTTTGCACGTGAAAATGGATTACCGACTGACGATTGTACACACCATCAGGTGTGCAGCTAGACCGAAAATGATATGTCGCAAATGTGCTAGTTGTAGATGGGTGGGTACGGCGGTATATTTGTTTTATGTTACAATCTCTCGTATTTGCGATCTCGAATTATTTTGCTACTGGCGTTTTCATGTTGGACAAGAAAATGGAGTCATGTGTATGAATGTAATAACGAGATGGTGCCTAAAAAGGAGTATTAAATTATTAATATAAACACAAAATCATATTAAATTTGTTAACAATTATATTGCTACAGCTTTTAAACGAGTACTAATGTACATGTACGTACTATTAAGATTATATAGTATTATTCCTTCTTTATCCGTTTATTATAAAGTTATTTTCAAAAATAAATGTTCCACTATAATAAGTCCATTAGTAAACAAGAGTTATCTCCCCTATGTCAGAACAAGACTACTGTCACGTACGCACATTTTGGTCTAGAAAGTTCGTTTTTAGTGCAAATTTTTATAACTTCGAACTCCTTGTTTGGTGTGTAGCACCAGAGGAAGACCAAATCAAACAATTTATAGGAATGGCACAGTATATAAGACAGTAATCTGTGCTGCGCTAATGTTAAACCGGTGATATGTTTTTTTGTTATGCAAAGAAATGCTGTCAGCGCGAATGGGGACACATGATCGTTCACAACAGAAATTGGACGTCCGAGATTACTCGCTACATGTATTAGTCATCTAATTGTCGCGTGTATATTCAAAATATTTACTTGTCATATTAAAAATTATGTTTTGAATGATTTTGAATACATGTAATGTTACTATTATTTTAGCAAAAGATGGCGACCGAGAATATGGCGTAAATATCGCGATACGCGAAAACCGTACCGCGATACGTATCGTCAGGATGACATATCGCAGTATACCGGTATATCGTTGCACCACCAGTAATTACCGATACCACAATTATTTTTTTGTAGTTTTATACTGCGAACCCACATTTTCCCTCGCATATTTTTCGCTCGAGTGGACAAAAAAGCGCGGGACGTGACGTATGGTAATTACCGATACCACCATTAATGTTTTGCAGTTTTACACTGCGAACCCACAATTAAATAATTGCCGTGTTTCACTCGATCCCATAATTAAATAATTACTGTTATTCACTGGCCCCCACCATGCATCAATTAGAATTTCCTGTGGACCCAACCACCCATACATTTTAATTTCATGCAAACCCCACCACCCATCAATAGTGCGCACCCCCCCCCCCCCCCCCCCCCCCCCCCCCCCTCCCCCCCCCCCCCCCCCCCCCTCCCCCCCCCCACGCCCCCCCCCCTTTAAGTTCGTCAAACGTAATATTTAATTATGTCGAACGTTTTCTAAGCAAAGCTTCATTTGTTATGAAATCAGAGACTTTGTTTCATAACTACCAAATTAACCATTTCAACACCACATACGGGGCGCCATGCAGGACAGGTTAATTATGTGTACAAAATTGAGTTTTGTAACACTAACAATCACAAAATTCAATTCTGTGTCACAAAATTCAATTCTGTGTCACAAAATTCAATTCTGCATACGTTTCGTATACAAATTTCATTTTTGTTATAAAGGATTCAATTTTGTAAGACAGAATTGAGTTTTGTGAAGAAAATTCAGTTTTGTGGGACAGAATTCATTTTTGTCCACAAAAATTAGTTTGCGTAGGATAGTCTATGTCATCTCTACGTTGATTGGTTGAGATCGGTCTTAGTCCATTTTACTAGATGGTGGAGTACACTTGCAGGTTTAAATATTTCAATGCGAAAATATAACCCAATATATCAATATTATACTTCTTTATGGACAGTTATTTTGGTTATATTATGATTAAAAATGAGTGGTCACACCATATAAGCATATATACTTTGAAGGAGAAATAAGAAAAATATTCAGAATTTTCCCTCAATTATGTAAACAGGGTCAAACATAAAGTAACCGGGACATAGCTAGACCTGAGAGCATGCCCATATATAGAGAATACCAGGCTAGTGTATTTTGATATGAAGTTTATCAGGCAAGGCTAGGAAACGCGTAGGAATTCCGAGGCTTGCCGAGGAATTCCTACCGTTTCCGAGCCGAGCCTGATAAACTTGATATTAAAATACACTAGCCTGGTATTCTATTTATCAGGTAACGTTTTATGCTGGAAAATGACATTAGATGACGTCGTATTCTAACAGTAGATCTAACCTTGTGAAACAAATGGTATTGGATCTGTGTCTACTAGTTGCGAAGTTACGTGTTCGCAACTATGTGTCTACATGCATTATTTACAGTATACACCATCTTAGTATCCATGGTATCTACACAAATACTACAAATGGTTTCCTCAAATGGCCCAATACACACATTCTGTTTATAAACACAGACAGCAGTCAGAACACAGGCCACAGCGCGTGTATTATTGATTTAACTGGGGCAGATGTACCTTGCGATACACACTAAATGACGTCAGTACTCGCGGGAGATCTACATGTACATGAATTATGTGTACAATTATAACGCAAATGAGTTTAAATACGAATGGGTTTGTCAACGTTTGACTGTTTGGAGATAGTTGAAGCAAAATGGCAGAATGAGAAATGAATCATCGGCAGAATGAGAAATGAATCATCGACATTGAATGTGTAGATCGGCGACCGTGACCCATTTCTCCAGTGCAGTTTCTGACCAATGGTAGTCCTTCTTACATGCGTGTGCAGAATTGACAGAATTGAATTTTGTGACACAGAATTGAATTTTGTGGCACAAAAGTGAATTTTGTGACACAGAATTGAATTTTGTGACACAGAATTGAATTTTGTGACACACAGAATTGAATTTTGTGACACATTAAATTCTGTGGCACAAAAGTGAATTTTGTGCACAGAATTGAATTTTGTGGCACAAAAATGAATTTTGTTGACAAAATTGAGCCATGTCCCACTTGGCGCCCCGTATCACAGGCCTGTATACTGGTATTTGGCAAAAAGTGTTTGACGAGCCGTCGAGCCGGTTCGTGACGAGCCGTCGAGCCGGCTCGTGACGAGCCATCTCATAAAGATCTGCACTTTTTGCAAGTAATTTTCATACTTTTAATAACAAAAACACCCGCTTTTCATAAATAGACTAGTCTGAAAATATTTGTGTGACACATGGATTGGTTGCAAAATTAACATATCAAAATGCATTCCAGTTACTTAGGGGTGAAAGGGTTATTTAATGGTAATGTAAGATCCTCTATAACTTACAGGTTGACAATACCCGCGTTACCAACAGCAGATATGGAGGGCACAGAGCTGATGGCTACGGTGGAGGTAATAAAGTAGAAATTTCTATTTCTACGCAGTAACATGATAATGGAGGGGACATTCAGTGTATCTCTTAACCCTTTCAACACCACAGGCCTGTATAGCGATATTAGCGGTATTGGTAAACAGTGTCTTCAGGATCTGCACTTTTTGCAAGTAATTTTCATATTTTTGAGAACAAACACAGCCCCTTTTCATAAATGGACATCACCAGGGCCGTAGCCACATTGAGGCGAACCGAGCCTCGGTTGAAATTTTGGCGATTTTTTTTACGATGCGGGTCGCGCTACGCGCTCCCGTAGCGCTCCCACTGGATACACGTTTCATAAGATTTGCCTCGGTATATTTTTACCTCTAGCTACGGCCCTGATTACCCTAATTCTGTATAAATTTTGTATTTTGCGCCGTTATGTCAAATGAATAAAAGGTAGACTTTCCAAATGACGTCTGCAATGGTGAGACAAAGCAATGATGTTTTGACGTTGACGTCATCAGGTTTGAAACGTCATTAGAAGCGTCAGTGACTCGTTAAAATTAATGAAATTGTTCGAATGCGCTCCCATTTGGTAATATGAAGTGTTTACAAAGAACAGCAACCTATTATTTGCCATATTTATAATAATTTTCTTACAGGGATTAAACATATTTTTTTCTGTGTATAGTTTAACTAGAAAATAGTCAATGGCATCTGCTCACAATGAAACGTATTGGACAATGTCTGTACGTTGGCTACTCTTTGGACAGTGAAGTCATGTGATAAACAAAATCTCAAACTTGTTTCAATTTCATATGAGATTTATGAAACACAGAGGCCAGAGGCTCGGTACATAAACTGTGCGCGACTCGTTTCATAAATCTCATATCAAATGGGAACTCATTTGAGATCCTCTATATATCAAAATCCATTTCAGTTACTTAGGGATGACAGGTAGAGGTGTGATACTTAGTGTGAAGCTTTCGTATGGTGTGCAGATGGGCAAAGTGGACTTTTCATTTGTCATTTGAATCATGGATTATATCTTCCCTATAGATGTTACCTTGCAACTTTTAACCTTTATAATGTGGGCAACAAACATTGCCGTCTGCTGTTATTTTACATTTCATCTATGGAAATGATTATAAAGGGTTGTCAAAGCATGTTTCTGATGACAAAAATGGAAACAAACAAATAAACAGCAGACAACACAATTTAATTCAGCATTGTACGGGTTAAACAGAATACATACATGCTTGATAAGCCTTTACACTGCTGAATTAAATGTTGTCGTCTGCTGTTTATTTTCTATTTTTCTTATCAAAAACATACTTTGACAACACTTCAGAATCATTTCCAATGGAAATGATTCTAAGAGGTGCTGTCAAACCATGTTTTTATATGCCCGTTTGACGTATTATGTATTCACATTGTACGGGCGGGCGGCGACAGCTTGTCCACACAATAACTAGAGTTCTACTTGACGTTTCCATACCAATTCGGCATACATGTTTATCATGGCAAGACAAAGAACACTATTCATTTTAAAAATGTTGGATGACTTATCTCCCCTTGGTGGCCATTTGTTCGCACTCTGTACCCTGGTCCATGCAATAATGAAAGTTCTACTTGATGGATCATAACAAAATTTGGTATGCACATTTTTGCCGCGCCTGCTTTAACAAAAGGCGTCGCTTTTTCCGTCGTCGTCCGCATCAACAATGTGAAAAAATGTGTACTTGTTTATTCATCATGATATAACTTTAATAATAACTTTACGGATTGCTTCAATATTTGGAAACTTGATACATGTTAGCATAAGGAACACACTCATACCACCATTAACATGACCTTCAACTTTGTTACCTTCACATTTTTACGGAAACATTCAGCCATGTTTTTGCGTCAAAAAGTATGTACAAGTTTCATCATCATCATATAACTTAATATTTCTTTACATATTGCTTCAATATATTTGGACACGTGATACATGTGAGCATTTGGAACACATTTATGCCTCCATTAACACGACATTGACCGTTTTGACCTTCACATGGTTATGGAAACACTTATGGAGACACCGCTTCCGTGGCGTAATTCTTGTTATTGTAATTTCGGTGCTGAATGTAAAGTTGTACAGGCGCATTCATGTCTGTATATAACTGCTGTTGAACGTATTTAAAAGCCCAATCAATATTTGTGCAGGTGACACCGGTTCAACCGTTAACGTTCCGACGGAAACAGAATACAAGGCGAAAACAAAGAAACCATCATTGGACGGGCTGGAGAGTATCTATCTGGCGTACTTACAGGCTCGCAATGTTCGGGAACCAGAGGGACGACGGGGAAAAAACAACGCCGACAGTGATAGCTGGAACTTCAAAGACATCAAAATTACACCCGCTTATCAGCGGCTGTTTTTACAAATGGATCATCTTGTCATTGCCCTGTGTCAAAAGCCAGTAGCCAATTGTCGTCAATAGACCTTTATTTTTTTATTTTTTTTTGTACAAACCCGCCGCCGAAAATTCAGTGTTTTTGTTTTAATTTTTTTTTTTTTAATTATTAAATTGTTTATTTTTACTTTTCAATACATCATGTACGCTGTATAGAAATTCAACATAACAGTGTCTAATTATACTACACACGTTACATACAAAATGTATTAGACAGTAGTGTTTAGAAGAGCGTAAAGTTAGGGGAGATAATGCTGAGAAAAAGAAGAAAAGAAATATTAACATTTGTGTTCATATCAAATAGACCTGTCGTTATCTATATATATTTATAAATGTAATGTGCTTGATTGCCTTCCAGTGCTAACAACTTATTATCTAGACTTTAATCCCACTCCACTTGATAACTTGTTGTTCTCGTTTATCATTTTTTGTGGCTATTTCCTGTACTATCTGAATTCTGTTCTTCAAGTAATTTATGAATGATTCAAACGTTATATCGCGCTTTTCATATTTACATTTGAAAAGGAAATATTTTCCTACAGTAACGATGAATTTAAATTGTTGTGCCAAAAGTGCATTATCCTTTATTATAGAAATGTTTAGAAGTTCATTCATTATGCATGTTATACCTTTATCATTTAGGTAAGTTAATTCTTAGCCGAGACCAAAAATGTTGCGCATGGGTACATTCCCAGAATAAGTGTTTTATATTTTCAACATACATAGAGCAAAAATCACATAGGCTACTACTTACTATATTACAGCATAATATTGAATGTATAATATAATTGAAACTTAATGTGTAAATATGTTGCCAACATAGAGTATCATCTGAAAACTATAGCTTGTCCATTTTTGTTGAGATTATATTCCTTCTACATTTTTCCTGTGGAGACGATTCTAATGTACTGCCATAACATGTTTTGATGAAAAATATGGTAACCATATAGATGAGAAACATGACCTCCAGTGTTCAGAGGGTTCAAGTAAAGGTAAACTTCCCAATCGGTCGACCATATTCAGTAGTATTGTTAATCATGTTAATATATTTATGGAATCACATGGTTTCCGAATTACTTTTTCTGATGTGACGTAATCTTTGATGTAATTTTTATTAAAAAAACGGGGCGTATTATGGTATATCCTGTCTGTCCATTCTTCCGATTTGCGTTAACATTTTAAGCCTGATTGACTTGATACTTCTCATCACCATCTTGTATATGTTCATTCCATCGCCGACCCATGCTGCCCACATGCCCAAGTTTACGTTAAAGTTCTGCAAAATTTGTGTTAATGTTTTTCATTATCTGTTATATCTCTGCAACCCTTGTCAGATTGGCTTGAAACATCATATACAAGTCATTCTCGTTATCTCGAAGTCGAACGGACTGGTGAATATATATCGACATATCCGAACTTAGATAACAATTCGCCAAATTTCTCGAAAAAAAAATCCGAACAAAATCGCTTCAGATATGACTCTTTACTCTTTTTACACAATGCGCATGCGTATGTTACTAATTTAAAATATATCGAATATGCTTCTTACAATTTCCGGTGAATTCAGTGGACACAATTTGTTTATGCTTTTTCGCAGCTACTGAGCTAGTGTAAACGAGCGATTTTCAACACACATGTAATACACATCAATGACTAATCATTACATCTATATAATTTACTTATTGCTACACCGTTTACTTAATTTTTCTGTTAAAAGAGATTCACATTAAGTTTAATTGATTAATTATGGTTTTAAGTGAACTGCTTTAACATGGACAACTTTAAACACATTTTAGCGGCGGCGGTGTCTTTGGTTTCTATAGACGTGTGAAAAATCACGCTGATTCAGACTTGCCGGCGCCGTGCGCTTAATTTTCGCATCGACATATCAGAATACAAATGTGAAGGAAACATACTATCGGGACTTGATTTCCACTTCGACTAAACCGATATGTCGACATATCCGATATCGAGTTATCAGGAGTAAAATATATGATCTATATAGGGAATTCTGCCGGGACCTGGGACGTATATCGGGATAAGCAGGTATATTGAGATAAACGATATCGAGATAACGAGATTCAGCTGTACTTATTTGTCATCATCCATATTTTCATTCTATAGACCACCCATGCAGCCCTTGTGTTCAAGGTCAAATAACTAAGAAATAATTTCCATTAACAGGTTTTGCCTACCTGTTATCTCTACAACTTACCCCCAGTCGGATATACTGTAAACCAACTAAATTTCGCGGCTACTAAATTTCGCAAATTTCGAACCTGGCCATATTCGCGACGATTATCGTTCGCGGTATGACGAAGTGCGCTATTAACTTTGCAAACAAATTTGGAAATAATATGTTTTCATGGCCATTTTTGACCCGGAAACAAAACTGCTGAATCAATTTCGTCCTTTGATAAACTCGTCCGCAAACAAACTCCAAATAGTGGACGAGTTTGTCGGCGAACGAAACGGTATACACTGTACAATGGGCTGACCTTGCTGTGTCAATCATAATCCCCCATTTAACTTTTAAGTAAATCAACAATAGTTGCGTGTGAGATATGTTCACCCTGGGTATATACTGATTCGCATTGTCCGCTGATGAATTAATAAATATTTTATTGAGTGAATTTCGAACATTGTAAACCATGACGATAATCCGCAAATTGGTCTTCCGGACTTCCCTCTGATGCAATAAGTCGTGATTTGTCAGGATAGTGGTCACATTCAGAAAACACAAGCCGTGGTGTATATGCGAATGACGTCAGCAATCGTGTGTATTAATCTTTGAATTACCGGTATAACTAAGTGCCGACGGCGTGGATTTACACTTGCTTTGTATTAACACCACGGCATCTCTTTGAACTCGACACCACAACAATCTGATTTGTCACAGGCGTGCCACTTTAGACCATTCAGAGTCGGTCAAACAATAGAAGATGATGGTGTTGTAAATTTATCCCGAAGCTGTGTTGTACCAGTTTTCAAAC
This sequence comes from Conchocele bisecta, assembly GCA_029237695.1. Taxonomy (NCBI): domain Eukaryota; kingdom Metazoa; phylum Mollusca; class Bivalvia; order Lucinida; family Thyasiridae; genus Conchocele; species Conchocele bisecta. The sequence goes on from CM055268.1 coordinate 84,336,951, forward strand.
TGTTCATATATTATATAATTATACTGGAATACACGTATCAATATAGTTCATTCAAAACAAGCAGGATTAACTAGTGTCACCAAATGACATCGAGATATATGGGAAATGTAAATATAATTAAAAAGAGGCCAACATCTATTTGTAGCAAAATATTTGTAACAATCTGCTAGGAAGTGTGGAAATATACGCAGAGATTTACATTCGCGATTTTCATCCATCGCGAAGAACGCGAAGGTATCTCGCGGCGAATATTAGTTTGTTTACAGTACTTATTTGTAGTCATCAATATTTTCATTCTATAGCCCTCCCATGTGACCCCCCTGTGTTCAGGGTCAAGGACATGTGTGTTAAAGTTTTAGTTTTTGAGGGGTGTATCCATCAGTGTTGCTGACTTCTTTTTCCATGGAGTTATAACCCCCTTGTATAATGGCTATACCTTCACGGGCGTATATTGTGACCTTTGGCACTCTTGTTACAGTATATTTTCTTTACGATGATATATAGCGCACCAAAGACGATGTATTGCATGTTTTATGATTGCACTAAATGTTCTTTACACAATCTACAAACTTTCACTAAGTATCGAGTACCGGTTATTTCTTAAATTCACTTGCTCTAGATTTTTATTTACATTGACGGTAACCAATTCTTCGACAAAACAACAGAGTTATGAGATTAAAGCAAACTGTACAATAAAGGATAAACAGTTTCGCATTTGCTGCACGATGTTTCATAAACATCATCATTTCATTAGTCTGACAGATATTAAAGGAATAATTTACTGTACAAATATCTAAAATCATGACATCACAGCGTTCGGAAACCATGTGATCCCAAACCCTATAATACATTGCTTAGAAGTTATTGTTGCACTTGTAAGTGTTGTATTCATTGTTCAATGATGTATTTATTATACATATAATCTATGCAAAGATATAGATGTACAAGCAGATATTTTTCTAATTTCTTAAAATGACTGTTTATTATCCTCCGTACAGTTTATAACTCCCGACGAAAAAATAAAATTGCAAATTCTTTTTTCCCCTCCTCCTACGGCACTTCAGAGATTTGGTCGTTCGTATAACAAACAATTAAACATGAAGGCCTTATTGATAGAACGGTGTTGGAGAAAAAATTAGCATAACTTTTGCATAAAATGCAGAGACGAAAACTTGAATTTTTGGATGACGTTTTTGCCTTGTGGTCTGTATTGTCATTATCCCGCGTCAGAAAAATTCCTGCGCATTAAGCATTTTATCGTCATAGAAAAATACAACCGCATTGTACATTCAATAAAAAACACTACAATGCGAAAATATATTAGAACATATATGCATCTGACGTTTTGAAAACAAATCAGAATCGAACATCTCAAACAAAAACAATATAATAAAATAATCCACCCACCCGCGTCACATTCCGCAAACCCCATGTCTGAGAACCAAAGTACTTTTTTATGGCTTAAATATCTTTGTTGACAAAGATTTGATTTTTAAATTTATATTTTGATTTACTCAGTTAATGCAACTGCCCCAGATGGAATTTCAATAATTGCATTTTGTAAAAACGTCTCAAATGTATTATTGTATGAGTATATTATCACAACTTCATAACAAATATGCCTCTGCTAGCAAATTACGGTACATGTTTCAGAGCTCCAGATAAGGTTCGTATTTGCGTAAATACCCAATTAAAATTGCCAAAAACCCAATTGAAATCAGAAGTAGCCGGTATCAAAAAGCAATGACTAATTTGTGGTATCTTTATCATGCTGCAGAAAACAATAAATAGACTACAAATGTAGCATATTTTCTTATTTTTCCATCAAAACACATCTTGATGTTTCATTATATTGTCTCCAAGGAGACAATTATAATGAAATACCAAGATGTGTTTTCATTTAGAAGCAAACTATTCAATACGTGCGGTCTGCTGATGTGTAAACAGTAGTGTGATTCTATTTTACACAATTAAAATTTTGAATTACCCAATTGCTTCAGAAATGATGGAGTGACACTACTCAAGTACTAATTCCTTATCTGGAGCCCTGATGTATGATCTGCCGATGACTTAATCAGCAAGGTGTTCACATCCTATTGTCTTTGTTGAGAAATGGGAAGGCGGAACCGAAAATTGTTGTCTGCTGTTGTTTCTTATTTTGTATTTTCTCTAAATAAAAACATGGTTTGGCAGCATTTTAGAATCATTTTCATTGAAAATGATTCTAAAGTGCTTTCAAAGCATGTTTTTGATAAGAAAACTGGAAAATAAAAAATAAACAGCAGATGACAGATTTTAATTCAGCACTGTAAGGGTTGAGGAGAAAACAACAACTACAACATAATTTATTTCCCACTTCAATGGGTCGAGTACCTTGTGGTACAAATACATGCACCATGGTACTCCACTTTAATATCTCTCATACAATGTCATGTCACACACAGTCTATGTAATTAGGAGAAGACTACCAGGCTAGTGTCTCGATATCAAGTTTATCAGGCTCGGCTGGGTGGCAGGTGGGAGTATGCGATGGGTAATTTAACGATCGGAGTTCATCGGAATTATGACTGGATACCTGGTTTGGCCCTCACATACGTCTTTGGCATTTTGTATGTGACAGCTGAATCTGGTTATACACCTTATGTGAGTATTACGATTACTCGTAATCCTATTTTAGGGGAATGGGCCAAGTGACCTTGGTGTGGTATGGACCTGGCACCAGGTCAGTTTATTCTAATTTCAGGGCTGAATTTATTTTTTCTCGATGTAAATATTCCATTCTCTTTTTGAGATCGAACCTGTTTTACCTGCCATGCATTACCTTAGCTGTTGATAGGCCGTTAAACACCAATAAACAAACAAACATTATTAGGCTCGGCTCGGAAACATGTAGGAATTCATCAGCGCACCGAGGAATTCTTACCATTTTTTATCTGACGTTGATAAAGTTGTTATCAGAATACACTAGCCTGTTCTATTTATCAGGTAACGTTTTATGCTGCATAGTGAGAATATGTTGTGATGTTCATGAAAAGAATGTGGAAATGTTTACGTATGTTGCGTCTTTCAGTATTTCAGTAGCATCTGAGACATCGTTCGACAATGAAACGTCAGCATAAGCAGGGATTTCCTTGACCCCTATTTTCTACATCCCAGATGCATTGTATTGGCCGAGGATGTGGACTCTCAAAACTTGGCGGTGCAATTTAATTATTTTCAAAAGTTTACAGCATTTTTACACTTTTTGGGAGAACCTGTGTGACTGTTCTTCATAGAAAACAGTTCAGATAATTCAGGACTATCAATACCATTTTGATCTTATTTTTAATGAAATATGTGTATGAAACTTGGGTCCCTAAACATCAACAGGGACCCCTACAATAGTTTTAAAAGTTGGGAGTCCTGGGACCCACATTTAAAAAATCCTAGGGAAATCCTTGCGTAAGTAGTTTTTGTCGCGCCTGCTTTAGCAGAGGCGCGTCTATAGTCGACGCTTTTTCCGTCGTCGTCGTCATCCGCGTCGTCGTCCGGTTTTTTTGTAAGGCAAATGCGTTAAAGTTATTGTTTTTTCACAATATCTCTTTAACCCCTTGCCAGACTTTGATAATATTTCACATCAGTGTTTGACTAGGGATGATGCCCCATTACACACACCCCACATCCAAATTCTCAAGGTCAACGTCATTTATTTACTTGTAATGTTCACCGGTTTTGTAACAGGAATGCGTTAAAGTTATTGTTTTTTTCACAATATCTCTTTAACCCCTTGCCAGACTTTGATAATATTTCACATCAATGTTCGTTTATTCGTTTAGGGATGATGCTTCATTACGCACACCCCCACATCCAAATTCTGAAGGTCAAGGTCATTTATTTACTTGTAATGTTCACCGGTTTTGTAACAGGAATGCGTTAAAGTTATTGTTTTTTTCTCACAATATCTCTTTAACGCCTTGCCAGACTTTGATAATATTTCACATCAGTGTTCGTCTAGGGATGATGCTTCATTACGCACATCCCCACATCCAAATTCTCAAGGTCAAGGTCATTTATTTACTTGTAATGTTCACCGGTTTTGTAACAGGAATGAGTTAAAGTTATTGTTTTTTCACAATATCTCTTTAACCCCTAGGCAGACTTTGATACTATTTCACATCAATGTTCGTCTAGGGATGATGCTTCATTACGCACACCCCCACATCCAAATTCTGAAGGTCAATGTCATTTATGTACTTGTAATGTTCACCGGTTTTGTAACAGAAATGCGTTAAAGTGATTGTTTTTTCACAATATCACTTTAACCCCTTGCCATACTTTGATAATATTTCACATCAATGTTTGTCTAGGGATGATGCTTCATTACGCACACCCCCACATCCAAATTCTCAAGGTCAAGGTCATTTATTTACTTCTAATGTTCACTGGTTTTGTAACAGAAATGCGTTAAAGTTATTGTTTTTTCACAATATCACTTTAACCCCTTGCCATACTTTGATAATATTTCACATCAATGTTTGTCTAGGGATGATGCTTCATTACGCACACCCCCACATCCAAATTCTCAAGGTCAAGGTCATTTATTTACTTCTAATGTTCACTGGTTTTGTAACAGAAATGCGTTAAAGTTATTGTTTTTTCATAATATCTCTTTAACCCCTGGCCACACTTTGATAATATTTCACATCAATGTTTGTCTAGGGATGATGCTTCATTACGCACACCCCCACATCCAAATTCTGAAGGTCAAGGTCATTTATTTACTTGTAATGTTCACGGTCAAATGCCTCGGCAGGCGCGACACCGCTTCCGTGGCGGAATCCTTGTGTGTCTGTTGTGACTCGGATGTGTGTATCCACTCGGTGCATGTTATCACAATTTGGTATCGGTCAGTGTGTATTGGACCAATGCAAACCTTGTTACCTGATACTGCATTGCACTTGTGTGTCTATTATGATGGCTGTAATAATATTCTTGCTTTGCTTTCGACTGTGCCAAATAACTTTTACTCCATACATGTCATGCATTGACTCTTCCATGTAGTAAAGGCCTTGTGTTTCAAATGTGGCTGTGACTGGAGAAATAGTTTCAGGTTATTCTAATTTCAGGGCTGAATATATTTGTTCTCGATGTAAATATTCCGTTCTGATTTTGGGATTTCTCCCCCAATGCAGCAGGTTAAAATGGGAATGAACCCGTTTGCCCGGCCTTACATGACCTTAGCTGTTGATAGGCCGTTACACACTAATAAACAAACAAAACAAGGAGCTTGTGTGTTTAATATTCTAATATTTATTTTAGACTTTAACCCTTACAATGCTGAATTAGATTTTGTTGTCTGATATTTATTTTCATTTTTTCTCATCAAAAACATGATATTACAGCACTTTGGAAATGATTCTAAAATGCTGCCTAACCAGGTTTTGTTGACAGAAAAATAAAATATGAAACAACAGCAGATGACACATTAGTTTCCCGCATTCTAAGGGTTAATAAACACGGAGAGGAGACGTTTGCAGGGCCTGAAAATAGCAGCTTTTACCAGTAGGTCCGGGACCTAAGAAGGAAAAAAGGTCCGAGAGGATAATCGCTAGAAAAACAGTAGAAATATGTGTCTGTCTTATGGGAAATGACTCGTCACAACATATGTAAATACTCAAATGAGTCACCATAAAATACAAAGGTCCAACTTTAAAATTTGCAGGTCTAGGACCACGGACCAGTGCTATCTTCAGGCCCTGGTTAGTCGTGCATTTCGTCTATTACTGTACCAGGAAGCACATTTTGTTTTAGCTTTGCAAAATAAGATATCATAATAACACTAAATATTTGGACACCATTTTGTTTTGGGAAAACCATAGATTAGTGTGCACTTCCCGGAATAAATTGTGTCTGAATATTTAAGGTTATTATATCATATAGAAATATGTTTCTAACCTAGACTCTAGTTGAATTAACATAAATAACAGTTAATTAGTAACCATTGAATACACAAATTGTATCTTTCAGTATTATAAACAATTATTTTTGCCAAACCACATTTTTTTCCAGGCGACTCACAGACTATATATAGGCAGCCAGCAGACTTGGTAATAAGATGGTACATATCTATAGTATTGCTTTAACCCTTCGAATGCGGGAAACGAAAATTGTCATCTACTGATATTTATATTTTGTCTGCTTTCTCACTAAATAATGGTTTGACAGCACTTCAGACTCATTTACAATGGAAGGATTATTAAGTGTTGTCAAACCATGTTTTTGATGAGAAAATGGAAAATAAAACAAAGGAAAAACAAGTGACACAATTTAATGCAGCAGTGTAAGTGCTAAATGCAAAATGACTAGGCTATGACTACAAGTGTTTGTGTTTTCTACATGACTACAACAAGATATTATATTATACCATTATATCACCAAGTCGAGCATGTGTGCGGGCAGCTGGATACAGAAATACAAGTACAAGCACAGGTGATGGGAAAAAATAATCTGACAATCTCTCATTATATATATATATAATAATATAATATATATACGGTACCGTCGTGTGATTTTTTTCCCGTCACCCGTGAGTACAAGTCTGCACTTAACCCTTTCATCCCTACGTAACTTCACAGGTCTATCCCGTATAAATGTCATAATTCCAGCACAAAAATATTTACACAATTCCCTACCATTTGATTGGCCCGTAGCAAGTCTCTGTCCAAAATTTATATCCCAGTAAACTCCCACGCCAAACTACTTTCCACAGGTGCGCTGTCAGTGCTGTCAATGTAAACAAATGGCTGCTGGAATTATAAGGAATGAAAAGCCTTTTTGTGGAATTTATCGGGGATATAAACTTGGAAAAGTCGCGGGAATATTGGACAGTATTCGTCCAGTATTCACGCGACTTTTCCAAGTTTATACCCCGATAAATTCCACAAAAAGGCCATTCATTCCTATAATACTTACTTCATAGCTAGAAAGGCGTAATTCTGTCAAATCTCAGAAACTATCGCAAATGGTGCAGATCCTGATGAGCCGGATCGAAACTGTTTGCAAACGTTAGTTTATTGCTTTGTTAATTTGCTCTATTGCTTTGTAGTTAAAACGTTTATTTATAGCCAAATGTTATTCGCTATATTTAAAGTTTTAAACAGAGATAATGGCTAAAATGAAAAATTATCCGGTTGATGTAGTTTGGAAGTGATACAACAAATTTCGCGTTTGTAGATTACCGAATATAGGAGAAAAGGGTGGTTACAAACTTTTTCACAAACCAATGGATAACCAATATATAGCCGATCTATAAATAGATCGGCTAATAAATATGTTGGACGAAAAAGACCAAGTAGTCACAAAGAAAAATAACTACAGTATACGTGAAATATAATATTGTAAATACAGACATAACTATAATAAAGGAAGGAAATATAACGATACAAAACTCAACCCATAAAAGAAGGAACGACAGAGCTATATTGTAATACTATGACGGGACCCCGTCACCAGTTCTACAGGACACTGGTACATAATAATAGCTACTAATACAGTAAGCTCCTAACAAATAAGCACTTCAATTTAAAAAGAAACAAAGTCTGTATATGTTCTATTTTGAACGCTAGTGAAACTTTTAAACTAGTGACTGTTTGATCCTCCACATTGTAAATTTAGCAATTGATTGACATGCTATGAAGAATATATCCACATAATAGCAATATACTGACTCCGAGATAATTTTTAATCATAAAACTATGTTTATTACCTTCATTATTAGTCGGAATCTTGATAAAAGATAAATATTAAAAATACACATCAATTTTAAAGTCTACTGATTAATGAATTAGCTTCCGTTACCAACAAACCAATACACGAAGTTACACCTTTTCAATGACATATAATGGATTACATCTCGGCATATATGCCTATAGCAGTTTTCAATCGAGTATAATTGCAACATCCGGTTATGTAGAGTGAATGGACATAGGACATTTTGTTGTGAACCTTGACGTTCAACTTGTTTTGTTAACATGTATGTGCAAATATTTATGTTTAAGGAAATTTAAATGTTAATAAAGCACAATTCTATTATTAGGTGTCCATTAATTGAAATTCAGATAGTTTGGTTAGTTCAAAATTCCACATATCTGTCTAAAGTAGATGTATGTACTGTATGTAGGTTTTTAACTTCCGTTACTTTTTATACTTCATCTTCTGTTCGAGTCACCATTTTAGACTGGAACAGATGAAGCATATTTAATGAAAACCTACGTATTGCCGGGTGCTTCTTATAATAGTTTGCGGTAGTAAATCATAAAATGTCTTGACAATTAATAATATGCACTGTCAGCGGTATGATGTGTTGAATAAAGTTTTAATTAAACAAAGTGCAGTGTATTTCCCACGTGCATATTTATCCTTGACGATACTGGTGATGAACACATACTAGTTTCAAGTAAGTAAATGTAGTTCAAGGCATTTGTGTCGTTTTATACATATATTTCAGCTTATAAGTGGCATTTTCGTCTGCGGACCTATGGTTGTATACCCTATTAACTTCCGTTACTTTGAAAAACGAGGTCATTATTACATAGGCCATTTTAGCCTACTATGAATAGGACTTGCTGGAACTAAACAAAAAATCAATTCTGTATAATGGTTCGTCTACAGAATGGAATGTACAAAAAGAGTTTTCTAAGAGATCACTTTTGAAGTATTGTATGGGGTCTATATGTCCATAAACCCCTGGAATGACACGATAGCGCTAGGGAAATCTTTGAAATCTACATCGCATTTCCTGCGTTCTGACGCATTTTGGAGCAACAATATTGACACTGTCACAGTATGTTTAGACATGATTTTTGATTGAAAACGTTTAAATTTTGAAACCATAAGACAACGACCGTAGAAACGTGCCTTGTTACTTGTAACAAATCTGTACAGCACGTGCTGTACGTTTTAACATGGCTGTGAGCAGTGTCGAACAATGGCGCCCGCAGTCATGTAACAATAGTGGAACAGATACGTAGATCACGTTTTTCAGACAAGGCTAGGAAACGCATAGGAATTCCTGACTAGCATCTTTTGATATCAATTTTATCAGGTAATAATGTAAGAATTCCTGTTTCCGAGCCGGCCCTGATATCAAAATGTGCTAGCATGGTATTCTATTTATCAGGTAACATTTTATGTTGGAGGTTGGGCACATATAACATGGTTTGGTCTTCATTGAAAATAATTTTACGGTGCATTCTTACACTGATGCCATTCAGCAGTCATGTTATGCCGTTGGACCAACGTAACGTTAGCAAAAGCCTTCGACCTCAGGCCAATAATGTTTCTGGTCGTCCACAGCACCTTGGGGCAATATGTTTTGACTGTTCCCCGAATGACCATGAAATAATTGTTTTATTACTCGACCTGTAGTATTTTGTATGTGAAATAACTGTTTTATTACTAAACCTGTAGTATTCTGTATGTGATACAATGAACGTGATTGTGTGGTGCGGCGTATCGACGGACCGATATCAGTTGCATTAGAATATGATGACATACTTTTTGACAAAACGTCATGACGTCATGATTTTCTGGGGTGAATATAGTTTTGACTATTCCACGGGCACGCATCACTATTGACCGGGCACGCGGAGTCAAAACTATGAAATATCAACTTTATAGGGAGTTGGGTAATAAAACAATGTGTTATCAGTCAGTGTGTGTTTGTTCAATGCAAAGCAAGTTACCTGATAAGTAGCCGTGACTGGATAATGGGACCTATGGGTTTTGCAACCAGTGCAGATCATCCAGATCAGCATGTGCAACTGTGTCACAGGTCGAGACCCGGGTTCGAGTCTACATTTGTATCGCCCTGTGACAATTGGCAGCTAATGAAGGACCGTGACTGATATAAATATTCCGAGATCATCCCACAGATGATTACTGTCCCACAAATATGGAATTCTGGGACGTATTTCAATTTGGCGGGGAGTATGTCACGGTTGATATGTAACTCGCTATGGGGAGGGAATGTGTATGCGTGCCCGGTTAGCTCAGTCGACAGAGCGATGGTACGGTTCCCGGTTCCGCCGGTGCACATTTTTCTACCATCCGTGACACATTCGCACAGTCTGATCAGGATCTACACTGTTCGCCATTCCATCAATGAATCACCTTCCTGCTTCTAACAAGCAATTATACAGGCGCGGATACAGAAATAATTGCAGGGGGGGGGGGGGGGGGGTCTGTAATTAAAATTCTGCGTACCGACCTCCGCGCGCGCGAAATCGTAAAGTCTGAGGGTATGGGGGTCCTCCCCCAGGAAATTTTTAAATGTCAGATCGCCGCAGATGCGATTTCCTGACACCTAGGCCACGAAAAAAGTCATTCAACTATTCGATTATTGTAGATTTTTTTTTTTTTTTTTTTTTTTTTTTGCCGGGAGCAAGGGGGGGGGGTGGTGTCCGGACCCCTGGACCCCCACCCCCCCCCCCCCCCCCCACCCCCCCCCCCCCCCCCCCCCCCCCCCCCCCCCCCCCCCACCCCCCCCCCCCCCCCCCCCCCCCCCCCCCCCCCCCCCCACCCCCCCCCGGAAACCCCCCCCCCCCGACCCCCCCCCCCCCCCCCACCCCCCCCCCCCCCAAGACCCCCCCCCCCCCCCCCCCCCCCCCCCCCGACCGACCCAAGGCCCCCCGGGGGGGGGGGGTGGCCACCCCTGACCCCCCCCCCCCCCCCCCCCCCCCCCCCCCCCCCCCCCCCCCCCCCCCCCCCCCCCCCCCCCCCTGCATCCGCGCCTGATATATTAGGTCGTTGTCATACCGCAGATAAGTTTCTCGGCTTTTGATTGGCTAGCTTGCCTGGTCATATATATTATATGACCTGCCAAGGCCGTCAGACATACAGGAATTGCGATTCCCCTCCGGCGCCTCGCGTCCAATGAAGACACATTTTGCAAGCGTCTACCGATTGCGAATTGTATTCCTCACTAAACACAATAAAACCCGAATTGATCAATAAAAGTAACAAATTGTACACTCAAAACCTGTCTTTATTGTTTATTTTTCCATAAATATTCTTCGCTCATCAAAATATGTGCGAAAAATCCCACAAACTGTCCCGTTTAGTGTTTTCAAATCTCAACACAATTGGCTTCGTGACACGGCTATATTTAGGTCATAAACTATGGGTTCCACGCACGAAACGCGGCGTAGCAATGACATCGAATATTTGGGAACCAGTCGCATTCTTCTAGAGGCGCCAAAGGGAGAGCAGATCGATAAAGTAGTGGAATATAAATTAAATTACACGATATAAAAAAAACTGTCATAAAGTCGTTTTCGATGGATTTCTTACTCCATATTTAGTTGGTTTTCGTTTAATAAAAAAACAAAATGTTCATTTACGCCTTTATATTAAGACTGACGGTATAAAATCGAATCTCGGATTATTTTTTTCCCTGAAAAAAACGCAAAGATCAAAAGAAGAGATATGTTTATGCGACCAAATAACAGATCTGCGGTATGACAAATACGTTATTGAGATTCTACACAGGCTATATGGTGTAATATTGCCCGTCTGAAGGTATGTTCACCCTCGGCTATCGCCTCGGGTGAACATACCTCCAGATGGGCAATATTATACCATATAGCCTGTGTAGAATCACAATAACTTATATTATCAGGCTACATGAGTGTGCTATTTATAGGTACATACCCACTCAGTAGGCACACACTGTTCTTTATAGGAATTAAATAAGTGTATAATTGTGTCACTATTCCACCAGTTCTAAAAAATTACGATTCTTACTTATTACTGATAGTGACGCGCGGTGGTATCAGGCTATTTTCATATGCAAATGAGTCATTGTATGTTTTAATTATTTATACTAATTAAATGTGTCACCTGACAAAATACAATTTTCGACAGATTATAAACTATGATCATTGGACATCAACAAATAAATACAGAGAATAAATAGTAATGTCTGTTAACATTTTAAGGTATCATGGTTATCGCCCCTGATAGCAGTGTGAAAATTTTCATCCGATATCAAATGTATAATAATGCCAATCAATACGTGTGGTAATGGTCAATGAATGTTTATTTTGCCAGAAAATATCTCAGATGATGTCGCTGATATAAAGAACATGTTGTGCCTCCTGTGCATGCAACTTTAAGCACGAGCTGCTCCGGCCACAAATCCCATAGCCCCATTTCTCCAGTTACAGCCACATATAAGTGTTGCAACTTTGGGCAGGGAAGCTCTGGTTGCTGATTGATCTAGCTGATCTTCTCAAAACCACTTGTTTAAAACCGTTTGCCCAGTAACATGTTACTGTGCTAATATCACATTTGTGGCTGTGACTGGAGAAATGGGACGTATGGTTTGTATCGATTCTGATTCCTGGCCTGCTAGCTCACTATAGTAGCCGGATAATGATCTAAAATGTTTGTTATAAGCATGACACTAGGTACACTATGATCACTAGGTACACAAGCCCAATTTCTCCAGTTACAACCACATTTAATCTTATTATATACGTGCAATAAGCATTTGAAATTGTTGCTTTTTTTGTGCAATAGTTCAACGATGGCCATTTCGTTCATCTCATAGTAATATGAGAAAACGTGTTTAAACACGAAACCGGGTCGACGTGACGTAAAATTTAAATTTGATGTCAATAAACAGCAATGGTGAGGGTTGGCTGTGCATTGATGTTATAGGCGTAAAAGCAGCTATCTATTGATATTTGTTCACAGTGCATGACATGTATATATTACACAGAGATGGTGGAACATTACATACCAGTTTAAAGCCAAAAAGTATCAGAATTATTGCTTACTTCTACTTCGATGTCACATTTCTGATTTCCTGCTATTCTTGCAGTGGCAACATGTCAGCTCGAGGCTGCAGTGTGATATTGATTCAGAAAGACACGGCAGCGTACACAATAAGAGATATGTGGCCAATTTCTTTGCTCAATAAATGTAAATCCATCAATTGAAATGTCCAGTCGATTTGCACTTACGAACATTTTAGTCGTACGAAGTTTAGTGAAACGGGCCTCTGATCTGTCGCACAACATTTCACTGACAAATATATGGCATCATGTTTTTACGGCATGCTAATAGGTATATAATTAAATATATTATTGCATAGATACTTCTTTTACATTGTATTAACAAATCATAAGACAACTATAATAAATGTGTAAATGAGATATGTAAATATATGTCATGTTATCACAGTACATCAATAAATGGCAAAAATAAAATATATCATTGCATAAATTGGTCTTTCACAGTGTAATAACACAATTTAGTAACATTCATATATCACAAGTGTAATCAATATGTAAATGAGTCAAACATCATTGTATCATGGATGCTGTGCATAAAATATACTTAACAGTGCTTCAGATAAGCTGCGTATTTGCTTAAATATCCAATTAAAATTGCCAAAAACCCAATTGAAATCAGAAGTAGCGAGTATCAAAAAACAATACCAATTTGGTGGTACTTTTATCATGCTGCAAAAAACAATAAACATACCACAAATATATTATATTTTCCATAAAAATTCATCTTGTTATTTCGGAGACAATTCTAATGAAATGCCAAGACATGTTTTCATTTCGAAGGAAACTATTCAACAATTGCTGTCTGTTTATGTGTAAACTTTAGCGTGATTTTATTTTACCGAATTAAATTTTTGAAATACCCAATTGCTTCAGAAATGATGGAGTGACAATACTCAATTACTAATTCCTTATCTGGAGCCCTGATACTAGAAATTCTGAATGCTTTATAACCGTAACAACAAGGTAGACATGTTATTGGACACACCTACGTATGTGATTGTACATGTGACCGCAGTGTACCACGTGGCTCTGATGTATCGATTCCGGGTTATTTGGATAACTACTGAATTGCTAGTTATCCTCATTAGGCCATGTGCGTACCGGCATACAATAGAGTGTTTAGTACCATCTCTGCGCACCAAAGATTTGTGTGACCAATGTGACTAAACATGTATACTCTATATATTCCCGCATGAAGTAGTAGCTTAAGCCTAGTAATTTTCATAAACAAGATGGCCGCCAATGAAAAAGTACTTTACTACATGTAGTGGCATATCGTATTGTGGAAGGAGTTTTAAAGCGCAAACACCGATCAGTTTCATGCATTTAATACTTTATAGAAGCATAAATGTGTATCAATCCATTTTACTACATGTAAGGGCATATCGTGTTGTTGAAGCAGTTTTAAAAGCACAACTACCAATAAACTTCAGGCATTTAATACTTCATAGACGACTACATGTTTATCAATCCATTTTATTAGGAATATAATGTACATAAACCAACATGGCAGCCATTTTACACAAATTCTATGAGTGGGGTGGGTGGTGGTCAGGCGAATGTGACGGCGTAAATTAATGATAGGGGTTCGTCCTTATAGGAATCACGATTTGCCTGGTTTGGTCCTCGGGTACGTTTTTATCTTTGGCTCTTTTGTTACCTGGGAGTTGAATTGGGTTATTGCCCATTATAAAAGTAGTAAGATTATTACTGATCCTATTGCTTTTGGGTGGGGCCAAGTGATTCTGGTGTGGCGAGGACCTGGCATCAGATCAGGATTATTCTGATTTCAGGGCTGAATATATAGTTTTGTTATTGTAAATATTCAGTTCTGATTTTGGGATTCCCCCCCCCCCATACCATTTTGTACATGTACTTGAACATGTACATGTACTTGCACAGGTAATATATGTGATTTAGTATTAAACCCATTGACCCGGCCTTAAATGACCTTAACTGTTGATAGGCCGTTAAACCCCAACAAACAAACAAACACATTCTATGAATTATTGAAAGAAACAGGCACGTACGAGCAATTAAGTGTTGACACCACACACATATATACAACTAACATAGTCCCAAGGTGTTTAGCATATTGGTATAATAATAATACGCAACAAAAACATAGTAGTTGTGGTATGAAGGTGTGACATTGCATATACAATATAGCCGACCTATTGAAATGCATATCCAGTTTCTGGGATATTTATATGCAACGTCGTTGTTTCAGCAGCCACAGAATTGTTAATGCAAACGCAATTCTGATATGTGATAAATGACATGTTATACACTGCCTATAAACCAATTTCATGATAAAAAGAGAAGTGTGTAAGTCCACAATGGCCGCCATTTGCTTCGCCATTCTCTGGCGAAGCAAACTTTCACACAATGACCAACGACTTGAAGAAAGCAACAGAAAGTATGGCTGATCAGAATGATGTGCAAATAAGACGCAGGTCACAATCGCGTAGGGCTCAAGACAATACAGATACACATCAAAGACGTAGGACGCGGAATACACGACCCAGTAATTTGTGTTACCAAGGGGAGACTGACAGTGACTCTTCTGATAATAATAGCCCCTCAGTGAGTACTTCTTGGTCCAATACCAGAAAACGGTCTTTGAGCAGTTATCCAAAACTCCCAGCATTTACCAGCAAAGAAACATGGACAGTATGGTTTAACAGGTTTGAGGAAGTAGCAAACAGGCAGAAATGGTCGGAAAGCCAGAAGCTTGATGAAATGTTGCCTCGGCTACAGGGTGTAGCAGGCTAATTTGCTTTTGGACAACTGTCGCATAATGTTAGATCAGATTACAAGTCACTTTGTAAAGAAATACAAAATAGATTTCGAGTAATTGAAACAAGCAAGACATTTGGGGTGCAGTTTAGTCATAGTAACCAGAAACCGTATGAGTCTGTCGAGGAATATGCGGCTGAATTAAACAAAATGTACGATAAGGCACATGCGCAGGAAACACGCAGGGAAGACATGTTACGGCGATTTCTAGATGGGTTATTAGAGGAGAAAGCGCGGTTTCATGTGGAATTTGTAAAAGAGCCTAAAGACATTGATGAGGCAGTATTTCAAGTAGTATGCTTCCAAGAAACTAAACAGTCAGCCAGCAGTCATGAGAAAAACAGGCTATTGAAAGCCACAAATGAATACGACAGCTCAGATACAGACTCATGTACCGATGAACTAAAAGTAGCAAGAGCAATACCCGGAAAAAATAAAAATAGAGTTATAAAGAGGAACACTACTAACAATAGTACATCAGAAAAATGTCTGGCAACAGAGCAAGAACACACCGATTTATCAAAACTTAGAGAATTGATACATGAAGAAATGCGAGAGCAGCAAAATGACAGAAACAGACAAAATCAGCAATTTAAACAGGAAAACAGACAATTTTATCCTGGGAAGCCGTATTATAAATCAGACTATACCGAACCCCGTTATAGAGCGTGTTTCTTTTGCGGTGACCCATCCCACTTCAAAAGAGATTGTCCTAAACTAGCAGAATACAACTCACAAGCTGCAGGAAATTACAATGCACCGAAAAACAGTACACAGGGTCAACATGTTAGCAACAACCAGAGTGTAGATTTAAACTACAGAGGACTGGCACAAGTGGCCAGAGGTCAGTCCAACAATGTCAAGGCCACAAAGTAACACCTCACGATAACAACACAACTTTAAATAGCGTATACATCAAGGGATCAGTAGAAGAACTGCCCGTAACGTTTGTTTTAGATACTGGGGCGGAACGTACTATTATTTCAAACAAAATATTTAACAAGATTAAAGACCCACACAAACCGAAATTAGTATAGAAAGGCTGTTTACTACATGCAGGTGGATCTCCAATAAAAGACTATGGAAAATGTATAGTAACACTTGAATTGGACAACTCTAAATTAAAAAAAAGAAATAATGGTAGCTGACATAGAGGATGATGCGCTACTGGGAATTGACATCATCAAGGGCAGTAATGGTAAACCGGCTGACATATTGCTCAGTCAAAACAAGATCATATTTGATGGAGAAGAAATTAAGTGCCAGCGTACAATGTCTAACAGTAGCAGAAAGGTCCGCACAGCAGATAATTACAAAATACAGGGTAACACAGAGCAAGTTATTGATGTTTTTGTTGATAGAACAGAAGGGGACGACATATTTCGGAAGCGTGAGGTTATGATAGAACCTACACAACATTTCAAAGACAATTACCCTCTGATGGTAGCGCCGAGTTTGGCTGACATTAACAGTTCTGCCACAGTTAAGGTTAGGCTGATAAACCCATTTTCAACATCGGTATCAATTAACCAGGATGTGGTGATTGGAACAGCCGAGGACATAGGGGAAAATGGCATTTTAAAAACTACATGTATTGTATAACAAGAGGATGAAACAGAAACAGATAACTCACAAGCAGTCAGGAGAATAAAGCTGGTAGATAAAACCGAGCAATTACAGCAAGCACAAACGCCCATTAAAGTTCAGCATGTTAAATATTGCAACAATGCCAAGATATTTCAGGATGTTCCCAGTCTTTGCAAGATTTATTGAAAGATTCATCTCAAAACAGACCTTTATCAGAAAAACAGGCACTGAACATACAATGAATACAAAGGGGGCAAAACCTATACGACAAAGACATAGGCGCACACCACAAGCATTTGCAGGAGAAGAAAAAGAAGCTATTGAAAAGCTGAAAGCACAAGGAGTCATTCGCTAATCAAGTTCTCCATGGGCATCGCCAATCTTGCTCGTAAGAAAAAAAGATGGCAGCGTACGGCCGGTGGTAGACTATCGGGCACTGAATAAGTTGTGTACGGTTGATGCATTCCCAATCCCAAAAGTTGAAGATTGTTTAGATAGTTTAGGAGGATATACACTGTTCAGCCCTGTTGACATAACTTCAAGGTATTTACAAGTCCCAGTAAAGGAGACTGATATTCAGTAAACAGCATTCATAACAAAACATGGTCTATTTGAATTCACATCTATGCCATTTGGATTATCCAGTAGCAGTGCTACATTCCAGCGTGTGATGGAGCTAGCTCTAAAAGGTTTACAGTGGACAGTATGCCTGATATACATAGATGACTGTACAATATTTGCATCCTCCTTCCAAGAACACATGCAAAGATTATCCGTAGTACTGGACCAATTTCGAGCAGCCAATCTAAAGTTGAAGCCCATTAAATGCAGTCTTTTTAAAACAGAAGTTACATTTTTAGGATACAGGGTATCTAAAGATGGGATTCTCCTAGATCCAAACAACATATCAACAATTCTCCAGTGGAAAGAACCAGTAAATGTAACTGAAGTCAAGCAATTTCTGAGCACATGCACTTATTACAGACGGTTCATACAAGGGTTTTCAAGAATGGCTAAGCCTCTTTTTGACATCACAAAAAAAGGACAGTACACTCGTTTGGACTGAGGAGTGCCAAAAGTCATTCAATTCGCTGAAGGGTGCACTGATAGGACCTGATATAATGTCGCTCCCACGCGATGAGGGGGAATATATTTTAGATGTGGATGCCTGCAATGTGTCTATTGGTGCGGTATTGAGTCAAGTACAAAACAACCAGGAAAAGGTTTTAGCCTACGCAAGTAGAACTCTTAGCAAATCAGAAGCTACTTTGTAGAATACTTCAGACACTACCTACTAGGCCGGAGTTTCAAAATTCGATCTGATCATCAAGCACTGAGGTGGTTGTTTAGTCTGAAATCACCCAAAGGTCGCATAGCAAGATGGATTGAAATACTTTTAGAGTACAATTTCACAGTATAATACAGACAGGGGAGTAAACATGGCAATGCGGACAGCATGTCTCGATGTCCCAATCCACAAGACTGTCAATGCGCAACAGTGGATATGGATGAAAGCTTAAAGTGTGGACCGTGTAAAAAATGTACAAAGCGAGCAATAGAAATGCAGAGTGCATTATTAAAAATCCATTCTGATATCCACACATTACACCACAATTTTTAACTACACACGGAAATTAAGAAATGTAGCAGGAAAACATAAAGTAAAACAGAAACAAGACAAAATGTCCACAGGGATTTGTGCCACATGATGGTTCACAATTGCCTGTGTGAGGGTCAAGGTCGTTAGAGTGACTGTAAAACAGTTAGCACAGGCATGTGGGTATGTATGTATGCTGATATTCACACTACTCGCCAGCCTATGCTGTGAGATGGTCACAGGGGCCGGTAACAAGGAATGTGTAACAGAGACCTGTGGGAAGGTGAAGGTCACGGCGGATGCCGGTTTTCAACAAGGAATATTGTTGGTAGCGATAGTAAATGTCATGATTAATGGCATCTACTATCTGCTGTTCACAGGAGCCTGTAACAAGGAATATGTCACAGAAACCTGTGGGAAGGTGAAGGTCACGGCGGATGCCGGGTTTCAACAGGTGTTACAGGTGGGGAGAAAGTTGATGTTATGGTTAAACATCGTGTTCCGTAGAAGTAGGAAGAAGGGAGATCCTGGTTTAAAGCTAGGCAGAGGGTCAACAAAGTGTTGCAAGGTCACTACAAGATCTAGTGCAGGATTGCATGAAACATATGTTCCATGTGCACATGGGATGAGTCACATAGAATTAAGGGATGCACAGATGAATGATCTAGATTTAAAGCCACTTATTCATTGGGTGGAATCAGGGAAACGGCCAGTTGGGATGGAATCAAGCTCATCTAGCCATGCAACGCGTCATCTATTAATAGGTTGGGATGACCTAATTATTGAACAAGGGGTGCTATTGAGAAAATTTGAAAAACGGGATGGATCGGGTTCGTTCATGCATTTTGTCACTCCTAGATCATTGCAAAAGGAGGTACTGCATCAAATGCATGACAGTATAATCTCGGGACATTTGGGGAAAAAGAAAACAAGGGAAAAAATACTCCAACGGTATTACTGGTTTGGCGTAAGGGAATCAGTCAATAATTGGATAGCGCAATGTTAAATTTGTGGTGCAAATAAGTTACCACCTGCAAAACCTCGTGCACCATTAGGTTCAATGCCAGTAGGGGGAACATTTGACAGACTGGGTACTGATATAATAGGACCACTACCCATCACTAAGGGAAATAACAGGTACATTCTGGTGTGCACAGATGCATTCATAAAGTGGTGTGAAATCTTTGCGATACCGGATATAACTGCAGAAACGACAGCTAGGGTGATTTTAAATGAAGTAATAGGACGATATGGGTGTCCCGTGTCATTACACAGTGATCAAGGTGCAAATTACCAAAGCCAGTTATTTGCAGAACTCTGCAAGTTATTGGAAATACGCAAAAGCCGAACTTCACCACGAAACCCCAAGTGTAACGGTCAAACAGAACGTTTGAATAAAACACTGGTGAGAATGATACGAGCCTACCTGAAAGATCAGACAGAATGGGACCTGAACCTAGGATGTTTGGCTGCAGCATACAGATCTACTCCTCAGGAAAGCAGTGGCATGACACCGAATCTTCTTATGCTGGGACGAGAAGTCCGTCTTCCAGCAGAAATTGTGTTTGGCAGCGAAACGGTTCACGTGAAGGAAGTAGTCCCTTCATATGGATCATATGTAGAGGCACTTAAAGCGAAAATGCAGCGAGCACACGATATCCCGAGAACAAATCTAAACGCGTGCGCGAAACGGCAAAAACAGATTTACGATCGATAATAATACGCGTTTTAATAGGTACAATGAGGGTGATCTGGTGTGGTATTTAAAGGTTACTAGGAAGCAGAGTGTGAACCCCAAGCTAGTATTCCCATATTCTGGACCTTTTTTGGTGAAACAACGGTTGTCTGATCAGAATTACAAGATTCAATTCAGTGCAGAGGGTCTGGGTAAGGTAGTACATCATGACAAAGTGAAGCCATATCAGGGCAAGAGCCCACCCAGGTGGAACTAATCATCAAGCCATAACATTTTTTACAGGTAAAACAACAACGTCAGCATAAGGCTCACACTTGTCTCATTGTCTATCTTCAGCGTTATCCTCGGCGAGAAAATTCAACAAGATATCGAGACAGATAAACTCGAGTGTATCCCACCTCATGGCTCCCGTCCAACACAAGCAAACTCCTGCTGCTACAAGAGGGCGGTGCTACAGTTGTCTAAGGTGTATCCATCAGAATACCACATATCAGGGTGAAAAGAGTAAAGTAGTGCTATACATTTTCAAGAAGCACACGGCGCTGGACAGTGTGCCCTATTACTGCACGATATGCAAGTTTGTTACAACATCAAAGAAAGAGTTAGAAAAGCACATACATGTAATAGGAAATAATTACCCCACACACCAGGCCACTGTGAACACCATGTTACTGAAGGGGGGACAGGTATACGAAAGTGGTTCTCTCTTAGAGAACATTTCTCCATGTGTGCCGCAACAGGGTGTGGACTATGCGCGGATGAACAAAGAGGAAAGTTTATATGTATTTGAGACCAGATCAAGAAAGTCAGCTGCGCGGAAACAGACGGAAAATCAACTAGTGAACGCGCATGTAATGAAGGAGGTACTGCTTGCTAAAAGTGATGGTCACAGAAGTCATAGTGTCAACACCATAAACATATTACCAAGCTTACTGGGTGCAGACCTCCAGCTGCTAGACGCACCAGAAGTGACAACAGCGCCAACTTAACATCACCTACTAGTGGGCTTATCCCCAACAAAAGTGTTATGCCCCAGCTCCGTCATATTCATCTGCATCATCATCGTCATCCAGTAGCGCGACATCGGTAAACCTAGTTCCCATTAAAAATGACATAACAACGCTAGGAGTAGCAATGGAAGGCATGCTACGTGAAATAAGTTCGGCAACCTCCGCCATTCTCAACGCGTCACGCAACATGACACCAGCAATAAGAGAACAAACAGTGCAGTTCGCACGAATGCGCGAGGCATTTGAGAGGAATTCAAAAGGAAATCAGGAGCATAATCATAGCAGGCAGGAGGACTTGACAAGGGGCAGGCAGACTGATTTATATAGAGGGCGTCAAGATGAAAACAACACTGATCTACAGACGTTGATCTAGGAGCCCGCTCCGTCGCGTAAATCTAAACTGCCGGAGATAGTTAAAAAGTTTATTATATAACCTGTTCAGTAGACACTCGCTAACTCAGACTACATAGTTTAGGTCCATTTTCATGTAAATTTCTTCATCCACGTGTTCTTTGAGTAAGCGAGTGTGTGTACTGTACATGTTCAATGATTAGGTTGACTGTTTACTGCATTTCGATACTGAGCGATGCAATTTAATACCGTCATCAGTGGTCATACGAGACTGAATTATTATGGATATTGTGTATGTAATGACTAATCTTCATAACTGAATACGACGAATAACTGGGAAATTTTATATTGATGATTGTGAATGAAATGTTTGTAGGGACACAAACGTCGAGGCAGAGGGTAATGTAATACTTTGTACATATTACGCGGTGGGTGGGGAATGGTCATTTTCTATTTCCACTTTCGGTCGTTTTAAATCGGACCATTCCTACACTTACCGTTATTACAATTGATTTCCGTGATAGAGTACTTATATCTAATCATATCCACATAGTTAATATTCACTGTCATTATCTCACTTCGGTGCATTTTAGAATTAATTGTGCGGAAATCCGCGTGTAAATTTGTTTTCGATGTGCAGCCTCGTTCTGAAAACGGAAGTCCGAAGATGCTCGCGTGAATCTCCGCGACCCCTGACCTCTGCGCGGAATTCCGCAAAACAAAGCAGAATTTCTCGCAGAGTTTATTTCTTCCGATCTTTTCTCATATTTCCAAACTAAGATATTTGCGACTGATGTGAGAAAATGATGTATTATAAATTAATCTTTCAGTACATAGGAATTTTTAGCATACTTTAATTCACATTGGTGAAGATAAATCACTTTCTTTCTGGGTCATATTCTGCAACGGTATAGCAGAATTCTGTCATCTTGGCAGGATTATGCAAGCCGTCAGCGTTCTTTTGCCTGTCGGCAGAATATTGCAGAGATGGATAGTAGAAATCGAGGAGAACGCCATTGACATTTATATAGACAAGACGTGTTTTTGTTAGTCTTAGGTAAATTTGGTTTTGAGTCTATTATAATTCCTTTTTACCCATATTAATTAACATTTAGGAGGGTTAATGCAGCATTGAGAGTTTATAGTGAATTTGTGTGATTTTGATCCAGAGAAAAAGTGACTTTGAACACAGAAACTAGGAAACGGTTAACTAATGTTAAATGAAGCTAGTTGACAATAATTAAAGTTTATAGTTCATGACAAGGTTTTGTTTATTTAAATATTTCCACCACTCCACGCTACCTGCCTTGGTCGTGACAATACTAAGCGGTGCACGTTCGATTTCTAGCTGATTGCATGAGTGTGTATGTATGGGACCGTGTACCGCTAATCATGGAATCCATTTTAGTGCCCATTCAATACTCGACCTACCTGCGCGTATTTGGTACACTTTGTCCTTATTTCCCAGGCCAGGAAGTTGAGGTCGGTCTATCGGATGTATTATTTTCTATTTTCCATGCACATGCATGCTTAACCGAACTTATGTATATCAAATATGTCTTAGTTGTAGTGCAGATGGGCTGTTAATAATTACAACCAAATTTGGAATGGATATGCCATTTGCTCATGTAGTACATTAATTGACTTACTATGTGTATACACAGGCGAGTTTCCGACTAATCCACCATATGTATGTTAATTGTTCAACTTGCATGCCGCGTACAGTGATACAAATTCCAAACAAATGCAATATAAGAAGTCCCTCTAGTTGCAACTACACATTCTGGAATGGTATATATTTTTCATAAGCATGGATTCCTAGGCCAGCAGAGTATGATTCAGAAATGTAAGTACATTAATTAATATAACTATGTTACATATTGCAAGTAAACCAATATAAATTAAATCAATACTCCAACTGCTGGTCGTTGAATGCATGTTTGTGCCACGTTCAAAGCTCCTCCGCTATGTGCGTGCTATGTGTTTAGCCTGATGTATTGCGTTTCTTCTATACATATGTTCATGTTTCTCCTTTGGGTATCTTATTATATATTGTACATAGACATAGCATAGCATGCACAAAGATAATGAGATATCACAACGATACAGTCACAGAAAAAAATTATTCACATGGCTTGTTTATCATATCTGAAAAGATAACAAATATAACTAGGAATACATGCATAAACTTGGATCATGAAACATGAAGACTTTTAGACAAAGTGAATAATGATATTCTGGATAAACCACTATGTTGACGTATATGTTTCGACTAATTGTTCGTGACACATTCTGGTGGATGCTGACGTGTGGTAGATATAATGTATTGCCATGCTTTTGTTTTCCATACACAGCTTATCATACAGTGCACCTTTTTTCTGTTATTACCAATGTACGGTGGTCTATTATATGTGGTCTCATTTCGGTATATTATCAATATTCTAAATAAAAAAAAGAATTACAGCGGCTAACTTTGGACAGGCAGAAAGTAGAAGTATTATATTTTCAGCTCTAGGTTCGATGTCCCAACCAAGATGCAACAAGTACTGACAGTGCGAATTAATACTACTAAAACCAAAACAAAACTATTTTGATTATAATATAATATCCGCCCAGTATGTGCAGCATGCCAAGGGCTAAAACAATTTCCTTTTCTTTCCTTTGTTTATTTTCATACTCCCGCCGATAACATAAACATGATAAATTGGAATATTTCGTAAATGTGTTGTATTTTCTGTCAACCATGACGTACTGTTTGCATATTTGCGATACACGCTTTCATTCTATAACTGCCCCAAGGTCAATAGTGAAAGTCAAATGACGTTTGCGCTAAAGCTTCTGGCAATATTTGCGTTAATATACTATCCGTAAATCCAATCGGCGGCCGGGGTTATCCATTGGAGTCGTTTTGGAGAATATTCGTTTTATAAAGTTTATTTGCACAGTACTTTGCCATAAATATACAACGCATACACCAATTTGATATCTACTGTATTCCTCTTACGACCGCATACTAGTAACGAGCAATTACCGTTAAACGAGGATGGCTGGTATACTTGTAATAAATATAGAGCATTAATTAACACTATTACATAAACACGTTAAATAATCGGACCATTGTGCATGCATATATAGCAGATACTGATTCCATGAAATTTGTATTAAATATTCTTTTCGGCAAAATATTAATATCCAAATGTGTGGGTCGGTCTCCATATACGCACCATTAGTCTACACATATCTACGTACATAGCGTATTTGTGAAAACACAACGGCTGTACACATAGTTTAAATATTAAACATACAATACGTAGGTAGCAACCGTGTTTTTGCAGACACATAGTACCAATACAAACAATAGATGCGTCCTACAGATCAACTCGATTAACAAATAGTGTATTAAAATCTGACATTTCGGGATGTACACACGTTATAATTATTGGTTAATATCATATACACTTATTTTAAAGACGGGCGGACAGTAATGTAATATATTTACAACCAATACGTCCAACGTATATGTGATTAGGACATAGCAGTCTAAACAGCATTGCAACGTCTAGTTTCGGACTGGAACATGATGTACTCATTGCTATAGTCAGGGCCTATCAATTAACAGTTAATAGTCGACCCAGATATAGTGAGTATGCCAATTTGTGTACAATATCATGTACATACTTGACAAAATGCCGGTAAAATGGCGGCCATCTTTGATTCATACAAATTATAATTATTTTCCTGTAAAACATGAGAACTAAATATTTTGTAATGTGTCACCTCGTATGTATTTCCCTTCTGGTATTACTGGTACAAAATGGTGCAATTTATATTAGTAGATTAACACTGGCCGCCACCCTAGACCATACATCTTCTGACAGCAGTGCAACGTTTAGTTTCGGACTGGAACATGATGTACTCAATGAGATAGTCAGAGCCTATCAATTAACAGTTAATAGTCGACCCAGATATAGCGAGTATGCCAATTTAAGTACATGTACATATTTGACAAAATGCCTGTAAAATGGCGGCCATCTTTGATTTATACAAATTATAATTATATTCCTTTAAAATATGAGAAGTAACTAATTTGCAGTATGTCACCTCGTATGTGTCAGGAATTGTTATCATTTCCCTTCTGGTATTACTGATACAAAATGATGCAATTTTTGTTAGTATATAATTTCTCATATATATTTAAACGTTAATTATCTCCTAACATATGCCCTTGTTAGCACGATTGTGTATACTGATCTTGTGAGCCCGTCTATTTTGCTTGGTACCGAAGCTGATCATGACAGGCAGTGTGTGCCAACTGTTCCGCATAATCAACATAATTCGTATAAAATGGCGGCCATCTTGGGTTTATTGAACATGTAGATATCAGAAAATAACCTGGTAAACAGGTGGATGCATTATATTTAATAATTATCCGAAGTTGGTTTTCAAATTCTCTACGTTTATGCATGTATGATACATCTAGCGAGAACAAATCTATAAAATATATGTAATTTTCAACAAGTACTGCCATCTTGTTTGTGGAACTTAACAAGTGTGCACGACTGCCATGATGCTTCTAACATATGGAATGTTCGTGAAACATATATCTGAACGATTTCTGGCCGTAATACATCAGAATCAGTGTCTGGTAGCCACATTGAGACCACGTCTTTGTCAATTTATTTACATATTTTATGAAATTCCTCTAAAATGGCGGCCATCGTGGATTTTCACAGGCTCAGTTCAGGCTTATATCGATTATTATATATTCGGTAATGTATTAGCTATTAAATAAATTAAGATGCGCCAATATGACCCTTCTAATATTGGTTCCACAATGTAATATATATCCTACGGCCATTTTGTTTATGCAAATTAGTGGGCTTAAGCTACTACTTTGAAAGGTCTAGCATGCGGAAATATATACAGTATATATATGTTCTAAACACATTGGCACCAGAAATATTTGGTGCGCTCGGATGGTACCCACAACCCTAACGCATAATCTCAGTTTGACCTTAGTTGGATACAACACCCCTTTTATTATGCCCCCCCCCCCCGCCACCGAATTGTGAGGGGGGGGGGGGCATATAGTGCTACCGGCGTCCGTACGTACGTACGTACGTCCGTCCCGAAACCTTAACGCTCGGGTAAATGGCTTATAATTTATGTTTCCTTGCTCGGATATGCTTCACATTTCACACAAGCATTGATCTAATGGTCCTCTACCGCCCTGTGACAAATCCACATTCGTCCAGCCCCCGATAAGCCCAGGATCACATACTTGATGCATTCGAAACCTTAACGCTCGGGTAAATGGCTTATAATTTAAATATGCAGCGTTTTCTTTGGCTGCCAGCGGGGGCATTCGTGTGCCGACATGCCACATTTCTAGTGATTAATGTAATAGTCCAAAATATAACATTGACCAGACCACATTATATATTTAGGGGTGAAAGGGATAAACATGGTTTTCACAAAATATATATGACGTGCCAAGGGAAACGGATCTTATTGAGCGTTTAACCAGTGTAGCTCCCGTTTAGCCAACTCATTAAATGTACATGCCCACTCAGTAGGCACAAAATGTTCTTTATAGGAATTAAATAAGTGTATAATTGTGTCACTATTCCACCAGTTCTAAAAATTACAATTGCCCGCTATACAGATATAATCATTTAGTAATATTTATTTTACTGATAGTGACTCCGGTAGTGGTATCCGGCTATTTTCATATGCAAATGAGGCATGGTATTTTTAATTATTTATACTAATTAAATACGTCACATGAAAAATAATATTTCCGACCGACTATAAAGTATGACCATTGCACATCAAAAAATAAATACAGATACTAAATAGTAATGTCCCTTAACATTTTAGGAAACACGCTTATCGCCCCTGATATCTGTGTGGAAATTTACGTCTGATATAAAATGTATAATAATGCCAATCACTACGTGGGGTAATGGTGAATGAATGTGTATTATACCCCCCGCAACGGGTTGTGGGGGTGTATACTGGAATCAGGTTGTCAGTCCGTGCGTGCGTTCGTGTGTGCGTGCATCCGTCCGTTAATAAACCTAACCTAACCTAACATTAAGCTCACTAATTTGCATAAACAAGATGGCCGCTAGCGAAAAATGCATCGGCTACCGTAGGATATATATTACATTGTGGAACCAATATTAGAAGGGTCATATTGACGCATCTTACTTTATTTAATAGCTAATACATTACCGAATATATAACAATCGATATAAACCTGAACCGAGCTTGTGAAAATCCAAGATGGTCGCCATTTCACAGGAATTTCATAAAATAAATAAATAAATTGACAAAGATGTGATATAAATGTGGGTACCCAACACTAGTTCTGAAGTAATACAACCAGAAGTCGTTCATATATATGTATCCTGAACATTACATGTGTTAGAAGCATCATGGCTGTCGTGCACTTTTGTTAAGTTCCACAAACAAGATGGCAGTAATTGTTAAAAATTACATATATTTTATAGAATTGTTCTCTCGAGATGTATCGTATTTGCATAAACGTAGGGAATTTGCCTCCCAACTTCGGATAATTAATAAATATAATGCATCCACCTGTTTACCAGGCAATTTTGTGATATCTACATGTTCAATAAATCCAAGATGGTCACCATTTTATACGAATTGTGTTGTTTATGTATATCAGGTGGCACACACTGCCTGTCATGATCAACTTCGGTACCAAACAAATAGTCACAAGATGATTAGACACAATCATGCTAACAGTGGCATATGTCAGAAGATATATGATCAAGGGTGGCGGCCAGTGTTAATCTACTAACATAAATTGCACCATTTTGTACCAGTAATACCAGAAGGGAAATGATAACAATTTATGATACATACGAGGTGACACATTGCAAAATATTTAGTTCTCATGTTTTACAGGAAAATAATTATAATTTGTATGAATCAAAGATGGCCGGCATTTTTCCGGCATTAACTGTTAATCATAGGCTCTGACTATCTCATTGAGTACATCATGTTCCAGTCCGAAACAAAACGTTGCACTACTGTCAGAAGATGTATGATCTAGGGTGGCGGCCAGTGTTAATCTACTAATATACATTGCACCATTTTGTACCAGTAATACCAGAAGGCTATGTCGTAAGCATATACGTTGGAAGTATTAGTTGTATATATATTACATTACTGTCCGCAATAATTGCATATGATATTAGTCAATAATTATAATTTGTGTACATCCAGAAAGGTCAGATTTTTAATACACAATTTGAAAAGAATATTTAATACAACTTGCATGGAATCAGTATCTGTTATTTATGCATGCACAATTGTCCGGTTATTTAACGTGTTTATGTTATAGTGTTAATTCTCTATATTCATTATCAGTAATTAAATTAAGTACGCGTTGTATATTTATGGCAAGATAATTTGCAAATAAACAATATAAAACTAATATTCTGACATCAATGGATAGCCCCGGCCGCCAAATGGATTGACGG
Organism: Conchocele bisecta; assembly: GCA_029237695.1. Classification (NCBI taxonomy): domain Eukaryota; kingdom Metazoa; phylum Mollusca; class Bivalvia; order Lucinida; family Thyasiridae; genus Conchocele; species Conchocele bisecta. Next base: position 84,366,341 of record CM055268.1, read on the forward strand.
ATAGTATATTAACGCAAATTTTGCCAGAAACTTTAGCGCAAACGTCATGTGACTTCGACTATTGGCATTGGGGCAGCTATAGAAAGAAAGCACGTATCGCAAATATGCAAAGAGTGTGTCATGGTTAACGGAAAATACAACACATTTACGAAATATTACAATTTATCATGTTTATGTTATCAGCGGAAGTATGAAAATAAATAAAGGAACGAAAAGGAGAATGTTTAACCCCTTGGCAATCTGCACATACTGGGCGGATATTATATTATAATCAAAACAGTTTGTTTTGGTTTTAGTAGTATTAATGCGCACTGTCAGTACTTACTGCATCCTGGTGGGGCATCGAACCTAGAGCTGAAAATATAATACTTCTATTTCCTGTCTGTCCAAAGTTAGCCGCTGTACTGCTTGACTGTTTTATTCAGAATATTGATAATATACCGAAATGAGACCACATATAATAGACCACCTTACATTGGTAATAACAGAAAAGAGATGCAGTGTATGACAAGCTGTGTGTGGAAAACCATGGTGATAAATTCTATCTACAACAAGTCAGCATCCACCATAACGTGTCGAAGTCTATACATATATGAATAGTTCGATTTGTTATCTTTTCAGATATGATAAACAACCCGTGTGAATAAATTAATAAACGTTTCATAAATGTTTCATTCTTGTCATATCTAATTATCTATGTGCATGTTATGCTTGGACAATGTATAACACGATACCCAAAGAAGACACATGAACCAATGTATAGAAGAATCGTAATACATCAGGCTAAACTCGTAACACGCACATATCGGCGGAGCTATCAACGTAGCACAGACAAGCATTCCACGACCAACAGTTGGATTATTGATTTATTGTATATTTGTTTAACATGTAGTATTGTTATATTAATAAATGTACTTACATTTCCGAATATCTGCTGGCGATGGAATTAATGCTTATGCAAATGATGTACCATTCCAGAATGTGTTTGTGTAGTTGCAACGAGAGGACTTCTTTTATTGCATTTTATTTGGAATTTGTATCACTGTACGCGGCTAGAAAGTCGTACAATAAACATACATATGGTTGATTAGTCAGAAACTCGCCCGTGTATACAAATAGTTTATGCCAATGAATGTGCTACATGAGCGAATTGCAAATCCATTCCATATTGAGTTCTAATTATTAATAGCCCATCTGCATGAAGACTAAACATATATTGATCCACTTAAGTTCGGTTAAGCATGCATGTGCATGGCAAAAATACAATAATACATCCGATAGACAGAACACCACTTCCTGGCCTAGAAAATAAGGATAATGTACCAAATACGCGCAGGTAGGTCGAGTATTGAATGGGCACTAAAATGGATTCCGTGATTAGCGGTACACGGTCCCACAAATACACACTCAGGCATATCAGCTAGAAATTGAACGCGAACCGCTTAGTATACGTTGTTTTGATAGTCGTGTTCGGCGATAGTCGTGGGTATCTTGACATTGTTTGTAATGTTACTGATCAAAACACACATGATAACCATCTTGCTTGCTTTGCCGTCATGTTTCCCTGAGGTCAGTAATCAACATATAGTAAGCAATGAGTAAGGATAAACTATTACATGAATGGAATGATATATAATGTTCGCTACATGTTCAAACAGGTATTTCAGATATTCATATCAAATGTTGATGGCATGTACTGTCCTCTATATTACATGTTTACGTAAACAAAGTGGTAATAACAGAACCGTGAACAACAGTAGTGTAATGTCGATAATTCTAACTTTCGTTTAGTCTTATGTGCAGGTAATTTCGCGTATAGATTAAATTGTCGCTGGAAGTGCATGCATAATGTATGTTATATTATTACATAAATTCGCTTACATTTTATTTTATCGTATCAATTGTGTTCATTTTGTTACCCATATAGACGTTTCTTCTTGCACAGTATGCCGTGCATGGTAATGCATGAGGCAAAATACAAAATGGACTAACACATGATAGAATATGTTCCAATCTTAAGACAGATATATTATTACTAATGAGCGTTGGTAGAGGATCTTACATTTGTAATCATCAAACAAACACATGCACAGTCCCCAAATCGCACGATCAGCACAAAGTACAATGTACTGTAAATGTAAAAACATGTATGTATTACAGCTTCTAGTCATACTAAAACAGATATATAATACACAATTAACATTTTATTTAGCCGCTACCGATAGAATATATATGGGGGTTTAGTTTCATTGCTACACATATTGTACGAAATGGCGTCTATTTTGATAGTATGCAAATCATATTTGCCGCAAACGAGCATCGAGAAACTTCTTTAGGCATGCCAATGGTTTAATCGTCGAAGCTGATTGCCTGATATGTTTTGTGTAATACGTGAACTGAATTCCAGAAATTGCTGTTCCAATTTTACAGTCATGGATATCTTAAATATGCAAACTAATATATCTATGTTGCTTTTCATGCTTTTAATAAGCTGTATATCAACGAATGTGTATAAAATAAAACGGGTATATGGTACCGACATTGATATCAAAGTTATAAGTATAGTTTACGAAATTCGTATAAAATGGCGACCATTTTGGATTAACACACTTCTCTTTTTATCGTCAAATTGATCTGTAAGCATTGTATAACATGTCAGTGATCACATATCAGAATTGTGTTTGCATTAACCATTATGTGATTGCTGAAAAAACAACGTTGCATATATATCCCAGAAACTGGATATGCATTTCATAAGGTCAGCCATATTTATACCACAAATGTTATGTTTTTGTTGCCTATTATTATTAATACCAATATGCTAAACACCTTGGGACTATGTTACTTTCATATATGTGTGTGGTATCAACACTTAATTGCTCGTGCGTGCCGGTGTCTTTATATAATTCATATAATTCGTGTAAAATGGCGGCAATGTTGGTTTCTGTACACCATATTCCTAATAACATGGATTGATAAACATTTAGTCTTCTATGAAGTATTAAATGCCTGAAGTTTATGGGTAGTTGTGCTTTTAAAACTGCTTCCACAACATGATATGCCGCTACATATAGTAAACTACTTTTTCATTGGCGGCCATCTTGTTTTTGCAAATTACTAGGCTTAAGCTACTACTTCTGGAGGTCTATCATACGGGAATATATAGAGTATATATGTTTAGTCATATTGGTAACAAAACTCTTTGAACGAGCCCTGAAATTAGAATAAACTGACTTGCTGTCAGGTCCTCACCACACCAGTCACATAGTCCCACTCCCTAAAAGTAATAGGTCAGCTTGATTGTTTGTTTGTTCATTTGTGTTTAACAGCCTATCAATATCTAAGGTCATGTAAGGCCTGGCCAACAGGTTCGGTCCCGTATTTAAGCATCTGCATTGGGGTTGGGGGTGTTTAACGGCCTATCAACAGTTAACGAAAAATATATTCAGCCCTGAAATTACAATATCCCGAAATGGTTTGGTCCATATGTACAACACCAGTCACTTGGCCCCTTCCCCTAAAAGTTGTACTAATTATAGTACTATTATAATGGGTATAACCGGATTCAACTCTAAAGTATCAAAAAAGCCAAAAATAAAATGTAACCGAGGGTCGAACCAAGGATATCAGACTTCCAGTTAAGATGAATCCCATTGTTACATTTAGGCATCACATGCTCCTGACCTCCACCCACACCGAGGCTAATGTTTTATGAACGAAATATCGACTACTCGTTCTTCGACGTTGGGTGAGTATCAACAGCTGCAATTGTTTAGTATATTTTGAGTATCTGCCATGATTACACGTGTCTGTTCATGCGAAAGACGCATTATCAAGTGTGAGTATGCGATAAATATAGCGTACGTGTTTCTAATGTCTTGGCAAAGAAATTGGTAAACACGTGTGTGGACTCGTAAATGATAGCCAGACATCCACATTATATTTGGTATGGACATCGTGGTAGATTAGAACAGGTTCCACTCTTTGTTATTGTAGACTATGCTACATATACTCGACCTATATTATATGGTTTCTTGAATAAAAGTTTATATTTAATTCACTATTTATTCATATCGTTAAATCAGACGTTTGCAGCAGATGTAGTGTTGTTTTCCTCCCTCGCACTCTGTTTTGGTTTTAAAGTCTGATAGGCTCTGGTATATTTATGTTAACATTTTATTCATAATCATGAATATGTATACAACATGTTTGTCTGTAGTTCGCTAGAATATATAAACGCAATAATGCAAAAGCTTAACACATTTGATTGTCCCGCAAATGACAATGAGATTGTCATGTAAATGACGATCTACTTTTTGAATAAGAAAGTGCATTTAACAGCATAATTTAGCGTAGTGCAAGATGCTTTGAACTCATAATCATACCAAATATGTACATTCCTCGTTTTGCAGCATATTATTGGGGGATTGGGGTGGGGGGGGGGGTGGGTGCGGGGCTGGAGTAACGCTGGTGTGTGCATATAATACTCATTTGCAGTCCTACTGTTGAGGTTGCAGGGGTAATTTTTTCCGTCAATGACGTCGAAAGTTGACAGAGCAAATTCAGAATTTGTTTCATTATGTAGTGTTTCTACAATATATACTTGATGGGCGTATGTCTATGCACGTACTGTGTAGTTGTACATGTTGTACATATGATTATATAACTGGTATTAATAATCAACACGTAGACACATATTGTGACTAACTAATTTTATTCATTCATACGCAGTGTATGCTACTGAAGCAGGTAAGTGAGTGTATCAGCGCCTGGCTGCGGAGGTGTATATATCTCTGGTATGGGACCAATAGTAGACTTGCTACAAGTGTTATAAGTAAACTTGCTACATCTCCTTTCTTCTGAATAAGTTCATGTTTTTATTGTTTCACGTTGTTCATGAATCATACACCCTGGTGTTGTGTTGATCGTCAAGTGTTAATTAATCCACGGAATTTACTGTTAGCTGGAATTTGTTATTTCTTGATAACGTGGATGTTTATGTGTTTATGATATCAGTACTTGTGGCACATGGCATTTCTCGCGGCTAAGATTACATGTACATGGCTGAAGTATTATTTTCACTTTCACATGAGAATATACGAACTACCAACTAGACATTGTACTAGTGATACTAGTGATACGAATAAAAAACATACATGTTAAAAAACACAATATTATAATATCTTGGTAAGAGATTATATAGTTATGTTTTTTAGAAACAAGATATATTCAGTTTTGCAATGTGATCTAATACGACCACTGATAACCATTTATCCTACTACAACTTCACTTTTGCCATACAGGGTCACTGAGGTATTTGTTAGGATGTATAGTTCTACCGGACCTGGTTGTGTATGCTGGTGGATGGGCTGCATTAGGACAAGGTACATTTTGTACTGGAGGTTGACGTGGTTCAACATTGTGTGTGTTATGTCGCGTACTTTGAAAATCGAAATCAAAGCTTTCGTTAGACTGGTCTTTCGTTATGTGAATAAATCTACGATTGCGACGGTAGATGCGACCTTCATTAGTCTGTACAATGTAAGACCTATCTCTATGCCTGTCAACGATTCTGGCTAATTTCCATTGTTTATCAAACTGGACACGTACTTTATCACCGATGCTCAAATCCGGTAATGATCGGGCTGTTTTATCATATCGTGTTTTCTGTTGGGCGAGTCTATGCGACATGCTATCGCGGATTCTCGCGCGATTAACGACTTGTGGCAGTAACTGACTTCGTGTTGTTGGCAAAACAGACCTTAATCTTCTGGACATTAGAAGCTGACTTGGTGATTTGCCACATGATTGCAGTGGACTCGCCCTGTATTCGAGAATTCCTAATAACGGATCAGATTTACTTAACTTTGATTTACGCAATATTTGCTTCGCGATACCAACGTAGCGCTCGCTGAATCCATTGGATTGACTGTACAGCGGGGAGCTAGTCACGTGTTCAAAACCCCATTATTTTGAAAAGTTTTGAATAGTTTCTGAAGTGAAATAACTCGCATTATCGGAATTCAATCTGGCCGGAATTCCGTGTCTGGCCATATTCGCTTTCAGTTTGCTAATAATCGTACTGCTTTTTGTGTCTGATAATTTATCAAGCTCAAAATAGCGGCTATAGTAACACGTTGTAACTAAATACTCGTCGTTTTCCCATGTGAAAACATCAGTACCGACAGTCTGATATGGGCCATCTGTGATATCATGTGATTGTAACGGTTCTTTCTGGTTCGCTGACCTATGGGTCAGGCATGCATCGCAGCGTGTAACGAAATCGGTTATCTGCGCTGTCATTCCAGGCCAAAACATAACGTCGCGTGCTCTGTTTACAGACTTTTCGATACCTTTGTGTCCCGTGTGGACATTTTCTGTGAGCTCGGCTCGTTGTGATATCGGAATCACAATTTTCTGGCCTCTAAATATGATATTGTCAAAAACTGACAATTCATCGCGGTGATTCCAATATTCGGCGATGATTGGCGGACATTCTTTTCGTAAATCCGGCCAACCGTTTAGTATTGTCGTCTGCAATATCTGAAATTGCGCATCGTTTTCGGTTGCACGTCGAACTGACTCTAATCTTCGATCAGTCATAGATAATGACGAGATAACAGTGTGGACATGTTCATCCAACCCTTCAAACAATTCTGGAAATGTGTCTGGTAAAAATGATCTGCTCAAACAGTCTGCTAGTTTGTTTTCCTTGCCGGGCAGGTAAGCAACATTGAGATCATATTTCTGCAGCGCGATTAGCATGCGCTGTACTCGCGGCGGCGTCTGTGATAACGGCTTTCGCACAATGGATGAAAGGGGCTTATGATCTGATTCTACGGTCACGCGTTTACCGTATACATACTGTTCAAAGCGCCGTGCTGAAAACAATATCGCTTGCAATTCTTTTTCGAACATGCTGTAATTGATTTCAGCTTTGGTTAGTGCTTTTGATGCGTATGCGACTGGCTTGTTGTCTTGCAACAGTGAGCAACCAATTCCATATTTGGAAGCGTCGACTTGCAGCGTTATGGGTTTGTCCGAATCGTAGTACGCTAGTACTGGACTTTCAGTCAATGCGGTTTTGACTTGTCGAAATGCCGTCTCTTGGGAACTGTCTCAAACAAATTCGATATCTTTTTTCAACAGGTCTCTGAGCGGCGATGTTAGAGCTGACATATTTGGAGCAAATTTTGTCAAATACGTTACCATGCTCAAAAATGTTTCTAACTCGGCTCTACATGTCGGAGGTGGCATGTCATTAACGGCGGCCACTTTCTTTGGGTCCGGTTTCATACCATCTTTTGACAAGATGTGCCCGAAATATGAAACTTCTTGAACTCCAAAAGTGCATTTGTCTTTGTTGAATTTGATGCCCTGTTCGCGTGCGCGTTTGAGTACAAGTTTCAAACTTGCGTCATGTTCTGCTTTCGTGCGTCCGTACACGAGCAGGTCGTCTACGATACCGGTCACGCCTGGTAATCCTTCGAAACATTCGTAAATTCTGCGCTGGAACTCATCCTGTGCAGAAATAATTCCGAACGGCATTCTCAGGAAGCGGTATCTTCCAAACGGACTGTTAAATTGTTGTGTAAAACGATGATTTGTCATTCAGTTTTATTTTACACACCAGTAACCGCTGGCGGCGTCAAGTACGGAGAAATGCGTCGCTCCGGCCAGTTGTGACGCAACTTCTTAAAACGTACGTAGCGGATAGTGAGGTCGTCTAATGGCCTCGTTTAGAGCCTTGGGGTCTAAACATACTCTGAGTTTCTTTGTCTTGGGCTTTTCGACTATCACTAGTGAATTAACCCAGTCAGTAGGTTGTGTGACTTTAGCAATAATGTTTTGCTTTTCCATCCGAAGTAATTCATCTTTCAGTCGGTCACGTAACGCTACTGGAACACGTCGCGGTGGGTTTACTACAGGAATTACATCTGGTTTCAGATGTAAATCCACCGATCCCGGTAGAAGGCCTATACCTTTGAAAATATCGGCATACTCGTGCACAACGTGTGCATTTGGCCTAATTTCATCATCAACTGAGTAGATCAATTTGATGATATCGAAATCGAGAGATGATTTCAAACTTAGCAGAGGTGTTGCGTCCGTTTCGACAACATAGAATTGTACACTCTTTGATTGTGTTTTGTATTGCACAGGTAAGCAAACAGTACCAATGACTTTTAGTGCGTTGCCTGTGTACGACGATAAACGATTTCTAGGCTGTGCGAGTGGGTATTTGAGTTTGAGGTCATTGAACGTACTAACAGGTAGTATGTTTACTTGCGAACCAGTATCAATTTTGAAATTGACAGGGGATAAGTTTGGGCCAACGTGTAACATGGCAAAAGCTTGATTGCAATTGGAAAATGGTATATTTACCGTGTTCACGTTGAAATCGTCATCACTGTAGTCAGTGCCTGGTTCATGTTCGTTTATTCCGTGTACCACAGATCTACACACTGAACTAAAATGATTTAATTTTCCACACTTGTTGCACGTTTTTCCTTTTGCGGGACAGGATTGTGTCCCTTTATGGATTGCATATCCACAATGTCCGCATTTATCTGGAATTCCACGTTTGTGTGGGTGTGTCCGTCTGGTCGGCGGTTTCGGAGGTGCGGCTGTCTGTGGTGTCTGATGCTGTCTCTGCTGTTGTCTGCTGTTATTCTGTTTTTTACGTACGGCATGTACGTCAGTTTTGGTCATCTCGCGCATCTGGTGGCTGGCGTATTCGTGATTCTGCCCGATTTATATCGCTTTGTCCAGTGTCAACCCGTCTCCCTGGCTGATTAGCTTTTCCCGGATTCTGGGTGATGTGACACCGAATACGAATCTGTCACGTATCATGTCATCTGCTGCGGCGGCGAATTTGCAGTTTCGTGCGGCGATACGTAGCTTTGCTGTGAAAACCTCTATGGAAAGTTCATTCTGTACAATGTTGTTGAATTGGTAACGTTTAAAAACGGCATTCAACTTTGGCGTTACATGGTCTTGAAAATTCTTGAATATGACATCGAGTTTTTTATTGTCATCTGCACTTAAATCCTACGACTTGTGAATGTTTCGTCCGTGTTGTCCAACCCAAAGTAAATTGTATGTACATTTTTCATCTCCCGATTTAGCAGATAACGGTCCTCTGAATATCAGTTCCGTGTGATATTGAAATTGACTCCATTGATCCGGCAAATTGGTCGATTGCCAATCAACTTGCGGTACGGGAACGCCATTCAGTTCCATGATTGAGAAAAATGTAATATAATCCAGTTAAGTTTTAACTTCTGACACCATGTTTCATTATGTAGTGTTTCTACAATATATACTTGATGGGCGTATGTCTATGCACGTACTGTGCAGTTGTACATGTTGTACATATGATTATATAACTGGTATTAATAATCAACACGTAGACACATATTGTGACTAACTAATTTTATTCATTCATACGCAGTGTATGCTACTGAAGCAGGTAAGTGAGTGTATCAGCGCCTGGCTGCGGAGGTGTATATATCTATGGTATGGGACCAATAGTAGACTTGCTACAAGTGTTATAAGTAAACTTGCTACAGAATTGATCAACCGTCTGCGTCATTTATGGAAATTCAACACATACACATATTGGATTATACATTAAATTGCATGGCTGTTCTCATATATATCTGCAGAATGGCGAAGTCCAAGGCTCAGCGCATGAAGGAGTATCGAGAGCGAAAGAGAAATGAACTGCATGGGAAATGGATGAAGCAGGAAAATCAGCCAGCGAATGCATACTTTATCCCGATTGGTGATTTGGACAAGGCCAACCAAAACAAAAAGACGAGCCAAGAACAAGCTTGATGCTATGCATTATAGACAAAAGCAAACGCAGAATCAAAATGAGATATCCACTGTCGATAATGAAATATACTTACTGTCCACATCATCTCATATGCGCGATTAGTTGCACAACAGACGACACATTGTTGACAGTAAAAATGGCATTCGAGAAACCAGTGCGTAAAGCAGGTGTTAAGAAACGTGTATCACGTGCGTTAAAACGATCATACACAAAAATAGAAAGTAAGGAAGTAAGGAAAATGTTGTTATACAGTGCAAGTGTAAGCAAGGATATTCGTGTGGCGAAGTCATACAATACAATTAACATGATTAATCAAAATATTATTCCGAGAATCGTGTCTAGAAAAATTGTTAAGAGGTATCGAATGAGGTCTACTTTGTAAAAATGCACGAACCTTAACAGACGTAAAGACATATTGAATAAAACTATAACTACGTGTAGGAGAAGATTATATCAGCAGAGAGACAAACTGATAAATGATTTTACTGAATTTCTTGAAAGAGACTTTTTTTGACAGAAAAGGCTGATGCCATCATTTAAGTGCGAAAAGGAAAGAATCAAAGAAAACAAAAGCGTGTGTTGAATGATTACATGCACACTCTACATATGAAATTCAAAGCAGAGTATCTTACTCTACTTTCTGCCGCTTAAGACCAAGACACATTAGCCGAGTGAAATTTGCTTTAAGAAGTGTGTGTCTGTGTTAAAAATATCAAAACTTTGCATTCAAGTTAAAAGCTTTGAAAAAACTTAAAGTACTGACTTGCACAAGCCCCGACACCTTTGTGGACCTATTCAAGAACAAACCAAATCAACTGAATGAAACGCTGCAAATGATTCCATCCGAAACAGTAAAGTACCAAGAGTGGAAACGGGCCAAACTACCAAATGGAAAAGAGCGGGTGAGAATTGTGGATTCGGAATTATCCAAGGCTGATTTCATTGAAGTTATGAAAAAATCATTCAATGACTTCGTAGGTCACGTGGAGAAAAAAGCCCAATCCTAATCAGTGAAGGTCATGAAAGAAATTCTGCCACACAATCATGCAACAGTACAAATGGATTTCAGAGAAAACTTCAACTGCCAGGTGATGAAATAGATGCAGTCGGCGTTTTGGAATGCTTCTATGGTTACATTGCATCCTACGGTCGTATATTTTTAGTCAGAAGATGGGAAGCTAGGACATAAGAGTATAGTGTATGTATCAGAAGTCATGAATCACAATGCGGCAATGGTACTTGCGATTGTCGAAAAAAAATGTAAACAGCGTGAAATAGCATGTGCCAAACCTGGAATACATTCATTTCTGGACAGATTCGCCGTCATCACAATATCACAATAAAACTATTTTTGTAGTGACTTTCAAAATAAATACAATATAAGGGCATCGTGGCATTACTTTGAATGCGGTCATGGGAAGGGCGCATGTGACGGGGTTGGGGAACAACAAACAGGAACGTTGACAACGCAATAAAGCAGGGCAAGGCGGTGATTCAGGGTGCATCCGACTTTTTCGCCTGGTCAGTTCAGAATGAGAGTGATACACTGATGAAATACCACCTTATTACACCAAATGAATATGATAACAGCAAGGCTATTGTTGAAAGCAAACAAAGTAAGCCTCTTAAGGGCACATTGACATTTACACGCTGCAGTAGGTATCACACAGGGGCATGTGATGATTATAAATACAACATGTGTATGCGAAACATGTTTTGGAATAAACGGTTTTAATGACAATTAGAACTGTGGTTGGGAGAAACGCACAGTACACATATCTCTAGTTTTGTGTCCCAGATAATCATCGAAACTTAAATGGAAGTTGAAAATCAGAATCCTGAAAAGGCTACAATATTCACGTAAGCATTGATGATTTTTTTGTTGCTCTCTACGAGGGAAAATGTTATATTGGACAAGTTATTGAACTGGACAATACAGACAATACTGTGCATGTAAATTTCATGGTCCAAAGTGGAAAAATCAAGCATCATTATGGATGGCCTAGTTATGAAGACAAAGTATGGATTCAGACGGAGGATATACTTCGAGTGATAGAGAAACCGAGTGCTACTGGAAAAACACGTCGTATCTACGCGGTCCCACAGGAAGTCACAACTTTCGTGGATATCACGAGTAATCATTGAACAGAACGAAACTGAACCGTAGATCTACCACAAATATAAGTGACCAGGAAATTGCGTGTTTCAGAACTGTGCGAACTCGTATTACAGTCCAGCATTGATGACGTACATGTACTCGTCTGAACTTTCACAGGACAACCACCGTATGTAAGTTAATCGGTACTGAATTGTTGTTTGTGTTGCTATTGAAAGGACAGCAACAGCTCGTTTCCTTTTATTTAACACATATCATGTCAAGTATTTATTTGAAACAAGTTATGATATCTAGCTGAGTCTTCAAGTCTCGAACAGAGTCACGAGTGCGTCCAGAAGACAACTACCGTGACATTCCAATCCATCGTCATTTACGGGACACATGCTTTGAGTAGATGTTTGAACGGCCATATGTTCACTTAGGATCATGGAGTAAAGACAAATGTACATGTAATACCCATGGCAATAGCATGTATTGCATTGCAACCGAAATATATACATATACAATGTACATATCGTTTGTTTGCAGAACGAATGGTTACATCAGATGTTCGTGTTATTTTTGTTACACTATTATAGTACATAAATTACTATTCAGAGGCACTGATATGCACATTGTATGACGATGTTCTTATGGCATATTACGTGTGGTGGTGAATTCAAATAACTACACGACTTATATACTATTTTTGAGAATAACGTCATTTACGGGACAAATTACAATCATTTACGGGACAAAGTATTTTGCATTATAATCTTTCTGATTTCGTTGTTTTGGTCAGTTCTTTTGAAGAACCTTGTTTAGTTATCATCCATATATTCGTTCACATGTACGTTCGTTCAATGAATTCACATGAGTTGTTTTTTATGAAACGTGCACGACAAGGATTGTCGAAAATTAAATAAGTTTATACGCAAGCTTGTAATTTATATTATAATTTGCATACAAATTGAATGGTACTTAAAGGAAATAATATTATTTTCCTATTACATATTCATTTGCCAATGTAATACTGTCGATTTGAGTCATGGATCTGTTATATATACCCACATATGTTGACACGTGCGATAAACAATAAGTTTACATTTTGTTTAAACTAAAATGGCAGGCTTCCTTACTTCAGCCAGCTATAAAACATAATATTATATCTTGTTGAATATATTTCGGATACATATCGTCCACATGTATAACATTACAGAAAAAATAATGGTAATGGAAATATAAAGCATCAAACAATAATGTTCAAACCTGAAATTTGTCCTAGTTACGCCAGAACGAGTCAACAACGCCTTAGCTTATTTTGTTGAATATTTAATTCACCAACCCTCATTTTGACGAGGTTTTATTAGAATCGTTGTTGAAGCTCCACTAGCTTATGCCACTATACTATCAAGCCATCGCCAGACAAGTAAATATATATAGAACATGTTATATTTTGTTGAGGCGGGTGCCATTTTATTGTTCCACTGGGCTATGTGATTTAAACAATGATGACATACATGTACAATATATACACTATAAATACTAAACAAAATATGAGCATACTGTACTTACAATACACATGCCGAAATACAACCTATTTAGGTCACGATTTGACAAAACCAGGCGTATTATCTTTGCGAACACACAGGTCTACAATGTTCGCTATTGAGAGCAGTGTAGACACACAGCCAACATATGTTGGTCACTGTGCCCGCTGTCTTTCTGTAACCACTGGTCACGAATCAGGCAGCTCTCAATTGTACGCTTCAAGTTCTGGATGTCTTACTGGAGGTAAGGATCTCAGGCTGATGCGCAGTATTCCAGTGTACATGTATGGCGTACAATGGACCTGGGGGCCGTTTCACTAAACTTCGTACGATAAAAATGCTCCTACGAACATTTTTGTAATCTTACTTTAACACATCAATGTAGCTAACTGATGCTATCATATACTACATACACATAGGATCATTAAAACTGAACAAATTCATCATCAAAATTGGCAGCTAATGTGAATTTTGTCGTCAATTTTAATTTTGCACTTACGAACTTCTTAGTCGTACGAAGCTTAGTGAAACTGGCCCCAGTATGCTGTCGTTTTCGTTTCTCGACAGACGGAGTGGATATTTCTGTGTAGGAATCCCACGTTCTGACTTGCTTTACAGCAGACTGTGTTGGTGTGGAGACTATGACGGATTTTTAGACAGTTCTACACCGATACATGTTGCTTGGTTGACATTATATACTGTGCTGCAGAGCTCAGCTGTCAGCCTATACTAAGTTGCACTGCTTTTTAATGGAAATCAGGGCCTATCAATTATCAATTACCGTTCATGATTATTCGAAACGCACTGAAACATATCTTGGATGGCCCACAGGCCCGTACGCAGCAGGGGGGGGGGAGGGGAGATACCCCACTAGCGTACTCGCGCCACTACATGGGGCTCGCCTCTGACGCACCCCTCTGACGCACCCCCAATAGAAAATCCTGCGTACGGGCCTGGCCCATATAAACGTACACTGCAGTGAAACTACTCTAAACCGGACATCATGGGGACCTCCAATGGATCCCTGTCGAGAGGTGCGGCTGTGTATTGTATAAACATGAATTCGAACTGTTGTAACTAATTACGCTTTTTATACTCACTGAATCAATTAGACTGGTCCCCGGTTATATACTGGACAAGTCCGTCCCGGGTACCAGTTATTAAATTGGAAATCCCCAAGAATTTATTTTGCAAAACCCTACTTCCGCATGTCATAATCCTTGCAACTTGTTTATTCTGATAGCTGTTATGGCAAATAAAATGAAAAAAAAAAAAGATAAATAAATTTGCCGAAGTTATATCACATAGAACTAGCAAAACCCCTGCAGAAAAGAAAATATAAACATGAAGTTCGCCTTATACAGTAAGTTTATGCAAATTTGATAGGCAGATGCGAAGCTGAAAAGTGTAGAGCAATTATTTTCAAAAAGGAAAGAAAGAAAGTTGCCTACAATACTGTTTTTAACATCCGTTGACATCGACTTTTTTTGAAGAAAAAAAATTGACAGACCGGGCCGTAAATTATGGCCAACTCGCTCCTATGATGACTCGTCCAACCATAACTCGAATTGTCTTGCCATTGCATATGGTTGCCAGCTGATAAAACCATTTAGCCAGCTCAACCTCGGTGGAAAATATTTGACCATGGACTAACAAGTAACATGCCATGTCTCTATTTCGTTGTTTACTTTTCTTGTTTATTAATCTAACATTTTTCTTTTTATGTTATCGTGGTATAGGTAACAGGAGTGATTTGGCCATAGTACTACATGTATATCTAAATTGACCAGTGTCTATCATATTTGTCATTGTACTCAAACTGTTAATTTTATTTATCAACATTAATTTCAACATTATTAGAGTCTATTGTGACTAGTCAAATAAATATGACTATATCCGATACGATATTACTTCACTACTAGAGGAAACAGGCAGGCAATTGATTTCCCATAGACCCACATTCACACAAACATGAATGCAAAATATCGGCAAAATCAATTATGTTACTTCCGTTCCTGGAGTCAGAGACCTAAGCCGGTTCTAAATCCATGCCAAACACAGGGTCATGCGGATTGATTTCCATGAGTTATTTCCCCTGTTTTGATGGAACCATCTACGTTCACTTTCAAAATCTCTATCTCCCTCCCACATCAAGTTGCACACAGAAAATTTAACCTGCATGTGTAGAGCATGCAGATAATATAATAAAATGTTTGGCACTGACATACCTTTCCTGCAGCATGCATCTATTTTATTTATCTCCCTGTCATAATAATAACAATCAATGCTGTTGTCCTGAGAATTTACTCCTTGTTGCTAATTAAGCTGTATACGTACATGTACCAGGACTGGTTTACGGTCTCGGACTGCATATTTTCTTTTGGTGGTTTTATTACATTTATTATTGTACATCATTGGACACATAAGAATAATAGCTATTTTGATTACTTAAGAAATAATTTATACCTGATTACAAATTAATTTATTGTTGCACATTTGCCGAATGATTTAGCCATGCATATATCAGTGATTCTATATTTTATGTACATCTTGGTGCCGTTTTTTAGCTCGACTATTCGAAGAATAAGTAGAGCTTATGTTGTCACCCCGACATCGGCGTCACCGTCACGCCTTGGTTAAGGTTTTTGTCTCACCCGCGAAGCGGAAAGCGAGACATAGGTTTTGCTTTTCCGGAGTCGTCATCGTCATCATTCAATGTTAAGTTTTCGTGTTACGGTCATTACTTCAACACCTTATCAGCTACAGTCATCAAACTTTATACATACCTTTACTATGATATGTAGATGAATATAGGACTATTAACAAAAAATTCCGGGCTCCAGGGTCAAGGTCAAACTCTATTTCTTTCTATGCTACAAACTGAACATTCATTAATACATAAAGACCCGTTTTCTCGTGCGCTCTGTACACCTTACCTGTAGAGAGAACAATAACCTTCTCCAGTTGAACACTTCTGCATGTGCAAGCATGTGCAAATTTCCAGCTTGACCACTAAATGTCCAGCTAAATTATTACAGGTAATTTATACAGGTAAATTATTATTATACCTGGGTATTACATTTCCGTAAACTGTGTTGACAATATTGTGGCAATATGTGAACCTGTGCAGATATGATATGTAGATAAATATAGGACTATTATAAAAATTCTGGGCTCCAGTAGCAAGCATTATTTTTTTGTTTATTTTTAAACTTTTTTTTTTTAAACTTTTTTTCCATTTTTAGCCAGGTTTTTTTGGAAAAAAAATCATTTTAAACTTCTTTTTTTTTTAAACTTTTTTTCCATTTTTAGCCAGGTTTTTTTTGGGGAAAAATCCACGCTATTGGATTGGCGAAAGCCAGGCGGGCGGGCGGCGTCCACAATCAATGTTAAGTTTTCGTGTTTCAGTCCATTTCTTTGTTACTGTAACACAATAAGACCAACAAACTTTCACAGCTTCATAACCAAGGGGTGCCCACCACATATCACTATCCAACATGTTACCTTTTTGAACTTGACCCATTTTTCCGCGCAGTCAATGTTAACTTTTCGCGTTTACAATGTTAAGTTTTCGTGTTTAAGTCCATTTCTTTGGTACTGTACCACCTAGGACCACCAAACTTTCACAGCTTCATAACCAAGGGGTGCCCACCACATACAACTATCCAACATGTGACCATTTTTTTTACCTTCACCTATTATTTCTACGTAATTGACTTAGCCATTTTCAACGTTAACTTTTTAACGTACGTCTGGTTAAATTTTTTGGTTAAAACTTTTTCGTTATACTATATCTCTGCAACTGCTTCGCCCATTACCTTGAAACTTCACATGGGTGTTTATCATCGTCCATATTTTCATTCTAACCCCCAACCGTGCGGCCCCTGTGTGCAATGTCAAGGTCAAATTACTTTGAATTTATTTGTTAAAGTTTTTTCGTGTACTATATCTCTGCAACTGCTTCACCCATTACCTTGATACTTCACATGGGTGTTTATCATCATTGTCGCACCCGCTGCGGTAAGCGCGATATCGTCGGCATTTTGTCATACGTCCGTCCGTACGTCCGTGTGTCCGGTTAAAGTTTTTTCGTTAAAGTTTTTCCATCTACTATATCTATTTTTTTAGTGTCCATGCCTCGCCCCAAGGCGCGACATGCAGGCCAGGGCCATCTAGTCTACAAAAAGTGGGTATAATTATGTTATCCAAGTGTCCATGCTTGG
Source organism: Conchocele bisecta (assembly GCA_029237695.1). Lineage (NCBI taxonomy): Eukaryota > Metazoa > Mollusca > Bivalvia > Lucinida > Thyasiridae > Conchocele > Conchocele bisecta. The sequence continues at coordinate 84,384,050 of CM055268.1, forward strand.
AAAAAACCTGGCCTTCGTGGCTTTGCCTCGTTTCTTGTTGTCTTAAGTAGCATAACGTCGTAAGTGCTATATACCGACTATTATCATATACTAAAACAATTATTGACTAGTGAGCCATAGAATATAATCTGATATTCTATGGCTCACTAGTCAATAATTGTATAATATGTTCGGACCAGTGAAAATTCCTTTCTGGCCCAGGCTCGAGGTCAAGGCGGCGGGACAAGGCGAGACATTTGATTCCGCGGAATTCTTGTTAGTCAAGCTTGTATATGGAATACTACTGGCCCTACACCCACCATACTTGGACAACTTCATCTCCTAGTGATGTACATCAATAACCCCTGATCTATATTTGACCTTCACCTACATTTCCTCTTGAATTACCTAGTTAATTCCCCTTGGTTAAGGTTTTTAGTCAACCTTGGTTAAGGTTTTTAGTCAAGCTTGTACATGGAATACTATTGTGCATACAGACACCATACTTGGACAACCTTTTCTCATAGGGATGTACATCAATAACCCTTATCTATATTTGACCTTGACCTACATTTCCTCTTCAATTATTGAGTTAATTCTCCTTGGTTAAGGTTTTTAGTCAAGCTTGTATATGGAATACTCCAGGCCCTACACCCACCATACTTGGACAATTTCATCTCCTACGGATGTACATCAATAACCCCTGATCTATATTTGACCTTGACCTACATTTGACCTTGACCTACATTTCCTCTTGAATTACTTACTTAATTCTTTTTCGTTAAGGCTTTTCGTCAAGCTTGTAGATGGAATACTCCTGGCCCTACACCAACCATACTTGGACAACTTTATCTCCTAGTGATGTACATCAACAACCCCTGACCTATATTTGACTTTGACCTACATTTAACCTTGAATTACTTAGTTAATTCCCATTGGTTAAGGTTTTTAGTCAACCTTGGTTAAGGTTTTTAGTCAAGCTTTCTACATGGAATACTATTGTGCATACAGACACCATACTTGGACAACCTTTTCTCATAGTGATGTACATCAATAACCCCTGATCTATATTTCACCTTGACCTACATTTCCTCTTGAATTACTTAGTTAATTCCCCTTGGTTAAGGTTTTTAGTCAACCTTGTAGATGGAATACTCCTGGCCCTACACCAACCATACTTGAACAACTGTATCTCCTAGTGATGTACATCAACAACCCCTGACCTATATTTGACTTTGACCTACATTTAACCTTGAAGTACTTAGTTAATTCCCCTTGGTTAAGATTTTTAGTCAACCTTGGTTAAGGTTTTTAGTCAAGCTTGTACATGGAATACTATTGTGCATACAGACACCATACTTGGACAACCTTTTCTCATAGGGATGTACATCAATAACCCCTGATCTATATTTGACCTTGACCTACATTTCCTCTTCAATTACTTAGTTAATTCTCATTGGTTAAGGTTTTTAGTCAAGCTTGTATATGGAATACTCCTGGCCCTACACCCACCATACTTGGACAACTTCATCTCCTAGTGATGTACATCAATAACCCTTGATCTATATTTGACCTTGACTTACATTTGACCGTGACCTACATTTCCTCTTGAATTACTTAGTTAATTCTCTTTGGTTAAGGTTTTTAGTCAAGCTTGTAGATGGAATACTCCTGGCCCTACACCAACCATACTTGGACAACTTTATCTCCTAGTGATGTACATCAACAACCCCTGACCTATATTTGACTTTGACCTACATTTAACCTTGAAGTACTTAGTTAATTCCCCTTGGTTAAGGTTTTTAGTCAACCTTGGTTAAGGTTTTTAGTCAAGCTTTCTACATGGAATACTATTGTGCATACAGACACCATACTTGGACAACTTTTTCTCATAGCGATGTACATCAATAACCCCTGATCTATATTTGACCTTGACCTACATTTCCTCTTCAATTACTTAGTTAATTCCCCTTGGTTAAGGTTTTTAGTCAAGCTTGTATATGGAATACTACTGGCCCTACACCCACCATACTTGGACAACTTCATCTCCTAGTGATGTACATCAACAACCCCTGATATATATTTCACCTTGACCTATATTTCCTCTTCAATTACTTACTTAAGTCACCTTGGTTAAGGTTTTTAGTCAACCTTGGTTAAGGTTTTTACTCAAGCTTGTACATGGAATACTATTGTGCATACAGACACCATACTTGGACAACCTTTTCTCATAGGGATGTACATCAATAACCCCTGATCTATATTTGACCTTCACCTACATTTCCTCTTCAATTACTAAGTTAATTCTCTTTGGTTAAAGTTTTTAGTCAACCTTGTAGATGGAATACTCCTGGCCCTACAACAACCATACTTGGACAACATGGTTTATATCTAATTGACGCATGAACTGACTGGTTAGTATGGTAATTTATCATTGCCGTTACATGATCGTCATTACCGTTACACAATTTTGTAACGGAAATGACCGTAACGGTAATGATTTTTCTTTAAAAACTCCCATTTTTCACCCCTCTGTATACAACGCATCATGAAGGTATAGAATATGCAAATACAACGTTGTAAGTGTGTCTATCCACCCATTTTGGTTTCAGCCAACCTACATACATATGGACGTGTAATGTTGTGTATAAACCCGAACGGTAATGATGCATGTAATGTGTAACCTTAAAATTCTGAATACAGACCAGCCTCGTTCTCGGCAATGACTTCAGTTGTGTTACCACCGTGTTTATTTATAAATCGCGCGCCCATAAACAGTGTTCATTGCATTAATAGCTGAGAGTAGGAAAGGGATGTTACTCTGATTTTACATTTTTTTGTTCAGCGTAACGGTAATGATTCGATTTCTAGGGACAGATACATTAACGTCAGTATTTTTGACAAAAAAGGCCAATTTATTGCAGAATAAGTTTAATATAAATGTTAAACTATTTTAATTCAGATGCAATGTATAGTTAAGTACAGATGGACAAGATTTGAGAATTACAGGCTTGTAAACTGTGCTGATTGATGACCGGGACATGCCCATTTGGTGCACCACACGTATGCCAACAACAGAAAATAATAACTAAACACACATGATGGTAATCAGAAGTGATCAGGTATAGAATGGGTCCTTAAACAAGACACATTAATGTAGCTTTATATCCATCATAGCAGTTAGAACGTCATTTATTTGACTCTGTACAGCATACCACACATGACACCAGACCAGGATGTGATTATTTCAAAACTCACTCAAGGATTGATACGTTGTAGTCAGATCTAATATAGCTCCGTACATGTTGTGCTGAAATGGCGTGATTATGTGAGTTGTAATAACTAATATCGCCAAGCAGTGCATATGATGTTTACCAGACAATGGCTAAAAAGGAGCTTAAGATGTTGTGACCCGTTTAGCCGCAGACCAGCCTGTGTATCCGCGCAGTCTGATCAGCATCTACACTGGTCACCTTTATTTATGTATACTATATAAAGGCAACACTATCAAGATGTATAACAGAAAGCACATGATAGGAGGAAATGCACATGATGGTCAGAATCTACATTGTTAGTATTTGTAAATGTCGTAAGGCCCCTTTTGTCAGCTGACAGGTGGTCTGATGTTCAATTCCATGTGCTGATCCAGGCTAGTTATGGATTCGTCTCCCAACCTTTTCAAGCCAGAGAGATACCGTTTTGTTCATTTCTTTAGAGACGGCTTGTCACGAGCCGGCTCATCTGGATCTACACTTTTTGCCAATACCACTATACAGGCCTGTGGTGTTAAAGGGCAGGCCTGTAGCCAGTGGGTCGGAGCGGTCGGACGACCTCAGGCCCCTTGGGCCTTCGAAACGACCCCCCCTTCAAATAGGTCTGGCTACGGGCCTGAAGGGTTAAAGCTTTCAACACTGACACTGTCTTGATCTGGTGCCAAGCAACCCACACTTTGGCCCAATGGGTGAATTGTAACAGTAACATTCATTAACCCTTTCAACTCCACAGGCCTGTATAGTGGTATTGGCCAAGAGTGTAGATCCAGATGAGCCTTCTCATGATGAGCCGTCTCATCAGGACCTACAACTTGCAAATGGATCTACAATCTGCAACTTGTAACAAATTTTCATATATATTTTTAATAACAAAAACACCCCCTTTTCATAAATGGACTAGTCTGAAAATCATTTTATGACAGTTGAATTGGTTGCAAAATGAACATATCGAAATCCATTCCAGTTACTTAGGGGTCAAAGGGTTATAGTGCATGCTCCAAGGTCAAAGACCAAGGTCACCAAGTTGGTTTGCCTACGCATACGCCTCAGAGCTCCAGATAAGTTTTGTATCTACAGAGTATTATACCCCTATATTTCAAATTCAATGCGTATTTTACTTTTACAAATGTATTATATAAGTGCATAAAATATGCAAATACACACCTTATCTGGAGCTCTGTGCCTGTGCCCCACCCCACTCACCACCTTCCCACAATTAGTCACTGAGACTGACAATGAGGGGATTTGCTTTATATCATGATCTTGTTGCTTTTCTATCCTGGTTTTTATGAACACTGGTATTTACCACACATGTGTGGCTTGACTGGAGATATGGGGCCTGTGGTGTTTGTATGTGATTGACTCAGTCTGATGAGGGCATGCACTATTCACCTTTCATTCAGTAAAACATATGTGATGCTCCTAACAAACAGTATAGATCTTAATTGACTGCAGAACTCTGAATTTTTACCTTGTGTTGTTAATTTTAACTCGGGGGGGGGGGGGGTTTGTTTACTATTGGCTGCTTATAGATGTAATTTCACGATTACAATGGTTTGTATAATTTTGTTATTTCCCCCTGAAGATCCTGTTGTGTACATGTATATGTATAAATGTGTGTGGACAGCTTGTCTATACCACAATTTGGAAAATGGAAACTTTAAATCAAATACGATGTGCCGACTGCTTTGCTGAAGAATATGTCCGACTTATTCTCCAGTTAGCCCATTACAGACGGGATACACTTTTAGTAGTATGAACCTTTTGAGAGAAAAATATCCCTATTTTCTTTATATCCTTTCGAAAGTATATGTTGTTACCACTCATTTGAACCGTCTCAACGAGACGGTTCAAATGAGTGGTAACAACATATACGGTACCTTTATCGATCAATGAACAAAATAATGCGATTTTTTTAACAAAAATCATAGTATCCTTAGGCTGAAATGGGTTAAGTATATCTTTCATGCTCATACAGGTTCATATAGATTATATTCACAAAGCGTATTTACCTTTATTTCTGAAATGATGTGTGACATACATGTAAATACTTGTGGATATGGGTTGTGGATTCGTGACCCTAGAAAACAAGTGAATAAACATATTCTAAGAATAGTATTAATTGAAAATTAAAAAGGTATTTTATGTTGTTTCACATGGTTTTCTAAGTTACAGTTACATACAATTGTGATTTACCAACTATTTTTTTTATTTTGCTACATTCTTCCTTAATCTGAAGAGGGCAAATTATGCATAAAATGTGATATATGTTGATTTCTAGCTGAATCTGGACTTCACCATAGCGAAATGTGATGCATCTAGGCAGCAACACTTCTTTATTGTACAGGTGATCATGGAATGTCACTTAAATGTGCAAAATGTTGTAGGGCACGAACCTGATGAGAAGTTTCAAGATCAATTTAGTGGGTTATTTCTAGGGACTCCAAGATTTGCATAAACAATAATGTTGGCAAATTCCTTATGTGCACTCATAGTCAAGTGTCTGAACTTTATGTTGATGTATACGATATACACGTAGCTCTCTACGGAGCCCCGCAGGGGACGTAGACTTTTTAGCTCAACTATTCGAAGAATAAGTAGAGCTTATGTTGTCACCCCGGCGTCGGCGTCGGCGTCTGTGACCGTCACGCCTTGGTTAAGGTTTTTAGTCAACCTTGTATATGGAATACTACTGGCCCTACACCCACCATACTTGGACAACTTCATCTCCTAGTGATGTACATCAATAACCCCTGATCTATATTTCACCTTGACCTACATTTAACTGAATTACCTAGTTAATTCCCTTGGTTAAGGTTTTTAGTCAACCTTGGTTAACGTTTTTACTCAAGCTTGTACATGGAATACTATTGTGCATACAGACACCATACTTGGACAACCTTTTCTCATAGGGATGTACATCAATAACCCCTGATCTATATTTGACCTTCACCTACATTTCCTCTTCAATTACTTACTTAATTCTCCTTGGTTACGGTTTTTAGTCAAGCTTGTATATGGAATACTCCTGGCCCTACACCCACCATACTTGGACAACTTCATCTCTTAGGGATGTACATCAATAACCCTTGATCTATATTTCACATTGACCTTGACCTACATTTCCTCTTGAATTACTTAGTTAATTCTCTTTGGTTAAGGTTTTTAGTCAAGCTTGTAGATGGAATACTCCTGGCCCTACACCAACCATACTTGGACAACTTTATCTCCTAGTGATGTACATCAACAACCCCTGACCTATATTTCACCTTGACCTACATTTAACCTTGAATTACCTAGTTAATTCCCCTTGGTTAAGGTTTTTAGTCAACCTTGGTTAATGTTTTTGCTCAAGCTTGTACATGTAATACTATTGTGCATACAGACACCATACTTGGACAATCTTTTCTCATAGGGATGTACATCAATAACCCCTGATCTATATTTGACCTTCACCTACATTTCCTCTTCAATTACTTACTTAATTCTCCTTGGTTAAGGTTTTTAGTCAAGCTTGTAGATGGAATACTCCTGGCCCTACACCAACCATACTTGGACAACTTCATCTCCTAGTGATGTACATCAACAACCCCTGACCTATAGTTTACCTTGACCTACATTTAACCTTGAATTAATTAGTTAATCCCCCTTGGTTAAGGTATTTAGTCAACCTTGGTTAAGGTTTTTAGTCAAGCTTGTTTATGCAATACTATTGTGCATACAGACACCATACTTGGATAACTTTTTCTCATAGGGATGTACATCAATAACCCCTGACCTATATTTTACCTTCACCTACATTTAACCTTGAATTACTTGGTTAATGTTTATAGTCAAGCTTGTATATGGAATACTCCTGGGACCTACATCAACCATACTTGGACAACTTCATCTCCTAGTGATGTACATCAATAATCCCTGACCTATATTTGACCTTGACCTACTTTTATCCTTGGATTACTTAGTTATTTCCCCTTGGTTAAGGTTTTTAGTCAAGCTTGTATATGGAATACTCCTGGGCCTACAGCAACCATACTTGGAAAACTTCATCTCCTAGCGATGTACATCAATAACCCCTGACCTATATCTGTCATTGACCTACATTTAACCTTGAATTACTTACTTAATTTCCCTTGGTTAAGTTTTTTAGTCAACCTTGGTTAAGGTTTTTATGCAGGCCGCAGCCACCTTCTTTGTCAAGCTATGTGTACATCGACAACCCTCGTAGTCGAGCTATGCTGTTCTCCTACAGCTCTTGTTTATTTTATTAATTTGTTCCCACGAAATAACAATTTGTTCCCTCAATTTAACAATTCGTTCCCACAATTTAAAAATTGTTAATTCGTGCGAACGAATTGTTATATCGTGTGAACGAATTGTTAATTCGAGGGAACAAATTGTTAAATTGAGGGAACAAATTGTTATTTCGTGGGAATGAATTGTTAATTTGAGGGAACAACTTTTGTTAATTCGAGGGAACGAATTGTTAAATTGAGGGAACAAATTGTTATTTCGTGGGGATGAATTAATAAAAAAAAATCCTACGGGCTTCGTAACTCTCCGACTGCAAGGTTATCTGATATTGATGGTATCCATTTTACTGTGTTAAGCAAGAATTTCATATAGAATGGTGTCGGCTAATTCTGCGCACCAAGGCTTTCCAAACAAATTTATATGGCATTACCATCTCCATATTCAGTCAAACTTTCCTGAATATTGAACGCAGTTCAAAGACGTTTGTGCAGGTAAAATGTCATAACGTTCTGACGTCAGTAAGTGATGTAAATTGTGTGATGTATGACATCACATGCGTGTTTGCAACGTCACATTTGTTTCGGCTAATGCTGTGCAACTGGTAGTGTAAACAAAATGGCGAGCAGCATACTGGATCAGCATAGCAAAATTGGTATTAAACTTGAAGCGGAACTATCCAGTGACATTATGGCAGGTTAGTTTCTTTGTTTAACAGTTCATTTAGTAAATAAGACAGCTTTCCATCAGCAGGGTCTGTGGATTTTACACATTTTGACTATATTCGGAATAACTATCGGAATGTGATAAAATTGTGCCAGAGTGTATCAATTAATCAACTTGTTTATTCCAAAATCCACATAGTTTATCATGACGTTATGCATGGCTAAATTTAACGTGAATTGCGCATTAGCCGATGCGCAGAATTAGCCGACATGACACTGACAGTAATTGTATAGAATTAGTGTCTAGCATTTCTTTCTAAATATAGTATAGTGTGGCCATTTCACTATAATACAAATATATTTTTACCACAAATCTTGCTACCGGTAAGTAATACTCGTACAGTTATAGCGGAAAGATATCACCCCGCTTTATCACAATTTGTGATATTTTCAACTGAATAAATCTTTAACTCCCTGGTGGTTTATCAAATAAAATAATGTATTTTGTTTATAGAGGCCGTTAAATTTTGCGGGCCATAAAGAGGAACTGGTCTCAGTTATGCCCAGAATCATGTTCTATTTCTGAACCAAATTGTACCAATACGTTCCCTGGAAAAATCTGCGATTGATAAAAAAATGAACGCTGAATAATAACTATAGTGTTGCAAATGCTAGCTTTTCACGATATTGCTGGATACTAATTTATCTTATTGAACCCTTACAGTGCTGAATTAAATTTCGTCCAATAGACATGATTCTAAAGACCTGTCAAACCATGCTTTCTGTAAGGGTTAAATTACGGTGTCTACAATGTAAACTGTCTGAATGAGGTATAGTATGATAATTTCATAAAAATAATAAAATTATGGAGACCATGCTGAAAAAAGGGACAAACATACGACAAGTGTAGCCCCAGATCACTCTGCGCATCCACACAGATCAGGGCTTACACTGACCGCCATTCAGTCTATCTGGTGTTGCTTTGTCACGGAATAACCAGTGTTGATCGGTCTATTCAGTGTATGATTACAAATTGTGATCAGGATCTACACTGGTCAAATATGTCCCAAGTGTCTTTTTATCGTCAGCCCATTTCACCTTGTGGTTGGGTAGATGTACAGATCACCAACTATGTAATGAAATGCATGAAGTCATCAAACATTTCTGTTGTCAATTTTATATCTGATAATGAGTCACATTGACAACATTTCCACAAACTACATAAATTATACAGTTGACTAGACAATTATTTCCTGAACCAGTTATCACTCAAAATCATATGAGTGTGCTAGCTGATCAGGATCTACACTGGTCAAAAATGCAACTCGAATATACATGACCTACCACAAGAAAAAATGGGTTTTATTGCATTTTTGACTAGTGTAGATCCTGATCAGTTAGCATACTCATGTAGAGGAATCAGCAATGTTTTACTGAAAGGTGAACAGTCTAGGCCCTGATCAGACTGCACGGATGCGCAGGCTGATCTGGGCTACACTGGTCGTAGACTCGATAAGCCTCATTTTGTCAAGATGCGTCATATAGGGGGCTTTGCCTGAATGGAATGATACAGTGGATTAACAACGATCAGCTTCACTAAATGGCAGTACTGGGCACATACATTGTATTATAAACAATACGGTCCATTTTCTCAACAACTGGCCATATGAGATTACATATCCCTACTTGTATGGTGGTAACTTGTTACAATGAACTGAATAGGAAATTTACCACTGTGTTTTCACTAAGTGTGGCCTTGATGAGGAAATTACCAGTAACATATTCAGATTGTTTATTTTGTGACGGTTGGATTGGTTGCTAAATTAACTTATATATTCAATTCCATTCCAGTTACATAGGATTGAAAGGGTTAATCCAACATGGGAAATTACATGATGAAAACATGGCGGCGATATCAAAATATTTGTCAACATCTGCCACCAACACTGGGTTAATCATTTTCGTGAATATGTTTGTTACTTCTCTTGGAAAGTATATAGTGAGTAAGTAATTTGTTTATTATAGTGACATGTGTTAAATGTAGCATACATGTACATGTATTGTATATATTGTGATACTGGCGAAAAGACACGATCGTATCAACCTGTACTTCACTTTCAAATATTACACCGCAACAATAGTTGTCGGTGGCAGATAGTGTTCATCCTGTCCGTCCGTCCGTCTGTCGGTAGACAATTTTCCTTGTCTGGTGAACTACTTCTACAGTTGTTGACTGATTCTCTTCATACTTGGTATACATCACTACCATCATTGCATCAAGTACAGGAGTGCGTAACATACAATTTATCTCTGTTCCACTGATCCATTCGCAGTTATGCCCCTTTTTCGAATCTTATTAGCCAGGTTTATTTTTGGAAAAAAAATCCAGGCTATTGGATTGGCGAAAGCCGGGCGGGCGGCGGCGGCGTCCACAATCAATGTTAAGTTTTCGTGTTTGAGTCCATTTCTTTGTTACTGTACCACCTAGGACCACCAAACTTTCACAGCTTCATAATCAAGGGGTGCCCACCACATATCACTATCCAACATGTTACTTTTTTTTTATCTTGACCCATTTTTTGCGCGTAGTCGACTTAGCCATTTTCAATGTTAAGTTTTCGCGTTTACAATGTTAAGTTTTCGTGTTTAAGTCCATTTATTTGGTACTGTACCACCTAGGACCACCAAACTTTCACAGCTTCATAATCAAGGGGTGCCCACCACATATCACTATCCAACATGTTACTTTGTTTTTAACTTCACCAATTTTTTCCGCGCAGTCGACTTAGCCATTTTCAATGTTAAGTTTTCGCGTTTACAATGTTAAGTTTTCGTGTTTAAGTCCATTTCTTTGGTACTGTACCACCTAGGACCACCAAACTTTCACAGCTTCATAACCAAGGGGTGCCTACCACATACAACTATCCAACATGTGACAATTTTTTCACCTTCACCTATTATTTCTACGTAATTGACTTAGCCATTTTCAACGTTAACTTTTTAACGTACGTCTGGTTAAAGTTTTTTGGTTAAAACTTTTTCGTTAATACTATATCTCTGCAACTGCTTCGCCCATTACCTTGAAACTTCAAATGGGTGTTTATCATCATCCATATTTCATTCTAACCCCCAACCGTGCGGCCCCTGTGCCCAATGTCAAGGTCAAATTACTTTGAATTTTTTTATTAAAGTTTTTTTGTGTACTATATCTCTGCAACTGCTTCACCCAATACCTTGATACTTCACATGGGTGTTTATCATGATTGTCGCACCTGCTTGCGGAAAGCGCGATCCTGTGCCCAATGTCAAGGTCAAATTACTTTGATTTTTTTTGTTAAAGTTTTTTTGTGTACTATATCTCTGCAACTGCTTCACCCAATACCTTCATACTTCACATGGGTGTTTATCATCATTGTCGCACCTGCTTGCGGAAAGCGCGATCCTGTGCCCAATGTCAAGGTCAAATTACTTTGAATTTTTTTGTTAAAGTTTTTTCGTGTACTATATCTCTGCAACTGCTTCACCCAATACCTTGATACTTCACATGGGTGTTTATCATCATTGTCGCACCTGCTTGCGGAAAGCGCGATCCTGTGCCCAATGTCAAGGTCAAATTACTTTGAATTTTTTTGTTAATGTTTTTTCGTGTACTATATCTCTGCAACTTCTTTACCCAATACCTTCATACTTCACATGGGTGTTTATCATCATTGTCGCACCTGCTTGCGGAAAGCGCGATCCTGTGCCCAATGTCAAGGTCAAATTACTTTGAATTTTTTTGTTAAAGTTTTTTCGTGTACTATATCTCTACGACTGCTTCACCCAATACCTTGATACTTCACATGGGTGTTTATCATCATTGTCGCACCTGCTTGCGGAAAGCGCGATCCTGTGTCCAATGTCAAGGTCAAATTACATTGTACTTTGAATTTTTTTGTTAAAGTTTTTTCGTGTATTATATCTCTGCAACTGCTTCACCCAATACCTTGATACTTCACATGGGTGTTTATCATCATTGTCGCACCTGCTTGCGGAAAGCGCGATCCTGTGCCCAATGTCAAGGTCAAATTACATTGTACTTTGAATTTTTTTGTTAAAGTTTTTTCGTGTACTATATCTCTGCAACTGCTTCACCCAATACCTTCATACTTCACATGGGTGTTTATCATCATTGTTGCACCTGCTTGCGGAAAGCGCGATCCTGTGCCCAATGTCAAGGTCAAATTACTTTGAATTTTTTTGTTAAAAGTTTTTTCGTGTACTATATCTCTGCAACTGCTTCACCCAAATTACCTTGATACTTCACATGGGTGTTTATCATCATTGTTGCACCTGCTTGCGGAAAGCGCGATCCTGTGCCCAATGTCAAGGTCAAATTACTTTGAATTTTTTTGTTAAAGTTTTTTCGTGTACTATATCTCTGCAACTGCTTCACCCAATACCTTGATACTTCACATGGGTGTTTATCATCATTGTCGCACCTGCTTGCGGAAAGCGCGATCCTGTGCCCAATGTCAAGGTCAAATTACTTTGAATTTTTTTGTTAAAGTTTTTTCGTGTACTATATCTCTGCAACTGCTTCACCCAATACCTTGATACTTCACATGGGTGTTTATCATCATTGTCGCACCTGCTTGCGGAAAGCGCGATCCTGTGCCCAATGTCAAGGTCAAATTACTTTGAATTTTTTGTTAAAGTTTTTTCGTGTACTATATCTCTGCAACTACTTCACCCAATACCTTGATACTTCACATGGGTGTTTATCATCATTGTTGCACCTGCTTGCGGAAAGCGCGATCCTGTGCCCAATGTCAAGGTCAAATTACTTTGAATTTTTTTGTTAAAGTTTTTTCGTGTACTATATCTCTGCAACTGCTTCACCCAATACCTTGATACTTCACATGGGTGTTTATCATCATTGTCGCACCTGCTTGCGGAAAGCGCGATCCTGTGCCCAATGTCAAGGTCAAATTACTTGAATTTTTTTGTTAAAGATTTTTCGTGTACTATATCTCTGCAACTGCTTCACCCAATACCTTCATACTTCACATGGGTGTTTATCATCATTGTTGCACCTGCTTGCGGAAAGCGCGATCCTGTGCCCAATGTCAAGGTCAAATTACTTTGAATTTTTTTGTTAAAGTTTTTTTCGTGTACTATATCTCTGCAACTGCTTCACCCAATACCTTGATACTTCACATGGGTGTTTATCATCATTGTCGCACCTGCTTGCGGAAAGCGCGATCCTGTGCCCAATGTCAAGGTCAAATTACTTTGAATTTTTTTGTTAAAGATTTTTCGTGTACTATATCTCTGCAACTGCTTCACCCAATACCTTCATACTTCACATGGGTGTTTATCATCATTGTTGCACCTGCTTGCGGAAAGCGCGATCCTGTGCCCAATGTCAAGGTCAAATTACTTTGAATTTTTTTGTTAAAAGTTTTTTCGTGTACTATATCTCTGCGACTGCTTCACCCAATACCTTGATACTTCACATGGGTGTTTATCATCATTGTCGCACCTGCTTGCGGAAAGCGCGATCCTGTGCCCAATGTCAAGGTCAAATTACATTGTACTTTGAATTTTTTTGTTAAAGTTTTTTCGTGTACTATATCTCTGCAACTGCTTCACCCAATACCTTCATACTTCACATGGGTCACATTGTTGCACCTCTTCGGAAACGCGTCCTGTGCCCAATGTCAAGGTCAAATTACTTTGAATTTTTTTGTTAAAAGTTTTTTCGTGACTATATCTCGCAACTGCTTCACCCAATAACCTTGATACTTCACATGGGTGTTTATCATCATTGTTGCACCTGCTCGGAAAGCGATCCTGGCCCAATGTCAAGTCAAATTACTTTGAATTTTTTTGTTTAAAGTTTTTTTCGTGTACTATCTCTGCAACTGCTCACATATCCTTAGATACTCACATGGGTTGTTTATATCATCAATGTTGCACCTGCTTGCGGAAAGCGCGCGATCCTGTGCAATGTCAAGGTCAAATTACTTTGAATATTTGTTAAAGTTTTTTCGTGTACTATATCTCTGCAACTGCTTCACCCACTACTGATACTTCACATGGGTGTTTATCATCATGTCGCACCTGCTTGCGGAAAGCGCGATCCTGTGCCCAATGTCAAGGTCAAATTACTTTGAATGTTAAATGTGTACTATTCTGCAACTGCTTCAAACCCAATACCTTGATACTTCACATGTGTTTCATCATTGTCGACCTGCTTGCGGAAAGCGCGATCCTGTGCCCAATTCAAGGTCAAATACTGAAATTTTTTGGTTAATTTTTTCGTGTATATATTCTGCAAACTGCTTCACCCAATACCTTGATACTTCACATGGGTGTTTATCATCATTGTCGCACCTGCTTGCGGAAAGCACGATCCTGTGCCCAATGTCAAGGTCAAATTACTTTGAATTTTTTTGTTAAAGTTTTTTCGTGTACTATATCTCTGCAACTGCTTCACCCAATACCTTGATACTTCACATGGGTGTTTATCATCATTGTCGCACCTGCTTGCAGAAAGCGCGATCCTGTGCCCAATGTCAAGGTCAAATTACTTTGAATTTTTTTGTTAAAGTTTTTTCGTGTACTATATCTCTGCAACTGCTTCACCCAATACCTTGATACTTCACATGGGTGTTTATCATCATTGTTGCACCTGCTTGCGGAAAGCGCGATCCTGTGCCCAATGTCAAGGTCAAATTACTTTGACTTTTTTTGTTAAAGTTTTTTCGTGTACTATATCTCTGCAACTGCTTCACCCAATACCTTGATACTTCACAGGGTGTTTATCATCATTGTCGCACCTGCTTGCAGAAAGCGCGATCCTGTGCCCTATGTCAAGTTCAAATTACTTTGAATTTTTTTGTTAAAGTTTTTTCGTGTACTATATCTCTGCAACTGCTTCACCCAATATCTTGATACTTCACATGGGTGTTTATCATCATTGTCACACCTGCTTGCGGAAAGCGCGATATCGTCGGCATTTTGGCATACGTCCGTCCGTTCGTCCGTGTGTCCGGTTAAAGTTTTTTGGTTAAAGTTTTTCCATCTACTATATCTATTTTTTTAGTGTCCATGCCTCGCCCCAAGGCGCGACATGCAGGCCACAGCCATCTAGTCTACAAAAAGTGGGTATAATTATGTTATCCAAGTGTCTATGCTTGGAAAAAACCTGGCCTTCGTGGCTTTGCCTCATTTCTTGTTATCCCATCACATAGCGAAAATGGGATCTATAGTCTGTTTCATGAAAGCTGCCCAAATTTTACGGCTATATAGACATGATAGACAATGCAAAAACAATATTTTTTTTGATAATGTTAAATTTTATCAAAATTTAAGAATGAGCCTTATTATTTCGTGAAATTTGGTCAAATATTGATTTTATTACGAAAAATAGATTTGTCTATGGGAATTTAACATGGGGGGAAAGGAGATGGAGATGGAGGAGTGTGGGAGGAGTCAGAAAAAAAAATAATTTGGAAATTGACTCCGAAACCTGGCTAGATAGCTTGGAAATGATCAAACTAAGAAAACAAAAGTTAAATTTTGAAAATTGGTCAAGGATTACGGAAATTCTAAAAACTAAAAAATATCCACATGTTAAATCCCCATAGACATATTCACTTCGTGAAGATGTCTATGGGGATTTAACATGGGAAAATTGTTTTCCCGCAATAAAATCATTATTTGACCAAATTTCACGAAATAAAAAGAAGGCTCATTCTTAAATTTTCCTTTAATTTAATATTATCGAAAAAAATACTGCTTTTGCATTGTTTATATGGCCGTACAATTTGGGCAGCTTTCGTGAAACAGACTATAAGAATGCACGTATCGTCCGTCCATCACATTTTCTATTCTGCTCTAACTTCTTTAAAGTATGACCAATTGGCTTGAAATTGTATATGATTGTTTATTATCATCCATATTTTCATTCCTAGTCTCCCCTGTGCCCAAGTTCTAGGTCAAATGGCCAAACTTTCTGGTTAAGTAGATTTTAACCCTTAGACTGCTATCTTATTTTTTTTGTTGTCTGCTGTTTATTTTCTATTTTCCATTTTTATCATCAAAAACATGCTTTGACAGCACTTTAGAATAATTTACAACATGCTTTGACAGCACTTCAGAATCATTTCCATTGGAAATGATTCTGAAGTGCTGTCAAACCATGTTTTTTTTGAGAAATAAGGCAAGATATAAAAGCAACAGCAGACGACAATTGTTGTATGTAGTGGTCTAAGGGTTAAAGTTCCAGGTTCAGTAGATTCAATGTGCTTTAACTGCTTTACCATATGAGAGATTCGCTTGAAACTTTATGTGCATGTTTATCATCCATATTTTCATTCTCTGCCCCATGCAAGGCTGATTTAGATCTACACTGGTCTCAATATCTACAAGCATAATATGCTATGAAATTTTCGTCAACTTTGGACGTCTACAGAAAATATCACAGTTTCTGTAAATATATAATAACATGAAAAATCGCACATGTTCAGAGGTACAAAATCAGATGGCGTGTCTCATATAGAGGTATTCTGCATGTCAAGAGTTAATTCAAATTCGCGGAATTTTCCTTTGTAGGGCATTTACCACAAGTTACTTTGTGACCTCAGCATGGACGTGATGGCTTTAGGTGGCGTTCGTCCCGCGAGGCTTTGTCTACCCGCCCTCGGGGGATGGAAGCACCACATCTACGCGGCGTACTGCTACGATGACCACGGCGATGTGGCGCCAATTATCGCGTTCCTGGAAGATTGCCGAATGCAGGTGTATAACCCGCCCAGGGACGAGGTTCCAGGTTTGTACTAGTTTTGAAATTGATCATTGCTAACCCTTACACCGCTATCTTAATTTTTTGTCGTCTGCTGTTTATTTTACATTTTTATCATCAAAAACATGCTTTGACAGCACTTTAGAATCATTATACCCCCCGCAATGCCTCGTTGCGGGGTGGTATACTGGAGTCAAGTTGTCTGTCCGTCCGTCCGTCCGGGCACACATTAGGGTACTTATGTGGCTAGCCCCACAGGGTTATGGACTTGTTAAAGGATAGGGTTGGTTACAATTAGCCACCTAAAAAATTGTTTTATGTGGCTAAAAATCGTTTTATGTGGCTAATATTTAACATGTGATAAGCCACATAAGTACCCTAATGTAAGAACGTCCGTCCGTCCGTCCGTCCGTCTCCGTCCGTGCGTCCGTCAGTGCGTCCGTAAACTTAACAGAGAAATATTGTTATAACTTCTATTTCCTTCTTCTAAAATTCTCAATATTTCACACATGCATTCCTGTAAGGCTCTACTACCATGCTGTGCCAAATCCACGACCGTCCAACCCCCGCTGCTCCCCAAGGTCAAATACTTAGTCTCTTTACAAAACTTAACATCAGAGAAATATTGTTATAACTTCTATTTCGTTCTGACATCTAAAATGCTCAATATTTCACACATGCATTCCTGTAAGGCTCTACTACCATGCTGTGCCAAATCCATGACCGCCCAACCCCTGCTGCTCCCAAGGTCAAGGTCAAATAGAAGTTATAACTCTATTTGCCTCTTTACAAAACTTAACATCAGAGAAATATTGTTATAACTTCTATTTCCTTCATCTAAAATGCTTAATATTTCAAGCATGCATTCCTCTAAGGTTGTGCTATCATGCTGTGACAAATCTACGACCATCCAACCCCCTCTGATCCCAAGGTGAAGGTCACATACTTAGTCTCTTTCCAAAACTTAACATCAGAGAAATATGTTATAACTTCTATTTCTTTCATCGAAAATTCTTAATATTTCATGCATGCATTCCACTAAGGCTCTACTATCATGCTGTGACAAATTCCCGCTGATCTCGAGGTCAAGCTCAAATACTTAGTCATCAGAGAAATCGGTTATAACTTCTATTTCCTTGCTCGGATCTGCTTCACATTTCACACACGCATTGCTCCAATGGACCTCTACCACCCTGTGACAAATTCATGTTCATGCCGCTCCCGCTAAGCCCAGAGTCAAGGTCTCAAGCCCACACACTTGGACATTTTTACATATTTTAGGGGTACCTGGGCCCACGCGGGGGGTATTCCGTAAGCCTCGCTTACTGACCAATCTAGTTTCCATTGAAGTGCTGTCAAACCATGTTTTTATACCCCCCGCAACGAGTTGTGGGGGGGTATACTGGAGTCAGGTTGTCCGTCCGTCTGTCCGCGCTGACGGTACTATACTTATGTGGCTAGCCCCACAGGGTTATGGACTTAGTAAAGGATAGGGTTGGTTACAATTAGCCACCTAAAAATCCTTTTATGTGGCTAAAAATCCTTTTATGTGGCTAATATTTAACATGTGATAAGCCACATAAGTATAGTACCGTAAGAACGTCCGTGCGTCCGTAAACTTAACATCAGAGAAATATTGTTATAACTTCTATTTCCTTTTTCTAAAATGCTTAATATTTCACACATGCATTCCTGTAAGGCTCTACTACCATGCTGTGCAAAATCCACGACCGTCCAACCCCCGCTGATCCCAAGGTCAAGGTCAAATACTTAGTCTCTTTACAAAACTTAACATCAGAGAAATATGGTATAATAACTTCTATTTCCTTCATCTACAATGCTTAATATTTCACACATGCATTCCTGTAAGGCTCTACTACCATGCTGTGCCAACCACGACCGTCCAACCCCCGCTGATCCCAAGGTGAAGGTCAAATACTTAGTCTCTTTTACAAAACTTAACATCAGAGAAATATGTTATAACTTCTACTTCTTTCATCGAAAATTCTTAATATTTCATGCATGCATTCCTCTAAGGCTCTACTATCATATTGTGACAAATCCCCACTGATCTCGTGGTCAAGGTCACATACTTAGTTTCTTTACGAAACTTACCATCAGAGAAATTGGTTATAGCTTCTATTTCCTTGCTCGGATCTGCTTCACATTTCACACACGCATTGCTCCAATGGACCTCTACCACAAGTTTGTGCCGCTCCGCTAAGCCCAGAGTCAAGGTCACAAGCCCACACACTTGGAAATAGTTTACATATTTAGGGGTACCTGGGCCCACGCGGGGGCTATTCCGTAAGCCTCGCTTACTGACCAATCTAGTTAATTTGAGAAATAATGCAAAATATAAAAGCAACAGCTGACGACAATTGTTGTGTGTAGTGGTCTAAGGGTTAATACATGTGCAATGTGGGGAATCATATGGTCGAAAGATGGCAGTGTTGGTTCAACGTATTTTCAACATTTTACGAACCCCTGTCAGTCCATCCATCCATCCACCCACCCACTACCAACCAAATCCACCGCCATTACCAACCAGCCAATCATTAACCAACCACACACCGACCATTTCCCCAACCACTAATCAACCAACCAGCCAACCCACCAACTGCCCGCACACCCACCAACTAACCAACCAACCTACTACCCACCTCCCCACCAACTAATGAACCAACCGCCAATGCCACCAATCACCTTTCAGGTCAAACTATGTTCTACAACTGGCTGGACAACGGAATACACGAGTCCAAGATCACCCTGGTATTCCTGTCGAAGAAATTCATACAAAACTGCGACTGCCAATACCAGGCGCAGCATGCGGTGAGACGCGCGATATTGACGAAGGGCCAGCACCGCGTGATCTGCGTAATGCTGACGTCGTGTAAGGTGCCGCGCTATCTGCGTCAGTTCAACTGTGTCTACACGTGGCGTTACTGGCAGGAGCCCGCTGAGTCTCATCATCGTATTCGCAAAGCCATACTCGGTATGTTTATGAGACAAGCCATGTTATTTTGTACCTAAAGATATGCAATTTTTAGCCAGGTTTTTTGAGAAAAAAATCCAGGCTATTGGATTGGCGAAAGCCGGGATTCGGCTGGCGGCGTCCACAATAAATGTTAAGTTTTCGTCCATTTCTTTGTTACTGTACCACCTAGGACCACAAAACTTTCACAGCTTCATAATCAAGGGGTGCCCACCACATATCACTATCCAACATGTTACTTTTTTTTTTAACTTGACCCATTTTTTCCACGCAGTCGACTAGCCATTTTCAATGTTAAATTTTCGCGTTTACGATGTTAAGTTTTCGTGTTTAAGTCCATTTCTTTGGTACTGTACCACCTAGGACCACCAAACTTTCACAGCTTCATAACCAAGGGGTGCCTACCACATACAACTATCCACCATGTGACCATTTTTTTACCTTCACCTATTATTTCTACGTAATTGACTTAGCCATTTTCAACGTTAACTTTTTAACGTACGTCTGGTTAAAGTTTTTTTTGGTTAAAAACGTTTTTCGTTATACCTAATATCTCTGTGCAACTGCTTCGCTCATTACCTTGAAACTTCACATGGGTGTTTATCATCATCCATATTTTCATTCTAATCCCCAACCGTGCGGCCCCTGTGCCCAATGTCAAGGTCAAATTACTTTGAATTTTTTTGTTGAAGTTATTTCGTGTACTATATCTCTGCAACTGCTTCATCCATTACCTTGATACTTCACATGGGTGTTTATCATCATTGTCGCACCCGCTTGCGGAAAGCGCGATATCGTCGGCATTTTGGCATATGTCTGTCCATACGTCCGTGTGTCCGGTTAAAGTTTTTTTTTCGTTAAAGTTTTTCCATCTACTATATCTATTTTTTAGCTCACCTGAGCAAAGCTCATGTGAGCTATTGTTATGGCAAAGTGTCCGTCGTCCGTCCGTCCGTCCGTCCGTCCGTGAACATTTTCAATCATCTTCTTCTCCCGAACTGCTGAGCCGATATTGGTTAAACTTCACAGGGATGATATATGGGTGATGCCATTTCAGATTTGTTAAAATGGAGGTCATCGACAATCCAAGATGGCCATGATGGCCCTAATTAGCTCACCTGACTCCATGAACACCAGAAGAGAATGTGACATTGAGTTCATGTGTTTTATAAAAATTGTGCTATTTTTAGATGGCGGTCATCTTGGATTAAGCGATGACTCTCATTTTACAAAATCTGAAAATGCTTCACCCAGCATCGGCCATGTGGTTCCTGAGAAAAAGACTTGAATCTTGAATAAATGGACCTTTTGGTGGCCATCATGGATGACATAATCATCCGATTACGACAAATATTGCACCAGAGTGATCGCCTCATTGATACCTTCAATTTGATATATGACATGACCATATTAAGTCGAAAATAAAATTTGACCCCAATTTGACCCCACGGGCCACGCCCATTTTTGACCCCGGGGTCACCATTTTAACAACTTTCAAAGAGCAATGTACATCGATCATTCCTACCAAGTTTCGTCGAAATCCGGCTAGCGGTTCATGAGAAGAAGATTCTTTAAGAATTTATGCTATTTTTAGACGGCGGCCATCTTGGATTAGCGATGACCTCCATTTTAACAAATCTGAAAAGGCTTCACACATGGACCATAACTTTTAAGTTTGGCTACCATGGGCCAAGCGGTTCATGTGAAGAAGAATTTTGAAATCTCTAATAAAAAGAACGACCTTTTGACCTTTCGGCGGCCATCTTGGATGACATAACAATCCGATTTCGACAGAAAATGCACCAGAGTGATCGCCTCATTGATACCTTCAATTTGATATATGACATGACCATATTCGGTCAAAAATAAAATTTGACCCCAATTTGACCCCACGGGCCACGCTCATTTTTGACCCCGGGGTCACCATTTTAACAACTTTGAAAGAGCAATGTACATCGATCATTCCTACCAAGTTTCGTCGAAATCCGGCAAGCGGTTCATGAGAAGAAGATTTTTTAAGAATTTATGCTATTTTTAGACGGCGGCCATCTTGGATTAGCGATGACCTCCATTTTAACAAATCTGAAAAAGCTTCACCCATGGACCATAACTTTTAAGTTTGGCTACCATGGGCCAAGCGGTTCATGTGAAGAAGAATTTTGAAATCTCTAATAAAAGAACGACCTTTTGACATTTCGGCGGCCATCTTGGATGACATAACAATCCGATTTGGACAAAACATGTACCAGAGTGATCGCCTCATTGATACCTTCGATTTGATATATAACATGACCATATTCGGTCAAAAATAAAATTTGACCCCACGTGCCACGCCCATTTTTGACTCCGGGGTCACCATTTTAACAACTTTGAAAGAGCATTGTACATCGATCATTCCTACCAAGTTTCGTCGAAATCCGGCTAGCGGTTCATGAGAAGAAGATTTTTTAAGAATTTATGCTATTTTTAGACGGCGGCCATCTGGATTAGCGATGACCTCCATTTTAAACAAATCTGAAAAGGCTTCACACATGGACCAGGACAAAATTTTAAGTTTGGCTACCATGGGCCAAGCGGTTCATGTGAAGAAGAATTTTGAAATCTCTAATAAAAGAACGACCTTTTGACCTTTCGGTGGCCATCTTGGATGACATAACAATCCGATTTCGACAGAAAATGCACCAGAGTGATTGCCTCATTGATATTTTCAATTTGATATATGACATGACCATATTCGGTCAAAAATAAAATTTGACCCCACGGGCCACGCCCATTTTTGACCCTGGGGTGACCATTTTAACAACTTTGAAAGCGCAATGTACATCGATCATTCCTACCAAGTTTCGTCGAAATCTGGCAAGCGGTTCATGAGAAGAAGATTTTTTAAGAATTTATGCTATTTTTAGACGGCGGCCATCTTGGATTAGCGATGCCCTCCATTTTAACAAATCTGAAAAAGCTTCACCCATGGACCATAACTTTTAAGTTTGGCTACCATGGGCCAAGCAGTTCATGTGAAGAAGAATTTTGAAATCTCTAATAAAAGAACGACCTTTTGACATTTCGGCGGCCATCTTGGATGACATAACAATCCGATTTCGACAGAAAATGCACCAGAGTTACATGTTTACCTCCCTTTTCTAAACATGTCTTTCTTTCCGGTGTAAACAAAACAAATAAATATGTGTTGTTAGTTTGGAATTTTGGACTTAAAATCACTTGCTGGACACTAGTGAGTAACTTTACTATCTATACAACATGGAACTATAGTGACAATACGTGCAGATATTTAACAATTTTGAAATTTTGATACAGCTGTTCCCCACCCACTCGGAAATGCACACAGCGTACAACTCGCGCGCCAAAAAAAATCAAAAGTATACTGCTCAAAATTAATACCGATACAATGACATATTCTTCCAGATAAATGGCATAGGGACGTCGGGCGTTTTGTGACATAAACATGTGTTGACAATACAATCATATACTTACCACAAACGTATTCCACCCCAACAAACAAAATGGAACTAGAAGCCGACAAGAAGCGTAAACGGAATGCGACATCGAGTGTAAGCGATACAAGCCTTAATATTAGTAAGCAAGAAGATAAGGAAATCAGAGACAAGTACACTTTAAACACATCAAAAGAGAAAAAGAAAGATAGAAAGAAGAAACGAAGGGGCGACAAAGATGACGATACAGATGATACTGCGTCTGTTGACAATGTTGAGCGATTAGAGAGGCGCATAAACGCAAATGAACAGATCATGAAATCCATAAACAATGAACTGAAAGAAATTAATTCAAAAATGGAAAAGATCACCACAACAAAAGAAATTGAGAAAGTGTGTCACAGTTATTTGAAAAGTCCATTGAAAGTATGGCGACGCGGATAAAAGAAGAAGTGTACAATTCAGTGTCACACAGAATAGAAATAGTGGAAGGTGAAATCCATACATTGAACAACGAAAAAGACAATTTAAGAAAAGAAGTGAAGACGATGAAGGCCGAATTGGTGGATAAAAACAACGAGATAAAATCTCTACATGATAAACATGACAAAGCCAGAAACCATTATGTAAAAAGAAGTAATGAACTGGAACAATATACCAGGAAAAACAGCATACGATTGAGTGGACCAGGGCTTCCAAATAAAGACAATAGGGAAAGTGCTGCTGAAACCACAACCACAGCCGTTGGGATCCTGAACAGCAAACTGGGGCTACATATCACAGAAAAGGGCATAGATATCGCACACAGAATCGGAATCATACGACAAGGACAACCAAGGGGCATTATTGTCAAGTTCACCTCCCGACTCTCGAAAATAATTGCCCTGAAGGATAAGCGAACAAAACTGCACGGTACCTGGTAATTTATGTGCAGGAGGACCTCACCCAGCTAAATGCGAAAGTACTGAAGACTGTACGAGAGAGCATAGAAACTGAATCAGCATGGACATTCGAAGGCCAGATCTATGCTAAATACAAGGCAAACGGCAATGTAGACAAAATTAATTTCGAAGACTTTGAGCACTGGTTGCATTGAGACACTTGTTATTCATTGAAACATTTAAAACTTTAATCGTACTACTTTTACTTAAAATGTACGACTTTGATAGTACGTGACTTATTTTCAGGCAGTATACTTATCATAAATCACCTCTCTGCATATCCACAATAGAAACACGAAACATTGACAATCACTACAAATCCTATTGACCAACTGGTGTGCCCGTGCGTGCGTCCCAGTCTCACAAAGTCGCATATACTTATCATTTACCGAAGGAGTAGGCGGCAGTGTAGAACCGGATCAAGATATATTTCCATATATTCTGATTCGTATCTACAAGGCATACCGAACCACAGCAAATCTGACGAACAGTCATAGAAGGTAACGGGTATAGAGTAACTACACTGGTATGTGCAAGAGGCAGGTCGGCTTTGTCAGGTAGAGACGCGCATACGTGTGACAACACTTATGGATGGCCAGGTGAGAAAATGAACGTTCAGCGTTTAACGAGTAGTGTAGTCGCGGATCACATGCAGCATAGGCACTCTGATCAGTGGCTGCACTATTCGATATTCACGTAGTCAATATATGAAACTAATGGTACAACCCATTCGACTCAAATAATACTGTGACATTGCACAATTATGTTATAGTGAATCTATTTTTCAATTGGCTTAACGTCCATTTTCCAAACCAGAAACCCATATTTATACAGAATTGTGAATGTATTGTATTGGAGGTTTACATTGCGTCCTGTGTTTTAAGTGTCCAATCATTGAAATTCAGATAGATCCGCATATACGCTGTTCGCTCAGCGTTGACTAGAACTGCTTAGCCAGTCGCTATATGTAGCACGTTTAAAAAAACTTTTACTTTCTGTATGACCCCCCCCCCCCCCCACACACACATATGCGTACCATTCTTCTTAATTTATATTAAGAAGAACGATACAGAGCATGCACTAACCAGGATTGACCATACCGAAATATTCAGTATTTGTCTAAATGTTTTCGTTTTATTTTTCGATTTAGACAACTGATTAATGGTTGCATTAAAATACCTTATAACAGTTGTAACCTGTACATTTCGCAGCGCACATGGTTACCCCCTCCCCCATTTTCTTTAACTCATTGTTGATCACATTGTACTATTCAGCAGTCATCTAAATGTTTCGTTTTTTTTCGTTTTAGATGACTGATTCATACATTCATACACTACCGAACTGTATTTAAAAGCTATGTCAAGCTGTCAGGCATACGTGTATATTGTAAAACAACATATCATGCAGACATAATTGAGCCAGGTTCTGAGACTTTAGTCTTATCGCAGCTGTAAAAACTGATGTTTTATAATCGGCATTTATACTGTCAACGTAGCATCGTGTTTATGTGTAGGAGTCTTGTTGCACGCTGAGTTAGCTTGCTGCTGTAGCAGCGGGCTGACTAGGTGTGCAGATAGATATTACGAGAACCGGCGAGAAATGAGGTGGAGCTGGAGTAAAGATCCTTGCTCATATATTAAATTATATTTTGTTTTAGATATAATGTATATATATATATGATCGGACACGATGTTGCATAGCCTTCCTCTTTTTGTTTCACTCTATGCTATTCGAAGTTTATTGTGCCACAATACTACGTATACTGCTGTTTAAACATTCGCCTTTTACAACACATTGTAGAAAAATATACATGTAAATATTGCAGTACTCTAATTTGAGAAGCATCATGTCGCCACCGTAAAGGAAGAGCGTTAACAGTATCCGCACAAATGTGGTGTCATTCGCTAGATACAGATGTTTTTATTCATAATTTGCGAACAGGGTAGGTGCGTATCAGACTGCGCGGATGCGCATGCTGATCCGGCTCTACACTGGTCGCATAGACCAAATCACAGGGGCATGTAACATAGTGTTCATGGTATATGGGTTCTTACGATGAATAAAATCAGTTTTGATATGATACACTTCGCTGTGGATTTTAAGACCCAATTTGTCACGACAAGTTAATATTAGGCATATGCGGCGAATCATCCTTTTTGTGTGGCGATATTGTGCTTCGCACGGAAATACATGTACATTGAGTAGCTGGACACTGGGTGTCGGTTAAAAACAAACAATAATGAACATAATTAGGTAAAACATGTATGCATTATGAAACTCTCATTCTGCCTGATAGAGCTACGCGTCTGTATGAGGGGTGCAGCACTTTTTCGCCCGATAGTGACATTACATGCCCTCAGGGTAAAAATGAAATTGTCAGATACGGTGAATTTCAGAATGTCATTATCTAACGATACATGCTGCACCCCGTACTATATTGAGATATTCGGAGTTGTTCATTTTATTTGCCCTCATATATGCATTTGAGCATGTTTTAGGTACTTGTCTCCAGACTAATGTATGTTTGTGGATGCAAAATGCTTGTACAACTGTCCCACATAGCCATGCTATTCAAGTAACATGCAACACTTGTATATCTTTCATTCAGCCTGTTTTAGATACATTCATAATAGTGTATGCCTTACAGTAAATGTTCAACACCTTGCGGTATAAAGTGGTAAAATGCACATCAAACCATAATTCACCATGGAGCTACAAATAGGAACATTCAATGTCAAAGGCTTAGGGGCAGCCAATAAACAGACACAAGTCTTCCAATGGTTAAAAGATAAAAAGTACTCAATATGTCTACTGCAAGAAACACATTTCACAGCACAGAATAAAAATCAATGGGAAAGAGAATGGGGGCATCAAATATTTTTTAGTGGCAGCTATAGTAACAAAGAGGGAGTGGGCATTTTAATAAACCCCGACATAACATATAAAGTTATTTCTTACTCTGAAATTATTATCCGGTAGGTTACAAGCTCTAACATTAAATATATCGGAAAATAATTACACAATAATCAATGTATATGGGCCAAACAACGATAACACATTAGTTTACGATAAAATGGACGAATATATTAAAGAACATGCTACAGAAAATTTTATTATAGGAGGTGATTTTAATACAGTCCTTGATCCAAATATAGACAAGAAAAATGGGCATCAAGGTACAAACAAACAAACACGAAATAAAATAAAAACTATATTAGACACATATACATTATGTGATATATGGAGATTACAAAATCAGAACTCACGAAAATACACATGGCATTCGAATAATCGACCAACAATATTTTGCCGTTTAGATTATTTTCTGATTTCTGAAAATATAATAAATCTGCTCTTCTAATTGTAAAATATCATACGGCTATAAATCGGACCACTCTATGGTCAGCTTTAAACTACAAATATCAAATATTAGTAGGGGTCCAGGGTATTTCAAATTAAACAATAGTCTACTTCTAGATACAGAATATAAAGAATTAATATGTAACACAATCCATGAAACCGCAACTATAAACGGAGAGGCAAATCCAAATACACTATGGGAAATCATTAAGGGAAATATTAGAAATGAAACTATAAGTTATGCGACAAGGAAAAAAAGAAAGGAAAGGTCGAGGGAAAATGACATTCAAAAAGAAATAGAGAAACTGGAAAAAGAATTAATAAATGATCCAATGAATAATAACATAAGAATCCAAATTGAAAATAATAAAGTACAACTTGAAAATATCTATGAGAAACGGGTAAACGGTATAAGGCTTCGATCCAAACCGAGTGGGTCGAAGGTGCAGAAAAAAATGAGAAATTATATATAGCCCTAGAAAAGAAAAACTCTGAATGCAAAACAATTTTACGATTAAATGTTAATGGACAAACAATCACAGAACAACCAGAAATACTGAAGGAAGAGGAAAAATACTACAAAAAACTATACACTAAGAAAGAAATATCAGCAACTACACACACTTTCTTTCCAGCAAATGACAACAACAGAATAACAAACCAGGATAAACAATCATGCGAAGGTTCACTAACAGAGTACGAATGCAAGATAGCGGTGCAAGATATGAAAAACAATAAAAGTCCAGGATCAGATGGTCTAACAGTAGAATTTTACAAAATATTTTGGAATAATATTAAAATGCATCTTGTAAATTTGCTAAACTACTCTTTTGAAACAGGAAACCTTACCGATCTTCAGAAACAGGGTATTATACGTTACTCCCTCCCGAAAAAGATAAAGAGTTATCATTATTATCAAATTGGAGACCTATATCACTTCTTAACGTAGATTATAAAATTGCAACGAAATCAATTGCAAACAGACTCAAGAAAGTATTACCTTCAATAATCAGCGGCTCACAAACAGGTTTCATAAAAGGAAGATATATCGGAGAAAACATTAGATTACTGTTCGAGTCAATAGAACTCTTAAATGAAACTAACACACCTGGAATATTATTTTTCTCAGATTTTGAAAAAGCATTTGATAGTGTTGATTACGAGTATATGATGAAGACTCTGAACTATTTCAATTTTGGAGATGAGTTTATTAAATGGATTAAATTGTTTTATTCAGATGCTAGAAGTTGTGTTAGCAACAATGGACACCTATCCGATTTTTTTCAATATAGGCCGTGGAGTTCGCCAAGGCTGCCCCATATCACCTTATCTATTTATAATAGCTATAGAAATATTATCATTAGCTATTCAAAATGACAATGAAATAAAAGGAGTTAACATATATAATCAAACAGTTAAAAGCACAATGTTTGCAGATGATGCAACGTTTTTTACTGACGGCACAGAACACTCATTCAATAAGTTAGTAGAAACAATAGACGAGTTTGGTAAATTCACCGGTCTGGTCTTGAATATTAAAAAGTGCACTGTTCTTCGGGTAGGATCATTATCTAAATCGTCTTTACATTACCTTCCCAATAAGCAATTTGCATGGACCTCAGAAAAAGCCCAAACTTTAGGTATGACATTTTCAAATGACGCAAATTTGATCTATCAATACAACATTGATCCAAAAATTAAAGAATTCGAAAACTGTCTAAATAAATGGAAAGGCAGGCATCTAACTTTGATAGGTAAGATAAATATAATTAAAACATTCGCCCTACCAAAATTAATATATCCGTTAACAGTCATTCAAACACCCCCAGAGAACACTATAAAATATCAAGAAAAAACTGTACGAATTTTTATAGGGATTCTAAACCAGACAAAATAAAAAGAAATGTAATAACCCAAAGTTACGAAAATGGAGGAATTAATATGCTTGATATTGATTTGTTTATAATTTCATTAAAGGCTAGTTGGGTAAAGAGACTTTGCGATGAAAATAATACTGGGATATGGAAGCAAATGTACATCGAACAACTAAAACAATTTGGTGGTAACTTTTATTTTTGAATGTAATATTAAATATGAAGATGCAAACAACATTCATAAACACAAATTTATAAACAGTATACTTACAGCATGGTCAAAAATTAACTTCACAGAATCAAATGATATCATATCAAAACAAGTATTATGGAATAACTCGCACATCAAAAATGACGCAAAGATACTATTTTACAAAGACTGGCACGATAAAGGTGTTCAACGGATAGAACATATTTTTGATTTTAGGACAAAACAGTTTTACCTATTCCCAGTGTTTGCGGAACTATATTCAATCAGAATTTCAGACTTTCTAAAGTATTACACATTAACAAGGAGTATACCTGCACAATGGGTAGAACATATGAAAACAGAAAGCATTAATTCAGTACAAAATACTCCGAACCTTGTTCATGTAGTACAAAAATGTAAAGGTATATAAAAAACTATACAATATGCAATTAGGAAAAATAACAAGGGAGAACATAAAATCAGAACAAAAAATGGGCGAATATATTTCCAGATCAAATCCTGAATTGGAAAACAATATACTCTATACCATACGGAGCACCATAGATACAAGACTTAGAACCTTTCAATACAAATATTTGATGAGAATCATAGTTACCAACAAACTGATGGCCAGGTGTAATATAGTAGAGTCTAGTATATGTGATTTTTGTAACATGAACATAGAAACATTCAATCATTTGTTTTGGGAATGTACAGTAATACAACATTTTTGGTCACAAATGACTAACTTTTTAATACAAAAGGGCATTACAGTGAACATCAATTTTTATACTACTTCATTTGGAATAATCGAAACGGTAGAGCATGAAAAGCAATTACAATATATCTTAATCCTAGCAAAATATTATATATTCAAATGTAAATATAATAAGTCTAATCTACGTTTCGACAATTTTTTATCGTACTTAAAACATAGTATTACGGTAGAAGAAATTATAGCGCAAAGGAAAGGAAAAATGGAGATACACCAAAAGAAATGGAGGGATTTTGATTTATAATATTACACGATCAGACCGAGCATCATTCAATATGGACTAAATCGAAAACTAGTTACACTTCACTACATGCTGTGTTATGTTGCTGAAAATGACTGTTTTGTACCGCAAGGGGTACTTGTTGTATGCATAGGTATCGTCTTATATATGGTATACAAACGAAAACATAAGTTGTATTATGAAATTGCAAGTGTTTTACTTTTGTTTTTACACGTGCATGCACGTGCTTACATAGAACATGAATGTTGCAGGCTGGATAAACTATTCTCTTAATGTCTTTCGCTTCCTAGCTGGAACTCAGCTTAACACCTTCCTCCCATTCTATTATTTTCAACTTCTTTCTATCTATACTAAAAAAACACAATTGTTTTCTCATGTAATATTGTAATTGTATACTTGTATGAATGTAACATATTCTGAGAAATAAATAAGAAAAAAAAAAAAAAAAAAAAAAAAATGCACCAGAGTGATCGCTCATTGATACCTTCAATTTGATATATGACATGACCATATTCGGTCAAAAATAAAATTTGACCCCAATTTGACCCCACGGGCCACGCCCATTTTTGACCCCGGTGTCACCATTTTAACAACTTTGAAAGAGCAATGTACATCGATCATTCCTACCAAGTTTCGTCGAAATCCGGCAAGAGGTTCATGAGAAGAAGATTTTTTAAGAATTTATGCTATTTTTAGATGGCGGCCATCTTGGATTAGCGATGACCTCCATTTTAACAAATCTGAAAAGGCTTCACCCATGGACCATAACTTTTAAGTTTGGCTACCATGGGCTAAGCGGTTCATGTGAAGAAGAATTTTGAAATCTCTAATAAAAGAACGACCTTTTGACCTTTCGGCGGCCATCTTGGATGACATAACCATCCGATTTCGACAAATAATGCACCAGAGTGATCCCTCATTGATACCTTCAATTTGATATATGAAATGACCATATTCAGTCAAAAATAAAATTTGACCCCAATTTGACCCCACGGGCCACGCCCATTTTTGACCCCAGGGTCACCATTTTAACAACTTTGAAAGAGCAATGTACATCGATCATTCTTACCAAGTTTTGTCGAAATCCGGTTGGCGGTTCTTGAAAAGAAGATTTTTTAAGAATTTGTGCTATTTTTAGACGGCGGCCATCTTGGATTACGTAATGACGTCATTTTAACAATTTTGTAATCCCCCTACCTAAGGACCATGACCATGAAGTTTGGTGACTATAGACCCAATGGTTACCGAGGAGAAGACGTTTGAAAATGTTCACGCACGACGACGGACGCCGGACGACGGACGACGGACACATTGCGGTAACAATAGCTCAGGTGAGCTAAAAATCTTCTTCTCACGAACCGCCAGGCCGATTTCGACGATACTTGGTATGAATGATCGATAGTTAGCGCTGTTTCAGATTTGTTCATATGGTGGCCCGTGGGTAGTCATGTAATATATCAAATCGAAGGTATTGATGAGACAATCACTCTGGAACATTTTTTGTCTAAATCATATGATTACGTCATCCAAGATGGCCACCGATAGTTCAAATGGTCATTCTTTTACTAAAGATTTCAAACGTCTTTTTCTTGTAAACTGCTTGGCCGATATTGGCCAAACTTAACTGTAATGGTCTGTGGTTGAAGCCTGTTCATTTTTGTTAAAATGGAGGTCATCACCAAATCCAAGATGGCCGCCGTTGAGAAGTAGGTCAAATTCTTAAAAAATCTTCCTCTCACGAACCGCCTGGCCGATTTCGACGATACTGGGTATGAATGATCGATAGTTAGCGCTGTTTCAGATTTGTTCATATGGTGGCCCCTGGGTCAAAAATGGGCGTCGCCCGAGGGGTGGGAAAATCAAATAGGGGTAAATTTTATTTTTAACCGAATATAGTCATATAATATATCAAATCTAAGGTATTGACGAGACGATCACTCTGGAGAATTTTTTGTCTAAATCATGATTACGTCATCCAAGATGGCCACTGATAGTTCAAAAGGTCATTCTTTTACTAAAGATTTCAAACGTCTTTTTCTTGTGAACTGCTTGGCCGATATTGGCCAAACTTAACTGTAATGGTCTGTGGGTGAAGCCTGTTCATTTTTGT
Source organism: Conchocele bisecta (assembly GCA_029237695.1). Lineage (NCBI taxonomy): Eukaryota > Metazoa > Mollusca > Bivalvia > Lucinida > Thyasiridae > Conchocele > Conchocele bisecta. The sequence goes on from CM055268.1 coordinate 84,416,946, forward strand.
TAAAATGGAGGTCATCACCAAATCCAAGATGGCCGCCGTTGAGAAGTAGGTCAAATTGTCAAAAAATCTTCTTCTCACAAACCTCCAGGCCGATATCGACGAAACTTGGTAAGAATGATTGATAGTTACCGCTGTTTCAGATTTGTTCATATGGTGGCCCTGGGTCAAAAATGGGTGTGGCCCGAGGGTCAAATGGGGGTCAAATTTTATTTTTGACAGAATATGGCCATATAGTATATCGGATCGAATATATATAGTATATCGGATCGAATGTATCGACGAGACGATCACTCTACAGCATGTTTTGTCTAAATCAGATGATTTTGTCATCCAAGATGGCCACCGAAAGGTAAAAAAGTTGTTCTTTTACTAAAGATTTCAAACGTATTCTTCTTGTGAACTGCTTGGCCGATATTGGCCAAACTTAACTGTAATGGTCTGTGGGTGAAGCCTGTCCATTTTTGTTAAAATGGAGGTCATCACCAAATCCAAGATGTCCGCCGTTGAAAAGTAGGTCAAATTGTCCAAAAAAATCTCTTCTCACAAACCTCCAGGCTCATTTCGACGAAACTTGGTGTGAATGATTGATATTTAACGCTGTTTCAGATTTGTTCATATGGTGGCACCTGGGTCAAAAATGGGCGTGGCCCTCAGAGGGGTCAACTTAGGGGTCAAAATTATATTTTTGACCGAATATGGTTATATAATATATCCAATCCAAGGTATCGACGAGACGATCACTCTGGAGCATGTTTTGCCAAAATCAGATGATTACGTCATCCAAGATGGCCACCGACAGGTCAAAAGGTTGTTCTTTACTAAAGATTTCAAAGGACTTCTTTTTGTGAACTGCTTGGCCGATATTGACCAAACTTAACTGAAATGGTTTGTTGGTGAAGCCTGTTGATTTTTGTCAAAATGGAGGTCATCACCAAATCCAAGATGTCCGCCGTTGAAAAGTAGGTCAAATTGTCAAAAAATCTTCTCACAAACCGCCAGGTCGATTTCGACGAAACTTTGTATGAATGATCGATAGTTAACGCTGATTCAGATTTGTTCATATGGTGGCCTCTGGGTCAAAAATGGTCATGCCCCGAGGGGTCAAATAGGGGTCAAATTTTATTTTTGACCGAATATTGTCATTTTATATATCAAATCAAATTTATAACAGTAAATCACATGCACATTCGCAATATATGTTAGATCAGAAGGTACCAACAAATTCTGTGGAACATTTGAAGTTGTAAGTGAAGTCTTTGTGAAATCAAGATGACCACTATGGAGGCTTTTAGGTGAGCGATACAGGCCCATTTGGGCCTCTTGTTTAGTGTCCATACCTCGCCCCACGGCACGATATGCAGGCCACGGCCATCTAGTCTACAAAAAGTGGGTAGAATTATGTTATCGAAGTGTCTATGCTTGGAAAAAACCTGGCCTTGGCTTTGCCTCGTTTCTTGTTTTAATACTGTTTACGGAAACTGTGATATTTTCTGTAGCGACGCGACGTCAAAGGTTGACAACATTTTCGGGAGCAGATGCGGAACCTGCATTTGAAAACCGAACATTTTGTCATTGACAGAAAATATCATTAATTTTGTAAATACTTTTCATGAGAGGTCGCACATCTTTTTAGGTATCAAATCACATGGCTCGTTTCATATAGACCAATCTGATAAATAGGTTACCAAACTTGGAAAATCCGGAGTAACTTCCCATAGAACTATTTCAGGGCATTATTGGTGGTGGTACTTGTCGGCTTGATGTCACATTAGTACAGGAATTTAATAAACTAATCAAATTCCGCCAATTGTAACGTCGGTGAGTTACTTGTGATTTTCCAAGTTTGGCAACCTATTTATAAGACCGATATACAGAGCATACAAGCCTAGTGTATTTTGATATGAGGTTTATCAATCATGGCTGGTAAACGCGTAGGAATTCTGCTGCTCACCATGGAATTTATATCGTGTCTGAGCTGAGCCTGATAAACTTGATAACAAAAGACACTTGGCTGATATTCTACATGTATTTATCAGGTAACGTTTTATGCTAGGTGATGGTCAAATATAAAATAGTTTTCATTGGAAGAACGCAGACTTGTTTAAGTTGCATCGAAATGTCATGTGACGCCTTCGACAATGACACTCCAGTTTTCAAATCGTTGTGACCCGGATATTTGTATCAGGTCAATGCCCGATATCACATTATGTTATCAGACAGTTTGTATTCAGCCAATATAAAGCACATGCAATTGTATTTAACTAACTTTATTACTTAACCCTTTTCATGATGAAGATACGCCATTATGTTTGCAGAAAATCCTAAATATTATCCTTCTATGCGCTCAGAAGTATATGTCGCGACCACCATTTGAACCGTCTGGGCGGTCACAACATATACAGCGAGAAATAAGAAAAATAAACATGAAATATTCATACCCGTAGATGTGTATTCCGAATGTAATGGGTTAATAACTGCTGTTTAGAGTAATACAAAAAGTGTAACCTGATAAATGGTGTCAATGCGGAATACCAGGGACTGTTCTCATAAAACTTTCGGAACACGTACTTCGTTCCCATTCTCCAAAATGGAAGTTTGATTGGTCGAGGTTGAGCTGTGTACAGTCTCAGCCAATCAAACTGCCTGGTTTCGAGTATGAATTTGGAAAATATGCTCTGAATGTTTTATAAGCATAGGCCCAGTTCTGTACGTATTCATGTTTATCAGACAAGGCTAGGAAACATAGAAATATCCAAGATTTCTCGAGGCAATTCCTACTATTTCGAGCCAAACCTGGTACAAAATACACTAACCTGGTATTCATCAGTTAACTTGTTTCCTCCACAAAATCGCAAGTATAATGTGGTTTTCCTTGAAAAGAACTGTACTTTTGTGTCATTTTACTTCACATAATTGGTCAGTGTCTGCAGTATTCAGGGAGTTAGTGAATCGCCCATCCTGCCTCTACTACTGGTATCATTGCTGGAGTTTATAGTACGTTTTATACATATTGGCATCTAGACTACCCATAAATGCCATAAGCCCCATTTCGGACTCTACACACTTTAAACAGACCAATTATTTTATGTACCACAGTAAACGCAACATCCCTTGGTTTTATTTATGCCCCCTATGCAATAGCAAGGGGGCATATTCCGTTGCTCTTGAGTTTCCGTCCGTCCGTGTACTTTTACGTCAAAAAGTTTGTAAGAGTTTCTCCATCATGTAATATCTTCAATATTACTTGAAGGATTTCTTTAATATTTGGACAGTTCATTCACTTAAACATGTGTGACACAATCGCACCACCTTGACCTTTGTGACCTTCTAAATGGTGCAGAAACACTTAGCCATTTTCTTATGTTGATAAGTTTGTAAGAGTTTCTCCATTATGTACTATCTTCAATAATATGTGAAGGATTGCTTTAATATTTGGACAGTTCATTCACCAGAACATGTGTGAGGCGCTCCCATCACCAATGTCATGACCTTGACCTTCGTGACCTTCGAAATGGTGATGAAACACTTAGCCATTTTCTTGCGTCAAAAAGATTGTAAGAGTTTCTCCATCATGCAATATCTTCATGCAATATTATTTAAAGGATTGCTTTAATATTCACCTGAACATGTGTGACGCAATCGTACCACCAATGACCTTGACATTTGTGACCATCAAAATGGTGCTGAAACACTTAGCCATTTTCTCATTTCAAAAGTTTGTAAGACTTTCTCAAATGACTTTGAAATTTTCCGATAATGGAGGGGGCATTTAGTGTTACCCTTGTCCGTCCACTTAAGTCGTAAAACATTTAAAGCGTGCCAGCTTCAGACCTGAAACTTGGTATGTAGCTTCCTTATGATGAGTAGATGCGCAAAGTTTATTTCATTTTCTGATTCGATCTCGGGGGTCATGGACTATCTCGCCCTTTTTTACTTAGAATTTTCCAATTTTGACATGTAAGTCGTAAAACTTTTAAACTCTAATAGCTAGTCACCTGAATCTTGGTATGTAGCTTCCTTATGATGAGTAGATGCTCAATTTTGATATTTTTGATTCGACCCCCGGGTTATATATGGCTTACCTCCCCTTTTGGACTTGGAATTTTGCCTTGTTTATTATCAAAGCGATATGTGGGACATCCATGTTCTATGAACACATTTTCTAGTTTGTACACAATCTCTAGTTAGAGTCCATTATGACATGGAGTCATTCCGTGTTTTACAGACATAATATCTAGTGCTTAAGTATCATACTATGGAATTTCAGCTCCACAAGAGAAGTACCGCCCCATGATGTGCTCCGTCATTAGAAGCCGGGCGTACCCAGTGTCTTCCATCGGGCGCAAGTCTGTGGCAATGTCTTGCAAAGACAAATTGCCATGCCGGAAAGCCGTGCTTGGATATCTCACTGTCCTTACTAACGTGAAGAAGGTGAAAACTGGGCTACAGAATTGTTCTATCACCTGCACAACCGCAGGGTGTACATTCTCCTGTTTGGGTACAGAGATTTTGACCTTGTATGACCACGTCAAATCTGATTGCAAGCATTCAATGGTAGATTGTGCCGATTGCAAGCAAAAAATAAAACGAGGAAAGCTTAAACGGCACCAGAGCCGGTGTAAGCACAGAAAGAAAAAATGTCAGAATGAGGCATGTCGGCAAATGTTGAAGACAAATCAAACGGAGAAACATGGGAGTATTTGTTCGTACCGCGAGGAAATTTGTCCGAACAGCCACCTGGGTTGTGAACAAGTGTTTGCCATAAAAGACACTGAGAAACATTTGGAGATTTGCAAGTTTGAGTATATCACTTGTGAGTTTTGTTCGGAGAGATTTTTACTGTACAATTTAGACAAGCATCTTTGCAGCTACGAGGTTATCAGATGCGATAACTGTAGGACTGAAGTACGGAGAATGGATATGCAGTGCCATGTGGAAGCTTGCAAGACCACCGTCACGTGTGGCAACTACGGATGTACCAAAATTATTTCGCGAGGCCAACTACTGAGACATAAATTGGAATGCGAGTTCGCGCCATATTCGTGTCACAATCCTGGCTGCGGTCAAGTGTTCACAAAGGGTACAATACAACAGCACGTGCGTGTGTGTGATTATCGACAGGAGCCATGCTCAAATTGTGGCAGGCATATAACCGTGAAAGATATGAGGTGGCATAATTGGGAGTGCGTCAAAATGGTGAAATGTGACAAATGCGGAATCACCCTGCCCAGGTTGGTAAATCCATAGGAATCGGAAATTCTACTGTATGTTCAGTACTTTCAGTACTTTGATTTTTAGCCAGGGTTTTTTTTAAAAAACCATGACCATAACTTTCAGTACTTTCATTTTTAGCCAGCCCAGGCTATTGGATTGGCGAAAGCCGGGCGGCAGGCGGCGGACGGCGTCCACAATCAATGTTAAGTTTTTGTTTTTTCTTCCATTTCTTTGTTACTGTACCAAATAGGACCAACAAACTTTCACAGCTTCATAACCAAGGGGTGCCCACCACATATCACTATCCAACATGTTACCTTTTTTTTAACTTGACCCATTTTTTCTGCGCAGTCGACTTAGCCATTTTCAATGTTAACTTTTCGCGTTTACAATGTTAAGTTTTCATGTTTAAGTCCATTTCTTTGGTACTGTACCACATAGGACCAACAAACTTTCACAGCTTCATAACCAAGGGGTGCCCACCACATATCACTATCCAACATGTTACCTGTTTTAGCCAGGTTTTTTTAAAAAAAATCCAGGCTATTGGATTGGCGAAAGCCGGGCGGGCGGGCTGCGTCCACAATCAATGTTAAGTTTTCGTGTTTGAGTCCATTTCTTTGTTACTGTACCACCTAGGACCACCAAACTTTCACAGCTTCATAATCAAGGGGTGCCCACCACATATCACTATCCAACATGTTACTTTTTTTTTAACTTGACCCATTTTTTCCGCGCAGTCGACTTAGCCATTTTCAATGTTAAGTTTTCGCGTTTACAATGTTAAGTTTTTGTGTTTAAGTCCATTTCTTTGGTACTGTACCACATAGGACCAACAAACTTTCACAGCTTCATAATCAAGGGGTGCCCACCACATATCACTATCCAACATGTTACTTTTTGTTTAACTTGACCCATTTTTTCCGCGCAGTCGACCACATACAACTATCCAACATGTGACCATTTTTTTACCTTCACCTATTATTTCTACGTAATTGACTTAGCCATTTTCAACGTTAACTTTTTAACGTACGTCTGGTTAAATTTTTTGGTTAAAGCTTTTTCGTTATACTATATCTCTGCAACTGCTTCGCCCATTACCTTGAAACTTCACATGGGTGTTTATCATCATCCATATTTTAATTCTAACCCCCAACCGTGCGGCCCCTGTGCCCAATGTCAAGGTCAAATTACTTTGAATTTTTTTGTTAAAGTTTTTTCGTGTACTATATCTCTGCAACTGCTTCACCCATTACCTTGATACTTCACATGGGTGTTTATCATCATTGTCACACCCGCTTGCGGAAAGTGCGATATCGCGTCCGTCCGTCCGTCCGTACGTACGTCCGTGTGTCCGGTTAAAGTTTTTTTGTTAAAGTTTTTCCATCTACTATACCTATTTTTTTAGTGTCCATGCCTCGCCCCAAGGCGCGACATGCAGGCCACGGCCATCTAGTCTACAAAAAGTGGGTATAATTATGTTATCCAAGTGTCTGTGCTTGGAAAAAACCTGGCCTTCGTGGCTTTGCCTCGTTTCTTGTCTTTTCTCTTTATTGGAAGCTCTACCAAATGGTCAGTACTTTCAGTACTTTCATGTTCTTTTCTCTTTATTGGAAGCTCTACCATCATGACCATATGGTCAGTACTTTGATTTTCTGTTCTCTTTACAGAGAACAGAAAAAGAACAGAAAATGAAAGTACTGAAAGTACTGACCATGTGGTCGAGCTTCCGATTCATATGGTAAATCCTAAGCTGATCCCACAGTGACAGGCCAGTGGGAGACACAATTTGATCAGGGTCTACATTGTTCTCGATTCAATAATTGTGGCATTCATCTACAAATAAAGGATATTACATGATTGATGATTTAATATGATATTTATCAAACAAGTTTACGGTACTGATTTCATAAGAACGAGGCGAGTTTCTTATGAAGTCTGTCAACTAGTTTTAATCAATATCAAATGCGGTCGTTACAAATGTATTATTTATTATACCCCCGGTATGCGAAGTATGTCGAGGGGTATATAGTTTTCGTAATTCCGTCCGTCCATTTTTCCGTCCGTCCATGTTAATGTTTTTGGGTACCCTTTATCTCTGCAACGGTAAGTCGGATTGACCTCAAACTTCATATTCATATTTTCATTCCATTCCACACTCGTGCGGCTGTACTGACCACATAATGTGTTTACTGTAGCGGTGTCATTTGCATATTCTTACTTTTGATACTCCATCAATTGCGAAAGCCCATTTTATGCAATAAATTGCGTTTAAAAAATACGGGATTTATGTCGGTATTGAAACTTATTATTGTATGGTAATCTTAGTGCTGAATGTACAGTACTTTCTCCCGCAACCCCACCCCATCCCTCCTCCCCTCCTACAAGTACATTCCCATCTGGGTACAGTACTTTCTACCGCAACCCCACCCCCTCCCCTCATACAAGTACATTCCCATCGGTGTACAGTACTTTCTACCGCAACCCCTCCCCCTCCCCTCATACAAGTACATTCCCATCTGTGTACAGAACTTTCTCCTGCAACCCCTCCCCCTCCCCTCATACAAGTACATTCCCATCTGTGTACAGTACTTTCTCCCCGCAACCCCACCCCACCCCTCCCTCCTCCCCTCCTACAAGTACATTCCCATCTGGGTACAGTACTTTCTCCCGCAACCCCACCCCCTCCCCTCATACAAGTACATTCCCATCTGGGTACAGTACTTTCTCCCGCAACCCCACGCCCCTCCCCTCACAAGTACATTCCCAACTGGGTACAGTACTTTCTCCCGCAACCCCTCCCCCTCCCCTCATACAAGTACATTCCCATCTGTGTACAGTACTTTCTCCCGCAACCCCTCCCCCTCCCCTCGTACAAGTACATTCCCATCTGTGTACAGTACTTTCTCCCGCAACCCACCCCCTCCCCTCCTACAAGTACATTCCCATCTGGGTACAGTACTTTCTCCCACAACCCCACCCCTCCCTCCTCCCCTCATACAAGTACATTCCCATCTGTGTACAGTACTTTCTCCCGCAACCCCACCCCCATCCCCTCATACAAGTACATTCCCATCTGGGTATAGTACTTTCTCCCCCCGCAAACCCCACGCCCCTCCCCCTCATACAAGTACATTCCCATCTGGGTACAGTACTTTCTCCCGCAACCCCTCCCCCTCCCCTCATACAAGTACATTCCCATCTGTGTACAGTACTTTCTCCCGCAACCCCACCCCCTCCCCTCATACAAGTACATTCCCATCTGTGTACAGTACTTTCTCCCGCAACCCACGCCCCTCCCCTCACACAAGTACATTCCCATCTGTGTACAGTACTTTCTCCCGCAACCCCTCCCCTCCTACAAGTACATTCCCATCTGTGTTCAGTACTTTCTCCCGCAACCTCCCCACTCCTCTCATACAAGTACATTCCCATCTGTGTACAGTACTTTCTCCCGCAACCCCACCCCCATCCCCTCCTACAAGTACATTCCCATCTGTGTACAGTACTTTCTCCGCAACCCCTCCCGCTCTCCTCATACAAGTACATTCCCATCTGTGTACAGTACTTTCTCCCGAACCAACCCCACCCCCTCCCTCCTACAAGTACATTCCCATCTGTGTACAGTACTTTGTCCCGCAACCCCTCCCCCTCTCCTCATACAAGTACATTCCCATCTGTGTACAGTACTTTCTCCCGCAAAAACCCCACCCCCTCCCCTCCTACAAGTACATTCCCATCTGTGTACAGTACTTTGTCCTGCAACCCCTCCCCCTCTCCTCATACAAGTACTTCCCATCTGTGTACAGTTACCCTTTCTCCTGCAACCCCACCCCCTGTACAGTACTTCTTCTCTGTGTCAAGTCATTCTCCCGACCCCCACCCCCTCTCCTATGCAAGTACATTCCCATCTGTGTACAGTACCTTCTCCCGCAACCCCACCCCCTCATCCTCATGCCAGTACATTCCCATCTGTGTACAGTACTTTCTCCCGCAACCCCTCCCCTCCTACAAGTCATTCCCATCTGTGTTCAGTACTTTCTCCCGCAAACCCCTCCCCCTCTCCTCATACAAGTACATTCCATCTGTGTACAGTACTTTCTCCCGCAACCCCACCCCCTCCCCTCCTACAAGTACATTCCCATCTGTGTACAGTACTTTGTCCCGCAACCCCTCCCCCTCTCCTCATACAAGTACATTCCCATCTGTGTACAGTACTTTCTCCCACAACCCCCCCACCCCCCTCCCCTCCTACAAGTACATTCCCATCTGTGTACAGTACTTTGTCCCGCAACCCCTCCCCCTCTCCTCATACAAGTACATTCCCATCTGTGTACAGTACTTTCTCCCGCAACCCCACCCCCTCCCCTCCTACAAGTACATTCCTATCTGTGTACAGTACTTTGTCCTGCAACCCCTCCCCCTACTCCTCCATACAAGTACATTTCCCATCTGTGTACAGTACTTTCTCCCGCAACCCCACCCCCTCCCCTCCCCTCTACAAGTACATTCCCATCTGTGTACAGTACCTTCTCCCGCAACCCCTCCCCCTCTACCTCATACAATACTCCATCTGTCAGTACTTTCCGCAAATCTCTCATGCAAGTACATTCCCATCGGTGTACAGTACTTTCTCCCGCAAACCCCTCCCCCTCTCTCATACAAGTACATTCCCATCTGTGTACAGTACTTTCTCCCGCAACCCCACCCCCATCCCCTCCTACAAGTACATTCCCATCTGTGTACAGTACTTTCTCCGCAACCCCTCCCCCTCTCTTCATACAAGTACATTCCCATCTGTGTACAGTACTTTCTCCGCAACCCCACCCCCTCCCCTCATACAAGTACATTCCCATCTGTGTACAGTACTTTCTCCCGCAACCCCTCCCCCTCCCCTCATACAAGTACATTCCCATCAGTGTACAGTACTTTCTCCCTCCAACCCCTCCCCCTCTCCTCATACAAGTACATTCCCATCTGTGTACAGTACTTTCTCCCGCAACATCCCCCTCCCCCTCCCCTCATACAAGTACATTCCCATCTGTGTACAGTACTTTCTCCCGCAACCCCACCCCCTCCCTCATACAAGTACATTCCCATCTGTGTACAGTACTTTCTCCCCGCAACCCCACCCCCTCCCCTCCTACAAGTACATTCCCATCTGTGTACAGTACTTTCTACCGCAACCCCACCCCCCTCCCCTCATACAAGTACATTCCCATCTGTGTACAGTACTTTCTCCCGCAACCCCATCCCTCCTCCCCTCATACAAGTACATTCCCATCTGTGTACAGTACTTTGTCCCGCAACCCCTCCCCTCTCCTCATACAAGTACATTCCCATCTGTGTACAGTATTTCTTTCTCCCACAACCCCACCCCTCTCCCCTCCACAAGTACATTCCCATCTGTGTACAGTACTTTGTCCCGCAACCCCTCCCCCTCTCCTCATACAAGTACGGTACATTCCCAATCTGTGTACAGTACTTTCTCCCGCAACCCCACCCCCTCCCTCCTCCTACAAGTACATTCCTATCTGTGTACAGTACTTTGTCCTGCAACCCCTCCCCCATCTCCTCATACAAGTACATTCCCATCTGTACAGTACAGTTCTTTCTCCCGCAACCCCACCCCCTCCCCTCCTACAAGTACATTCCCATCTGTGTACAGTACCTTCTCCCGCAACCCCAACCCCCACCCCCCCTCTCCTCATGCAAGTACATTCCCATCGGTGTACAGTACTTTCTCCCGCAACCCCTCCCCCTCTCCTCATACAAGTACATTCCCATCTGTGTACAGTACTTTCTCCCGCAACCCCACCCCCTCCCCTCCTACAAGTACATTCCCATCTGTGTACAGTACTTTCTCGCAACCCCTCCCCCTCTCTTCATACAAGTACATTCCCCATCTGTGTACAGTACTTTCTCCCGCAAACCCCACCCCCTCCCCTCCCTCATACAAGTACATTCCCTATGTGTACAGTACTTTCTCCCGCAACCCCTCCCCCTCCCCACCCCTCATACAAGTACATTCCCATCAGTGTACAGTACTTTCTAACAACTCCCCCTCCCCCTCCTCATACAAGTACATTCCCATCTGTGTACAGTACTTTCTCCCGCAACCCCTCCCCCTCCCCTCATACAAGTACATTCCCATTCTGTGTACAGTACTTTCTCCCGCAACCCCACCCCCTCCCCTCATACAAGTACATTCCCATCTGTGTACAGTAACTTTCTCCCCCCGCAACCCCACCCCCTCCCCACTCCTACAAGTACATTCCCATCTGTGTACAGTACTTTATCTACCGCAACCCCACCCCCTCCCCTCATACAAGTACATTCCCATCTGTGTACAGTACTTTCTCCCGCAACCCCATCCCTCCTCCCCTCATACAAGTACATTCCCATCTGTGTACAGTACTTTATCCCGCAACCCCTCCCCCTCCCCTCATACAAGTACATTCCCATCTGTGTACAGTACTTTCTCCGCAACCCCACCCCCACCCCCTCCCCTCCTACAAGTACATTCCCATCTGTGTACAGTACTTTCTCCCGCAACCCCACCCCCTCCCCCCCTCATACAAGTACATTACCATCTGTGTACAGTACTTTCTCCCGCAACCCCACCCCCCTCCCCTCATACAAGTACATTCCCATCTGTTTACAGTAATTTCTCCCGCAACCCCACCTCCTCCCCTCATACAAGTACATTCCCATCTGTTTACAATACTTTCTCCCGCAACCCAACCCCCTCCCGTCATACAAGTACATTCCCATATGTGTACATGTACATCCCAACCAACCAATCAGTCCACTGACCGGTGGGCTTGTGTCCAACCACCCACACAGCCATCCCACTATATTTCAGTTCTGGAAAGCTAACCCACGACCGGTGGACATGCGTTCAGCAGGGTATACAGTCGCTGTGCGTGGGATGTAGATCCTGTGTTCAGCATAGTTTGCTACAGAAGCATGAGCTGCACTGTCCGCAAGCCAATCAATCACAGGCACCATGGCTCGCTCCTTTCTGTGTAAGTATATTTGTGGCTCTGACTGAAAAAATGTGGAAAAATGTGACCAGTGATCAAATATCACTCCTGTGGCCAGATAATAATCTATTGCGTGTTAGAAAGCATGACATTTTGCAAGTACATGATTATAGGGCTAACCATTTCAACATTGCAAACCACTTTTCCAATGTTTGTAAACTGTGTGGATGCAGATAATCCGGCTCGTAACGAGCCATGTCATCTGCATAGTTTGTGGATATTTTCTGCTTTTCGACAAAAACACCCCTTTTCTGATAAATTCCATTATCAAATAGTTAATAAAAAGACTACCGTACTGTTTTATGGGTGCTCTAAAAGTTCTTTACAATAACTTATCAGTTTCATGAAGAATTGAGTACCGTTTATTTCTTACATCCACATGCTCTTGGATTTTATTTACATTGACGGTAACCATGGTAACCGTTGTCATGCAATTCAACAGAATTATGATATTCAAGCAAACTATACAATAAAGGACAACCTGTTCCAAATTTGCTACATAAAAATTGATATTAAACGAAATCTACGAGAACAAGTTTATCTACAAAAAATCGAAAAACAACGTGATCCCATACCCACTATTTCATGTATCCTGAACAAGTTTTTTGGGTACATATTTTCTCCACCTTCTCCGTCTGTTTGCATATTGTCTTTCCGCCTCAGAAACAAATTTTGAGGTGTACATCCATTACTCATGTCTTGTTCAGTGTTGTAAACAATTTTTTGTCGAGCCCGCTTGCGGAAAGCGAGACATAGTGATCACAATGACGTCCGGGTGTCCGTGCTTCCGAAATCTGCGTTAAAGTTTTTAAAAATACCATCAAATGCCTCGGCGGGCTCGACATGCAGGCCGCGGCCATCTGGTTTTACTAACACAAGATTATCTCCGATACAATTACAGGTCAAACGTAATATTATGTCGCACGTTTTCTCAGCAAAGCTTCATTTGTTATGAAATCAGAAACTTTGTTTCATAACTACCAAATTAACCCTTTCAACACCACAGGCCTGTATACTGGTATTGGCAAAAAGTGTAGATCCAGATGAGCAGGCTCGTGACGAGCCGTCTCATCAAGATCTGCACTTTTTGCAAGTAATTTTCATACTTTTAAGAACAAAAACACCCCGTTTTCATAAATGGACTAGTCTGAAAATATTTTTGTGACACATGCATTGGTTGCAAAATTAACATATCAAAATGCATTCCAGTTACTTAGGGGTGAAAGGGTTATTTAATGGTCATGTAAGATCCTCTATAACTTACAGGTTGACAATACCCGCGTTACCAACAGCAGATATGGAGGGCACAGACCTGATGGCTACGGTGCAGGTAATAAAGTAGAAATTTCTATTTCTACGCAGTAGCGTGATAATGGAGGGGACATTCAGTGTGTCTCTTAACCCATTCAGCACTACAGGCCTGTATAGCGGTATTGGCAAACAGTGTAGATCCAGATGAGCCGGCTCGTGACGAGCCGTCTCTTCAGGATCTGCACTTTTTGCAAGTAATTTTCATATTTTTGAGAACAAAAACGCCCCTTTTCATAAATGGACATCACCCTAATTATGTATTTGTATTTTGCACCAACGTTATGTCAAATGAATAAAAGGTAGACTTTCCAAATGACGTCTGTAATGGTGCGACAAAGCAATGATGTTTTGACGTTGACGTCATCAGGTTTGAAACGTCATTAGAAGCGTCAGTGACTCGTTAAAATGAATGAAATTGTTTGAATGTGCTCCCATTTGGTAATATGAAGTGTTTACAAAGAACAGAAACCTATTATATGGCATATTTATAATAATTTTCTTTAAACAGGGATTAAACATATTTTTTTCTGTGTAGATTTTAACTAGAAAATAGTCGATGGCATCTGCTCACAATGAAACGTATTGGAAAATATCTGTACGTTGGCTACTCTTTGGCCAGTGAAGTCATGTGATAAACAAAATCTCAAACTTGTTTCAATTTCATATGAGATTTATGAAACACAAGAGGCCAGAGGCTCGGTACATTAACTGTGCGCGGCTCGTTTCATAAATCTCATATCAAATGGGAACTCGTTTGAGATCTTCTATATATCAAAATCCATTTCAGTTACTTAGGGATGAAAGGGTTAAATCGTAATAGGTAGATGTGTGATACTTAGCGTGAGGCTTTCGTATGGTGTGCAGATGTTCAAAGTGGATTTTTTATTTGTCATTTAAATTATGGATTATATCTTTCCTATAGAAGATATCACCTTGTAACTTTTAACCTTTAGAATGCGGGCAACAAACATTGTCGTCTGCTGTTGTTTTACATTTCATCTATGGAAATGATTCTAAAGGGTTGTCAAAGTTGTTTCTGATGAAAAAAATGGAAACAAACAAATAAACAGCAGACGACACAATTTAATTCAGCATTGTGCAGGTTAAACAAAATACATACAGGCTTGATAAGCCTTTACACTGCTGAATTAAATTTTGTCGTCTGCTGTTTATTTTTCTTATCAAAAACATGCTTTGATAACACTTCAGAATCATTTCCAATGGAAATGACTCTAAGAGGTGCTGTCAAACCATGTTTTTATATGCCCGTTTGACGTATTATGTATTCACCTTGTACGGGCGGGCGGCGACAGCTTGTCCACACAATAACTAGAGTTCTACTTGACGTTTCGTAACCAATTCGGCATACATGTTTATCATGGCAAGACAAAGAACACTATTCATTTTCAAAATTTTGGATGACTTATCTCCCCTTGGTGGCCATTTGTTCGCACTCTGTACTTGTTTATTCATCATGATATAACATAATATATATCTTTACGGATTGCTTCAATATTTGGAAACTTGATACATATGAGCATAAGGAACACACTCATACCACCATTAACATGACCTTCACCTTTTTTTACCATCACATTTTTGCGGAAACATTCAGCCATTTTTTGGCGTCAAAAAGTATGTACAAGTTTCATCATCATCATATAACTTAATATTTCTTTACATATTGCTTCAATATATTTGGACACGTGATACATGTAAGCATTTGGAACACATTTATGCCTCTATTAACACGACCTTGACCATTTTGACCTTCACATGGTTATGGAAACACTTATGGAGACGCCGCTTCCGTGGTGGAATTCTTGTTATTGTAATTTCGGTGCTGAATGTAAAGTTGTCCCCCCATACAGGCGCATTCATGTCTGTGTATGACTGCTGTTGAATGTATGTAAAAGCCCAATCAATCTTTGTGCAGGTGTCACCGGTTCAACCGTTAACGTTCTGACAGGAACAGAATACAAGGGAATGATGGCGAAAACAAAGAAACCATCATTGGACGGGCTGGAGAATATCTATCTGGCGTACGTACTGGCTAGCAATGCTCGGGAACCAGAGAGACGACCGGGACGAAACAACACCGGCGAATATAGCTGGAACTTCAAAAACATAAAAATCACACCCGCTTATCGGCAGCTGTTTTCACAAATGGATCGCGTTGTCATTGACAATCATGATGCCCTGTGTCAAAAGTCAGTAGCCCATTGTCGTCATTAGACCTTTATTTTTATTTATTTTTTACAAACCCGCCGCCGAAAATTCAGTGTTTTTGTTTAAATTTTTTATTTTTTTTTAATGATTAAATGGTTTATTTTCAATACATCATGTACGCTGTATAGCAATTGAACACAACAGTGTCTAATTATACTACACAAGTTACATACAAAATGTATTAGAAAGTAGTGTTTAGAAGAGCGTAAAGTTAGGGGAGATAATGCTGAGAAAAAGAAGAAAAGAAATATTAACATTTGTGTTCATATCAAATAGATCAGTCGTTATCTATACATATTTATAAATGTAATGTGCTTCATTGTCTTCCAGTGCTAACAACTTATTATCTAGACTTTAAACCCACTCCACTCAATAACTTGTTCTCGTTTATCCTTTTTTGTGGCTATGATAATTTCCTGTACTCTCTGAATTCTATTCTTCAAGTAATTTATGAATGATTCAAACGTTATATCGCGCTTTTCATATTAAATATATTTTCATATTAAGTATAAAAAATATTTTCCTACAGTAACGATGAATTTAAATTGTGCCAAAAGTGCATTATCATTTATTATTGAAATGTTTAGAAGTTCATTCATTATGCATGTTATACCTTTATCATTTAGGTAAGTTAATTCTTAGCCGAGACCAAAAATGTTGCACATGGGTACATTCCCAGAATAAGTGTTTTATATTTTCAACATACATAGAGCAAAAATCACATAGGCTACTACTTACAATATTACAGCATAATATTGAATGTATAATATAATTGAAAGTTAATGTGTAAATCTGTTGCCAACATAGAGTATCATCTGAAAACTAGCTTGTCCATTTTTATTAAGATTATATTTCTTCTACATTTTTCCTGTGGAGACGATTCTAATGTACTGCCATAACATGTTTTGATGAAAACTATGGTAACCATATAGAAGAGAAACATGACCTCCAGTGTTGAGAGGGTTCAAGTAAAGGTAAACCTCCCAATCGGTCGACCATATTCAGTAGTATTGTTAATCATGTTAATATACGTATGGAATCACATGGTTTCCGAATTACTTTTTCTGATGTGACGTAATCTTTGATGTAAATTTTATACAAAAAATGGGGCGTATTATGGTATATCCTGTCTGTCCATTCATCTGATTTGCGTTAACATGTTAAGTCTGATTGACTTGATACTTCTCATCACCATCTTGTATATCATATACTTATTTGTCATCATCCATATTTTCATTCTATAGACCACCCATGCAGCCCTTGTGTTCAAGGTCAAATAACTAAGAAATAATTTTCATTGACAGGTTTTGCCTACCTGATATCTCTACAACTTACCCCCAGTCGGATATACTGTAAACCAACTAAATTTCGCGGCTACTAAATTTTGCGAATTTCGAACCTGGACATATTCGCGACGATTATCGTTCGCGGTATGACGACGTTCGCTATTAACTTTCGCAAACAAATTTGGAAATAATATGTTTTCATGGCCATTTTTGACCCGGAAACAAAACTTCGGAATCAATTTCGTCCTTTGATAAACTCGTCCGCAAACAAACTCCAAATAGTGGACGAGTTTTTCGGCGAACTAAACGGTATACACTGTACAACGGGCTGACCTTGCTGTGTCAATCATAATCCCCCATTTAACTTTTAAGTAAATCAACAATAGTTGCGTGTAAGATATGTTCACCCTGGGTATATAAATGGCCTAGTACTGATTTGCATTGTCCGCTGATGAATTAAAATAAATATTTTATTGAGTGAATTTCGAACATTGTAAATCATGACGATAATCAGCAAATTGGTCTTCTAGACTTCCCACTGATGCAATAAGTCGTGATTTGTCAGGATAGCGGTCACATACAGAAAACACAAGCCGTGGTGTATATGCGAATGACGTCGGCAATCGTGTGTATTCATCTTTGAATTACCGGTATGACTAAGTGCCGACGGCGTGGATTTACACTGTGCTTCAAATTGACACCACGGCATCTCTTTGAACTCGACAATACAACAAGCTGACTTGTCACAGTCGTGTCACCTTAGACCATTCAGAGTCGGTCAAACAATATAAGATGATGGTGTTGTAAATTTATCCCGAAGCTGTTTTGTACGAGTTTTCAAACTGTTCATATATTATAGAATTATATTACATGTATGTCTACTGGAATACACGACGCAGAACACGTATCAATATAGTTCATTCAAAACAACCAGGAATAACTAGTGTCACCAAATGACACCGAGATATATGGGAAAGGTAAATATAATTAAAAAGAGGCCCGACATCTATTAGCAAAATATTTTTAACAATCTGCTAGGAAATGTGGAAATATTCGCGGAGATTTACATTCGCGATTTTCAATCCATCGCGACGATCACGTAGAATGCGAAGGTATCTCGCGCACGAATATTAGTTGGTTTACAGTACTTATTTGTAGTCATCAATATTTTCATTCTATAGCCCTCCCATGTGACCCCTGTGTTCAGGGTCAAGGACATTTGTGTTATTTTTTTTTAAGTTTTAGTTTTTGAGGGGTATATCCATCAGTGTTGCTGATTTATTTTTCCATGGAGTTATTCCCCCTTGTATAATGGCTATACCTTGACGGGCATATATTGTGACCTTTGGCACTCTTGTTACAGTATATTTTCTTTACGATGATATATAGCGCACCAAAGACGATGTATTGCATGTTTTATGATTGCACTAAACGTTCTTTACACAATCTAAAAACTTTCACTAAGTATCGAGTACCGGTTATTTCTTAAATTCACTTGCTCTAGATTTTTATTTACATTGACGGTAACCAATTCTTCATCAAAACAACAGAGTTATGAGATTAAAGCAAACTGTACAATAAAGGATAAACTGTTTCGCATTTGCTGCACGATGTTTCATAAAAATCATCATTCCATTAGTCTGACAGATATTAAAGGAATAATTCACTGTAAACATATCTAAAATCATGACATCACAGCGTTTGGAAACCATGTGATCCCACACCCTCTAATACATTGTTTAGAAGTTATTGTTGCACTTGTAAGTGTTGTATTCATTGTTCAATGATGTATTTATTCATGTTTAAAATAACATCAGACTACATATAATCTATGCAAAGATATAGATGTACAAACATATATTTTTCTAATTATTAAAATTACTGTTTATTGTCCTCCGTACAGTTTATAACTCCCGACGAAAAAATAAAATTGAAATTTTTTTTCCCTCCTACGGCACTTCAGAGATTTGGTCGTTCGTATAACAAACAATTAAAAATAAAGGCCTTATTTATAGAACTGTGTTGGAGAAAAAAATTAGCATAACTTTTGTATAAAATGCATGACGTTTTTGCCTTGTGGTCTGTATTGTCATTATCTAAGGCCATAAAAAAAGTACTTTGGTTCTCAGATATCCCGCGTCAGAAAAATCCCTGCGCATTGATTATTTTATGGTCATAGAAAAATACAATCACATTGTACATTCAATAAAAAACACTACAATGCGAAAATATATTCGAACATATATGCATCTGACGATTTGAAAACAAATCGGAATAATTCCTGCACAAAAATATTTACACAATTCCCTAACATTTGATTGGCCCGTAGCAAGTCTCTGTCCAAAATTTATATCCCAGTAAACTCCCACGCCGAACTACTTTCTGTAACCGTGAGGCGCAGTTAAAATAATTCTTAAGAAAACGGAAAATAAACACATTTTCTTGATGAATTGATTTCAAATGCTGGAATTATAAGGAATTAATGGCCTTTTTGTGTAATTTATCGGGGATATAAACTTGGAAAAGTCGCGGGAATACTGGACGAGGCCTTCCGGCCTTCGTCCAGTATTCCCGCGACTTTTCCAAGTTTATACCCCGATAAATTCCACAAAAAGGCCATTCATTCCTGTAATCAAACATCTCAACAAAAAAATATAATAAAATGATACGCCCGCACATTCCGCAAACCCCATGTCTGAGAACCAAAGTTCGTTTTTATGGCTTAAATATCTTTGTTATATTTTGATTTACTCCTTTAATGCAACTGTCCCAGCTGGAATTTCAATAATTGCATTTTGTAAAAACTTCTAAAATTTATTATTGTATGAGTATATTATCACAACATCATAACACATATGCCTCTGCTAGCAAATTACGGTACATGTTTCAGAGCTCCAGATAAGGTGCGTATTTGCGTAAATACCCAATTAAAATTGCCAAAAACCCAATTGAAATCAGAAGTAGCCAGTATCAAAAAGCAATGACAAATTTGTGGTATCTTTATCATGCTGCAGAAAACAATAAACAGACCACAAATATAGCATATTTTCTTATTTTTCCATCAAAACACGTCTTGATATTTCATTAGAATTGTCTCCAAGGAGACAATTCTAATGAAATACCAAGATGTGTTTTCATTTAGAAGCAAACTATTCAATAAGTGCGGTCTGCTGATGTGTAAACAGTAGTGTGATTATATTTTACACAATTAAAATTTTGAAATACCCAATTGCTTCAGAAATGATGGAGTGACACTACTCAAGTACTAATTCCTTATCTGGAGCCCTGATGTATGATCTGCTGATGACTTGTTCAAATCCTACTGTCTTTGTTGAGAAATGGGAAGGCGGAACCAAAAATTGTTGTCTGCTGTTGTTTCTTATTTTGTATTTTCTCTTTCTGGTTTGGCAGCATTTTAGAATCATTTTCATTGAAAATGATTCTAATGTGCTGTCAAAGTATGTTTTTGATAAGAAAACTGGAAAATAAAAAATAAACAGCAGATGACAGATTTTAATTCACACTAATTCATAAAACAACAACTACAACATAATTTATTTCCCACTTCAATGGGTCGAGTACCTTGTGGTACAAATACATGCACCATGGTACTCCACTTTAATATCTCTCATACAATGTCATGTCACACACAGTCTATGCAATTAGGAGAAGACTACCAGGCTAGTGTCTCGATATCAAGTTTATCAGGCTCGGCTGGGTGGCAGGTGGGAGTATGCGATGGGTAATTTAACGATCGGAGTTCATCCTTACCGGAATTCCAACTGGAGACCTGGTTTGGCCCTCACATACGTCTTTGGCATTTTGTATGTGACAGCTGAATCTGGTTATACCCCTTATGTGAGTATTACGATTACTTGTAATCCTATTTTAGGGGAATGGGCCAATTGACCTTGGTGTGGTATGGACCTGGCACCAGGTCAGTTTATTCTAATTTCAGGGCTGAATATATTTTTTCTTGATGTAAATATTCCATTCTGTTTTTGGGATTTTCCCCCCAATGCAGCAGGTTAAAACGGGATTGAACCTGTTTTCCCTGCCATGCATGACCTTAGCTGTTGATAGGCCGTTAAACACCAATATAAACAAACAAACATTTTCAGGCTCGGCTCGGAAACATGTAGGAATTCATCAGTGCGCCGAGGAATTCTTACCATTTTTTATCTGACCTTGATAAAGTTGTTATCAGAAGACACTAGCCTGTTCTATTTATCAGGTAACGTTCTATGATACATAAGGTAATGAGAATATGTTGTGGTGTTCATGAAAATAATGTGGAAATGTTTACGTATGTTGCATCTTTCAGTAGCATCTGAGACCTCGTTACAATGAAATGTCAGCATAATAGGGATTTCCTTGACCCCTGTTTTCTGCATCCCTGATGCATTTTATTGGCCGAGGACCCACACTAACAATTGGCACTGCATCATGTGGACCCTGAAAACTTGGCGGTGCAAATTAATTATTTTCAAAAGTTTACAGCATTTTTACACTTTTTGGGAGAACCTGTGTGACTGTTCTTCATAGAAAACAGTTCAGATAATTCAAGACAAACAATACCATTTTGATCTTATTTTTAATGAAATATGTGTATGAAACTTGGGTTTAAAAAATCCTAGGGAAATCCCTGCATAAGTAGTTTTGTGTTGTGACTCGGATGTGTGTATCCACTCGGTGCATGTTATCACAATTTGGTATCGGTCAGTGTGTATTGGACCAATGCAAAGCTTGTTACCTGATACTGCATTGCACTTAATTTAATTGTGTGTCTATTATCAGATATTCTTGCTTTGCTTTCGACTGTGCCAAATAACTTTTACTCCACACATGTCATGCATTGACTCTTCCATGTTTTAAAGGCCTTGTGTTTCAAATGTGGCTGTGACTGGAGAAATAGGGCTTATGGGTTTTGTGACTAGTGTAGATCCAGATCAGCCTTTGCATCTGCACAATCTGATCAGGATCAGTGTTTTGCTTCATGTACTGCAAATGATATATATCATCCAAACACACCATTGTATTTGATAACATTCCAAGGAGCTTGTGTGTTATTCTACTATTTATTTTAGACTTTAACCCTTACAATGCTGAATTAGATTTTGTTGTCTGCTATTTATTTTCATTTTTTCTCATCAAAAACATGATCTTACAGCACTTTGGAAATGATTCTAAAATGCTGCCAAACCAGGTTTTGTTGACAGAAAAATAAAATATGAAACAACAGCAGACGACACTTTCGTTTCCCGCATTCTAAGGTTAATAAACACGCAGAGAGGAGATGTTAGCAGGGCCTGAAAATAGCAGCTTTTACCAGTAGGTCCGGGACCTAACAAGGAAAAAAGGTCCGAGAGGATAATCGCTAGAAAAACAGTAGAAATATGTGTCTGTTTTATGGGAAATGACTCGTCACAACATGTGTAAATACTCAAATGAGTCACCATAAATTATCTTATAAGATGATAATGAATGGATTTAACATCGCCACTGAACGATGATAGCAATTTCAACTTTATCACAGGTCCGGCGGACTTGTTGCTTGTAAAATACAAAGGTCCGACTTTAAAATTTGCAAGTCCAGGACCTCGGACCAGTGCTATTTTCAGGCCCTGGTTAGTTGTGCATTTCGTCTATTACTGTACCAGGAAACACATTTTGTTTTAGCTTTGCAAAATAAGATATCATAATAACCCTAAATATTTGGACACCATTTTGTTTTGGGAAAACCATAGATTAGTGTGCACTTCCCGGAATAAATTGTGTCTGAATATTTAAGGTCATTATATCATATAGATAATCGTTTGACAGCACTTCAGACTCATTTACAATGGAAGGATTCTTAAAGGTACATGCCCACTCAGTAGGCACAATATGTTTTTTATATGAATTAAATCAGTGTATATTTGTGTCACTATCCACCCGTTATAAAACTTACGAGTGCCCGCTATACAGATAAAATAATTTAGTAATATTCATTTTACTGATAGTGACGCGCGGTGGTATCAGGCTATTTTCATATGCAAATGAGGCATGCTATTTTTTAATTATTTATACTAATTAAATGCGTCACCTGAACAAATAATATATTCGACATATTATAAAGTATGAGCATTGCACATCAAAAAATAAATACAGAGAATAAATAGTAATGTCCGTTAACATTTTAAGGAAACACGGTTATCGCCCCTGATATCAGTGTGGGAATTTACGCCTGATATAAAATGTATAATAATGTCAATCAATGCGTCTGGTAATGGGTTCATGAATGTATATTTTGCCAGAAAATGTCTCAGATGATGTCTCTGATATAAATAACAGTGTGTGCCTAATGAGTGGGCATGTACCT
Organism: Conchocele bisecta; assembly: GCA_029237695.1. Lineage (NCBI taxonomy): Eukaryota > Metazoa > Mollusca > Bivalvia > Lucinida > Thyasiridae > Conchocele > Conchocele bisecta. The sequence continues at coordinate 84,440,393 of CM055268.1, forward strand.
TTAAGTGTTGTCAAACCATGTTTTTGATGAGAAAATGGAAAATAAAACAAAGGAAAAACAAGTGACACAATTTAATTCAGCAGTGTAAGTGCTAAATGCAAAATTAATAGGCTATGACTACAAATGTTTGTGTTTTCTACATGACTACAATAATATATTATATGAAACCATTCTATCACCAAGTCGAGCATGTGTGCGGGCAGCTGGATGCAGAAATACAAGTACAAGCACAGGTGATGGGAAATAATAATCTGACAATCTCTCATTATATACATATATATAATAATATAATATATATATACGGTACTGTCATGTGATTTTTTTTCCCGTCACCTGTGAGTACAAGTCTGCATTGAACCCTTTCATCCCTACGTAACTTCACTGGTCTATTCTGTGATAATTCCAGCACAAAAATATTTGCACAATTCCCTAACATTTGATTGGCCCGTATCAAGTCTCTGTCCAAAATTTATATCCCAGTAAACTCCCACGCCGAACTACTTTCTACAGGTGCGCTGTCAGTGCTGTCAATGTAAACAAATGGCTGCCGTCTGTCAAAATAAACACATTTTCTTGATGAATTCGTTTCAAATGCTGGAATTATAAGGAATGAATGGCTTTTTTGTGGAATTTATCAGGGATATAAACTTGGAAAAGTCGCGGTAATACTGGATGAGGCCTTCCGGCCTTCGTCCAGTATTCCCGCGACTTTTCCAAGTTTATACCCCGATAAATTCCACAAAAAGGCCATTCATTCCTATAATACTTACTTCATAGCTAGAAAGGCGTAATTCTGTAAAATCTCAGAAACTATCACAAACGGTACAGATCCTGATGAGCCGGCTCGAAACTGTTTGCAAACGTTAGTTTATTGCTTTTGGCATTTGCGACCAGTGCAGACTTAAATAAGCATGCACATCCGCACAGGCTGATCAGGGCCTGCACTGTTCGCCATTGCGTCAATGAAACAACCCTGCTGCTTCAGACAAACAGTGTACATGTACATCCTTATCAGGTTGAATGCTACTCGCAGACGAAGAGCTAGGCTGGCCAGAAATGCTATAATCCCCATTTCTCTAGTCACGGCCACAGTTGTGCATTAATAGTGCAAAGGCTAATCATGTTTTCAGATACACTATTTTTATTATAGTTCACATGATTGTGTACTGTTTATATACTGCAACATGTTTGTATTGTTTTATAATGCTTTTGATATATAGTATACCCGGTGAAACATTTGCTTAATTGTCACATGTACTATAGGGTATAACTGTTTGATAACACATTTTATGTAATCAAGACTTCAACGACAGTAAGTGATTCATAAAAGCTAGTACTAGTTAGTAGTATATCATATACAGTGGAACCTCTCCAAACCAGACGAGGTCCGGAGGTCCCCAGGGTGTCTGGTTTGGAGATGTTCCACTGTAAATCAGACATGCGAGCATCTCATGACACATTCTAGTGTTTGGAAATCATGAAAAGGCATTGTAATCTGAGATACACAGAGCGAAACACATCTGGCACAGGCACAGGCACAGGTGATGGGAACAACTAATCTGATAGTCTGTTGTTACTTGTATAGATAATATACTATATAATTATATACCGTCACATGATTATTTTCCCGTCACCTGTGATCTAAGGTAAACATCTACATTTTCCCGAGTGTGTGGTTTAGATATATATATGTGTGTATACTTGTATATAACACACACACACTGTGTGGTTTAGATATATAGTGTGTTTGATACACACACACACTGTGTGGTTTAGATATATATATGTGTGTATACTTGTATATAACACACACACACTGTGTGGTTTAGATATATATATGTGTGTATACTTGTATATAACACACACACACTGTGTGGTTTAGATATATATATGTGTGTATACTTGTATATAACACACACACACACAAAAGGAATACTCTGGGTATGTTTTGTTGAAGTACCTTTAAGAACTTGCATCAACGGTTTGGGTTAAATTGTATCATGCTTGCTAATGACTTTACCGGCTTATATTTCTTACTGGCTTGTATGAGACACGCCATGCAATCTTGTACCTTACCTAAGAAGATGTGCGATTTTTCATGAAAAATATTTACAGACACTGATATTTTATGAAAATGATTTTGAAAGTTGATTTGGTCAACTTTCAACATCATTTACGGAAAATGTTGTATTTTTGAAAATATTTTTCACGAGATATCGCACATCTTCTAAGGAACAAAATCACATGTCTTCTCTCAGATTATAAGTTATTGTGATTCTACAGTCAATATGGTGTCATAGTGCCCGTCTGAATCTATATATATATTCACCCGAGGGGGATATAGATTCAGACGGTCAATATGACACCATGTTGACTTTTGTTGTATTGTCATACCGAAGATTCTTTAGATTTCTCCAGAATTTGTTTTTGTCAGTACATTAGTACACATGTATAATGTCGTAGTCTAAAAATGGCACCAAATGGCACGACGTCATGACATTACAAATATCATCCCGACATAAACAAGTAGAAATTTGTTAATAAATTGGCACATTCTAGACCAGTTAGTTTTTAGTTATCGACTCCGCCTCGAGCCGCCGCCATTCTGATTTGATCCATATATTGATGGACTTGAGAGGTAATATGGGCTCATATTACCCGTCAAGCTGACCAATCAACACACGAGAAATGTATCTGTGGTATGACAATATATCTTGCTCAAACTGCATTATTGATCATAATTCTAATTAAGATTTAAGTTGTCTTTTAACAACAGATTGTAACGTTGAAGTTTAAATAAAAATAAAATGTGTTCTAGGTCGGCATTTTCAAAAATTAACATATCTGAAAAAAACAAACAAATTCTGTATGGTCTTCATCTGAAATTGATGCACACTTACTAATACATGTATAAGGTTTGACACTGTCCATCTGTGGGTAAACGATTGCCGTGGCATGAGGGAACTGTTTGAACCCCAAGGCCGTAGGCCGCGGGTTCAAACAGTTCCCGAGTGCCACGGCAAACGGTCGAACGTTATTGTTACATTTCTGTTGGAAATATCATGCAATTTGATCATATATGCAGTACTTCCGGTACTTTGATAACTTGTTTCATTCAAACAACGATTTACACATACATATTACGGGGCCGCAGTACACGTCGCGTGATGCAGCCGCATCAGTTTCAAAATTTCAGTGTGACCGTTGTGAACAACTGGCCTGGTGATGTAATACTGCGTTCTAGTAACGTCATGAGACACATGCACTACGTAGGTTTTGGCTTGGCCCCGGAATGAGCATTGTCTACAGCCATGGTCAAACAGCACGTGCTGTATGTTTTAAAATGGCTGTGAGCAGTGCCGAACAATGGCAGTCATGTAACAATAGTGGAACAGATACATAGATCAAGTTTTCAGACAAGGCTAGGAAACGCATAGGAATTTCTGACTAGTATCTTTTGATATCAAGTTTATCAGGCAAGAATGTAAGAATTCCTGTTTCCGAACCGACCCTGATATCAAAATGTGCTAGCATGGTATTCTATTTATCAGGTAACGTTTTATGTTGGAGGGCAAATATAACATGGTTTGGTCTTCATTGAAAAGAACTTTATGGTGCATTGTTACACTGATGCCATTCAGCAGTCATGTTATGCCGTTCGACCAACGTAACGTTGGCAAAAGCCTTTGACATCAGGCCAATAGTGCTTCTGGTCGTCCACAGCACCTCGGGGCAATATGTTTTGACTGTTCCCCGAATGACCATGAAATAACTGTTTTATTATTCGACCTGTAGTATTCTGTATGTGAAATAACTGTTTTATTACTGAACCTGTAGTATTCTGTATGTGATACAATGAACGTGATTTTGTGGTGCAGCGTATCGACGGACCGATATCAGTTGCATTAGAATATGATGACATCATTTTTGACAAAACGTCAGGACGTCATGATTTTCTGGGGTGAAAATAGTTTTTACTATTCCACTGGCACACGGCACTATTAACCGGGCATGCGGAACTATTGCCCAGGCACATCAAAACCCAGGGAATTTGTCAAAACTATGGAATATCAACTTATATAGGGAGTTGGGTAATAAAACAATTTGTTATCAGTCAGTGGGTGTTTGTTCAATGTAAAACAAGTTACCTGATAAGTATAAGTAGCTGTGACTTGAGAAATGGGGCCTATGGGTTTTGCAACCAGCGTAGTTCCAGATCAGCATGTGCAACTGTGTCACAGGGCGAGACCCGGGTTCGAGTCTACTTTTTTATCGCCCTGTGACAATTGGCACCCAATGAGGGACCGTGACTGATATAAATATTCCGAGATCATCCCACAGATGATCACTGTCCTACAAATATGGAATTCTGGGACGTATTTCAATTTGGCGGGGAGTATGTCACGGTTGATATGTAACTTGCTATGGGGAGGGAATGTGTATGCATGCCCGGTTAGCTCAGTCGGCAGAGCGATGGTACGGTTCCCGGTTCCGCCGGTGCACATTTTTCTGCCATAGCGAGTTGCATACCATCCGTGACACATCCGCACAGTCTGATCAGGATCTGCACTTTTCGCCATTCCATCAATGAATCACCTGCCTGCTTCTAACAAGCAATATAGGTCGTTATCAGGCTACAGGAGTGTGCTATTTAAAGGTACATACCCACTCAGTAGGCACAACATGTTCTTTATAGGAATTAAATAAGTGTATAATAGTGTCACTATTCCACTAGTTCTAAAAATTACGAGTGCCCGCTTTAGAAATATTATCATTTATTAATATTTATTTTACTGATAGTGACGCGCGGTGGTATCAGGCTATTTTCAAATGCAAATGAGGCATTGTATTTTTTAATTATGTATACTAATTAAATGTGTCGCCTGAAAAAATAATATTTTCGACAGATTATAAAGTATGATCATTGGACATTAAAAAATAAATACAAAGAATAAATAGTAATGTCTGTTAACATTTTAAGGAAACACGGTTATCGCCCCTGATAGCAGTCTGAAAATTTACATCTGATATCAAATGTATAATAATGCCAATCAATACGTGGTGTAATAGTGAATGAATGTTTAATTTGACAGAAAATATCTCAGTTGATGTCTCTTGATATAAAGAACATTTTGTGCCTACTGAGTGGCCATGTACCTTTAAGCACGAGCTGCTCCGGCCACAAATCCCATAGCCTTATTTCTCCAGTTACAGCCACTTATAAGTGTAGTAACTTGGGGCAGAGAAGCTCTGGTTGCTGATTGATCTAGCTGATCTACTCAAAACCACTTGCTTAAAACCGTTTGCGCATGTTACTGTGCTAATATCACATTTGTGGCTGTGAAATGGGTTGTATGGCATTTGTGTCGAGTCTGATTCCTGGCCTGCTAGCTCACTCTAGTAGCCGGATAATGATCTATAATGTTTGTTATAAGCATGATTCCTGTGCGACTGACTGAATATCAAACAGTGCAGGCCCAGGTCGGCTGGTCTGCATATGCACTGATCACTAGGTCCAATTTCTCCAGTTATAACCACATTTAATCTTATTATATACCTACAAAAGGCATTTGAAATTGTTTGACGTGTCGACATGACGTAAAACTTAAAATTGATGTCAGTAAACGGCAATGCTGGGAGTTGGCTATGCATTGACATTATAGGCGTAAAAGCCGCAATCTATTGATATTTTTTCAGAGTGCATGTATATGTTACACCGAGATGGTGGAACATTACATAATAGTTTAAAGCCAAAAAGTATCAGAATTATTGCTTACTTCTACTTCGATGTCACTTTTCTGATTTCCTGCTTGCAGTGGCAACATGTCAGATCGAGGCTGCAGTGTGATATGGATTCAGAAAGCCACGGCAGCATACGTAATACAGATCTATGGCCCGTTTCTTTGCTCAATAAATGTAAATTTTTAGCCAGGTTTTTTTTTTAAAAATCCAGGCTATTGGATTGGCGAAAGCCGGGCGGGCGGCGTCCAAAATCAATGTTAAGTTTTCGTGTTTGAGTCAATTTCTTTGTTACTGTACCACCTAGGACCACCAAACATTCACAGCTTCATAATCAAGGAGTGCCCACCACATATCACTATCCAACATGTTACTTTTTTTTTAACTTGACCCATTTTTTCCGCGTAGTCCACTTAGCCATTTTCAATGTTAAGTTTTCGCGTTTACAATGTTAAGTTTTCGTGTTTAAGTCCATTTCTTTGGTACTGTACCACCTAGGACCACCAAACTTTCACAGCTTCATAACCAAGGGGTGCCTACCACATACAACTATCCAACATGTGACCATTCTTTTACCTTCACCTATTATTTCTACGTAATTGACTTAGCCATTTTCAATGTTAACTTTTTAACGTACGTCTGGTTAGAGTTTTTTGGTTAAAACTTTTTCGTTATACTATATCTCTGCAACTGCTTCGCCCATTACCTTGAAACTTCACATGGGTGTTTATCATCATACATATTTTCATTCTAACCCCCAACCGTGCAGCCCCAGTGCCCAATGTCAAGGTCAAATTACTTTGAATTTTTTTGTTAAAGTTTTTTCGTGTACTATATCTCTGCAACTGCTTCACCCAATACCTTGATACTTCACATGGGTGTTTATCATCATTGCCGCACCTGCTTGCGGAAAGCGCGATTCTGTGCCCAATGTCAAGGTCAAATTACTTTGAAATTTTTTTTTAAAGTTTTTTCGTGTACTATATCTCTGCAACTGCTTCACCCAATACCTTGATACTTCACATGGGTGTTTATCATCATTGTCGCACCTGCTTGCGGAAAGCGCGATCCTGTGCCCAATGTCAAGGTCAAATTACTTTGATTTTTTTTGTTAAAGTTTTTTCGTGTACTATATCTCTGCAACTGCTTCACCCAATACCTTGATACTTCACATGGGTGTTTATCATCATTGCCGCACCTGCTTGCGGAAGGAAAGCGCGATTCTGTGCCCAATGTCAAGGTCAAATTACTTTGAAATGAAATTTTTTTTTAAAGTTTTTTCGTGTACTATATCTCTGCAACTGCTTCACCCAATACCTTGATACTTCACATGGGTGTTTATCATCATTGTCGCACCTGCTTGCGGAAAGCGCGATCCTGTGCCCAATGTCAAGGTCAAATTACTTTGATTTTTTTTGTTAAAGTTTTTTCGTGTACTATATCTCTGCAACTGCTTCACCCAATACCTTGATACTTCACATGGGTGTTTATCATCATTGTTGCACCTGCCTGCGGAAAGCGCGATCCTGTGCCCAATGTCAAGGTCAAATTACTTTTAATTTTTTTTGTTAAAGGCGCGACATGCAGGCCACGGCCATCTAGTCTACAAAAAGTGGGTATAATTATGTTATCCAAGTGTCTATGCTTGGAAAAAAACCTGGCCTTCGTGGCTTTGCCTCGTTTCTTGTTTTTAACTTGACCCATTTTTTCCGCGCAGTCGACTTAGCCATTTTCAATGTTAAGTTTTCGCGTTTACAATGTTAAGTTTTCGTGTTTAAGTCCATTTCTTTGGTACTGTACCACCTAGGACCACCAAACTTTCACAGCTTCATAACCAAGAGGTGCCTACCACATACAACTATCCAACATGTGACCATTTTTTTACCTTCACCTATTATTTCTAAGTAATTGACTTAGCCATTTTCAACGTTAACTTTTTAACGTACGTCTGGTTAAATGTTTTGCTTAAAACTTTTTTGTTATACTATATCTCTGCAACTGCTTCGCCCATTACCTTGAAACTTCACATGGGTGTTTATCATCATCCATATTTTCATTCTAACCCCCAACCGTGCGGCCCCAGTGCCCAATGTCAAGGTCAAATTACTTTGAATTTTTTTGTTAAAGTTTTTTCGTGTACTATATCTTTGCAACTGCTTCACCCATTACCTTGATACTTCACATGGGTGTTTATCATCATTGTCGCACCCGCTTGCGGAAAGCGCGATATTGTCGGCATTTTGGCATACGTCCGTCCGTCCGTCCGTACGTCCGTGTGTCCGGTTAAAGTTTTTTCGTTAAAGTTTTTCCATCTACTATATCTATTTTTTTAGTGTCCATGCCTCGCCCCAAGGCGCGACATGCAGGCCACGGCCATCTAGTTTACAAAAAGTGGGTATAATTATGTTATCCAAGTGTCTATGCTTGGAAAAAACCTGGCCTTCGTGGCTTTGCCTCGTTTCTTGTTAATCCATCAATTGAAATTTCTAGGCGATCCTAAATTTGCACTTACGAACATTTCAGTCGTACGAAGTTTAGTGAAATGGGCCCATGATCTGTCACACTGCATTTCACTGACAAATATATGGCATCATATTTTCACGGCATACTAATAGGTATATTATAAAATATTGCACCGAGGTGCTGTGGACAACTATAATATATGTGTAAATGAGATATGTAAATATATGTCGTGTTTTCACAGCACATCAATAAATGGCAAAAATAAAACATATCATTGCATAAGTTGGGCTTTCACAGTGTAATAACACAATGTAGTAAAATTCATATATCACAAGTGTAATCAATATGTAAATAAGTCTGTTACAGTAAAAATCATTTTATCATGGATGCTGTGCATATAATATACTAGAAATTCTGAATGCTTTATAACCGTAACAACGAGGTAGACATGTTAGTGTATGGAACGCCATGGCTGTCTTATATGATGATAAAGTATTTTATGCGGTTCTAACGTCAATATATGAGCTCATTATGTGTTTATATCGAGTCAAAATGTCAATATATTATATCCTTATGTCTTAATATTAAGTCAAACGTTCAATATATCATACCAATATGTCTTTATATTGAGTCAAACGTTCAATATATCATACCTTTATGTCTTTATATTGAGTCAAACGTTAAATATATCGTACCATTATGTCATTATATTGAGTCAAACGTTCAATATATCATACCATTATGTCATTATATTAAGTCAAACGTTCATATATCATACCATTATGTCATTATATTGCGTCAAACGTTGAATATATCCTACCATTATGTCATTGTATTCAGTCAAAAGGTCAATATATCATACTGAATTGCTAGTTATCCTCATAATAAAATATTTTGCCAACTTACGTAATTGGTGAAAAATAACACGTTTAGCTCCAAATCATTTCAGTATATGACATTTGTGTTGATGTAATATATTTTTGTTCACTGATTTCATAAAACTTGTTTGATATGTATACTATTAAATAAAACACTTGTGTAAGTTTCAGTTTGCATAGCCTGCGCTAACTTTCACAACTACAGACCATAAAACTAACGTGTGCAAGATGAGCTTGTAACTATCCATCTCATTCTGACCTCAGTTTGATACAACACCCCTTTTATGATTAATTTAATATAATAGTTAAAAAAATAACATTGAACAGACCACATTATATATTTAGGGGTGAAAGGGATAAACATGGTTTTCAAAAATATATATGACGTGCCAAGGGAAAACGGATCTTATTGAGCGTTTAACCAGTGTAGCTCCCCTGGCACCAGATCATGTTATTCTAATTTCAGGGTTGACATAATTTTTCTCGATAAAGACTTAACATATGAATTAAATTTTCGTAGTGTTTCTCTAGGAATAACAAATAAGGCACTGATGTATTAACAATTTAATTTTATAATTATTTTAGCAAAATACTATATTTTCAAATGTAAATATGAAAAGCATGATATTACTTTCGAATCTTTTGTACGTTACTTGAAAAATAGAATACATATAGAAGAATAAATAGCGACAATGAAAGACAAAAGAGAACAGCATATTATTAAGTGGGGCAGGTTTAATATATAAAGATCTTATAGGCACCGCAAGAAAAATCAAGCACAGCATATCTCTATATTAAATATAAACTACACAACTACACAGGTCCAGCAGGTGTGAACACAAACAAAGAAATCCTTACCTTCTTCCTTCTTTTCATGCTCTGTATATCTCAACTACTTTACTCTCCCATACATTTCACTTTTTAATATAGTATGTAATCATTGTATTTCATTTAGCTATATTCTCTTGTAAACTTTATAAAATGTACATGTTGTATTTAAAAGTGGAAATAAACCATTTAATAACAAAAAAACGTGACCTTAATTAGCTGTTGATAGGCCGTTAAACATCAATAAACAAACAAACAAACTGATCAGGACATACTCGGGCCTTACCCAAATAAGAGAAGTGAATAAAGTGGAGCAATTTCATTGGCTTAGAGAAACTATGACATCATGGTAAATTTATCAATGTAATAGTGTGTGGATCAAGCTCAACATTCATATTGATAGATCTATATCTACCTTCTTCTTTAACCCTTAAATGGCGGGAAATGAAAATTGTCGTCTGCTGTTGTGCCATATTTTCTCTTATTTTTCTGAAGAAAAACATGGTTTGACAGCACTTTAGAATCATTCTAAATTGCTTCCAAACCATGTTTTTCTTGAGAAAACTGGAAATAATAATGATAATCAGCAAACGATAAAATTTAATTCAGCATTTGGTAGGGTTAAGAATTGGATTCATTTTGTGTTTTCTGACCTTTAGACTGAATAAAATTACACCCATACTAAACAGTGGGGCGTATCATGTTGCTGGCATCATCACCTAAATACATTATGGAGACACCCACTTGCTTTACTTTCATCTGTATTAAGGACCCGTTCTATACCTGTTTCGTTTGATTCAAAGATAATTGCTTCGTAAACGTGATGGAATATGTGTATAACATATATGTGAATACTGCCTCATTACTGTATCCTATACGGCACATGTAGTGGCCAAGTCGGCCATCTTTGTGTGTTCCAGCCATCAGCCAGTTTCACCTGTTCTGCCATTTGACTCAAAATGTGAAGTAGAACATATGATATAGTGTAACTAATCACATGTAGAAAAGCCAGGAGAACCGTCAGACAGGACTCATATAAATTATATTAGGTTAGACACCACCAAATAGTTTTACTATATAATTTAACCGAATGCCATCCAATAAGGCCAGTCTCTCCTACTTTCACTATTCGTATGGATGCTGTGGGACCCACTTGTACATGACCTGCAGCCAGTCTGTACTGGTTCTGCATGAACTAAACAATAGGTTCACTTACTCCTAAGAAAGAAAAATCCAACCTTGTCATATCCTCCAATATTGTGTACATTTTTTGGCCACGGAAACTCCGTTTACATCAAGTGACCAACAGGGTCAGTGTTTTCTTTTAAATGCTACAAATATGCTGAAAACTGGTGTTGAAGGCACCCCAAAATGTTCCTCAAGTGAAACTGGGTAGTAATGGATCAAGATTTGCAAGCAAACGGTGTCTGTGACCTCAAAACACCCGCACTATTTTTTTATACCGGACTACTTTTGCATACACCCTGGGCGGTTTCGCACCATTTGGTGTCTTCTAACCTATAACACCAAACTGTAAAATATTTCAGTTTTCTGGATAGGTGTGTGCCTGTGTTGTTAACAACATAAACCACCATTATAATTACCCACATACACAGAAAAGTGCACAGTGTATCACTTTTACCTGGCCATCCACACAACACATACCATATATACCCACTACTGTACTCTGTTATTAGCTATACATCCAGTGACATGTAAGCAGTTACCGGAGTGTATTGGCCCAGTAGCCTATTTCATCAACTCCCCAAAGCAGGAGTTGATGAAATAAGCTACAGGTGTCTATACTCACCTAATATGCGAGTAAATGTGGCTTTACCTATGGGCAACGTGTACACTAACATAGGCTGTGCGTCAGATTTAAAAGTTTACAAATCAAAATGTATTTTGAGATTGATGGGAGAAATGCTCAGATATCTCGTATTTTGTATAATTTGCTGGCATAAATTATGTATTGCACCACATCTTATTTGGTTTACTGTCATATTATTTGCTGTATGTGTCAAACGCACGAAGTGGTGAAACTGTACATGGCTTGTACATACAAAGATGGCGGAGATGGTAGCACAATGCTCCATATAGTATCCACTAACAAGACAATATTCACATATGTTATATTCATATATCACATCTCTCTTATGAAGCAATTATCATTGAAGTCAAGTGTATCTATCTATCACCTAATACCTTAATTGTGCAAATTGTTTGTTTATACTAATGTGTAGCGCTTTTATCTAATTGCATGTATCTGTATATTTATACAATATGCTGTTAATATTGAATATACCCGGTTCAATGTTTATGACTAGTTGTTGTATGTTTATCACCATGATAAGACACACCCGCAACCAGTGTAGCCTCAATGCACCTGTGGGTGGCAGGTGGGAGGATGCAATGGGTAATTTAACGATCGGGGTTCATCCTGACCGGAATCCTGACTGGAGACCTGGTTTGGCCCTCACATACGTTTTTGGCATTTTGTATGCGACAGTTGAATCTGGTTATACCCCTTATATGAGTAATATGATTAATCAAAATCCTATTACTTTTAGGGAAGGGGCCAAGTGGCTTTGGTGTGGTATGGACCGGGCACCAGGTCCGGTTATTCTAATTTCAGGGCTGAATATATATTTATCTCCATGTAAATATTCATGAAGTTCTGATTTTTGGATTTTCTCCCCAATGCAGCAGGTTAAATGTGGTATTGAATACATTGGCCCTTAATGACCATAGCTGTTGACAGGCCGTTAAGCACCAATAAACAAACAAACCTATGCATCTACGCCCGTATACATTAGAACCTCTCTAAACTGAACGGCCCGAAAACGTCAGCGTGATTAACCCTTACCATGCTGAAATAACATTTGTCATTGTATGTTTATTTTTAGGGCCCTCCGAGATTCGGCAGTGCCCTATAGGTTTCGCCCTGTCTGTCTGTCGTCTGTCTGTCTGTCTGTCTGTCTGGTCTGGTCTGGTCTGTCTGTCTGGTCTGGTCTGGTCTGGTCTGTCTGTCTGTCTGTCTGTCTGTCTGTCTGTCTGTCTGTCTGTCTGTCTGTCTGTCTGTCTGTCTGTCTGTCTGTCTGTCTGTCTGTCTGTCTGTCTGTCTGTCTGTCTGTCTGTCTGTCTGTCTGTCTGTCTGTCTGTCTGTGTCTCTGTCTGTCTGTCAGTGTCTGTCTGTCTGTCTGTCTGTCTGTCTGTCTGTCTGTCTGTCTGTCTGTCTGTCTGTCTGTCTGTCAGTCTGTCTGTCTGTCTGTCTGTCTGTCTGTCTGTCTGTCTGTCTGTCTGTCTGTCTGTCTGTCTGTCTGTCTGTCTGTCTGTCTGTCTGTCTGTCTGTCTGTCTGTCTGTCTGTCTGTCTGTCTGTCTGTCTGTCTGTCTGTCTGTCTGTCTGTCTGTCTGTCTGTCTGTCTGTCTGTCTGTCTGTCTGTCTGTCTGTCTGTCTGTCTGTCTCGTCGTCTGTCTCTGTCTGTCTGCTGTCTGTCGTCTGTCTGTCTGTCTGTCTGCTGTCTCTGTCTGTCTGTCTGTCTGTCTGTCTGTCTGTCTGTCTGTCTGTCTGTCTCTGTCTCTGTCGTCTGTCTGTCTGTGTCTGTCTCTGTCTGTCTCTGTCTGTCTGTCTGTCTGTCTGTCTGTCTGTCTGTCTGTCTGTCTGTCTGCGTCTGTCTGTCTTGTCTGTCTGTCTGTGTCTGTCTGTCTGTCTGTCTCTGTCTTGTCTGTTGTCTGTCTGTCGTCTGTCTGTCTGTCTGTCTGTCTGTCTGTCTGTCTGTCTGTCTGTCTGTCTGTCTGTCTGTCTGTCTGTCTGTCTGTCTGTCTGTCTGTCTGTCTGTCTGTCTGTCTGTCTGTCTGTCTGTCTGTCTGTCTGTCTGTCTGTCTGTCTGTCTCCGTCCGTCCGTCCGTCTGTCTGTCCGTCTGTCCGTCGTGAGTCACGATGATTTTTTATATTCATATAATTGCTCCAATAGAGCGTCTGCTCTAAACTACTCCAACAACGGATAATGGGGATTATTCCCCCCATGCATTTTATTCGTGCTTGTCATGCATCATTATTTATCCATGCATTTTGTGTTTGTTTTGTGCATAAAAAGGGGATTGTTCAGTACCACGAGGTTGTTGAACATGAATACAATTATGATACTGTGTTATTTTGTTTTTATCTGGATTTCTAACACAGGTGATAGCGATAGACCTGTGTTCTGTTTCGACGATTGATCGGGATACAATTGTATTGTGATATCAGTACAAATACAAAAAAAATCTGCCACAGTTTTTGGTGCCGGAACCCGGGAACAAACCACTCCGTTCGAACGGAGCAACAGCCATGGCTACCAGGTACGTGAAATCCGTTAGCACGAGATATCGTAACACAATACAACAATAAATACAACGTGCAAATGAGATGCTTATATATGTAGCCACAAAGGAAAATGAAGATGTAGAGATCGACGCAGAAGATTGTATCAAAAGGTTAGATAGGTGTATGGATAAAATACAGTCGTATCGCGAAATGCTGGAACATCAATCTGAGAAGTTAGCTTCTATAACTAGTGATTGTGAACCGGAAATATATAATGAGATAATAGAAGAGCATATGTTACTCTCTGTGACCAATCACTAGAGTGTTTCCTCGACATGAAAGGTGTCAAAGGAAAGTTGATAAAAAAAGATGAAATCAGCCGTAAAATGGAAGTTACTGCTGCTGAGAAAACATACAGTGAACAAGTGTTTGCTATGCAACAACAAATACAGGCTTTCATGATAGAACAAACAAAACAACAAATGGATATCCTGAAACGACAGGAGCAAAAAGGAGATAAAACGTCGTCGTTGAAGTTACCGAAGTTATTTTTTGTGACCTTTAGTGGAAACAAGCTGAAGTGGAACGAATTTGGGACTCGTTTGAATGTACGGTGCACAACAACACGAAATTATCCAACTTCGAGACATTTTAGTTATCTACAAAGCAAGATAGTTGGTGAAGCTAAAGGGGCAATTGCTGGTTTAGCGTTAACCAACGAAATTTATAGTGTGGCTATTCTAGCTTTTACTGAAGGAGAGGTATGGAAATAAGCAAGAAGTCATTGATCTTCATTACAACAAGTTAATTGACAATGCGGCCCCAAAGAACAGAACCGAAGAGTTGAGACGCTTTTTGAACACAACTGAAAGACATCTTAGAAGTATTGAGACATTGAATCAGGACATTAATCAAGTTCTTCTTCAAATGGAGTTACGAGAAGAACCGAATCGTAAGTGTACTGTTGGTACGTTGCGCGAGGGTCTACATACATATATAGTTGCCCGTGAGCGAACGGAGCCAAGTTCAAACAGAGTATCGGTATCGGGCTAGTACGAGCTTTCGACCTAGCACAAGAAAAACATCTGCTAGCTATTAAACTAAAATATGGAAATATGATGCGATGTGTCACCGCAAATATTGTACTTCATATTACAGGAACAATTCAAAGAAAAGTTGTTCCGTTAACTTCATCAGCTAACATAGACTATTTGATGAAAAATTTGGACTTGGCTGAAACTACTCCGCTACGACTGTGGACTTCTTGCTAGCCTAGGTAATGAGTGTATACCTGCTCAGTTTAAAATTTGGATGGATATTGACATGTCGTACTGGAGAGAATAATGAGGCAAATATGCTAGTACTAACATATGGAACAGATAAAACTACCAACACATTCCTTAGTGTTGATGAAGCTGTGTCATCAAAGCCTGAACTTGAAGACTGTATAGTAGTGACTGATAATGAAGATGGTGAAAAGGTGACTGTGGAGACACTTAAGTTTGAGAATAACAGGTATCAATTGCAAGTGACATGGCCATGGAAAAGTGAGAATCCAGATTTACCACAGAATCGTGAACTTGCACTTGGCCGCCTGCGATCATGTTTATCAAGCTGAAAAACAAATGAGAGTTGATGATGAAGTATGATGGGGGTAATACAGGAACAATTAAACAAAGGTGTGATTGAAAAGGTTTATGCAAATAATGAAGATGGTATCAAACATTACCTTCAACATCATGCAGTGATTAATCCGACAAAGACAACGACGAAGCTTCGTGTAGTGTATGCTCAGCTAAATTAGGACGGGAATATACAAGTTTAAACGACTGTTTATACAGAGGTCCTGTCATGCTTCATGACCTCTGTGGTATCCTACTATGATTCAGATTACATAGGATAGCTTGAAAAGGCTTTCCTTCAAGTTGGATTACAACCAGATCAGAGAGATGTCACAAGGTTCTTTTGAATCTTCGGGAATGGGTGTCAAACAACAACGACGTGAACAGTAAAATTCCTTGTGACAATCATGCTCAAACTGAAACCACATAGGTTCTCGGATATACGTGAAGTGATTCATTATCCGTGAACCCTTCTACAGTGTTAAAGATGGAGATACAGGGACCGACTAAACGAACTGTGTTAAAACAGCTTGCATCAGTGTTTGGTCCGCTCGGCTTAGTTCTCCTGTTTTACTTCGGGGGAAATAGTTGCTTCAAACAATGTGGAACAAACACTTATATTGGGATGACCCAATTGATATCGAAAGTATAAACCTATGGTCATCGCTAAAACCAGATCTACAAAGTGTTTCCGACTACAGTGTTCCGATAAACCTTAGGATTGATGATGAAGAATGTATAACATTTTCCATTGCGTGTTTCTGTGATGCACCCACGTGTGCGTATGCAACTGCGATTTACTTACCCCAGACAAAGGACACTGACACTCTGACCTTGTGTTTTCCAAAACAAGAGTTGCTCCGTTGAAAGGTATGTCGATTCCGAGACTGGAATCAATGGCTGTCCTAATAGGTGTGAGATGTGTAGAATTTGTGAAGGATCAGCTAAGACTACTAATTGATCGTGTCTACCTATGGTCAGACTCACAATGTGCGCTGAATTGGATTAAGACAGACAAAGCTCTGTCTGCATTGGTGCGGAATCGTGTGAATGAAATAATAAAACACAACTACATCACCTTTGGCTATGTACCGTCAAAAGAAAATCCTGCTGACATAGGAAGTTGCGCATGTGCGCTACAAGATTTATTTAGTAAGCGATACGTGGTTGCACGGTCCAGAATGGCTACAATAGTCGGAAACCGCGCGACATAGACGTCAGGAAGAAACCGTCTCTCCAAGTCCGTGTTTGAGTCAGAGCTGAAAAAAAGACAAACAAGTAAGTGACTCTGAATCATTATATGCTGATGTAACGGAGCAGGACAATGCATTGGACCACTTGTAGTCAATTGTGATCAATTCTCATCAGTTACACGATTGATAAGAGTAACTGCACTAGCGTTACGCTTTACAAGAAAGCTGCGTAAATTACCTGCTCCGAGTGGCTCACTTACAAGTACCGAGTTACATAAAGCTGAAAATATGTGGTTACGACATGTACAGATAACTAACTTTCCTGGCGAGTTCAACAGAATAGCGAAAGAAAAACCCAGCACCCTTCAACGACAATTGGGACTTTTGTGGATAGTTTTGGGATTCTAAGATGTAGAGGTAGATTAGGATGAGTGAAAGGTCTAGATTGCCTATTCTGTTTCCGCGAAACAATCGATTCAGACGCCTCATAATAGAGAAGATTCATAAACAGATTCTGCATAGTGACGTGTCGCCGACTCTATCTCAAGTTAGGAGTAAATACTGGATTCCGGGTCGCGCCACTGTTGGAGCAACGTTGCGGGCTTGTGCGGTATCTCGTCGACATGAAGGTGGAAGCTACCGAAGGCCAACTATGCCACCTCTACCCAAGTCCAGAGTGTCGAAATCATTACCGTTTTTTAGGCACTTTACATTAAAACTACAGGTGGGACGTGAAAGGTCTGGGTATGCATGTGTACCCGTGCAGTTCACTTGAAGTTAGTGAATGAGATGACTACCAATGAGTTTCGTATGGCGTTAAGAAGATTCATCGCACACAGAGGAAAGCCCGTTGACATTTTGAGCGACAATGCTACACAGTTCAAAGCAGCATCCAAACTACTTGATATGGTGTGGGATAGTGTAACAAAACACGAGGATGTTCAAAGTTATGTGTCGTACGAGGGAATCAAGTGGTCGTTCATTATTGAAATGGCCCCTTGGATGAGTGGCTTTTACGAGAGACTCGTCGGAATAGTGAAACGCGCCTTTCGCAAATCTATAGGTGGACGAATACTTACTCTGGTATAGTTACAAACACTTCTGAAAGAGGTCGAAGCTGTGGTGAATTCCTGACCTCTGGTTTACGTAGGTAATGACATTAATTCGTCCATTAACCTTACCCTTGGTTATTTACTGACTCTGAATCCCAACAAAGGGATCATTCGATGAACAGGATGCTGATTATCAAACACATGAACGTTCCAGTGAAAGGCTGTTAAGTGTATGGAATAGCGGACAAAAGCTGATGAACATGTTCTGGAAGATATGACGTGGGCAATGTTTACTCAATCTGAATCAAGGCTTAAATCTGAAGTGGGTGGCAGGTGAGAGCATGCGATGGGTAATTTAACGATCGGGGTTCATCCTTAGCGGAAAATGACTGGAGATCTTGTTTGGCCCTCACATACGTCTTTGGCATTGTGTATGTGACAGTTGAATCTGATTATATTCCTTATGTGAGTATTACGATTATTTGTATATAATCCTATGTTAGGGGAAGGGGCCAAGTGGCTTTGGTGTGGTATGGACCTGGCACCAGGTCTGATAATTTTAATTTCAGGGCTGAATATATTTTTCTAGCTGTAAATATTCCGTTCTGATGTTTGGACGCCACCGCCCCCCCCCCCCCCCCCCATGCAGCAGGTTAAACCGGGATCGAACACGTTGGTCCGGCCTTACATGACCTTAGCTGGTGATAGGCCGTTAAATACCAATAAACAAACAAACGAACTTAAATCTAAAATAATTATGTCCCCAAGTGAACCGCAGGTCGGTGATATAGTGTTATTGAAAGATATTGTATCATGTGGATGTTGGAAATTCGGCAGAATAGTCCAGCTTATTAAGAGCCGTGATACACAGATTCTGTCTGCTAAAGTGCAACTTGCAACGGCGAATGTGCTCAGTCAACCGCTAAATCTACTCTACTCCATTGAGGTTTCAAACAAAATTCCCAGAGATGAAGTATCGCCAAGCAAGGAATTAAATTTGTCAGAGCCCCTACATCGACCTATAAGATTGGCGTCTGCGAAAGCAAGAACAAAATAATAAAACATCAACGGAGCTAGTTATTCATAGTTATATTGCACGTGCAACTTGTGCCCGGAAAGACCCAGCATGCGCGGTCGGCGATTTGCACGTGCAATTCATGTTCTACAGGTGTGCACACGTTCTCTGTCATTTCGTCAGATAAATTCGGACAGTACACAACAATTGAAAATGTATCACTGTGACACTTGCGGCAAAAGTTACAAATTTAAACGAAATCCCACAAGACACATCAAGTAGCGGAATTTAAGTTTTGAACACTGGATAAGAGTCGTGCGAATTTGCTCTTCAAAGTTTATAAGAAGAAGTTATTTATCCAGACATTTAGTTTCAACGTTGAAATGGCTAGAAACACGGCGCTGGTTGCTCGTAGAGGGGACATCACACACCAGGACACGTACTACGAGGACATTAGAGAGGACGAATCCATATTTGATTTGTTCGATGAAGTAAAATGGATCGGTGACAAGGAACAACAACAGTCTGTGTGTAATTTTAATCTACATTTGTTCGGTGTCGACGTTGTTCCCGACGCCGACGTGATTCCGGATAGTGAGGACGTCGGTGATGGACATCACTTTGTTCGCGACGCCGATGTGATTCCGGATAGTGAGGACGTCGCTGATGGACATCACGTTGTTCGCGACGCCGATGTGATTACGGATAGTGAGAAAGTCGATGATGGACATCACTTTGTTCGCGACGCCGATGTGATTCCGGATAGTGAGGACGTCGGTGATGGACATCACTTTGTTCGCGACGCCGATGTGATTCCGGATAGTGAGGACGTCGCTGATGGACATCACGTTGTTCGCGACGCCGACGTGATTCCAGACAGTGAGGACGTCGTCGATGAACATCACGTTGTTCGCGACGCCGACATGATTCCGGATAGTGAGAAAGTCGATGATGGACATCACTTCGTTCGCGACGCCGATGTGATTCCGGATAGTGAGGACGTCGCTGATGGACATCACGTTGTTCGCGACGCCGACGTGATTCCGGATAGTGAGGACGTCGGTGATGGACATCACGTTGTTCCCGACGCCGACGTGATTCCGGATATTGAGGATGTCAGTGATGGACATCACGTTGTTCACGCAGTGACGTCGATAGTGGAGACCAGGGTGGTGAAGAATACGTTGACATGCTCCAGGAATGTGTCGTTGATAATCATCGTGACTGTGAAGATTCTTATCACAGTGACATTTAAAGTATAACCATCGATAGCGATGTGTCCAGTCCGGAAAACGATTGTACGGATCCGACTGTTTCAGATGGAGTTTTTAAAACCCAAATCGTGTCAATTACTCTAAGGCGGGTGATACATTCTGTAAATGGTAATGAGTTTGTGGAAAGGATGGAGAATTCGATTGACAGTTATGACTATTGAGATAAAAAATCGTGTACATGCATGTACATTCAAACATGTACTTATGTTTAAATGTCATGAGTTGTACATTGATTTATAATACTTTTGTGCGGGGGAGTGTCGTGAATCTACGTGAAACTACTCCAACGGATCACGGGGATTATTCCCGCCATGCCTTTTATTCGTGCTTGTCATGCATCATGATTTATCCATGCAGTGTATGTACTTATATAAAGGGAATTGTTCAGTACCACGAGGTTGTTAGACGTGAATAAAATTATGATACTGTGTTATTTGATTTATATCTGGATTTCTAACAAAGATGATAGCGATAGACATGTGTTCTGTTTCGACGATTGATCGGGATACAATTGGTTTGTGGTATCAGTACAAATACAAAACAAACTCTGCCACAGTCCGTCCGTTTATATTTTGGAAGTTTTTGTAAGAGTTTCTCAAATCACATGTAGGCCCGGGACCCTAAGTGTGTTGACAGACCACATTTTCTAGTTTATTTTCCATTTTCCCACAACGTCACGAGTGTACGTGTTATTGTTTTATTCAAACGTAATGGAGGAGCAGGAGGAAATCCCGGGAATGAAAATCACGACGTCATACGAAAAGACGGAGCAGCGCGCAGTGATCAGATTTTGTACTAACGTCGGGATGACACCGAGTGATGGCTAGAGCCGGAGAGAAGAATATACCCTGTAGATCGTTAGTATATAAATTGCATCACCATTGTACGGACGGGAGGACAAAGATTGAAGATAACAACCGCAGTGGCAGGCCCTCATTGAAAGACACGTCGACCATCAAGACGTCGTCATCACCGATCGTCGGAAATCTGTAGATGAGATCGCAGAGTGAGTAAGTTTGAATCGTACTGCTGTCCACGAAATTATCACGGAGGAACTTGGAATGTCTAAGGTGAGTTACCTTTGGGTGCCTACGACTTTTATACCAGGACAATAAGAACAGACGAGTGGCCGATTCGAAGGCAGTTTTGAGGAGATGGCCGCGAGATAGTGAAGCATTCCTTTTGAAGATCATCACGACTGACGAGACATGGCTTCATTCTTATGAATCGGAGTCTAAACACGAGTCCATGGTATGGAAAACGGCATCTACACTTCCACCAACAAAAGCCAGATGTGTCCAGTCACCCAAGAAGAACATGTTTATCTTCTTTTAACAGACAATTAACGCCAGTTATTATTCTAAGGTTGTCCGCCGGGATCTGGTCAACGCTATTCGCAAGAAGAGGCCGGGAAACTGATCTGGAGCAGCTTGTGTTTGACCAAGACAACGCCCCTCCCACACAGCCCGTGACACATTATTAACCATCGACTTAACTTGATTCGAGTGACTACAACACAGCCCATACAGTCCAGATCTCGCCCCTATGGACTTTGCACAGCTGCCAGTCGCAAGAATAGGACGAATATTGCAATTCCAACTCCTGATTCCTTTAAGCCCGTCTCCATTCAAATATAAACGGGAATTTGATAGCCGTCCGAGACGTCCGACATCTATCCAGCTGATAGAATTCATACTGAATCGCACAGCATAACCCCCGCCATCGACCATGCCATTCCGGTTGAACCGGATAGCCAAAGCACTGTCGTCTTGACCCAGATCATGATCCTAATGAACTAAACTAGATTCCGAGCGCAAATGGAGATTCTATACCTACAGCCTGATTCGGATACCCAGAGTCGGATCACACACAGTATACGAATTAAAAGAATATGTAGCGAGGAATCCAACTACATACAGCAGAAGAAGGTCCTCTAGCACCAACTATGTACAGAGACGTGGATATAAATTTTTATGGTGGACAAGGATTTATAAAAAGTAGATAAGGTCAGTAGAAAAGGAGCTCTAGGCAAAGCACAATAAAGGAAAACTAATAATTCTCGGGCGCTGTTAGTCTTGACGTTTTACAGCCATATTACAGATGTCCACAAGATCACGAGATCAAGGATGTACAGTGTATACACATCGGAAAAGATGATGCAAGAGATATGTTAAGACCCCTCACTTTTCGCATACCGTAGGGGACAGAATCTAGTTATAGCGGACGTCCTTATCCATGGAAAACAGTTGTATTTAGCAAAAAGGAATGAAGTTATGTGTACGATGTGTTCTCATTTCGATTCATCAGGGACATTTACCTCCGTTAATGGTTAATCATTTTCAAGTTATAAGGGGTGGTTCGTGCCATACACATAACGTGGTGTATTTAATATCCTGTTCGGTAGGGACAAGCCGGTTTACAACCACTTCAGCCTATCACACCATAATATTGACGCTCTCCTGGTCCAAATTGTTGAGCAGATCAGTCACAGTACTACATCATACAGGCGAAAGAGAGGAATTCTGGATCAAGATTATGAACACAATAACCCATTTGGCCTAAACAGGAAGTCCAGTTAGTTGTGATCAGCGTATTCTGTAAGATGTGGTATTTGGCTGATTTGATTATAATAGTACGGGCCTGGGGTCCCGTTCACCCATTCGAATGGGAGATATCATCTTATTAAATATCTGATATCACTGATTCAACATGAAAGGGTGATATTACTCATTCGAAAAGGCAATATCACCTATTCAAAAGGATGATACCAGGTATTTGAATATGTGGTATCAACTATTCGAATCTGAACAGGTGATACCACCTATTCAATTGTGTGCTATCACCCATTGGAATAGGTGATATATCACTCATTCAAATGCATGCTATCACCATTTCATGTTGAATCAATGACATCACCATTCGAAAGAGTGATGTCATCCATTCGAAATGGTTATTTCAACTCATTTGAATGAGTGGCATCACCATTTTACGTCAAATCAGTGACATCACATATTAGAATTAGTGATATTATCTATTCGAATGGGTGATATTACCATTTCGAATGAGTGGCATCACAAATTCAACATAAACGTCAATTGTAGTCTATTAAAAACAAATGGATAACATCACACATTCGGATGTGTGATATCATCCATTCGAATAGGTGATATCACTCATTCCAATGGGTTATATCATCCTTTTGTTTTGAATCAGCGATATCAAGCATTCAAAAGGATGGTATCACGTATTCGAATAGGTGATAGTATCCATTCATTTTGAATTGGTGATATCATTAATTCGTATCTGAATAGGTGATATCACCCATTCGAATATATGACATAACCTATTGCACGGGTGATATCACATATTCGAATTTGTGATATCACAAAATGTTATTAAAGTCCAAAACGGCGCCCATATAATTGTAACCAGATTCCTGTACTGTCATCTGTTTCACGGTACGCTTGAGCCATTATGTGACAAATTGGTGATTATCCCCTCGCCGATAGCGAATGATCGTGTTTACGTACGTATGTACATTCCAGGTGCCATCCTGATGTACATTCCAGGTGCCATCCTGAATGTGCTCTGCATTTTGGAAGAAGATAAAGGCCGGTTTTCTGGATGCTCTACAGAAAACAATAATGATTTGGTATAACTTGGCAAGTGTAAACACTTCACTGTGACCATTGAATTCTTGATGTATCATTAATTGGAAATCACGTATCATATATAGTAGGTGTCTTTAAAAAAACTCCACTAAATTGTTATTAATAATAAATAGCGACATAAAATCAAAACATAACTTTCTTGTCACTTGCAAGTGTAATGGTAATGTGTGCCATATTATCCTTCTCCCCACTTGCTTGCTTGCATGAAAGTGTATTATAATACTCTGCATGTCCATGCTAATTGTCTTTTATAGTACATGTATATCAATTATACATGCATGCACATATTGAATGCACTGTATGTTTCAAATTGAGTTTGTATTTGAAAGACGGCAAGTTGGCGGGCGATGCCACGAAAAATAAGCGCGGGGTCCCGAAAACAACAATAGCAACAACAAAAGGTCGAACAACCAATGTAAATGGGAAAACTGTAGTTAAACATGAAGTTGAAGACTGTAAATCTATGAGTAAATGTTCAAAATGTAAACATGGTAACGGAAAACACTACAGTTTATCAAGTGATTGTCCGAAGTACGGTGTACAACGATTTTATTCAAAACATCCGCAATAACATTATTATATGAATATGAAATTCCTCAGTATGAATTGTCAATCGTGGAAAACTTCAAAACAACGTGTACATCCTCTAACACTAATAATCTTACTACTTATATAATGGGCTATAACCCAATTCAACTCCCAGGTAACAAAAAATCCAAAGATAAAAACGTACCTGAATGCCAAAACCAGGCATATCGTGATTCATATAAGGAGGGACCCCTACCGTTAACTTACGCCGTCGCGTTTGCCTGACCAACCACCCAATAATTCGACATTGAAGTCCGATGATTTACAAACTGGATTATCAAACCATCCGTACTTCTACAGATGCTTGTCATAAACGTAGATTGTAATTTTGATTATCACGTTTCTTAGGTACATGTACTTAAAAGATAGGAACGGACTCTCTGGATTCATATTAAATCAATAAATCATGTCGAAATAACACGAACGCGGTAGATAACGTCGCGAAAAAAACGACCAGTGCCATTATTATTCATGTTTTGTAACTGGCTTCAAATCGCCTGTAAGTCGCCATCTTGCATATCCGTGATGTCACAGTGCGGGGCCGTGTACAAGCACATCACCTAATCGGTCAAATGGGAGCTGGTCAAAACGGTCCCGGGTCAAAACGATCCCAGGTAAAAACGGCACATATTTGACCAAAACATCCCCCAAGTTTTAATTAATATATAATCAGATTAATAAACTAACAAAATCGACCTCGTAATACGAATATTGATAAAATCGAACTATTCCAATTATGTATATCTTGTCCACAAGTCAACACTTGTTGTTCACACCTTTATGCAGACGCGTGTGACATGTCTACCATTAATAGTTAATATAACTAAGCCATGCTTAATGTTCTTACAATCAGTGTAGACCCAGACTAGACTGCACCCTGAGCTGTCTGATCAGCGGATGCACTGTTAGTCATGCAGTCAAACAATCATTATAATCTGCAGTATAATACATTACTCACGAATTGAAACAATCATATCAATGATAACGGATGATCTAATGCACTGGTGTGTTTTCTTATGTACCATACCTGAAATTTTAGTAACAGTTTCGTGGGAGATTTATACCTAAAAACATTATGACCTATACTGGTCCGTTACAAAACAGACAAATACAAAGTCTACAGTACGATACCGTACCATACAATGTCAAATAAATGGTGTAGTCCCTAATCAGATTTTATTTTATTTATTTGCTGAATATAACTGGAATGAAAGTAAAAAATAAAGTTTGCCAAACCCAGCAGCAGGATCTACCTAATGAAATATCTAATTATTATGACACAGCAACAAATGGTGTTTTCTCATGTGCTGTGTAAATATATTTTACGACCAGCAGAAACATCCCTGGGGCTAACCAAGGGACTACAATATCTTTGAAATTCAGATGGCAGTACATTGTATATGGCACTCTTTGATGTGGAATATTGTTCACTATCTTACTAAACCTGGCATATTAAATTGTCTCTGCCACCAGTATAGAGCTAGATCAGCTTGCAAAAGCAGCAGTCTGATAATGGGATGCACAATTTGCACATTCTGACCAGGATCTGCACTGTTCACCTTTCCATCGATGAAACACGTATACTGCTTCAAAGCAATATATATCGTTACCAGGCTCAAGAAGTGTGACATTTAATCAGGAGCTATACTGATCACAAATCCCAAAACCCCATTTATCCAATCACAGCCACAAATGTGTAGTCCTCGTTAAACACCCCTGGGGTGCAGGTACACAACCGCGCCGTGACGTAGTTGTAAAGCGTATCACGTGATTTTAATGGAGGCAGCCTAAAATCCCCACGGAGTGGAGAGTGCATAAGTAATGGAAATTAAAAACCATATCTGTGGAATTATAATAAATACAAGTTAAGTAAAGCCACAATATGTCTTTAATATAGCTATATAATGCAAATGTATCGGTTTTGGGGAGTGTGTTATTCTCCTTTAATACGAACTCTGGTAAAGAGTGTTTCGTATAAAAACATTTCCGTTATAAGTAACTATTTTAGATGCGCTGCTATGTTAGTCACTGTGAATGTGCACCGTACTGTTTTATTATTACAGCAGAAGGCAGCAGCATACCCTATATAATATCGCCTAGCTGGGCCCTGTCCACAGGAATGGATCATGTGCACCTACAGATGGGCACAAGCCCGACACCGCTGTATCAGGAAGGGACAGGTACTGCCCAATGAATAGTTGAAATGTACGCAGTGTGCGGTTTCTCTCATTAGTCTATCGACTATGTTTTGCAATTGTTCAGGGGTTATTATGGATCGCTGAAATTTGTTTTGGGAGTTTCAAACGCATATCGGCGCCGCATAATGCAGAAATGCGGTTGTAAAATGTTCCCACATGGGTTCTTGGTGTAAAGTTATCATTGCTAGTCGTTGAGTACTGCGGCAAATTCTACATATTTGTATATGCTGCCTCCTGTGGTAGTATGAGTCTACCCGTTTTGCATGCAGTTTTATTGAGGACTAGAAGATGGTTTAAACTATTGAATTTGTGAAATACACCCACAATGACAACGTGTCTGTATATCCATGTACTAGTGTTTGGTGATTTTTATAATGGATCGCTTGGGTATCTCGTACTTTCATGAAGAGATACAATAATTAGTAATCCATTGATTTCTATTAGACCAACACTATCCTAATAAAATGTTATGGTATACTTACCGCGACATGGTAACCTTGGGAGGGCATTCATTATATTTTGGCAACCATTCCTTTGATGTATTTAATATTGTGCACACACCATTGTCACATATACCAAATTGATATGCAATATTTAATTAATTGGAACGTCATGCACAGTTTGGAGCAGATGTAAAATCCATCTATGGTGATTTGCATACACTATATGGAGCCACTGCTCTTTCATATGAAACAACTGCCGGATGGATCCGATCCGTGAAAAACAGTGCTGAAGATGAACCTAGAAGGTCATGAACGAACGAGGACTTGCTGAACAATATCCTGAAGTGTGTTGATGAAAACAGAACTGTTTCTAACATAAACTTAGTTCAACACCGGTACAATCCATAACTCTCTTTATGAAGAACTTGATCTGAAAAAGATATGCGCGAGATGAGTACCCCATGTCTTAACCGACAAGCAGGAAAAAGAGATGGTGAACATGTTACAATAATTACTGAAGATGTTTGGACCGGATGTACCTAAACGACTCGTAGATGTGGTAACTGTAGATTCAACATGGACATATTTCTACGGAATACGAAACAAACGTTCGAACATGGTAACGCTGGGTAAAGAAGATGAACGGCCCCAAATATTTAATTTATGATTCCGGAGTTGCAAGCTACTATTTACAATATTCTTCAATTGTCCAGGTGTGGTGACTGT
Organism: Conchocele bisecta; assembly: GCA_029237695.1. Lineage (NCBI taxonomy): Eukaryota > Metazoa > Mollusca > Bivalvia > Lucinida > Thyasiridae > Conchocele > Conchocele bisecta. The sequence continues at coordinate 84,468,390 of CM055268.1, forward strand.
TCACATTATACCTGAGAAACCGGTCAGTATAACAAAGAAAATATTGCAAGTGGTCGAGGAAAATTGTGAGCAGTGTCCGATTACTGGCATGTCAAGAACGTTGCTACTATATGAAAACGCAACGCCTCACACAACAATGGATGAAACACGGTACCTGGATGACACCCGGTTTATAGTCCAGGCATCGCACCATGTGACTTGTGGTTGTTCCCTAAATTAAAGGAAGCACTCGCAGGAACGCCGGAATTCAGGATCTCATAAAAGTTGTGAATTCAGAGCTGCGCAGGATACCCAAATAAAATTACCGCGATATGTGATTATACTGAAGGTGGGAAGTTGTGCAGATCGAGAGGGTGAGTACTTCAGCAGTTTTAGATATATGTAGTAGAATTAGAATAGTTACTTAAAGACACCATCGGTTTCAAAATATAATGAACACCGCTCGTACAAGCGGTAAGAGAGTGCACGTCCCCAAACAGAAAATAACGACCATGTGTGAAATGGTGGTTAAATTCCACATGTAACGCAGCCCGTACAGTCCTGACAAATCAGACTTCCCTTTTTTTTTCAACATATTCATTGAGGTCATTTGAGGATCACCATGCTAGTTTGCAAATTAATTCGTTAAATATTGGTATGCATGCATTTGTCAGTAGCTACATTAAATAGAAGCAGGTCGCCCATAACATTCCTTGCGCGATTGACCTGTGTGCTGGGGTGAGGGTTATCTCGCCTGATGATACGGACTTCAAGCTGGTGGACCCGACACAAGTCGGAGTGATTGGTAAGCCAATATCCTGGTCTTCCAAGTGATGGGACCAGAGCATGTTCCGGCACAGGCACATGCTATCAGCAGCATTACGTATAGTGTCATCTAAAGAAGAAGCATACTTTCTTTTAATTACTTCCCAGATTCGGGTTAATATTGTGACTCACGATGTATGTATCTTACATGTATTCATATTTCATTTATTGGTCATACTTACATTAATAGTTACGTATTTTATTTCTCTAAAAACAAAATATGTTTTGGAAACATATACCAACTGTACTATGTCATTAAATTAATAGTTGTTGATTCTACATATTGCTCAAACAATATTTTCGACAATGTCATTTAGGTAAGTGGTATATGTTACTGTTTTCATATACAGCTGTGGGCGGCTGCGGTTTTGTGTTCCCGGTGCACGACGTCATCTGTGCATCCGACTACCCACTGCTCTGCAAAAACCTGAGAGATACGGACGTCGGGCCCTGTGCATGTTCCAAAGAGAAACATCCATCATGCAGCACCTGTTCTGCATTGGTGTGGCTCTCCGCCTCCACGGCGGCATACAGAAAACAGCATACCTGCCCGACAACAACTTTGTCATGGAACACATCGCAGGATGCAGCACGTTGTGCAACATAGTCCAGCAGTACGCCAGTCTGTCAACTAACCTGTGGATGGACATTCTGATACAGGTAAAATATGCAGCACTACGCCAGGCTGTTATGTACCCTGTGGATGGACAGTGTGGTATAGGAAAGGTGTTCAGCAATATGCCAGTCTGTCGACTAACCTCTGGATGGACATATTGTTCTAGGTTACGGTAGACTTATGTGCAATTATCCTGCAAACACTACGGCATTTGACCTAAGTAGTGACATGTATCCAAGTTGATTATTGTGTCGCGCAATAGAACTGAAGTATACTTCCATGAATTAAAATATAAATTGGTGATGCATGCTCTGCATGGTTACATATGCTATAGTGACGTATTGGAATTATTGGGTGGTATTTTCTATTAGTACTTCTTAAATGTCATTGCATACCTTGTATTGTACCATATACTGTCGAATAAATATTGTGTAAACTAAACTAATAGTACGGAATGGTTATGTTGCACTAACCAGAGATATCTACCTTAAATCATTGCACTAACACGATCATTTCTCTATGTCAGATCGCCAAGGGGGTAAAGGCAAAACACGTTGCCGGCGTTGTGCACAACAAAATAAAATTCGACAACAGCATGGTCACACAGCCGACGCCGGCCACCATCAAGGTGCATGTCATATATGCTTTGGTATCGCCTCGTTTGGCCCAGTTGCCATATGGAACGACCCGACCTTACCCAAACAGCTCCATTTAGCTCCTGGGCTGTACGAAGGAAACTTCACATTTTCATTGACAGAAATTTACTCATTGGGGCTGATCATCGAGCAAGTCAACAATATCATACAGCTCGACACTTTAGCTCCTCTACAGGACGCATGTATGGGCACCAATCCAGATAATAGACCCTCCATCGATGTTCTCATCAAATACATAATGTTTATTCAGAACACATTGTAATGATCCATGTCCGGGCAAGGGCTTAGGAATGGAGTTATGAATTTATGCGCGGGAACTGACAAAAGTAAAAGCAAATATATTATATCTGACGTGGCCGGCCTCGTGCACAACGATATACAAGTTGACAACATCATGGTCACACAATCGACACCGGCCACCGTCAAAGTGCACATCATATACTTTGGCCTCGCATCCTCACTATGGAACGACCGGACTTACCCAAACAGCTCCATTTAGCTCCTGGGCTGTACGAAGGAAGCGAGATATCTGGCCGAAAATTTAGCTCCTCTTCCGGACGCATGTAAGGACACCAACCCAGATAATAGGTCATCCATCGATGTTCTCATCAATTACCTCAAGTCTATTCTAAACACATTGCAATGATAAAGAGCGGGGCAAAGGATTGAGGTAAAGAGTTAGGATTTTATGCGAGGGTATTAACCAAAGTATAAGGAAAATACCTGAGCGTTCAGTATCATGGTCACACAGCCGACGCCAGCCACCCTCAAGGTGCACATCATAGACTTTGGTCTCGCCTCATTCAGCCCAGTTGCCATATGGAACGACCGACCTTACCAAAAACAGCTCCATTTAGCTCCTGAGCTGTACGAAGGGAACTTAACATCTTTTTGGACATACATTTATTCATTGGGGGAAGAGAGTTATGATATAAGGAAGCATGTATGGACACCAACCCAGATAGTAGGCCCTCCACCGATGTTCTCATCAATTTCCTTAAGTTTATTCAAAACACAATGTAATGATACAGGTAATGATCCTCAGTCTGTCCAGTCTACCTGGAACGACACGACACTGCTCAAGCAGCTCCATTTGCATCTGATCTTTATGAAGGAACGTTCACATCTCCATCTACAGACATATATTCATTGGGGCTGATAAATGAGCAAGTCAATAGTGTGAGTTTGACAATCTGAACCCTCTACAGAACGCATGTACGGACACCCACTCACACAATAGGCCGTCCATCGATGTACTTGTAAATGGCATTCAATTTATTCAAAGCACAGTTTCATAATGATCCAGGGGTCGGTGCAATGCTTTGGGGAAGGGAGTATGCATGGTTTTTGGGCGGGGTATTAACCAAAGTATAACGTAAATTATGCCTCACGTTCGGATCCTAAATATATTAGAACAACATCGTTTAAAAGACATATAACTAATAATGCATATTCTATTCCATTATATTGGTGAACTAAACAAATGAAAGTGTCCTTGTCCCTGCCATTCATTAGATGTGTTGCATTGCTTCGTTATCTGCCATAAATAGTTTTGATTATAAATGATTTGCTATATTTTATACTACAATTTCGTGTCTCACACACTATTTCTTGCACTCCATTCCAATCATGTGACTGTGTTACCTGTAGCGCTTCATATACTTTACAGCGAATGATAACTAATTGGAATGCAATAGTGTTCCTCATCTCGCCATGAAAAACATGCATACCGAATTTGGTTAAGATTCGTCAAGTAGTATCACTTGAGTTAACGCGTGAACAAGCTGTGCCAGCTCGCCGCCAGCCCGTAGACCATGAATACACAATACGTCCCTCTGTTTCCAAACGAGCGTATAAACGAGTATGTCAATCTGGGATTACACTGGTCAGTAACTCTGAAGATTTGGCTCGTGGCGGCTATGTGAGATGCTCAACTGTCCACATATAGAAACACAAGAAAATAAGACCTTGATCATGGGCCCCGACTCAGTTTTGTGGCTGCGTACATACTGCATAGTAGCATTACCAAAGTGACAATGCAAGAACATGTTCTCTAAATCGAATATGCATATACTGTACATGAAGAAAACTCTAGAAGAATGAATGACATGTTGTATAATGTTGAACAACACGTGTCAGTGTCGTCTACAGTTCTAACAAGCTGTGGATAGTCGGATGGACGATACATCTGAGGCATTTAATGCTGCTGCAGTTTCATCAGAGGAGAACGTTTGTCAAATGATAAAGAGAGTAAACACAATAGACAATACTAGTGTTCAGTCAAATGTTAAGAACTATGCCAGTGTAGTTTGGGAGAAAAATAATCAACAGCTAACTAACTCCTCAACCTCACGCACAGTGGAGCGTGACAGTGTGTCGCGATCAAACAGCGCCATATGATACAATGGTGCAGAACAGACGACTCGCCCTATACTGAAGAGGAACAAACCATATGTGACACAACAAATATGTCGGAAATGTGCATGGTCATTTTCCATGATGAAATCAAGATTCATGCTACGTCTCGCTCCAGGAACAACATCCGAGACCAAGAAGGTACTATGGAACAGACATATTCGCCTAGATTTTCCATTTTCATACAAATGCAAATTCAGGAATGTCAGCATGACGCATAATACGACCAAAGTGGAAATTAGCCCGTACATGAAGTACTAGCGCTTAACGCGAATGAAACGGCTAAAACCGTACACGCATGGCGAATGGTGTTTCCTTTGAATCAACAGGATAGTTCGTTTCAAGATATTGTAAATACGTTAACCCATAGACAGTTACTCACAACAATTTTCGTCTGCTGTTGCTTTTATATATTGACTTATTTCTCAATAAAAACATGTTTTGACAGCATTTCAGAATCATTTCCAATGAAAATGGTTCTAAAGTGCTGTCAAACCATATTGTAAATTATTCTAAAATGCTGTCAAAGCATGTTTTTGATGATAAAAATGGAAAATAGAAAATAAACAGCAGACGACAAAACAAATAAGATAGCGGTGTAAGGGTTAATATCCATTCCATTAAACATGTTAAACGGTGTCGCTACGTCAGATCGTGGTGGTATACTGGACTCATCCAATACCTTTGTTACACCGTCTAGTCCTTACGAATACCACGGTGGCAGTATTAATATATATTTTTTCTAACTAGAAACAATATTTATGCCAGTAGTTTTAATATTGATACGACCACAGATCCCCGGTCGGCTCCTGATGAATTATTATCCTCGTTCGCGGATGTTTCTGGAAGTTTTCAATCAGGCAACGTGCAGTACGTGTTATTCATTTTGGTCATAATAACGACAAAGTAATGAGGCAGTGATATTGGTCACGTCAAAATATCAGAGAATATGAAGTCATCCACATTGTGCTGTATCTGTTAAACGTGTGAATCGTATAACAGGTTGCATAAGTTGGAACATAATTGTTTATAATGGAAATATATAATTCTAATACTTTGAGACGGTTGTATCTAAGTTGTTAAAGTTGTTAAAACTTCAAGTTCAACTTGTAGCCCAGCCCGTTTACTATCATTAGTAAATTGTGTATCGTGAACTAACCTCTACGGAGGGTATATTCTGCAGGGTTTTTATTTTCGGTATATTCGCGGGCTCTGGATATCCACGAATTCAAAACACCGCAAATAATTTCCCACATCATGAGATCTTGTTCGACGGAGACAAAAACGTCCGAGTATTGGTTCCGTTCTGATTTTGGTGTCCGGATGTTAGTTATCAAATTTGAAGATGGGATGGGTTGTGTATTGTATATCCATTTGTATTCATCAATAGGTTTTAAGCAATACAATGTTGGTCTGAAATGTGCTGAAACTTTACGTTTTATCATAATTTAGTGTATTTCTTTTGTTTCCTTTGCAATATCTACAGCTCAATTCATAACCGAAACAGTTCGCCCTAGTAGCATTCGCCCGAGTGATTTATAAACCAAACAACATACTACTAGTACAAACATGTATTTGTATTGTTCAATACATGTCAATATAAATCATTACATTATATTAGATGGATAATTGGTACTACATAGCCGATGAATGTCTATATAATAGTGATAGTGGAATGCGATTTACTATCAATGACGTCATAAATATTAACGACATATATGCCTACTAGTAACATTGGGAATTGTTTCGATCTTAAAACAAAATAAAACTATTTGAGCTTTATCCTAACAACGCAAATTATCACCTCACGCTGATACTGTTACATTAGTAATTAGGTCACATGTTTAACAATGAGGGTTTTATTAAACCTGTGAAAAGACCAGACTGAGAGTGTTATATATCCCTATTATTTGTGGATTTACGTTAGCATACACAATCAATTGAATATCTGAACGCGCATGTTCTGGAATAAGTTGCATTATTGTGTGGGCGACCATTACAGCGAGACACTAGTACATACCTAAAAGTATATATATCGAGTGAGGTTAAAATCTGGAACGTCTGGAACAAATATGGCGGAACGAACCGTAGTCAGCGAATTCAATGCATCGCGAATTTTATTTTTCAAGAATCGAATGACCGCGAATTAAAATCACCGCAAATAATTATTATGAAAGAAAACCGCAGAATAAAGACACCGAAGAAATATTCCTCTGTACAGTATCAAATTTGAGCAATAACATTCTAAGACTTTATAAGCAATTAGTTAATCCACTTATTTAGTATGCAATTCGAGCATGGGACCGAATAATGGCACAGTAGGCGGGTAGGGATAACTTTTGACCCCAAACAAATTGCAACAGAAACTAACGTAGTGGCGTTTGGTTGGACATGCATCAGGGTTGATCATATCCAAAATAGGCAAAAATCGGCACAGGCGAAATACCCTAATTAACATAATTTCAAAATGGCGGCCATCGTCAGCTGTGGAATGCAATATCTCGCAAACGGCTCATCCTAACACCCATAAATGTATTACTAACACATAGGAAAGTGGTACCCAGGAATCCATAAATGATACTCCCATCGACCTATGACGTCACTGTGACGTCATAACCCAGCTATGATGTCATAAATCATGTAGTTCACCGTCGGGGGCAATCTTTGTCTGCGTTAGTTTCTGTTGCAATTTGTTTGGGGTCAAAAGTTAAAATTTGTTTGCGATAATGCTGACAGAAATCCATGGAGCTTAGATGGGAAAAAATCATTGCATGCTATGGGTATGATAGAAACTATTACACCAGCAATTATAGTCAATACACTGATCCGAAGAGATGCAGGCTCAGAGAGAACTGTCAATTCAGTGATTCAAGTTACGTACTATGACATTCCCAGTGTATATATTCCTATTGTTTACTATAAGCTACCGCAAATCAATGTAGAAAACCCATTTAGCAAACTAGATTTACTATGGAAGATAAGTGCACCTTTGAAACTAGTTACACCTGGCTGGTCAGGAGTGACGCAAGCTGTGTCTGGTAGTACCGGTACTATTTACCCCGGCAAGACCACAGTGAGATTCTTCCCCATGTTGGATATCAATCCAACGGACATGACATGTATATATTCAACTCTATGCGCTCATCGTCAATGAATGTATTCGTCATAAGTGCACACCGATAGTTACATTTGACCAGCCATTGTGGTTCAAAGCCAGAACTATCGTAGCTAATGAACAAGAGAGTAGTGACTTGAAACAAATCATACTAGACTTGGGCGGATTCCATACTATGATGAGTTTCCTGGGCAGTATTTGCAACTTGATGACTAGTTCTGGGCTCCGAGAAGTATTGTAACTTATATACGGTGAAAATGCTGGCACGTACATCTTGAACGGCAAATACTATTCCCGTGCTTGTCGTGGGCATTTTATGATTGATTCTATGCTAAACGGATTCATCCTTCATGAGGTATACCCAGTCCAGTTGGTGACAACGAAAGTGAGAGCGTGCAATCGGTTCTCTGTCCGGACTTGCAAAGAGCCTTAGATTTGCTTGATCAAGTTATAAGCAAAGATATATCGGTGGAAGCGGCAATGGAAGATCCGACTATATCACAAATCTTAGTCGACATATCTGAAAACAAAGCCGAACTGCGCAAATACCATACTGCTGAATTGTGGCTGCAATATATAGATATGGTTGATTTACTTCGTGATTTTCTTCGTTCCAAAAGAACCGGTAACTGGTCATTGTACAAGGCCTGCCTTAGTAAGATGCTGCCGTACTTTGCTGCTACTAGCCACAACCACTATGCGAAAAGTTTCCAAATATACCTAAAGGATCTGAAGGAACTGAAAGTGAAATACCCTAAAGTTTATGATATGTTCGACTCTGGCCTGTTCGTGATACGGCGAACGGAAAGATTCTGGGCTGGACTGTCGAAGGACCTTGTCATCGAACAGACACTTATGCGAACCATGAAAGTTACTGGAGGTCTTGTGCATGGTAGAGGTGTTGTGAATGAGAAACAACGAAATAAGTGGCTGTTGTCGTTACCTGTGTGCGCGACATTCAATGACTCGATGCAAGAACTCACTAACCGGACTTTCGCCACCAGTGAACAACATAAAGAGTTAACTTCTGCAAGAGTAAAACGTGATAACAAAGATTCCTCAATTGTTTTAGATTTTCTACGTGAGAATAACCCATTCGAGCCTGCACCAGACCTGCGGAGTATCACCAGTGGCATTACCGAAGATCCATCTGTCAATGCTCATAGAGCTAAAGACGTTGGTGAGAAGATCTTAGAGAAGATGTACGGTACAAATGCATTCGAGTTTTCCTTCTCTAAAAATATATTGCTGTTGCGTTGGGTCAGGCAAAGCAACATCACATTGATGGAAAAAAAGTCAACATCGATCCTCAGCTACTGTTCCAACGGTTGCTGGCCATTGGCAATGCACACACAGATGAGAATGACTTAGAGCAGTCCTTGTAATATGAATTATCAACACACCCAACTGCTTTATTTGACAAATATGGAATGATTAGAGAAGCCACAAAGTTGCAACTAGCTGAGGCTATCGGACAAAGGTATCAGACTCAAGGTTCTGAAACATTGGTCGCGGTTGCGCAGCAGTTTTCAGTGTTCGATGGTAGTTCTTTATTGCACAAAATTCAGTGGAAAAATTATACCTTGTTTGATAGTATATGTACTAAATACGTATATCTAGTCAAGCAGAGCTCATGTCCTGTCGTTGTGTTTGACGGCTATCTACAGGGCCATTCTACGAAAGACAGCACCCATCAACGACGAACAAAAGGGCTCATTGGTGCAAAAGTCAGTGGTTTTACCGGAAACAAACTACTGAAGACCAAGAAGGAAACTAAGAAAACTTCCTTAGTAATGAAATCAACATATGTAACTTCACCAATCTGATGAAGCAACACTTCGCATCGATTGGAATAGGCACAAAACAGGCCACAGGTGATGCAGACTTTATAATAGCAGAAACTGGAGTACAATAAGCCGCCATCGTTCAGACCTGTGTTGTTGGTGAGGACACAGACTTGCATGTAATGTTATGCCATCACGCAAATCGCCTTAAAATACCACCGGGACAGTTGTTCTTGTACCTGTTCGAGTTTGCCATTCATTCACGCCATCGGTGGATGTGACACCACGTCTCGACTTTTTGGTATAGGAAAAGCAACACCATTGGATAAGATGGACAGTAGGATCTTCAGGGAACAAGCGGCAGTCTTCTGTGCCACTGACTTACCATGTACTAGTGAGATAACTGAAGCCGGTGAAAAAGCTGTGGTTTGTCTGTACGTAGGGAAAACAGGAGAACATCTTAATGCACTAAGAGTGAGAAAGTTTAAAGAGAAGGTACTACAGCAATCGATGTGAAAACATTGCCAGCGACATCTGACGCGGCAATGTATCATTCCTTGCTAGTATTTCTTCAAGTCCGTACGTGGATGGGTGATGGAGAGGACATGAATCCTACCGAATGGGGATGGGAAGTGCGAAACGGTGCTCTTCACCCAAATAAAATGGATGCACCCATAACTCCTCAGCATCTTTTGAAAGTAATTCGGTGCATGTGCAAAGGGGAATGTGCTACCAAAAAGTGTTCTTGTCGTCGTTTTGGACTGAAATGTATGAATGCTTGTGGACATTGCAATGGGGAGACCTGCTCAAACTCGCCAAGCCCAGTGATTCTCGACGAAGAGGAGATTGAAGAAACATATTTGTTGGACATTGGCTATTGATAGAGATTAAACTGTTTCCCCCATGAAACAATTCTTGAATCTGTCCCCGACGTCATAAGTTAGTTATTGTGTTATAATGACATCATAGGTCAGTGGTAGTATCATTTTCGGATTCCCGAGTGCACGAAATGCGCGACAAAAATCGCCCCCGATGGCGAACTACATGATTTATGACGTCATTGCTGGGTTATGACGTCACAATGACGTCATAGGTCGATATAAGTATCATTTATGGATTCCTGGGTATCACTTTCCTATGTATTAGTAATACATTTATGGGTCCAAGGACGAGCCGTTTGTGATGTATTGCATTTCACAGCTGGCGATGGCCGCCATTTTGAAATTATGTTAATTAGGGTATTTCGCCTGTGCCGATTTTTGCCTATTTTGGATATGATCAACCCTGATGCATGTCCAACCAAACGCCATGATGTTAGTTTCTGTTGCAATTTGTTTGAGGTCACCCCTTATTTTAGAGTAGCAGTGCCCGCCTACAGGCCATACAGATTCTTGAAATCTATAGCAAGTGAACAGAGGCTCACGCTTACACCGCGGCCGCCGCCTAGACCGACACATATAAACTTTAACGCAACTCTTACGGCCGGACGGAGTCACGAAAACTATATACCCCTCGACATAATTCGTATGCCGGGGTATAAAAATACAGCGTAAAGCAACGCGTTTGATTCAAGGCCTGGCATAGTTTTCCACCTGATAAACAATATGTTTTGGAACCGCATATATATAAACACCTAAAGAGACTATCCTATTACTGCGGCCGGCAACCTTAGGGGAATCAGCTACGGACCCAGGCAAAGTTTATTCACTGGGGCTGCATTCCATGCCGGCGAAAACAAAATCATGTCGAAAACATGCACCGGTTTCCTGACGAGATGCCACTCAGCTCTAGCTGAATGGGAATTCGTCAGGAATCCGGCGCCTATTTCGCCATGAAACATTTTACGCTGGCCTGGAGCGCAGCACCAGTGTTAGTTCTCGGTCCGACTACAACTCGGTCTACAATGGGACGGGCTTGACACGAGTTCGGACCATACTAATTATTCGGTCCCAGTCACGATTTACTTGCATGCCTGTTTGTCGGTAACCCATGCATCAATATGATACCAAGACCGACACAAAGGAAGTATCACATCAACCACAGTTCAAATTTGTGATTTAGATTAACTTATAAAACGACTAGTCCTTTGCTTACATATGCCCGATTTTGAAACCTGATCGATTTCGATAAGTACTACGTCTATTTGATGTGTCATATACTTTATAAGGCTATTAAATACACAATCATAACAAAGAGTATCAATTGGAATCCCATTAAACTGCCTGAATACATCGGTCGGACTATGTGTATAGCATGAATCGCTATATACTTTATACCGGCAAATACATGTACGCACGTGCTCATAGATGGTGATGATTTAAACGTTTTAAGCGTTTACTGGGAATTTTAATTTTAAACCAAGAAAGTTCATTAGTCGGTGTGAATCGTTGTTTTGGATGAATGATTTAATTGTGTCAATGAGGCGAATCCGAATCCTCAAAAGACATATGAAATCATCATATTAGTACACGTACAATGACGAAGAAATGCGGAACTACAAACATGAACAAGATTCCCGTTATAACTATCGGTAAGTTGCTAATTATTTCACCGGTCTATGATACCAAAAACATGACTATTCGTGTTTCTTGGATCGGGTTGCATAATGTGTGTTAAAATAACGGTTATCATGGTAATGAGTATAGCGGTCCTTCTAACACACACGATATACACACTTTATACAATGCCACCTCACACTAGAAACACGGATATGCATATTTATAGTATCGGGTTGCACATGGTTTTGTCTGGGGTTGTTCTATGCACTGCGACACTAGAAACAGTAATATTCGTGTTTCTAACATAGGCGTTACGCCTTATATAGAAAATAATCAATGAAAACTACAAACACGAATATTCGTGTTGTATCTACTGCCAGGTTGCATATGACGTGTTTAAATAAATGTACGAATTCTCGAAAGGTGTCCGAAAGATTCATTTATTTTGAAATGAACCTGGAAAAGAAATTCGCGCATTGTTATTTTGAAATCTCGTTATTACACGGGTAATGCACTATTTAAAAATACGTACACATCATATAATGTATTTCTAGTAAAATGAAGTATGCAAAAATGAAGATTAAATCGTTTAAATATGTGTATATGTTATGCACAGCGAATAATTTGCGTACAATAATAGGGTGCATTCCATGGTGTCCAGTTCATAGGTTGCAGTGTGTCTCACTTAAGTAATTGCAATAGTTTTGATGCGTGTCAAGTAACATACAACTGACGTTGACCGCTCACAAGCAAGACTTACAGTGGAACCTCTCTCGAGCGGACACCCACAGGATTGTGATCAGGCGCGGATACAGGTGGGGGGTCCAGGGGGTCCGGACCCCCCACCCCCCCCCCCCCGGTGCTCCCGGCAAAAAAGAAAAAAAAACAAAAAAAAAAACGAAAATCTACAATACTCGAATAGTTGGATGACTTTTTTCGTGGCCTAGGTGTCAGGAAATCGCATCTGCGGCGATCTGGCATCTAAATATTTCCGGGGGGAGGACCTCCAGACCCCCGTACTTTACGATTTTGCGCTCGCGGATGTCGGCTATGCCGATTTGTAATTACAGACCCCCCCCCCCCCCCCTGAAATTATTTCTGTATCCGCGCCTGGTGATGTAGGTGTCCGGTTGAGACAGGTTGCTCTGTATCCGTTTACTATAAGTCCTATGTAACGAACAGTAGCGGTATATACATGTATGTACGCTAAGGGCAACAAACATGACATCGACAAAATCCATGTCACTGTGTACAGTACACAATATTACCTATACATCTATTGATCACCGAGATAATGAAGCAATATATCGAGGCTTTAGAAATTAAGTATACACAAGGTTAATGTAAACTAATAGGAAGTAATGTGTAATTTAAAACTCTCCATAAGGTGTACGGGGGAATTCAACTGTCGATATACTGGAGTCAGAAACTGCGGAAGCTGCATACATGTGTATTCTACCTAATGGCGGGTCCATTAGTTTGCAAGCATTTCCATCGTACGAGTTTAAGAACTAAACGTTTGACGTATATAGCATAATATGTGTCGTGTAGGACAATTGTCTGTTAAACTTCTTTTACTCGTTTAGTATACGCTGATCAACGCTAAATGTGCCACATATGAGATTCAAATTAAATAAATACATATCTGCAGAACATATGAAGCGCATAAATTTCATGTGAAATACTCATTCAGACCTGGTATATTAACGTCACGTTGACTCACATTAAATCATTTTCATATGAACAAAAAAGAGATGGTTGGATCTATGATCCTGAACAGAAATTTTTGGAAGTAAAGATACTCTTCAAAGTTTATCTCTTACATGTACAGTGGAACCTCTCCCAACCGGACACCATGGGAGGTTCCCAGTGTGTCCGTGTTAGAGAGTTTCCACTGTAATTGATTATTCTTGCAGATGAGCACCACGATACATGTGTGGGTGTCTTGTGATCATGACCTACAATTACCAATTACAGCTAAAAGTAAATGACAATGAAAGCTATCAAAATTGAACAAACAGAGGTGCCATTGGTGTCTGGTTTTACTACTGCAAATGTCCACCATGAAACAAGTTGGAATGTCGCGTATTGATAGACGGACGGAGCACAGATAATATGGGACCGTCTACGTCTACATTTATTTTGTTTTGTGTTACCTACATAACGTTATTATCTTTACGAATAGAAACAAAATCATGGCACAGAGCTTGAATACATGCAATGCGTTATACTCTGTGCGCGTGGGTAGATCATTCGGGACCAACTGTTTTCCCCTACAGATGATAACACGAGACGGCTAATACAAGCGACGAAACTACGTGTCGGCCCAGAGACATAGTTACATATTACAAGCCGCTCATGCGTTAACCTAATCCTCATAAGTATATGTATCATAACACGTGGTAGGTACACCGAGTTTTCCGAGAAAATGCGATGTTTCGTATCCCGTAGACCATACATCCCTGGTCTGCCTAATTCCTGCTTCTGAATATTATGTTGCTGTAAGCATTCCTTTGGCGTTTCTTACCCATTCATTCCGCCGCGGGATGGACAGACAGAACATTGCGACTATTCAAATGAGTATTCCATATCTACTTGGAACAATATATTTAAATCAAACATTGCTGAACATATTCACATGGGTGTATTTACTTACTACTGTACTTATCTTTTAACATTGCACCCACCGGACAAAGATAACTATACTGTAAGGAAATGTGCAATACCTGTAGCTTTTGGTCATCCTATATAATTTTATCCTATATAATAATCAAATCGAGATCATAACTGTCCCTAAATTTATGCATGCATGCTGATGAATCGTTGGCGAACTACGTAGTCTCAGATCAGCATGCTCATGCTGTACGGGGGCTACACTGGTCGTACATGTGGAATGGCCGCTAATATCAGCTGGCGGCTTACGCCGTGGTGATCGGTAAATAATGTTACAAAAGCCATAGTTAGGTCCATAATTGCCATAGAAAAATGGAAGTGAAGAAAGTGTAGTTAGGCTAATAGTATTATATCATTAACAACAGGGTTGTATTCATTAAGGTGAAGGTAAGTGTGCAATTGGCAGTTAGTAGTGACGTTAAAACTCAATTGTAAGCCGTTTATTTGTAAAATATTCATTTAATTCTATTGTACTTATAGACTACACATGTCGAGCGATACTGCCGAGTAAGTTCGGTATGTGAATGTGAATACATGCAGTGTACATGCTGCTGCATGTCATATGTACATACATGTATTTTCAAATAAATAACGATCGTAATTATTCAACGTTTGCTGAATTTATTAAACTAAATTATAGTATGTGCTCTGCGCACATTTTTACGGAGCCCCGCAACGGACATTAAAAATTCAATTCGTTCCCTCGACTTGACAATTCGCTCCCACGAAATAACAATTCGTTCCCTCGAATTAACAATTAATTCGACGGTGTTATTTCGCTGGAACGAATTGTTAAATGGAGGGAACGAATTGTTATTTCGTGGGAACGAATCGTTAAATTTAGGGAACGAATTGTTAATTCGTGGGAACGAATTGTTAATTAGTGGGAACGAATTAATAAAAAAGAATTATACGTCCCCTACGTGGCTCCGTACATTTTGGAAATTGTAACCGGTACATGGTCACAGTTGGGTAGACACACTTGTCAAAGGTGTCTGTTGACTTACGTCTGCCAAATTTGTTAATATACACAAAGTATTGAAAAATGCTTGAAAACTTTACACAATTCAGACCTGAAACAATCAGTATGGGCGAATTACTACATGGAATAGGCTATGCGTCATTAACCGTTCGTTGATTGAGCTTCCTGAAGTCGATACGCGCTACGCTGCATAATACCGTCGGACAAGTTTGATATTCATTATAGAGAATAGTAGGTTAGTGCCGTGAATGGGAAAAAATATCCGGCAAGGCTCAATAATTTCTTTATTTCTGAACCAAAGTATATGTTGTGACCACTCATTTGAACCGTCTCGCCGAGACGGTTCAAATGAGTGGTCACAACATATACTTTGGTTCAGAAATAAGGAAAATAGATAGAGAATAGTAGGTTAGTGCCGTGAATGGGAAAACATATCTGGCAAGGCTCAGGAAACGGGATGGGCGAGGCTCTACCGAGCACATCCCGTTTCCGTGCCGCGCCAGATAGCTTTTCCCATTCACGGCACTAACCTACTATTCTATTCATCCCATCAACACCTACAAATGGCTGTAAAATGCAAAAATAGTATTGACTGGATATCAAAAATGTTTCACGGCACCGTGTTTCACGGCACATACGCACTGTGTTGACGGGATAAATAATGATTATTAACATACGCGTATTATCACGATTATGACGAAACTCGTATTCATGACCAGTTAAACTATTTTAGATGCATATGAAACGAGCTATGAGACAACACATACACATTGGATTTATAACTTCCTTCATGTCGTTTGAATACTTAGTTTACACATTACCGTTCTGCATAAGTTGTCCGATACCTAGAACGTCGACAGTGTCCACATTACGCTATGGTATAGCTGATTGTTTCAGTACATGTAGTACCCTTCTAATCCAATATATTGCGGGCGGTAATCCATCCGCATATGTCGTCCTACGATATACTGGTCAAACGTGACGCTGAGAGGAATCCAGTCAGGGCGGCTCAGGCATGTTCTTAAATGTAGCTGTAACTGGAGAAATGGGGCTTATGGGAGTTATGACAAGTGCAGCTCTTGATCACATAGCCCACTCGCCCACTCGTGTAGCCCGATTGCTTGCGGCAGTAAAGACGGTTGTTTCATTTATGGCATAGCGAACAGTGCAGATCCTGATCAGACTGTGCGTATGCATAGACTGATCTGGATCTACACCGGTCACAAAACCCATAAGCCCCATTTCTTCAGTCACTGTCACAAATGCTGACATGTATGTCGATATTGTACACTCCTATTTTAGCATCTAGTTCGACTGTGGACGGGGAATGCGGGAGATTCAGAGGGTACACATACTGAGCTGGGACTAGGTAGGCTGGTCGTAAAGCTACAGGGGGGGGGAGGGGGCTAATATTTGGCAGTGACTGAATAAATGCGGCTTATGGGTTTTGGGACCAGTGTATATCCAGATCAGCCTGTGCGTCCGCACAGTCTGATCAGGTTCTGCACTGTTCGCCATTCCATCAATAAAACACCCGCAATACTTCTAACAATCAATATACATGTATATCATTATCAGGCCACAGGAGCGAGATATTTGATCAGGAGCTACACTGGTCACAAATCCCATAAGGCCTATTTCTCCAGTGATAGCCACATATTTGTATATCTGTCTGACATTGCAGGCACATACAGACATAAGTAGATAAGGTATCCACGGCTGTATGGTCTAATGATGTTACCTAAGCGCAAACAGAATTCCAATGAATGGACGCGAGTACATGTCCATGTACCAAATAGATAAAGTACGTCACGTCCACCAGCTATTTTGGCACGCTTCCACCTATTTTTTGTCTAAATATCTCAGTATTTCTGGAATAATATGGATACAATAAAACGCATACAATATGCCATCCGTAAAATAACATCGCTTAAAAATGATACCGTCCTCATAGCTTTAGCCGTTTTGAAGTCATTTCGAGAAAACTTGCATTCCAGTAGCCTATTTCACCAACATTGCAAAGTATACTTTTCTAGCAAAGTATACTTTGAGGGAAAAAATATTCAATTTTAGGATAAATTTATTAATTTTTATTACACTGAATTTATTACATTATCACAGCCAAGTTGGCTGTGATAATGTAATAAATTCAGTGTAATAATTCTGCATACTTTTAATCATCAACTATATGCAGTTGTTAGTTCTATATGAAATAATGCATTTCAGGAAAAATAAATGATTACTCCCTCAAAGTATACTTTGCTAGAAAAGTATACTTTGCAATGTTGGTGAAATCGGCTATAGGAGTCATTTCGAGAAAACTTGCATTCCAGATAAGCTTTTCTTGAGAGAATTGTACCCACTAATTCAAAATTCCCATACAAAAGTGAATACATGAGCAAAAAAAAGCCAACACAGTTGAGAATTCAATTATTTAAGCTGCAAACATGAATTTTGTTTTCAGCTCAAATAAATGAATTTCCAACTTTTATTACAGCGTTTTATTCCTCAATTTGAAAATCAATAAGTATTAAATTAAATGTAGCTACAATAAATACCGCCTGATCTGCAGCTCTGTGACGTATATGACCCGGCGTGGTGTATGCATGCCACGATAATAAGTGCATTTTGCCATCGGTTTGTTTGTTCGGCATTGATTGTAATATCGACATTTCATACAAAGAAAGCAAATATACATGCTTCCGTAATACATACATTAGAGTATGGTCCAAACCCATTACGTAAACAATTAATGCTATAACAGTACAAAATCGCGTACCTCAGAATATGTTTGTGTTGTTTTTTTATTCGAGCGCTAGCGAGGAATTATACAAGCAACATCCAAATTTTGATTTCAACCATGAACCGACAATGTGATTGAATAAATATCACAGCAATACCAATCAAAATTGAAGAAACTGGTATTTTATTGGTACCCCTGGTAGGTATACATTATGAAAATAAATTGAAACCTTTTTTCAACCACCCTGATCGGACTACGGTCACGCTGGCAGTCCGTGGTCGGTACTCGAAAGACAAGACTGGTATTTGTCATATATCATACGACTTGCTATGCATCGACCGAATGCAGGTTGACAAATTGCCATATCGGGTCACATGTGAGACACGCCATGTGATTTTTTACCTTCGGATATCTGCGTAATTTCATGAAATATGTTTACATACAAAATTTACAATATTTTCCGTAAATGGCGTCAAAGGCTGACAAAAACTACGCAGATGTCCGAAGGTACAAAACATCGCATGGCGTGTCTCCTGCTATAATTATTTGTTTATCTTCAATCATAGAGCGTTACCTGATAAATACAATACCTTGCTGGTGTACATGTATTTTGACATCACGTTTATCAAGCAGAGCCTAGAAATGCCTACAGTTTCCTAGCCAGGCGTAATAAACCTGATATCAAAGGGCACTAGCCTGGTATTACATGAGTGAGGTTTTAATATGATATTTATTAAACGACTTTACTGATTTCTTAACAAACGAGGCTGTGAAATCAGTCAACGAGTTTAATCGTTTTCTGTAATGAGCTAATTTGCATATAAAATAATATATTATATGCTTTTATTACATGGTGTTATTAAACTGTGAGTGCCGATTGTATGCAATAAATGCATGTACTGGCCCATACGTCATACGTGTCCAATATTGTTCTAATTGTGTCATAAACTAACCGACGTTCGCCGATTTTGTGTAAGTATATATGGGTGTCAGTATCTGAAACTACAGTGTACAGGTAATCTATTCGACAGATGAATTAAACTTTATCATAATTAATCTATTCAACATATTTGGGCCGATGCCCACCTATTATAATATTGTTTACACAAATAGTAGCTCCTTTTGTCTTTGCCACAAAGCACCTGGACAGGAGTCTTAAAGAATCTGTGACGAATATAAATATTAATGCATATTAAATACAGAATCCGTAAACAAGACCATATATTCATCTGGAATATTTCTGACCTATTTATGATAGAAACAGCGCCTTTAATTCGTCTGAAAATGATAGGATACAAAGATCATATACAAGTAATGATGGTGTCCAAGTTCTCTAAATTTTGTGTGAGAATATTTCAAACATTGGAAATGGTTTGAACATAGAGGGATTTACATGTGAGGTGGGATGAGATGCGAAAGTTCAGCATTGTGCATCTTGGTAAGTGGAGTTTAAAATGTGTTCCGTTATTTAATGTGGAATTTATTTACTGATTCCTGTGTGTATTTTCTTGTCAAGGTTCAAATGCACGCTACATTTGTGCATAGTAAAGAGGCAGCGAACGCAAAATTTAAATTATTTTAGTATGCCATTGTTGCATTCTTTACTAGCGTATTTCCGTAAATACGCAGTTTATCTAAAACACTTTATACAGTATATACCACATACGTAACAGCAAGAGAACATGCATTTAACCCACTTATAGTCGGGATACATAAGCATTTTATAAGAGGAAGGTGGGGAGTGATTCCATTATCCCAATGACAGTACATGTATAAACAGGGGCTGTTTGAGAACAGCATAGCTCGACTATTGGCAGCCTAATAGTAACATAATGTTCCAGACTTGACTAAAAACTGTACCCGAGGAGGAAAATTGTAAAAAAAGTAAATGGGGGAGGGGGCGGGGGGGGGGGGCATGATGTCACTAGAACGTCACGATTTTGGCAGTGGGTTGTGATACATACCACTGGGCCAATGATAGTATGCGTGGTGTCTGTAGCCTAATAGTATTAAAGATACCAAGTTGACCAACAACTTTAACCTGACGCCAACGCCGTCGCCTCGGTGACATCATAAGCAGGGTTTGCAATAGCCTCCAGAATTCAAAATCAAATGAGACACGCCATGTGATTTTGTATCTTCGGACATATGCATAATTTCGTTAAATACTTTTATAAAATTTATAATATTTTTCATAAATAAAGAGTACATGCGGAATATAATTATAATTATAGTTGACATAACTCCGAACGTGCTTCGAAAATTATGTCAACTTTTGACGCCATTTACGGAAAATATTGTAAATTTTGTAAACGTATTTCATGAAATTACGCAGATGTCCCGAGGGTACAAAATCACATGGCGTGCATTGAAATTGAAGGGGCATAATGCCCCAAAGGGTCGCTATTGAAAGCCCAGATAGGCTCACCATATTATTCAAATATTCGAGCTAAACAGCAAGATGTTTCAATCAATTTCGTTTATTATTTAGTCGTGAAAGTATATGCTCCATAAAAAAACATGTTAATGTAATGTAGTTCTTGATGTAATAATAATAATTTGCACCGGTGGTTCACCCGACTATTGACGTAACATAGAGGGCCGTTCCTTCAGTCACGAAATCTTTATGTAATGGGTTCAAGTTCAGATCAGACCGTTTTCTCGTGGCATAATAATTATTATAGATATAAACAGACTCTGGATATATCGATATTAAGGCGTCGCCATATTTTGCATATGCATGTATTTATTTCTGCGAAATGTGGCCTGTCGGCACACAAATGACCCCGATGGCAGCTTGAATAAACTCCAGCAAACTTATTAACCGAACTCACGGACACACGGACACACAATCCAAACAGAGTATGTCTCCCAGCTCTACCTGTAGCCTATTTCATCAACATTGCAAAGTATACTTTACTAGCAAAG
Organism: Conchocele bisecta; assembly: GCA_029237695.1. NCBI lineage: Eukaryota > Metazoa > Mollusca > Bivalvia > Lucinida > Thyasiridae > Conchocele > Conchocele bisecta. The sequence goes on from CM055268.1 coordinate 84,489,604, forward strand.
TATACTTTGAGGGAGTAATCATTTATTTTTCCTGAAATGCATTATTTCATATAGAACTAACAAATGCATGTATTTCATGATTAAAAGTATGCAGAATTATTATACTGAATTTATTACATTATCACAGCCATAATGGCTGTGATAATGTAATACATTCAGTATAATAAAAATTAATAAATTTATCATAAAATTGAAAATTTCTCCCTCAAAGTATACTTTGCTACTAAAGTATACTTTGCAATGTTGATGAAATAGGCTACAGGCATAAACTACCGTTACATTTACCATAAATTGTGTCACAATTTGCCAAATACGTCATGATGCGCTGTTTGGAAGTCAACAAGTTATATGTCACCATGTGTGTATTTTCCACGTATAATAAAATATTTGTGAAATTAAATATTCAGTTCAGCAGCAACGTATAATTCTCATAAGTTTCGAATCGCCCCACGGATTTCCATTTTTAATCCGTTTAAATATCTTTACACCTGCCAGCCATAACGTCGCATGTTGATATACAAATCTCTTGTATGTATACAGAACGTGATATGGTCGCATACGTACGTGTCAGAAAAAGGAATAAAATGCCATAAAATAAGCAGAATTTAGTGTAATAACACCAAGATAGCAACAATGTCGTGGACGGGAAGGGATCCCTGCAATACGATCGAGGGTCAAAGGTCGGCGGACCTCAAGGCAGAGCCGTTGTCAAGGTCACACACGTTCCACCACGATTACCTGCTGCGCAGACTCAGTAAGACAGTTAGTTAAAATTAACTTGCTTTTCTATTTGCAGCCTAACAATGCTGAATAAAATCTTGCCGTCTGCTGTTTGTTTTCTATTTTACATTTTTCATAACAAAAACATGATTTGACAGCACGTTACAATCATTTACAAATTGAAAATGATTATAACGTGCTGTCAAACCATGTTTCTATTGAGAAAGAAGACAACATGTAAACCAATATTAGACGGCAATTTTCGTTTTCCGCATTTTAAGGGTTAATCGCTTAGCTGATCGTGTCATCGGTCAGTTTGATTGTCAGGTCATACATGAACGTCCAGCATGCTTTGGAAGTTTACTTTCCATTTGCTTTTAAATTGTCTGATGTTCATTACACGTGTAAGAATAGCTGCCATACAATAACATCACTTATTGCAGTTTCGTATTACACAACCGTATAATAGACCAATGGAATAAATCACAATGGCATCGTTATCACTACGCTAATCCCATCGCTGGCAGTCTTGGTAATAAGAATAAGAATAATAATAAAAAAATAACATTTTGCCTGACAAACAAGGTGAACAGAAGTCCTCAGTGACCTTGACATTGGGCGGCCGGACGTGGATCGTATGCAAAACAAAGCACAATCCCTAAACACACATTGTGACCAAATACTATCAAAATCAGTGAAGCGATTCAATATGAGGTCCCACATGCTAGGTTATAATATAGGGAGACAGAGATACGTGTAGTTTTGTAGTATGTAGACATTTTCTGGCAAAATAAACATCCATTCGCCATTACCCCATGTATTGATTGGCATTAGTATACATCATAATTATATCAGACGTAAATTTCCACACTGATATCAGGTGTGTAGCTAATACGGTTTAAAAGTTTTACGACTTACAAAGCAAAATTGCCAAATTCTAAGTAAAAAAGGGGGAGATAATCCATGAACCGGGGGCCAATCAAAAATTTAAATAAACTTTGTGCATCTATTCATCATAAGGCAGCTACATACCAAGTTTCAGGTCTGTAGATATTACGTTTTAAAAGTTTTACGAATTACAATGAAAACTTTCCAAATTCTAAGTCGAAAAGGAGGAGATGCTCCATGATCCGGTGGTCGAATCAAAAAATCAACTTTGCGCATCTACTCATCATAAGGAAGCTACATACCAGGTTTCAGGGATAATTTGACCCAGTTGGAATGTTTTGGTGACATATAACAACCTGTAGAAATATAAGGGATTATAACTGCTTTTCACTCTTTCAATAGTTATTATAAAACCGCAGAGGATTAAGTTAATCCAAACTATGATAGAACCGCATGCGGTAGACGGTATATCAGTCGTGCATACACGTACACAATGTATACACGCAGTTGTGTGTAATTAATGCGACTTGATGTTTCTATAATTTTCGGCAAAGTGAAACACATATGAGACACGCCATGTGAGTTTGTACCTTCGGATATATGCGTAATTTCATAAAATACGTTTACAAAATTTACAATATTTTTCGTAAATGGCGTCAAAAGTTGACAAAATTTCAGAGTAAATGACAATTATATTCCGCATGTAGTCTGAAAGTTTTGTCAACTTTTGACTTTATTTATGAAAAATATTGTAAATTTTGTAAATGTATTTAATGAAATTACACAGATGTCCGAAGGTACAAAATCACATGGCGTGTCTCGTATGTCTCATATGTTTAGCAAATCATTTAGTATATGTGGATGTGACTGGAGAAATGAGACTTATGGGTTTTGCGACCAGTGTAACTCCAGATCAGGATCTGTACTGTTCGCCATTATATTAATGAAATACCCGTCATGCTTCTAACAAACAATACATCTCGTTATCAGGCGACAGGAATGTGCTATATGATCGGCAGTATATATATATATATCCATGATTTTGGACCGACATTTTGCCGCATTGGTACCACTCAAAAGGACAAAACGGGACATATATTTTTGAACTGATGTACATCTCTAGTTTATATATTTCTGCATGATAGCAGATTCAAAATGGTAGCTTAACCTTGAAATTTTGACCTTGAACACCGCCACCCAATAGGCATACATGAGTGTGATTGATGTACAGAAGCTGGATATGCACAGGTTACGCCTTTTAGCCGTGATATGATTACCACCTACATAAATGTGGCCGTGACTGGAGAAATGTGGCTTGTGGGTTTTGCGAACAGTGTAGATCCAGATCAGCCTGTGCATCCGCACAGTTTATAAGCCACTTGCCTCTATACATATAATTATAGTGGTTGCTATCACGAAGCTGATCTTTAAACGTGCAGCCCAATTGGTGTCCTTCAATTAGCAAAATGTATACCGTGAGGTTGTCAGTATGTTAGCATCACTATTATCATGACATTCGATTACTAAACTATACCACAGGCTCTGGTACAAATAATTGGGTAGTTTAAATTAAGTCACCTGTTTGTTGATAATTTCAGGCGCTGCCATGACAACGGGAGGTGCCGTAATGACACCCAGGGGTGGCAAGATGGACTCTGGCATGGTAGGTAGTAGATGGCACTTGGTTAGGGCTTGTGATATCAGGCGATGCAAGGAAACGCGTGCCGAGGAATTCCTACCGTTTCCGAGCAGAGTCTAATGGATATAGAGACCACCAGACTGGATTCTGTTGATATAAAGTTGATCAGGCAAGACTGGGAAACGTGTAGAAATACCAAGGTTTGTTGAGCATGTTCAGTTGAGAAGACTTCCTAGCGTATCTGAGTAGTCTAACAGATATAGATAATATCAGTCACGTGTTTTTTGACATTGGATTTTTCAGGCAAGCCTCGAAAATGCGAATAAATTCAGAGGCCTGCCGAGGAATGCCTACCGATTCCTAGTCGAGTCTGATGTATATAGTTTATATGTATATCTGTTATATCGTTTGATATAACCTTTGCCATGGCTATGACACGTATAACAAGACATATACAAGACAATTGTCTTTTGGTATGATTGATCAGGCGAGGCTAGGGAATGCGTAGACGTTCCGGTTAGAGAGGTTCCACTGTATACGATTTCTAACTAACTAGCATACGTACATACCGTATTGTGTGTTGTTTCGTTTCTTTACGGCAAATTCTATGATATTGTTCACAAATCACAAGTCTTTAGTGTAGATGAATAGACACTAATAATTTACATATTGATTATGGTGGCTGGTTAGAGTTATTTCGTCTATTCATTCATTCACCGCGTAGAAACGAAGATTACGAACTTTCCTTCATTTCCACGCCGTGCAAGGACGACTATTAACTCTTTGCATGCTGGGAAACTTGTGAGCTATAAATAGTTAAAAAATAGCAGACACAAATTCAATATGTTTTCTTTTATTTCTCGCTGTAAATATCATGAATATGTCATGGAATTTCATTAGAATTTAGTCCGGAGGACGCAATTATAATGAAATTCCAAAACATATTTACAGAGAGAAAAAAGAACAAGAAATGTGGCATGTCGGCACACGAATGCCCCCCCCCCCCCCCCCCACCCCGGTGGCAGATTGGAGAAACTGTGGCAAAGTTAATTAACCAAAGTGATCAGTATTCACAAGCACATTTATGAAGGTCAAAATGTCAAGGTCATATTAAGGGCAGTGGTGATGTGTGGCATTCGCCCACAAGGATGATGTATTGACATAATAAAGCAATCCTTCAAGGGATATAGAAGTTATGACAGAAATGAGAAGCTCCGGCGAGCTTATTAATGTGTGAAAAAGTTCAAAGTTGTCAAGGTCATATTAAGGGAAGCATGTATGTGTGTCATTTGTCCACAACTATGCTGTGTTGAAATATTTAAGTAATCATTCAAGGAATATAGAAGTTATGACAGAAACGAGAAATTCCGGCGAATTTCTTAATGTGGCAAAAAGTTCAAAGTTGTCATGGTCAAGGTCACATTAATGGCAGTATGGATATGTGGCAAATAATTCCAGCACAACAATATTTACACAATTCCCTAACGTTTGATTGGCCCGTAGCAAGTCTCTGTCCAAAATGTATATCCCAGTAAACTCCCACGCCGAACTACTTTCCGTAACCGTGAGGCCCAGCTAAAATAATTCTTAAGAAAACGGAAAATAAACACATTTTCTTGATGAATTTATTTCAAATGCTGGAATTATAAGGAATGAATGGCCTTTTTGTTGAATTTATCGGGGATATAAACTTGGAAAAGTCGCGGGAATACTGGACGAGGCCTTCCGGCCTCCGTCCAGTATTCCCGCGACTTTTCCAAGTTTATACCCCGATAAATTCCACAAAAAGGCCATTCATTCATACATTGTCCACAAGTATGCTGAGTTGAAATATTTAAGTAATCCTTCAACCATATAGCAGTTATGACAGACTTGAGAAACTCCGGCGAACTTCTTAATGTGGGAAAAAGTTCGAAGTTGTCAAGGTCAAAAGGTCATGGTCATAGTAAGGGCAGCGTGGACGTGTGGTATTTGTTCACATGTTTGATGTGTTGAAATATTTAGGTAATCCTTCATGGAATATAGAAGTTATGACATAATTGAGAAACCCTGGCGAACGTCTTAACGTGGGAAAAAGTTCAAAGTTGTCAAGGTCAAAAGGTCAAGGTCATATTAAGGACAGCATGGATGTGTTTGGCAGCTAAACGTGGAACAGTGAATGTATCAAACGAGCCCCCATAAATATACATAACCAACTCAGTGAGTACAATACGTAATTACTTAAGCTACATAATTGACCATAATTGTAATCTATGTGTTCACAACCGACGACGGAAGTTGTTATTATCGAAATTATATACCAGTAAATACCAAATGTATTGTTCATGCAATATGCATAAACGATACACAGTTTTGGTTACGATCTTGTCTTCCGGGCTAAACATATGTTGGTAGTGTGCGAGTAAGCAGTTAATACTCAATGCTCTAAGATATAAACGTGAAACTTTGTGATAAAACATGAAATTCAGAATTACTGTATAGTGTATACACAAAAGCTATTTTGTCACATGTACAAACGTAGCGATCGTTTAATCGCGCGCACAATTGCACACACTCGAAACTACAAAAATAAATCAAAGCATAACAAATAATATCTTTTGAAGTGTTTGCATTTACCGACACTTTGTACGAAACATTAGTTATATGTACAAGACACGAACACACCAATTTCTCACAGGTACGGTACCACGATATTTCTAACCTCTGTGTTTTCTGTATTCAGGACAAGCTTGGGATACAAGGTCAGGGTCTCATCAGTGCTAGACAGCGTGACGGGTCCACCCTCGGTACGCCCTCCAGTGATACCTCGCCGTCGGAGTCTCGGCCGTCATCCTCATCCGCTTCTGCCAGTGGCGGCGAGACGTTTGGCAGCTTCAAAATGCCATCAGAAGCGGTCAATGTGCTGGAAACGGTGATAAACATGAATAAAGCTTTAGAACAACAAATAGACGCACTTAGACTTAGGTTAAATGTCGAAGCTAAACACCATGACGCAGAGAAAGAGAAACTTATCAATGAAAAAGATAAGGCACTTGAAGAAAAGGAAACAGAAGTAGACGAGTTAAAAGATTCGCTAATAACACGAGAAGAACAAATAATAGGACTTGTTAAAGAAGAGGGAGTTAACAAGTGTCAACTGATGGAGAAGGTTAAGGAAGTTGAAAATCTTAAAGATTTGGTTAAACAGACAGAGGACTACGCAGAACAAATGCACAAACGTGTAGAGAAACTGAAAAGCGATAAGCATAGGCTAGAATCTGACACTGCATACAAGGAGCAGAATGATGAAATCCGAAAACTTAAATACGAACTTGCATCTTTGAAAGATAAACTAGTGTCTATGGAAAAGGAACTAGGACGTGCTAAGTATATGATGGACCAGCAAAGTAGTAAAATTAAGAGTTTAGAGTTTGAGAAAAGTGCAATAAGCGAAAAATTCAAAGTTGAGCTTGATAAAGCATCAAAAGCGATGCGATCGGAGGTAGAACGAATGAGGGAAGTCATGAAGCAACAGTATGAAGAGATGAGAAATTTGCGCGAGCAGAACAATGAAATATCGGGTGACGTGAAGGATATAAAGAACATTCTGATAAAAGGAACGGTTAATATAGAGCCAGATATACGTTCCAAAGATCGGCTAGATGTTACTAACTTCAAACCAGCCCGTTCCGTGGCTGCTAGTTCCACGACGGGGTACCGCGGTGCTATGACTTCCAGACCGAACTCCAAGTCTCACGCGATTGTGCGAGGGTCTGTGCCAACCATGAAGGATCTGCGCGCAGTGCCAACGTTGCCGGCAAGTGGAGGTCGCGCTAAAAACCTCCCGCCAATTTCCAAAGTGGACGAGACAGGCCGATGGATTCCCACCGGAAGACGCAATCCCACCTTCCCTGACAAGCGCAAATGATTGTGCGCATTTCTATTTGCTTTTGAACCCATTCACCCCTGGCCTGTGCCATGCTCGTTTTTAGACAATTTCGTTGATCAGAAAAGCGATGTTTTTTTGAAGAAAAAAACCCATGAAGATTACTTACAAAGACTGTAGATCATGCCGAGACGACTCGTTACGAGCTGGTCCATCTGAATATATGGCGGTCGTCTCTATTGGCTGTATAGCTGTCGGATTGAAAGGATGAATGGGATGGTTTGTTTTTGCTTTTTAATTATGTGCCAAAAGACATCTGCGAACAGTGCGAAATGTGATTATCTAGCAACAAGTAATTATTAAGACTAACAAGAAGCACAAGCTCGTCTCAAATTGCTGTATGTGTATGGCTAGACATGGTCAGTGAGTTTATGTCTTGCTATTCATTTAAGAGTTCACCGAACTGTTGTGTTTCGTAAGTGACATGTCGCGTTGTTTTCCGTCAACCTGAAATTTGGAATATGTGTTATCGATAGACAATGGTTTTTATTCATGGATATGGATTTTATAGTCTAACCCAGCTTGCAATAGTTACCGTTCGCAACTAAGCGCTGACAGCGGGTTATGCCGTGCTATTCGACCGTGAGGTGAAATACGAACAGTTCTAGTACATAATTAGCAGAGCTAATCTGCAAGATAGTACCAGTCACTAGTCATGACAACCGCTTGAACATGTTTTGCTTGTTTACTTGCTATATTGTACCACATGTAATGTAGTACATACAAATGTACCACGCTCGTGTAATGTTAATTGCAGGAGCCAGATTTAAATCACAACAATCACCTATAACTTAAACGCGCCACCATTTTAAATATACCAGTGCGTTATTACCTTTAGAATACTTTACATTGAGGTTATAATATGGCCAAAATGCCCCGTGAAGAAACAAGCACATTGTCCGCATTGAAGATGTTTTATTAGCCTCATAATTACTGTCTGTTCCACGTTTTGCTACCGACTTATGGCTATTAAACGCATTAAATCTAAAAAATATTAAAATGTAAGTACATTGTACTTTTTCATCAACAACAAAAAAGTTACACTCCCCAATGTTTTTATCTGATGAAAAATTCCATCAAGTATTTATTGTATTGCGAAAAAAATTGGGAATTTATGGGAATTTAACATGAGGCAAACATGAGGCAAAGAGTGGGAAGGTTCTAAAAAAGAAAAAAAAAGAAGGAACATGGCTCCGAAACCTGGCTGAACATCTTGGAAATGATGTACAGTAGATCTCTAAATCAGAAAACAATAGTTAGTTTTTGAAAATCGGTCCACAAATTCAATTTGTTTTCGCAATAAAATCAATATCTGATGTGTTTTCATCAAATAAAAAGTTTTGGGGAGACCGAGTGTGACTTTTTGTATTACTGATGAAAAAGTACTTACATTTTAATATTGTTTAGATTTAATAGGTTTAATAGCCAAAAGTTCGTGGGCAGCAAAACGTGGAACAGACAGTAGGATACATATGCGAGGGTTATTCAATATACCGGTATTTCGGAACGACTTGTGTAAAATGTCACCTATAAGTTGCTTTATACAAAATATGATGGCGTCACAATAGAAACGAGCGGGGCAACGTGAACGTATGCATGTGCTTGGTTACATGATACCCATACATAAGTATACGTTCTCCTCAAAACAGTACACACCATGCCAGCTTACCGTTGAATAATGATCCCCTATGACAGTATGGCCGACTGGAACAGCACGAGTTATGATAACGCCGTGCATCCCGCAGAGCACAATACACATCATTTTGTTTGCGGATGTCTTGGCCAAGGGTTTGGTTGGCGATGGAGATCCGGGTGCCTTCCACATCAACAATTCGTGTTTAGTTGCTGGTTCAAAAACACTGATCCAAGTTTCGTTCACTGGCACCGTCACCATTTGCCAACCGAATACAAAAAAAAACACTATGGAGTAATATTGCACGCCATCATTTATTGCACGTTTCTGTAATTACGTCAGTTGTAACTGTGTGTTTATAACCTAAAGGTTATAATATATAATATAGATACTATCATTATGGATGCATACGTGGAAGAAGATCACGAACTTGTTTAGCAAGTGCTAAATGTAAAATTTCCCACAATACATGTATGTATACTCGTATATGACTGTGACCGGCGAAATGGGGATTATTGGTTTTGCGATCAATGTAGATGTAGATAACTTAAGTCTGTGCATCCGGACAGTCTGACCAGTAGCCTATTTCACCAACCTATCAACACTTGATCAATCAGGACCAGTAGCCTATTTCACCAACCTATCAACACTTGATCAATCAGGACCAGTAGCCTATTTCACCAACCTATCAACACTTGATCAATCAGGACCAGTAGCCTATTTCACCAACCTATCAACACTTGATCAATCAGGACCAGTAGCCTATTTAACCAACATTGCAAAGTATACTTTAGTAGCAAAGTATACTTTGAGGGAGAAATTTTCAATTTTATGATAAATTTATTAATTTTTATTATACTGAATTTATTACATTATCACAGCCAATTTGGCTGTGATAATGTAATAAATTCAGTATAATAATTCTGCATACTTTTAATAATGAAATATATGCATTTGTTAGTTCTATATGAAATAATGCATGTCAGGAAAAATAAATGATTACTCCCTCAAAGTATACTTTGCTAGTAAAGTATACTTTGCAATGTTGATGAAATAGGCTACTGAATCTGCACTGTTCCCTATTCCATCAATGAAATACCAGTCATTGTTCTAACAAGCAATATATAGATCGTTATGATGCTACTAGAGCATGCTATTTGATCAGAATCTGCACTGGTCACATATCACATAAGCCCCATTTCTCCAGTCACAGCCACATATATGACACAAGCCATGTGATGTTGTACCTAAACATATATGCGATGTTTCATGCTCTGAGCATTTCGTCAACTTTCGAGACCACGTACGGAAAATATCGTAAATGGTGTAAATATTTTCCATGAGAAATCGAACATATTATTAGATAAAACTGTGTTACATTTCATGGCTCGTCTAATATGTGATTATACCCACTTATTGTCAGAGAAACATCAACCAATCAAACTGTGATAGAACAGGAACTGTGATAGTGTACATTGTTATGGACACGAGTTGTGCTTGTTATACAGTAATTAAATGAGACACGCGATGTGATGTTGTACCTTCGCAGAGCTCCAGATAAGCTTTGTGTCCAAAGAGTATTGCACCCCGTGATTTCAAATTAAATGCGTATTTTATTTTTACCAATGGATTATTGATTTTCTTCATTATTAAATAGGGAACAAATTAATGATCAAAACATAAAGAGTAATACGATTTTCCCTAATTATATTACTTTGAGAGGAAGGGGCCAAGCGACTTTGGTGTCGTATGGACCTGGCACCAGGTCAGGTTATTCTTTCATTCATTAATTTGGCTTATATTTAAGGGTCGGAATTGGCTATTCATTTTGAGGTTATTCTAATGTCAGGGCTGAATATACATTTTTTTCGATGTAAATAATCCGTTCTGATTTTCCCTCCCATGCAACTTAAATGCGGGATCAAACCCATTGGCCCGGCCTTAAATGACCTTAGCTGTTGAAAGGCCGTTACACCAACAAGGCGATCGCCGGGGAGTGTCTCACCCATTAAACAAGGCGATCACCACGAAGGTCAAAGTCACCAAGGTCAAGGTCACAATATTATTGATATTAAGGTCACGGTCACCAAGGTCAATGTCACACAAATAACACTGGATGACTAGCCATCAACGTGAGGAAGGAAGCTATTGGTGAAGTTGGTAATGATCCGACTAACAGATCAAGAGATATTCAACATTTGGACGTACATACAACAAGAAACGAGGCAAAACCACGAAGGCCAGGTTTTTTCCAAGCATAGACACTTGTATAACATAATTATACCCACTTTTTGTAGACTATATGGCCGTGGCCTGCATGCCGCACATTGGGGCGAGGCATGGACACTAAAAAAAGAGATATAGTAGATGGAAAAACTTTAACCAAAAAACTTTAACCGGACACACTGACGTACGGACGGACGGACGTATGCCAAAATGCCGACGATATCGTGCTTTCCTCAAGCGGGCGCGACAATGATGATAAACACCCATGTGAAGTATCAAGGTAATGGGCGAAGCAGTTGCAGAGATATAGTATAACGAAACAATTTAACCAAAACACTTTAACCAGACGTACGTTAAAAAGTTAACGTTGAAAATGGCTAAGTCAATTACGTGTTTTATGTGGTGGGCACCCCTTGGTTATGAAGCTGTGAAAGTTTGGTGGTCCTGGGTGGTACAGTACCAACGAAATGGACTTAAACACGAACACTTAACATTGTAAACGCGAAAAGTTAACATTGAAAATGGCTAAGTCGACTGCGCGGAAAAATTGGGTCAAGTTAAAAAAAAAGGTAACATGTTGGATAGTGATATGTGGTGGGCACCCCTTGGTTATAAAGCTGTGAAAGTTTGTTGGTCCGATGAGGTACAGTAACAAAGAAATGGACTCAAACACGAAAACTTAACATTGATTGTGGACGCCGCCCGCCGCCCGACGCCGCCCGGCTTTCGCCAATCCAATAGCCTGTTTTTTTTAAAAAAACCAAGATGACGGTCAACGTCTTCGGAATGACACTGGATGGATATATATCAATGTGAGGAAGCTATTTATGAAATTTGCTAATAATATGACTAACGGATCAGGAGATATTTGGACGTATGTCCAATATTGTTGATACAAGGTTATCGCCACGGTCAAGGTCAGCCGCATTACACTGGTATATATCCATTAATGTCAAGAAGCTATTGATGGAGTTTGGAGATGATCCGACTAACGGATCAAGATATATTCAACGTTTGGATGAACATGTACATCCAAAATTATTGCCTTGAAGGCCAAGGTCACCATGATCACCTGAACGAGACACTGGGTGGATAGCTATCAATGTGATGAAGCTATGGATACAGTTTGGTAGAGGACCCGACTAACGGATCAGGGGGTATTCAACATATGGACGTATGTAATAAATATTGACACAAAGGTTGAAGGTCAAGGTCGCACGAATGATACTGGATAGATAGCCGTCAATGTGAGAAAGCTATTGATGAAGCTTATGTCTGGTAATGATCCGACTAACGGATCAAGAGAAATTTACTTCCCAACTTGTCGACACCGGCGCCGCCGCCGGAATTGTGACCTCTATGTGGGCGAGACAATAAATCAAATCAATCAATCTAAAACAAACGACGTATTCATCTGTTCATAGGCAAAGTTCACAACCATACATATTTAAAAGACACCGGCGCCGCCGCCGGAATTGTGACCTCTATGTGAGCGAGACAATAAATCAAATCAATCAATCTAAAACAAACGACGTATTCATCTGTTCATAGGCAAAGTTCACAACCATACATATTTAAATTAATTGTTAGGCCAAATTAGTATTCGACTTGCTTGTACATATGTATGTGATGCTATGATGCCCCTGTACACTATAGTTGTATATGCACCGGAATGGAGCACTGAAACGTGACTGGAGAAATGGTGCTTATGGGATTTGTGACCAGTGTACATCCTGATCGAATAAAACACTCCTGTAGTATAGCCTGATAATGATATATTGTCCTTTTTAAAAGCATGGTAAGTGTTTCAATTGATGGAATGGTGAACTGTGCAGATTCTGATCAGACTGTGCGGATGCACAGGCTGATCTGGATATACACAGGTCGGAAAACCCATAAGCCCTAGTTCTCCAGTCACAGCCACAAATTACAATACAAACTTTCAGAATAGCAAGACAGAGCCCGGACTGCTGATGCGCACCCTTACTGCACCAGATCACCACATGTGCGAATCCCAGCACCGTTAAGATATGAATCCCAGGCTGTCCATTCACTTTCGGTTCCAAATATATAGGAATATAGGGATTTTTTTCCAAAAATATAGGGATAAATATACAGATTTTTGCCCAAAAAAAATAGGGATTTATAGGGACAAAACTCAATATTTTCCAATTTTACAGACTTAAAACACAATGTTACATCATCTCAATCAGCTACAGGTAAACTAAGGATGGCAAATTTTTTGAATGTTTGCTGAAAATACAGAATTACACATCTTACAATGAGATAAAAAATGATCCAAACAAAGAAAACTGGTAAATACGATCATAATTTAGTCAAATGCATCTCTAACCTTGCACTGTGTTTAGAATAAACCAGTAAGTTGAATATCAGACTTGATTTTGAGCATTTTACAAAAATTAAGTTACTGATTTTTGAAAAATATAGGGATTTATAGTGATTTTGGGAAAATATAGGGATTGCCAAATTTATAGGAATTTATAGGAATTTATAGATAATGGACAGCCTGGAATCCTTAAAAGGATAGACTCATCAAGATACGTGTACCTGACCATCGTTCGATGTCTGAATATGCAAAGGTCAACAACTCTGTAATGCGAGATGCAAGACGTGTCATTCTTGCGCACGACAAAGCTCCAGTCTAAAGGGTATTTTAATAGGGCTGAATATTAAAATAACAATGTTGATCGTATTGCGATTGTGAACAACAGTTGTCAGAATATAAGGTTGTTTGCCTGTTGGTAGTTGCGAACGGAGATTGCAAGTTACCGTTCGTAACTAGCCTGTTGGCAGCCAAGAGTCATAGGTGGGGCTGATGTTACAACACCATCAGTTAACTGGATTTGTTGGGAGGGCATAGTTCCGTGGGACAAAATATCAGCAAATTTGTTTTTATTGCTGTTGCTGCAAATACAGAGAATAACAGATTGCAAAAATAAATTGCCACTATTCTATCACATAGAACTAGGGAGGGGTGGGGTGATAGAGGGTCAGAGAATGATAGAGGATTATTAAGAAATGTCCTCAATCTTAAGTTTTGTGATCGCGCTAAATTTGTGACCTCGACCTTGGGATTACTATAGATGTTGGAGGTTGCAGATTTGTCACAGCATAATAGAGGACCATCAGAGGAAATGTGTGAAATATCGATAAGTTGTATCAAATTTCAAAGGAAACAAAAGATAACTGAAATTGACCTCAACATTAACCCTAAACATTTACCTCAACATGTAACCCTAAAATAAATCCTTGCCATGGCTGATTTCCTTTTTCTTTTTACAGGGATCATTCAACACTATTAGATGTTCTGGCTCGCTCGCGACTGTCACATTTAGAAGCTTTGCAGGAGACTAAACACGCAATGCACAAGCAAAATGAATTTTCACACAATTAATTCAGCCGTTGTTGTTGATGTAGTTTACAACCGCTTAGTTTTCGGCCACTGGTACTTCAAATGCCATCCCACTAACAATCCCTATACTTATCTTAAAACTAAAGCGGGGGGGGGGGGGGGCTGGGGTGTAGAATTGAGAAGTAAAATTAAAAAACAGGAACTCGGAGAAATATATCAGAAGACAATCAAGTGGATGGGGATATCGTGCCAGAGATACCCACAGGTGGAAGACTCGGGCCTATGACACCAACAAATGCCTATTAAAAAAATCCCATTACCCCACCCACTTGGTCTCGTACAGTACCATATAGCATATATAGTACTGTACGAGACCAAGTGGGTGGTGGGGTAATGGGATTTTTTTAATGGTAATTTTTTTGGTGTCATAGGTCCGAGTCTTCCACCTGTGGAGATACCAGCACCCGCCAATCAGAAAGCGATATGGTTTTCCTACAGATCAACATTAGCTCAAAACTACAGACTAGTGGTGCTTGCATCCCAAAAACCTATTTGGTTGCGGATATAATTGAATGGATTGATTTTATTTATTGATGTTTAACAACCTATCAACAGCTAAGGTCATTTAAGTCAAGGCCAACGGGTTCGATCCTGCATTGGAGTGGGAGGGGGGGGGGGGTGGGGAGCAGGGGGGGGGGGGGGGGGGGGGGGGGGGGGGGCATACCACACAAAGTGACTTAGCCCACTAAAAGTAATAGGATTATGAATAATCGTATTACTCATACAAGGGATATAACCAGATTTAACCCTCACATACAAGAATGCCAAAGACCTACCTGAGGGCCAAATCAATTAACCATTCCGGATTCGGTAAGGTTGAATCCAGATCGTTAAATTACACATAGCATGCTCCCACCTGCCACCCACTGGATGGAATGGAGCAGTGTTGATCGATTCATTGGGTTTTATGTCCATTCAATAGCAAGGTCATATTCAGATGGGTATGCACCTGCATGTTGGGGGGAGTACCATACTATGAATCAGTAGTGAAATTACAATACAAAACATCCAGCAATGAAACAGTGTACTGGAATAGAGCAGAAATGCCCGAGTGGGTAATATTGTAAGAACAAGACTAGTCCTTTTTTACTTGTATTAGCCTGTTCTTTCAACAGTCGACACCTCATGTGAAAGATATAGATGCAGAGATACACAGTGAATGATATACATTGAACCATATACAGCGCACACATACGGACATAAATGTATCAGTGACTGGGAAAATGGTGCCAATGGTACATGTATTTGCGACCAGTGTAAACACAGGCCAGCATGCCCATCTGTGTCGACTAATGACGGTCCGCACTGTTTACCAATCAGTCAAACCGCCGTCATGCATCTAACAAATATTATAGATTCTAATCAGGCAGCTGGAGTGTTCAAGAGGCGCCGGAACAAGACTGGGAATACATGCTATAAACCCCATTTCTCCAGTCAGTCGCACAGAAACACAGACTTCAATAAATAGACACCATAAAATAAGCAAACAAGGATTGCAAAGATACCACAACAGACAATTAAATTGTTCAAAAATTGTTAATGGATTTTTTTGTTTGTTTATTGGTGTGGAACAGCCTATATGCCACCAGCTAATGGACTACTCCATGTTCAGTTTAAAACTATTTAAATAATCAGAAAAAGGTTATTTTGATAAAAGGGCTTGTTATGATGGGAATCTATACCCTTTACAAACATTATCCCTTACTGTGTTGAATTAAATTATGTTATTTGCCGTTTATTTTGCGTTTTTATCATCAAAACATGCCTCGACAGAACATTCTAAAGTGCTTCAAACCATGTTTTTATTGTGAAGGACATAAACACGATTCTGAAAGTTGTACTTCTTCCATTTTACGCACCTGCAGGTTATAATTATCTCCCCTGTCAAGGAGCGTTGGGGAAATCTGAATTTTGAAAGCTTCTAACAACTTAATTCTGATTGTGTGGAGAAGTTCAAAGACATATTTATAAAGTTTGATAACAACTTGTGATTCGATTCCCACCCAATGTTCAAATGATTCTGTTTTAAATAGTTTTAATCATTTATATAACTTAGAAAGAAGACAATTGGTCTCAGCAAACACCCAGCTTTCTTTCAATGTGTATTGGGTGTGCATGGGTCCATTGTGCATCGAGATATTGGGAGGGGATAGGGGGGAGTGAGTGAGTGAGTGAATAGGGTTTAACGTCCGCTTTTCTGACATAGAGGTACAAGCCTCAGGGAGTCTACACGCAGACGGGTCAACGGGGTCGTGTCCCGTATCCACCTGTCCGAGGGGGGTAAATCCCAACTTCAGAACTCAAAATTTACAATCAAAATATATATTCAGTCCTGAAATTAGAACAACCTGATCTGGTGCCAGGCCCTCGCCACACCAGCATCATTTATCCCATCCCCTAAAAGTAATAGGATTAGCGCTAATCTTACTTTTATATATGGGGCATAGCCTGACTCAACTCTCACATACAATAAAGCCAAAAATGTACATGAGGGCCAAATCCGGTATAGTGGGTTCCGGAAAGTATGAACCCAATCGTTAAGACAGTTTAGTCGCCTTTTACGACAAGCAATGGCTACTGCAGCACTATTCTCAGGATCAGTTGATCCCGCCCCGGTGCCTGCACGGGGCCGGGATAGGGGGGAATAACAAGGATCATGATTGAGACGGCACTCTATTTATATTGTACTTATTTTAATAGAACTACAGTTTACTTTCTTAGAATTTCAGAAAAATCAAATTATTAAATTGTTCCATTTTCAAATGAGGCTTGCACAGATAAATTGATGAACAGACATCTGGACAGAATTTTTATCAAACTTTCATGTTTTAAGCGAATGAGCTAACACAAATGTGGGAAGTTTTCATAACAAGTCCACTCACATTTACCGAGAGAAGTGACATTAAGGTCAGGTTACAAATAGCCAGACATGAATTGAACAACACAACAACATAACATATTCTTCTATAAGAAAGATATATACACACATGTACCAATATATACAAGTGTACAAATAATATATACACATCACCGCTGCTTTTACACACACATACATATCATGTATACACATATGATTCATAAAATAGATTTGTATAAATAAGTTGGCAATATAAACAAGAATTTGCAAAGAATGTACACGATATCACAAAGCGAACCATGCCTGTCATTTCTGTATCATCACATGCATTACATGTATATCTGTGACGTGGCACAACAACACAAGACTGAATGAGATTTTGGTTGATTAACCAAGTGCGATGAAACCTATAGTCTGTTTCACGAAAGCTGCCCAAATTTTACAGCCATATAAAGAATTCAAAAACAATATTTTTTTCGATAGTATTAAATTAAAGGAAAATTTAAGAATGAGCCTTCTTTTTATTTCGTGAAATTTGGTCAAATATTGATTTTATTACGAAAAATTGATTTCTCTATGGGAATTTAACATGGGGGAAAAAGGGGTAGAGGACTTGTGGGAGAGTCAAAAATTGACTCCGAAACCTAGCTAGATAACTTGGAAATGATCTAACTAAGAAAACAAAAGTTAAAGTTTAAAAATCGGTCCAGTATTTCTGAAATTCTAAAAAATTTCCCCATGTTAAATCCCCATAGACATCTTCACTCCGTGAAGATGTCTATGGGGATTTAACATGGGGAAATTTTGTTTTCGTAATAAAACCAATATTTGACCAAATTTCACGAAATAAAAAGAAGGCTCATTCTTAATTTTTCCTTTAATTTAATATTATCAAAAGAAATCTTGTTTTTGAATTGTTTATATAGCCGTAAAATTTGGGCAGCTTTCGTGAAACAGACAGTACCGTAAGTATTCGGACACCATTTGTTTTGGGAAAACCGAAAACAAAATTAGGGATTTCCCAAAACAAATTATATGTAAATATATTGTTATTGAGATAAAGCAGTACAATACGGTAATGCTAACCATAACTATTGGGGCACTCTTCATTGTGGGAAACCATATATTTATATGTTTCTGAGAATAAATAATGTCTGAATACTTATTGTCTGTTCCACGTTTTGCTGCGGACAAACTTTTGTTTATTAAACACATTTCATTTAAAAAATATTTAAATGCAAGTACGTTTTCATCAATAACAAAAAAAGCCAGCGTCATCAACAAAATTTATTTGATAAAATTCCATTAAATATTAATTTTATTGCGAAAAATATTTAATTTTATTGCGAAAAAACTATTTTCCTGTGGGAATTCAACATGGGGGCTAAAAATAGATTTTGTTGACTCCTCCCCCAGTTCCTTATCCTTTTCGCCCATGTTAAATTCCCATAAAATAAAATTCACAATAAAATCAATATTTGATGGAATTTTATCGAATCATTTTTTTTGGCGAAGGTGACTTTTTTTGTTATTGATGAAAAAGTACTTACATTTAAACATTTTTTAAATTTAATATGTTTAATAGCCAAAAGTTTGTCGGCAGCAAAATGTGAAACAGACAGTAGGGTTATTACGGTAGTTTATAACCCTGAATGACAAGACGGCAGATGTAAAGGCTGACCTGTGGCTATACTTGTCCAACTCGGGAAGTCATTCATTAACACAGCAAATCACATTTGAAGGTGTCAGTGGGAGAAGGGGGCTAAGTCCCGCAACTGATTGTCCCAGCATGTATTGATGGTCCCAGCGTTTATGTATGTAAGTGGCTAAAGAGATATTTATACGAGAAAAAAATGTTCTTTCCCCGTCTATTTGTAACACACATGCAATGGAAAAAGCATAGATTTTCCAAATACAATATCATATCTCAAAAGTCAGTTGCTAAATTTGCTCATGCCACAGAGTCTGAACACACAGCATGAGCTTAGCTTTGCTGACTTTATTGCGCTGACGACAAACGGGTGCGATAATTTTTTTTTTTTTTTTTTTTTTTCAAAATCACTTTGGCAAATAATGCACATGTGAAAAGTAAATTATCTCATAGATACACAGACCCAAGCAACGTTAATTAACAAGTATGTACAAGTTTGTGAAGCAGGGGCGCGTTTCACTAAACTTTGACTAAAATGTTTGTAAGTGCAAAATTATGATGGTCTGTAAATTTCACATTAACAAAATTTTGTGTAAACAATTATTGGATTTACATTTATTGAGCATAGGCTGCAGCCCCCAGGAATCTATCATGTACGTCACTGCACATTGACCAAATACCCACTGACTAATAGTCACAGCCTTGCATTGATGTTGTGTCAAATCTACAAGTGTCAACAGTTACAACATAATGTACCATAGATGCTTTTTGTAAACTCTTCTCCATACATATTCAAAATCTACACTATGCTCAGTAAAAATCGATGCAGCACTTACGACGCAATATCACAATTGGATCAAGGTTATCGTATCACTAAACACAAGAGCAGTATATCCACAGAATAATGGTACACCCACATTATGAGACAACCCATATGATTTTTATGCCACCGGGTTTCGAAGAAACGGGTGGCATATAGTGTTTGGACCGTCCGTCTGTCCGTCCGTCACACTTTTCGGTTAACCACTTTGTCACAGTTTCTCAAATATGCTGCAGGTGGCATCCGCGTTTGACAGACGCATTTCTTGTTTTACCTAAGAAGATATCCCATAAAAATATTTACATAATTTAATATAGGAATGAATGGCCTTTTTGTGGAATTTATCGGGGTATAAACTTTGAAAAGTTGCGGGAATACTGGACGAAGGCCGGAAGGCCTCGTCCAGTATTCCCGCGACTTTTCCATGTTTATATCCCCGATAAATTCAACAAAAAGGCCATTCATTCCTTATAATTCCAGCATTTGAAATAAATTCATCAAGATAATGTGTTTATTTTCTGTTTTCTTAAGAATTATTTTAACTGCGCCTCACGGTTACGGAAAATAGTTTGGCGTGGGAGTTTACAGGGATATAAATTTTGGACAGAGACTTGCTACGGGCCAATCAAATGTTAGGGAATTGTGTAAATATGTTTGTGCTGGAATTATGATGACATATGAAAAGTTAATGAAATGTTCAGAGGAACCGCGCAATAGAATTTCGCATCTGCTATGCAAATTTTCATCAACTTTCGACATCATTTCAAGAAAATATAGTTTCTGTAAATATTTTTCATGAAAAATCTCACATCTTTTTAGGTACAAAATTACGCAGATGACCGAAGGAACAAAATCGCATGGCTCGTCTCAAATGACTCGTGTCGTATTGATGGTCTAGTAACATAAGGTCGTAAGTGCTATGCTTTAGCATAGCAGTTACGACCTTATGTTACTAGACCATCGATATGTCCACAGAATCATGGTACACCCATCTATCACAGTGGCTGATGTCATACACACCTGTTTTTCAGTCGAAATTGACATATGTTTTCAGTCTAGCTCAGCGACACTGTAGCAATTTTACCCCAGGTGTAATATAATTGCCTGCCAATGACGCCGCCCTCATAGCGATAGCCATTGCATGACGTTCTATCTACCGGTAGTCCTTTGAGATTGGGGCATATCATGTGTATTCGACATGATAAAAAGATTTATCAGGTAACAAGCTTTGCATTGGCTGAATACATACTGACCGACACCCTGCAGAGATTAGACACGTATATCCAGGTCAACAGATGTTTTATTGGCCGAATGACATCACAAGTAGCCTATTTCACCAACATTGCAAAGTATACATATCTAGCAAAGTATACTTTGAGGGAGAAATTTTCAATTTAAGGATAAATTCATTAATTTTTATTATACTGAATGTATTACAATTATCACAGCCAAAATGGCTGTGATAATGTAATACATTCAGTATAATAATTCTGCATACTTTTAATCATCAAATATATGCAGTGGTTAGTTCTATATGAAATAATGCATTTTGGGAAAAATAAATGATTACTCCCTCAAAGTATACTTTGCTAGACAAGTATACGTTGCAATTTTGATGAAATTGACTACTGGTGTTACCGAATGATGTCAGTATCAATATAAACAATGAAAACCACATCATATTTGCTCATTATGTAGCGTAAACGCTACCTGATAAATAGAACACCATGCTAGTGTCTTTTGATATTACATTTGTCAGGCTCGGCTCGGAAATGGTAGAAATTCGTCAGCGAACATTGGAATTCCTACTTTTGGCTAACCTTGCCTGATAAACTCGATATTAAATGTCAATAGCCTGGCATACTCTATACCCACAAGCATCTGACATGGTTAACTAAACAATTTTGTTCAAAATCCATTGGAATGTTATTCGACTCCACTGTCGTCAAAAGTCTCAAAGGCAAATCCGCAACTACCAAGTTTGAAATGATTTTTCTTGTAATTCCGGAGAGCCAGTAAATAAAACTGGCTGTCTGAATATTGCCTTGTTTTTGTATGTAAAGATGTAAATTTTGCAATGGCCCATGATTACAAAACTTTCTGAGCACTACCGGTAGATCTAAATTTTGAACACAAAATCAATTAGTTTCATTGGCTAAGACTGAGCACAGCTCAGCTCAGCCTGGACAGATATAGCTCCTTAATTTCGACCAAAGGGTTGAAAATGCTCAAAATACAGTCACAAAGATAAGCTATCACAAATAATGGCCATTACGAGTGGGCCATGGTAACAGACCCAATGATACCAAAACCTTTCTAAGAACATACTCAAGTCTCATGGCAATTGTATCTCGTACACATTGAATCCCGATTATTTCTCTCCCCAGGCGTACATCCTTTGGTCAAACATGTGGACAATCGTTAGTTACAGAAATGTAACGCTGATTTATACACGCGTACCGTCTGTAGCAACAGCACTACAGACAGTACAGGGGGCCGTTTCACTAAACTTCGTACGACTAAAATGTTTGTAAGTGCAAATTTAGGATTGTCTGGAAATTTCAATTGATGAATTTACATGTATTGAGCATAGGCTGCATAAGCAGCCTATGCTCAATAAATGTAAATCCAATAATTGTTTAATATAAAATGTTGTTAATGTGAATTTTACAGACTATCATAATCTTGCACTTACGAACATTTTAGTCGTACAAAGTTTAGTGAAATGGGCCCCAGGAGCATAAAGCAGTGCATAACACCGTGATATCCTCTCATACTGTCCATAGCAAACAGTGTTATAAAACATTTTCCTGCACTGAGCAACTGATATGGACAGTACGGGAACATAAATCAGTGTCAAGGATTCCATAACTGGAGAATTGTGTACCGAGGCTAGCATCATTTCATCCCTATTATGCCAAATTTCTGTCCAATATGCTGAAAGAATTTCCGTAGGACGGCACGGAGTTCTGGCTTCAGGTCATAGTTCATTGTGTCACACATCAGTGAGTAGTAACGGGATGAATGGATCCGGAACTGAAAAAAACAAATCAAATTTATCTGGATTTGATTGATTGATTGATTGGGAGTGGGGATTTGATGGGGCAGACTGTACATTCATTCACTAAACTTGCAGCAGACATTTTAAAATTTGTTTCACCTCATTTCAGTGTGAAATTAGAAGGAGGACTCCAAGTCCATTTCTAGGAGCATCATCAACAGGATCATGAGATTGCTTCAAGTCTTGTGGTCAAGGCAAAGGCATGTCCTTGTTAAGAAATAAATGTAACAAGAGTGACGTAAGTCACAAAATACGCCGTCGAAGATGGGCCAGACAGCGAAGATGCAGAAATGTGAAGCTGTCACCAAGGCAATAAACATTAATGATAATTTGAAACTCTATAGCATTATTTCTTCATCTCGTTATGTTAAACATGTATACTAATTTAGCCAGAGATGTGTAAAGTAGAAATGATATAGGATTGGATACAAAAATGTAGAAAAAATTAAAAAGGTGATATTTTTGTTAAAAAAAAAAAATTTGACATAAAAACATCAAGGTGCATTTCTTCAATATGTGTAGAAGACGTGTGTATAGTTTCAGAGGAGTTGTGTACACAAACTCTGTACCATATATAGAATTGTATAGAAAAATGTAAAAAAAAATGGCTAAGTTAAAAAGGTGATATTTTTGTTAAAAATATTTTTTCAGCATAAAAACACCAAGGTGCAAATCTTCAATATGTGTAGAAGACGTGTGCATAGTTTCAGAGGAGTTGTGTACACAAACTCTGTACCCTATATAGAATTGTATAGAAAAATGTACACAAAATGGCTAAGTTAAAAAAGGTGATATTTTTGTCAAAAAATATTTTTTCGGCATAAAAACACCAAGGTGCACATCTTCAATATGTGTAGAAGACATGTGTATAGTCTCAGATCGATCGACTGAATGGTTTCAGAGGAGCTGTGTACACAAACTATGCACTTTTTCTGTCCGCCGTCCGCCGCCCGCCCCACGGTAAAACATAATACATGTCGTATAAAAATGGCTAAGTTAAAAAGATGATATTTTTGTTAAAAAATATTTTATCGGCATAAAAACACCAAGGTGCACATCTTCAATACGTGTAAAAGACGTGTGTATAATCTCAGAACGATCGACTGAACGGTTTCAGAGGAGTTGTGTACACAAACTTTGTACCCTATATAGAATTGTATAGAAAAATGTAGAAAAAATGGCTAAGTTAAAAAGGTGATATTTGTGTTAAAAAATATTTTTTCGGCATAAAAACACCAAGGTTCACATCTTCAATATGTGTAGAAGACGTGTGTATAGTTTCAGATCGATCGACTGAACGGTTTTTGGCGGAGTTGTGTACACAAACTTTTCTATCCGCCGAACCCTGCCCGCCCCGCAGTAAAACGTACAGGCGCGGAATAATTGCAGGGGGGGGGGGGGGCTGTAATTACAAATCGGCGTAGTCGACCTCCGCGAGCGCAAAGCGCGATGCACATCGTAAAGTTGGGAGGTCTGGGGGTCCTCCCCCATGAAATTTTTAAATGCCAGATCGCCGCAGATGCTATTTCCTGACACCTTCTTTTCTTTTTTTTGCCGGGCATGTTCCCCCCCCCCCCCCCCCCCCCCCCCCTCTGTATCCGCGCCCGACATACCGTTTTTTAAAAACGGTCGTATAAAAAAATATGAGTCTGCACACACAATAACGCATAAAATTACAGGTCATTCCAAATACTCACACGTTCATCAGATACCTTGATAAGCTTCACGATGAATAGAATCAAGACATTGCTCCAATCTTCAAGGTGAAAGAAAAGGCAGGTATTTGTCCAGATATAAAGAGATGAAAGTCAGCAGCAGAAATTAATTGTTTCCCTCGTCATTTACAAGTCAATCCACATACTTACACGATCATCGGACATTTTGAGTAACTTCACGATGAAGAGGATCATGAGATTGCTCCAGGCTTCACGATGGCTGTCCGACTGTAGGGACAGGAAATACTCCAGTGCGTCGTGACACAGGCTGAAATGTACAACACAGTTCAGATGCCCGCGGAATATAGGCTGAAATGTACAACACGGTACAGATGCCCGCGGAATATAGGTTGAAATGTACAACACGGTTCAGATGCCTGCAGAAAATAGGCTGAAATGTACAACATGGTTCAGATGCCTGCGGAATATAGGCTGAAATGTACAACACAGTTCAGATGCCCACGGAATATAGGCTGAAATGTACAACATCGTTCAGATGCCTGCGGAATATAGGCTGAAATGTACAACATGGTTCAGATGCCTGCTGAATATAGGCTGAAATGTACAACATGGTTCAGATGCCTGCTGAATATAGGCTGAAATATACAACACGGTTCAGATGCCCGTGGAATATAGGCTTAAATGTACAACACGGTTCAGATGCCTGCGGAATATAGGCTGAAATGTACAACATGGTTCAGATGCCTGTGGAATATAGTTCATATAGTCATGGAAACTTAAAGACACTGTGTCTCATATATGGGCATGAATGTGATGAAACAAAAATTAGTAAACAATAAATAATGTACCACACAGATGAGATTGCAATTGAATCTTATGGTTCCATAAACAACAGGTAAAGACATGCGACCCAAAAAAGTCTGTGAAAAGACATGTGATCCACATGATGTGTCACGTGATCCATGTTTAAATTAACAACTGTTTTTCATTATGCCACCAGTCGTCTGATGCATTGTTTTTTAGATTGGGATTGTTTTCTACGAAATTGGGTAAAATAGCATATGTTTTGGCCATTGGGAACATAGCCAAATAACCACAATGAAACAGCTAAAGCTAGACATTCTGTTCGTACAAAATGGATATGCCCCCTTGGAATACTCGACTGTAAAAACTAGTGTTTTGATGTTAATGGTCACACGAATGTGTCGCATATGTCCACATGTATGAAGTCTGCTCAATTTAAAACAATCCATTTACAGTCGAGCACCAGTATCTCGAAGTCGAAGGGAGATTGTATTTTAGTCGAGGTAAAACTAGGTTCGAGATAGCGATGAAGTGACATGGTCGAATATTTTCGCAAAAAAATATCAGATCATGTTATACATCACATCACGAGTAAACAATAAAGATATAATGAAACAAAGAAGCGTTATCGTGTTGTGAATTAATAATGAATGTGACGGACTTCATTTTCCATGTTAATTTTATACAAAATAATTGATTATGACATTAATCACCATCAGATTGAATGGTTAATAAACGCTGAATTTAATTCAAGGAAATTAATTTACTGACAATTTTTAATCACCAATTAACTAATGACCAAAGGTAGTAAACTACCCAACATTACAGGTGGCGTCACAACTCTGTGAATTGCTTAAATGACCAGTGTGATATGCTTAATGAATCGTGTCAAACACTCAAACAAATCGAGGTGGACCAATTGAGCAAACAACTAGAGGCAGGTGTAAATTTATTTTGTTTTGTTTGATAATAGGTTTTGAAAATTAGTGTTAACCAAATCGATCTTGGCAGCCAGGCGCTTAGGTTTTTAACCCAAGTGTTTATGTGATCGAGATAGCGAAGTGATTTTTAACGTATTTTTATACGAAGGGGACAGAATGAACAGTCGAGATAGAGAACATATACGAGATAGGGCATGTTCGAGATAGCCGAGGAAATTTATATTAAACAAATAAGGATATAATTTGGGACTTTAGCGAATCATCTAGATAGGGGATATCATCGAGATACTGATGTTCGAGGTACTGGTGCTCGACTGTAGTAATGTTGGAGGTATGGCAGTATTGAAAAACTCTTAAAACATTTTAAGTACATGATGACAGACAGAAGGATGGAACCTCAAGAGCAAAGCAATATGTTGCTGTCACATAGGGCAAATAAAAACCCTGAGTTACGTACGTGGTGAGGCGGGTCTGCACCTCGGGCCAGGCGTCGCGGCGGGTGTCGTCGTTGTACATGCGGAAGAGGATCCGGAACAGACACGCCAGGCTCTGGGTCTCCTGCTTCAACAGGTTCGGCTTCGCCTTGCCCTTAAACCCTGTAGACATGGGGGAATTGTTGATTGGGGTTGATTGGTGTCTAATAATGAACAGCAGGATTAGAGGAATTGTTGATTGGAATCTACTAATGAACAGCAGGCATGGGGAACTTGTTGATTGGAGTATAACAAGAACAGGCATCGTTAAACGAAGCTAATCCCTTCACAGGCAGCCTTGATATTAAAAAAAACCCAGTCCTCAGTGACCTTGACCTTGGGCGGTCTGACATAGGTTGTATGCAAAACAAAGAACCATCCCACACATTGTGGCCAATTATAAAATTCGGTGAAGCGGTGCATAAATTATTGAATAAACAACACAAAATTTTACATTTTGGCCTTACAAACAAGGTGAACATACGTCCTCAGTGACCTTGACCTTGGGCGTTCGGACGTGGGTCGTAAGAAAAACAAAGCACCATCCCTAGACACACATTGTGGCCAAATATTATCAACGATGAAGCGGTTCATGACTCATTGAACTAGATGGCCGCGGCCCGCATGTCGCTCCCGCCGAGGCATTTGATAGTACTAAAACACTTTTAATGCAAACAAGAACTGCGTCTGTCGAACGCGGATGCCACCTGCAGCATATTTGAGAAACTATGACAAAGTGGTTAAGTCATTTAAGTAACCTGGTGAAGGTGAAAAGGCGAAGGTCATATAAATTATGAAAAGGCAGATGTGGCACACATACCAATGAATGAAGTGTTGAAGTATTGAAGCGATTAAGCAACTTATGTAGATGATATGGCCAGTTTGAGAAACTGTGACAAACTGGTTAACCAAAATTGTTAAGTCATTTAAGTAACCCGGTGAAGGTGAAAAGGGAAGGTCATATAAATTATGAAAAGGCAGGTGTGGCACACATACCAATGAATGAAGTGTTGAAGTATTGAAGCGATTAAGCAACTTATGTAGATGATATGGGCATTTTGAGAAACTGTGACGAACTGGTTAACCAAAATTGTTAAATCATTTAAGTAACCTGGTGAAGGTGAAAAGGCGAAGGTCATATAAATTATGAAAAGGCAGGTGTGGCACACATACCAATGAATGAAGTGTTGAAGTATTGAAGCGATTAAGCAACTTATGTAGATGATATGGCCATTTTGAGAAACTGTGACGAACTGGTTAACCAAAATTGTTAAGTCATTTAAGTAACCTGGTGAAGGTCAAAAGGCGAAGGTCATATAAATTATGAAAAGGCAGGTGTGGCACACATACCAATGCATGAAGTGTTGAAGTATTGAAGCGATTAAGCAACTTATGTAGATGCTATGGCCAGTTTGAGAAACTGTGACAAAGTGGTTAACCGAAAAGTGTGACGGACGGACAGACATACGGACAGACGGACGGACGGACGTACCGACTGACGGACGGACGGACGGACGGACGGACGGACGGACAGACGGACAGTCCAAAAACAATATGCCACCCGGCTCTTCGAGACCGGTGGCATAATAAAAAGCTTTCACCCGTACACATACTATCGATTATATGAACAAAAATTAACCTAAATTCAAACAAGTAATTTCACCTTGACATTGGGCATAGGGGCGGCACAGATGGGGCGTGGAATGAAAATATGGATGATGATAAACTTTCGCAATTGGCGATAAAATCTTTTTTTATTTTTTTTAAGTGGCGATTTTTTTATTTTCCCCAGCGGAATCCCTGCAATCCCTATAACTATGTTTCAGAGGTGATTAATTTTTTTTATTTTCTATGCCTCGACCCGCCGCCATTTTTATTTGAACCATATTGATGACCTTGACAGGTAATATGGGCTAATACATATATTGCATTGTCTTATACTATATTGTAATTGTATTGTAATGTATTGTAATGTAACATGTGTTGTAATATAGTGTATTGTCATACCGCAGATAAGTTTCTCGGCTTTTGATTGGCTAGCTTGCCTGGTCATATAATATTATATGACCTGCCAAGGCCGTCGGACATAGAGGAATTGCGATTCACCTCCAGCGCCTCGCGTCCAATGAAGACACATTTTGCAAGCGTCTAGCGATTGCGAATTGTATTCCTCACTAAACACAATAAAACCCCGAATTGAACAATAAAAGTAACAAATTGTACACTCAAAACCAGTCTTTATTGTTTATTTTTCCATAAATATCCTTCGCTCATCAAAATATGAGCGAAAAATTAGCCAAAATAACGAAAATTGCAAAAACACTTGGCTTCGTAACACGGCTATATTTAGGTCACAAACTATGGGTTCCACGCACGAAACACGGCGTAGCAATGACAGCGAATGTTTGGGAATCAGTCACATTCTTATAGAGGCGCCAAAGGGAGAGCAGATCGATAGAGCAGTGGAATATAAATTAAATTACGATATAAAAAAACTGTCATAAAGTCGTTTTCGATGGATTTCTTACTCCATATTTAGTTTAATAAAAAAATAAAATGTTCATTCACGCCTTTATATTAAGACGGACGGTACAAAATCGAATCTCGGATTATTTTTCTTCCTGAAAAAACGCAAAGATCAAAAGAAGAGATATGTTTATACGGCCAAATAAAGGATCTGCGGTATGACAAATACGTTATTGTGATTCTACACAGGCTATATGGTGTAATATTGCCCGTCTGAAGGTATGTTCACCCTCGGCTATCGCCTCGGGTGATCGCCTAAGGTGAACATACCTACAGACGGGCAATATTACACCATATAGCCTGTGTAGAATCACAATAACTTATATTGTAATATATTATATTGTATACAGTGCAATGTATTATAATATATTGTATTTTATTGTATTGCAATATATTGTATTGTAATATAGTGCAATGTATTATACTACAGTCGAACTTCGATGGGTCGAACCCTGGTAAACTCGTCAGCCATGCTTGCCTCGAACTAGCCATTAGGTCCCGGCAGAATTCCTATATAAATACGTTAAAACTACCCGGTATAGGTCGAACTTGTGAAACTCGAACAACCCTCAATGCCTCGAGTGAGTGAGTGAGTGAATAGGGTTTAACGTCCGCTTTTCTGACATAGAGGTACAAGCCTCAGGGAGTCTACACGCAGACGGGTCAACGGGGTCGAGTCCCATATCCACCTGTCCAAGGGGGGTAAATCCCAACTTCAGAACTCAATATTTACAATCAAAATATATATTCAGTCCTGAAATTAGAACAACCTGATCTGGTGCCAGGCCCTCGCCACACCAGCATCATTTATCCCATCCCCTAAAAGTAATAGGATTAGCGCTAATCTTACTTTTATATATGGGGCATAGCCTGACTCAACTCTCACATACAAGAAAGCCAAAAATGTACATGAGGGCCAAATCCGGTATAGTGGGTTCCGGAAAGTATGAACCCAATCGTTAAGCCAGTTTAGTCGCCTTTTACGACAAGCAATGGCTACTGCAGCACTATTCTCAGGATCAGTTGATCCCGCCCCGGTGCCTGCACGGGGCCGTCAATGCCTCGAATCGCTGTCACGCCCGGTCGTGTATAAATCCACTAACACCACAAAAACTCGAACATGTCAGACGATTGTCTCCAGACTAGTTGATTGACTTTCACACCTATTGTTAACCGGTTGTCAAACAAATCTCAAGTGGTCATTTGAGCGTATACAATAACGGCAGTCGTGACCAGCATACGTGGTAATTATGCATTGACCAATGTCGGCGAAGTTGTTAGTTAATTAAAGTGGTAATTTATGGGACATGTGGAATTAAATATCGCTCAGTTTTAATTAATGAATGACCCAGGCATCTGGCCTTTTAAGTTAAGTTGTAAATCAACATGTGATGGGGCGACTGGGCATAATCGTATCGGATTATTCCGCCATTTCTATTTCGTAATCATTTGCTGTTGTTCTCATGTTCTATTGCTGTATAATGGTTATGTAAATAAAAACACACATGAGTTTGCCGCTTTCTTTATTTTATTAAAGCCTGTTTCTGTTAATAAACGACTGTGACAATCAACCGTAAATGCAAATGTAAGCGCATTTATATGAAACAACGTGTCGTAATGACGACTTGTTTCACTTAGTACAATGACCAACTCGTCGATCTGTAATGGTTACAGTAGAAAATCCCGATGGGTCGAACAACGGATGGGTCGAACTAAAACTTAACCCCGCAGGCTGTTCGACCCATCGAAGTTCGACTGTATATTGTATTGTATTGTAATATATTGTATTGTAATATAGTGCAATGTATTATAATATATTGTATTTTATTGTATTGCAATATATTGTATTGTAATGGTGTGTATTGGTTTAACCCTCACTATGTCGTCTGCTGTTTTTCATTTGTGCCTTAATTCTGAACAAAAAACCTGTTTTGACAGCACATGAGAATCATGGAGACGATTCTCATGCGCTGCCAACACAGGTTTTTATCAAAAATTTAATTCAGAGTAGTAAGGGTTAACATTTATTTATTAGACTGATTTGCGGACAAGTATGTACATTTATATAACAGTAATAATTTGGATAGAATTGACAGCAAAGACTTATTGAAATCCTCTCCAAATAAAGGTGAAACAAGATATAGTGTACTTTATTGCATTGCATGTATATCAGTGTGAACTTCCTCCTGGTTTCCCACTTAAAGATGACACCCATTGGAGTTCCTCCTGGTTTCCCACTTAAAGATGACACCCATTGTATGACACCCATTGGAGTTCCCAGTAATTTAATAGCTATCTCTCCAATAACTGAACATATACAGTGTTAACCCTTATAATACTGAATTAATTTTTGTCATCTGCTGTTTTTCATTTTCATATTTCTAATCAAAAACATGGTTCGCCAGCACTTAAGAATCATTTCTAATGGAAATGATTCTGAAGTGCTGTCAAACCATGCTTTCCTACTATTACTACATGAAATCTTTTCGACTATTTTCATCACTTCTCCTACAATACCTATGTCACTAACCCTTAGACCGCTACACACAACAATTGTCGTCTGCTGTTGCTGTTATATCTTGCCTTATTTCTCAATAAAAACATGGTTTGACACCACATTAGAATCATTTCTAATGGAAATGATTATAAAGTGCTATCAAACCATGCTTTTACCGAGAAAGAAGATGAAATAGAAAACAACAGCAGATGACAATTTACGTTTCCCGCATTAACTCTTAGAATATAGGAAATGAGAATTTCCGTCTGCTGTTGTTTTATATTTTGTCTTCTTTCTCAATAAAAACATGGTTTGACAGCACATTAGAATCATTTCCATTGATGATAAAACTGGAAAAAAGAAAATAAACAGCAGACGACAAAATTTAATCCCGCATTGTAACAGTTAAACGCACGAGGTGACAAATTTGTACAGAAACTGATGAAACAGATTACTAAAACATAACTTAATCCATTGCTTTCGGAATACACCTTTACAGGTATGAAATTTATTAAATATTTTATTTTTGTTATTTCCCAATGAAATTATATGTTGTGACCACTCATTTTTGTTTGTTTGTTGGGGTTTAACAGCCTATCAACAGCTAAGGTCATTTAAGGACGGGTCAATTGGTTTAGTACTAAATCCCATATATTACCTGTACAAGTGCATGTACAAGTTCAAGTACATGTACAAATGGGACCACTCATTTGAACCGTCTCAAGGAGTGTGGAGTTATGTATTGCATTGTAATATATTGTGTTGTATTGTAGTGTAATATAGTGTTATATATATATATATATTGTGTTGTATTGTATTGTAACACATTGTGTTGTATTGTAGTGTAATATACTGTATTATAATGTACTGTGTTGTTTATCTGTGTGACATTCTTCCTGGTTTCCCCGACACATCACACCTGGTATTCCCTCATAGATATGACAATGACTTGTGTTCCCAGTAATTGAATATTGTCTGACTACCCGGTAATAGGTAATAATGCAGACTACACCACAGGTTCTTGAAGAACGGTTCATATTTTGGTGTTTTATGGTTATTTCGGTAAACCGGTTTACTGCTACACTATGGACGTTACATAGGACTGCCAATGTTTCAAACTATTTTGATAACGACCATGTGGTCGAAAATTTAATAAAAAGAGTGACTTTAAAACAATGTGCTTCCTTCGGAGGTTATTCGAAATTACTAAAATATTATAATTACATGCTTCTCTGAAGGAAATTTGAAAATAAACAATTGCAGCCGGTGAAGCATACTATTGTAAATGATTATAAAACTAGAAAAAGTCGATGGCGCGCCATCGCAATATACCCACTTTCCCCAAATGCTAAGTCCGAAAGGGGGAGGTAATCCATGATGGAGGGTCGGATAAAAAATCCGAATTCACTTTGCGCATCAGCACATCAAAACGAAGCTACGAACCAAATATCAGACGCGTAGGTATTAAGGTGAAAAAGTTTTTCGACCTACGAGGAAAAATAGTGAAATTCTAAGTCCGAAAGGGGGAGATAATCCATGATGGAAGGTCCGATAAAAAATCCGAATTCACTTTGCACATCATAACGAAGCTACATATCAAATATCAGAAATGTAGGTATTAAGGTGAGAAAGTTTTTCGACTTACAATGAAAAATAGGGAAATTCTGAGTCCGAAAGGGGGAGATAATCCATGATGGAGGGTCGGATCAAAAATCCGAATTCACTTTGCGCATCTGCACATGATAACGAAGCTACATACCAAATATCAGGCGCGTAGGTATGAAGGTGAAAAAGTTTTTCGAGTTACAAGGAAAAAATGGGAAATTGTGAGTCCGAAAGGGGGAGATAATCCATGATGGAGGGTCGGATCCAAAATCCGAATTCACTTTGCGCATCTGCACATGATAACGAAGCTACATACCAAATATCAGGAGCGTAGGTATGAAGGTGAAAAAGTTTTTCGAGTTACAAGGAAAAAATGGAAATTGTGAGTCCGAAAGGGGGAGATAATCCATGATGGAGGGTCGGATCAAAAATCCGAATTCACTTTGCGCATCTGCACATGATAACGAAGCTACATAGCAAATATGAGGCGCGTAGGTATGAAGGTAAAAAAGTTTTTCGAGTTACAAGGAAAAAATGGGAAATTCTGAGTCCGAAAGGGGGAGATAATCCATGATGGAGGGTCGGATCAAAAATCCAAATTCACTTTGCGCATCTGCACATGATAACGAAGCTACATACCAAATATCAGGCGCGTAGGTATGAAGGTGAAAAAGTTTTTCGAGTTACAAGGAAAAAATGGGAAATTGTGAGTCCGAAAGGGGGAGATAATCCATGATGGAGGGTCGGATCCAAAATCCGAATTCACTTTGCGCATCTGCACATGATAACGAAGCTACATACCAAATATCAGGAGCGTAGGTATGAAGGTGAAAAAGTTTTTCGAGTTACAAGGAAAAAATGGGTGGGAAATTGTGAGTCCGAAAGGGGAGATAATCCATGATGGAGGGTCGGATCAAAAATCCGAATTCACTTTGCGCATCTGCACATGATAACGAAGCTACATAGCAAATATGAGGCGCGTAGGTATGAAGATAAAAAAGTTTTTCGAGTTACAAGGAAAAAATGGGAAATTCTGAGTCCGAAAGGGGGAGATAATCCATGATGGAGGGTCGGATCAAAAATCACATGATAACGAAGCTACATACCAAATATCAGGCGCGTAGGTATGAAGGTGAAAAAGTTTTTCGAGTTACAAGAAACGTGACGGACGTACGGACGGACGTACGGACGTACGGACGGACGGACACCCGTGACGAAAACAATATACCCGTTTTTTTTTACAAAAAAAGTGGGTATAAAAAGTGTTACATTTATAACTGTGTTTGTTGATAAAAATGAAGAAAAAAACAGCAGACAAAATTTAATTCAGCATTCTACCGAGTTAATTATAGTTACTGTACAACATGTAACAGCAAATGATCAAAGAAATGACACAAGTTAACTCTTTGCATGCTAGCGGCGAAAATATCCGCCAAACAAATTAGGACTATATGTTTTATTTCTCTCTGTAAATATGTCTTGGAATTTCATTAGAATTGAGTCCTCAGGACTCAATTCCAATGAAATTCCAAGACATATTCATGATATTTACAAGGAGAAATGAAAAAAAAATATGATGAATTTTTGTCCGCTAGTTTTTAACTATTTGTAGCCCACAAGTTTCCCAGCATGCAAAGAGTTAAAAATGACAATTTCAATTGTTTTATGTAGCAAACATGTCAAATTCAAAGTGGCACTACGCTGTCATTGGAGGATACTTGAAAGATGGCAATGACAAGATATATGGCATTACCTGCCATCATGTTATACAACACAGTGTCGATGGCTGCGTGTACATCAAGACAGACAAAGAAGAGTATGTTACGTTTGGGAAGAAACTGATAAAACATGGAAACATCCACATGAACTTAGACATAGATCTCATTGAAATAAAAGAAGACTTTCATGCCCAATGTGCCAAATGGAACCGTGAGTATATGTCCGTTAAAATCTTTGAAGGAGACATTGAAAGTCTGTATGGAAAAAACATCAGATCAATCTCGGGGAGAATCAGTGAAGCCGATGTAGTGTATGTCTGCGAGTCAACAGCGGATAATGAAGACGGTTCCGAGAAATATGAAACTGAAAGTGACACAAAAGAATTAGTAACAAAACAAGGTATTGTCCAGGCATTTGACAGCGAAAGCAGACATGTACATTATTTTGATGATGGCGTTAACATTGAAGGTTATGCTCCAATTTTCAACTTGAAAGATACCCTGGTTCCAGCCTTGAACAGTGAGGAAGAGGCCAATCACCATGATGATGGCGATGATGATGATGGTGATGATGATGATGTGGAGGAGGAGGATTTATCAGGTAACTTGCTATGCATTGACCAAATACATGCTGACTGACAACAAATTGTCGTATCCTGCATTAAGGACCCGTTCTATACTTGATAATTGTTGGATTCAAAGTTAATTGCTTCTTAAATGTGATGGGATTGATGTATAATATATACGTGAACATTAGCTTGTTACCGTATACTATACAACGCATGTAGTTGCTATGTCAGCCATCTTAGTGTGTACAAGCCATCAGTCAGTTTTACCTCTTGTTGCGTTTGACACATACCACAAATAATACAACATATATATATTTATAAATACAATTTGGTGCAACAGTTTTATTTCTACAGATGTTAAACAACAACGTCGTTATATACAAAGTCTGATTTCTGAAAGAGTTTGTTAACCTGTTGTTAAAAAAATTGAGAATCCAGTAATGGCTGTGAAACAGTCAGATAAAGACACAGTGCTCTCAATATATACCTGTATTACCATACATACTGTGTCAAATCCAGTGACATGTAAGCAGTTATCCGAGTGTATTGTCACCGATGTCTTACTCGCCTACTATGCGAGTAGATACGGCTTTACCATATAATGTGTACACTAACAATAAACTGTGCATCAGATAGAATAGTTTACACAATTAAATATATTTTGAGATTGATGGGAGAAATGCTCAGATATCTCGTCTTTTGTAGTTTTTTGACATGATAATTATAGCACGCTGTTTTCATATCTGTCTATGATGGATGTATTGCACAACATTGTATTACTTTTACTGTCATATTACTTGCTGTATGTGTCAAATAGTTTAAGTGGTGAAACTGTATGATGGCTTGTACATACAAAGATGGCGGAGATGGCAACTCATTGTAGCATATAATATACAGTAACAAGACAATATTCAATATCTTATATTTATATATCACATCACTCTTATGAAGCAATTATGATTGAAGCCAAGTGTATCTTTCTATGACCTAATTCATTAACTAGATACACATACAGGTATCTGTGTTACAACAAATTCAAAACTGATATTTCATCGGTAGAACAATGTCGTACACATGACACTAGTGAACAATATCAATTCCACATTGCTTTCAATGAACACCATGTCATATTTGCTCATTTGGTAACATAAAACTTTACCTGATAAATAAAATACCATACTACCGGTAGTGGCTTGACTCGGAAACAGTAGGAATTCCTTGGCGAGGCGAGAAATTCCAACTCGTTTCCTAGACTTATTGATAAACTTTATAACAAAGGACAATAAACTGATATTCTCCATTGATTCAGATACATATGATGATGAAGACGACAACAGCTATAAAGGGGTGGTAAAAGGCAGTGTATGCACAAAGGGGGAGCATATAAAGGTTGGAGTTGCTGATCAGATCTTGGTGAAGTGTGAAGGCCGGCCCTTCACGAAGGGAGACAGCGGGACAGTGGTTGCCTTTACACACGACAATACACTCACTCTGGTTGGTGTACTAACATCAGGACTGGAACATGAGGAATTAGAACCTGATTTTTTCTATACACAGTGTGTGCTCCTTCGAACAGGAATAAAATATCTAGAAGTAGCTTACGGAATCAAGCTCGATTTACTTGCAGAGACACAGATTGCCACAGTAGAGACTGTTAAAATAGATGAACTAATTCACGCTGGGTACATTATTTGGATAAAGACTCCAGAGGACATCAAAGAGATAGAGTATGTATTGCTTGAACGTGTACATTGTCTTCTTAACGACTCAGTAGATCCGAGGGATTTGCAGGATGAAGTGGAAATTGAGTGTGCTCTTAGTTGCTGGGTCAGCTCAAGATGGGCTGAGACACCGGAAACACCCAGTAACAGCATGCGTGCAGCGGTATGCTACTATTGCAGCATCATAGGGATAGATTTTCTGTATAAGGGGAACTACAAGAAAGCCGAACAGAAGTTGAAGCAGGCATGTAAATGCCTTTTAAAGACGCCTTACAGGAACCGGCTGCTGTGCAAGATAATTACATACACGACGTGGCTGATGCTGAGGACTGATCACATTCCCGACATGCTCAAACTGCTCGAGACAGGTAAATAATCATATGAGACACATCATGTGATTTTGTACCTAAGAACATGTGCGATTTTTAATGAAATATATTTATAGAAACTGTGATATTTTCCGCAAATGACGCTGTAAGATTTCATAGTAAAATTTGGTAAATTTTGTAAATATATTTCATGAGATATCGCACATGTTCTTAAGTACAAAATTACATGACATGCCTAATACAAGTATATGTGATTATTGAATTTTCCTGGTTAAGGTTTTATGACATAGATAGATACACTTTGCTTCAATGATAATTGCTTCATAAGAGTGATGTGATATATGAATATAACATGTGAATATTGTCTTGTTATTGTATACTATATCGTACATTGAGTCGCCATCTCCACCATCTTTGTATGTACAAGCCATTGTACAGTTTCACCACTTGGTGTGTTTGACATATACAGCAAATAATATGACAGTAAACTAAATAAAATTTGGTGCAATACATCATAGACAGATATGACAATGGTGTGCTATAAATATTATGCCAGCAAGACGAGATATCTCAGCATTTCTCCCATCAACCTCAAAATAAATTTTGATGTGTACACTTTTAAATCTGATGTGCAGCCGATTGTTGGTGTACACGCTACCCTTAGGTAAAGCCATATTTACTCGCATAGTAGGCGAGTAGACACCAGGGACACTACAAACAGGTAACTGCTTACATGTCACTGGATTTGATAGCTAATAACAGAGTACAGTAGTGGCTATATATGGAATATACCCCGAAATCGAACGCGGTGGGAGACAACTGCTTGGTGAGAATAAATACATTACAAATTAAATAAATACATCAAATAAACTCTGATGATGAGCAGAATTATGTACTAAGTAATGTAGATGTGTTTATTCGTACCTTTTATGTAAGAAATAAGGAAGTTTGGTTGAAAATTGACAATTCGAGAAAGGGAATCGCTAAAACACGTCTAATCGAGACCGCGGAGAGCAGTTGTCTGCCAGACATTCGATTTGGCCGTAAAAAGTATCATGTGATATACGGTGGCCAATCAGATTGGTTACGGCATTACGGCAGCCAATCAGACTTGCCCGTACTCTACGGCCGGAATCGGAATTACGGCCGTCAGCAGCAGCATCCATAACCTAATCACCCCTATGTGTCTACATTCACATATCAGACATGAAAATTAAGTAAGGACTTGTCATGCGATCCAATATACGCTAATCAGTTCTTAAGACTTAAGAACATTACATAGTGCATGACGTCTTCTAACTATTCGTATGAAAATTAATATAGAGGTTTTACGGCTGCTGCGGACGGGCCGCATTTCCGATGCATGCGCCGTAAGAAAAGTATCCATTTACGGTCACAAAAATACATGAATATACAACTAACTTTTCCATAAACAAATACAATTGTCATATGTCTGACTTAATTTAAACTGGGTCCGTTATAACACGGTGCCCAGATAGATATATGTAGGTGCATTTCCCCTATCCGTGTATGACTCACACATCCGGAACTACAATTAAGCTTACAGACAGCAACTGACTCAATTTCAAAGGTGGATTTACAACGCTTTTCGGACATGTCATGCACATGAGACAGCCTGTCATGATTAACAAACATCAAATACATCTAACATGACTGCAGTCAGGATTTTGCAACCTTCTTCTGAACAATAACTCTGAGTGCAAATTACGAGTGTCATGGGTTTTCGTGACATAACTGAAATATTGACAAGTGCAAATCCAGACCTCGAAGCGAACAATATGAGACAGATAGAGGAAAATCCAGTCAAATACAATATAAGTATGTAAGTACATACACACAATCTACACCTAAATTGAATGCGTGCACTGTTGTGTTGATATTTCTAAGATTCTGAGATTGACAAACTCTGGAGGACTAGTCATGTGAATGGAAGGAAAGTGCAAAGGAAGCCAACTATAACAAGAGTTGTCAGAGGACAACGAAGCGCGCCCGGTGGCAGCAAAGGAACCGAGGGCACATTTGAAAACACAACGTGCTGGATAAGGGAAACAAAATTTATGGGCCATTTACCAGAAAATATAGGCCATTTACCCGAGCGTCTGAGCGTTAAGGTTTCAAGATGCACAAAGTATTTGACCTTGACCCTGGGCTTAGAAGGGGCGGCATGGACGTGGATTTGCCACAGCGCAGTAGAGGACCCTTGGGGCAATGTGTGTGTGTGAAATATGAAGCAAATCCAAGCAAGGAAACAGAAAATATAGGCCATTTACCCGAGCGTCTGAGCGTTAAGGTTTCAAGATGCACAAAGTATTTGACCTTGACCCTGGGCTTAGAAGGGGCGGCATGGACGTGGATTTGCCACAGCGCAGTAGAGGATCCTTGGGGCAATGTGTGTGTGTGAAATATGAAGCAAATCCAAGCAAGGAAACAGAAAATATAGGCCATTTACCCGAGCGTCCGAGCGTTAAGGTTTCGAGATGCACAAAGTATGTGACCTTGACCCTGGGCTTAGAAGGGGCGGCACGGACGTTGATTTGCCACAGCGCAGTAGAGGACCCTTGGAGCAATGCGTGTGTGAAATATGAAGCAAATCCAACCAAGGAAACAGAAAATATAGGCCATTATAATTTTTGAAGACAGACAGACAGACAGACAGACGGACGGACGGACCGACGGACCGACGGACCGACCGACCGACGGACGGACCGACCTACGAATGGATACTTGTTGGGTTTTTACTGTATAAAAAATACCCAAAAATACCCAACACTAACCCTAACCCTACCCAATAAGACCCCTAAAAATCTTGCCCAACACACGAGAGGGCATATGTTGGGTACTTTTGTACTTTTGTACCCAACATGTGCCCTCTCGTGTGCCCGGACAGCCGGACAGCCGGACAGCCGGACAGCACGACGGACGCCTACGACGCCGAGGGTATGCCATAAGCACTTCTTCCTTCGGAAGGCGTGCTAAAAATGACCCATGGGCATTACAATATATATCACATTTACTAAGAAATTATCTTTAAATCAAAGGTTCATCAGGTACAGAAAGGGTCCTTAAAGGCATTTTTGTTCCTCTAAACCAGACCCACAGAAAACTTAATTTTATGGGCTATTTATCTTTAAATGGCCATTTATCTCTGATGAAAATATGTCTTGACATGCATAAATGCCTGATTAACAATGGAATTTCTCTAAACCAAATTCAGTGGAACTCCCCAGGTTGTCTGGGGGCTGTTTCTCTAAACTTTGTACAACTAAAATGTCCATAAGTGCAAATTTAGGATAGTCTAGAAATTTCAATTGATGGATTTATATTTATTGAACAATAAATGTAAATCCAATAATTGTTTACAAGAAAACATTGTCATGTGAAATTTACATAATTTTGCACTTCCAAACATTTTAGTCGTACAAAGTTTAGTGAAAAAACCCCGGGTTTAGAGAAGTTACCCTGCCATTTTTGTTACAGGAAGACCATTCATCACCAACATGTATGACAGAAAAGTCTGTCCAGTCCGAAGCATGGGCTATTTCTATTTCGACTACGCCCGCTATTACATGGCAGTGAAACAGCAACATGAAGCGCTACCAATGAACCAACAGAGTATATACTACTTCTCTTGTGATCGAACGAGCATCCATGGCGTTGGCGAGATGCTTGGTCTGTGCCAGAGGGCCAGGATTCACCTTGGATGCGGGGAATACTTTGAAACGAGGGACTCGCCAACAACCACCACCAGTATCAATGAAGCTCGTGACTGTCTGAGACAAGTGAAGCAACACCGGAAGGAGGGTTTGGTGATGGTTGTTTACCTACTCACCAGCATAGACTATCACTACAAGCAAGGGGACATGGTGAAGGCACTAAATATGGCGGAACACTGCTGCACAGAGGCAGAGGCAAACAACCTGAGTGAGGAACTGGAGAGAGCTCAGATAAGGAGAGATGTTTTAAGAGTATAATTTCATCTTAAAATTAAGATCTATTTTTTACTATTAGTAGATGAAAATGACATCAAATGTCAGTGCTTTCATTAACAAGAAGTGGACTAATTAACCCTTTCACCCCTAAGTAACTTTTATCGACTCTTACATCTCGACTTTTTAACTATTCTATTAATCAGAAAAAAGGTGTTTTTGTCAAAAATCATAAAAATATACAAAGATAGTGCAGATCCAGATGAGACAGCTCGCTACGAGACGGCTTCTCATCTGGATCTACACTGAACTATTGGGAACGCGGTCTGTAGTGCTAATAAATAAAGAAATTGACGATAAAATTCCTGAAATTGGCGGATTTCCTTCTTTGTCTTTATAAAAATATTTCTGAATTTTTCA
This sequence comes from Conchocele bisecta, assembly GCA_029237695.1. Lineage (NCBI taxonomy): Eukaryota > Metazoa > Mollusca > Bivalvia > Lucinida > Thyasiridae > Conchocele > Conchocele bisecta. Next base: position 84,531,683 of record CM055268.1, read on the forward strand.
TAAAAATCAAAAATAAAATTCCTGACAACCAAATTATAACACCCACGTGAAGTTTAAAGTTAATTGGTGAAGCGGTTGCAGAGATATAGCATATGTAAAAACATTAACCAAATTTTCATAAAAGTTTAAGGTAAATTTCAAATAATTTGACCTTAACATTGGGCCGCACTTGTTGGCAGAGAATGAAAATATGGATGATGATGAACACACATTTGAAGTTTTGAGTGAATTGGCAAAGCGGTTTCAGAGATATAGTGTTCTTAAAAACTTTAACCTAAATCCAAAACTAGACAGCCACAGCCCGCATGTCCCAGGATGAACAGGATTTGATATGCTATAGAACAATTTCCAGGGCATCGCTGACATTTGAATTTGCGGAAATTGTCAGCTTGACATCAGGCCTCGATGAATTCTTAATTTTCCACTCGTTCAGATTGGAATCATAAAATATAGCTTTCCCCCTCTATAAATCGGACACAATGAACGGTGGTTCTGTAGTAGCCTAACCATTTCTCCCCTAAGTAAATGAAATGGAGGTTGATATGTTCATTTTGCAACCAATTCAACCGTCACAAAATGATTTTCAGACTATTCCATTTATGAAAAGGGGGGTGGTGTTTTTGTTCTTAAAAATTACTTGCAAAAAGTGCAGATCCTGATGAGACGGCTCGTCACGAGCCGGCTCATCTGGATCTACACTTTTTGCCAATACCACTATACAGGCTTGTGGTATTGAAAGGGTTAACAACGTCACTGACCGGCCTTCCAGAGCAGGTTCCTCTGTTCGTGGTTGGAGTTGAAGTCCTTGGCGAACTGGTGCGACTCCAGGAGACAGTCAACGAGCAAGAAGAGCTGGTCAGAGCCGAGGAACTGGTACATGCCCTGGTCCTCCTTCTGTTGGCTCGGGTCGTAGTCGTCCACAAGCCCGTCCGTGTGGTTCTGCAATGGTTAAGACGGTGAACAGTGAAAAGTGAATGGGTTTAACGTCCCAGCAACAGCTAAGGGCAGTTCCATAATTAATAATTCCCATACAATCAATTCTGGAATCGCCCTAAGGTATAATCGTATTTTTGATGCCTATTAAGCCTACTGTCTGTTCCACGTTTTGCTGCCGACGAACTTTTGGCTATTAAACACATTAAATCTAAAAAAATATTTAAAAGTAAGTACTTTTTTATCATTAACAAAAGTCACCCTCCCCAAAAATTATTTGATCAAATTGATGAAATTCCATCAAATATTGATTTTATTGCGAAAAAACGATTTTCCTATGGGAATTTAACATCGGTCCACAAATTAAAAAAAATCTATTTTTAGCCCCCATGTTAAATTCCCATAGGAAAATCGTTTTTTCGCAATAAAATCAATATTTGATGGAATTTCATCAAATAATTTTTTTTGGGGAGGGTGACTTTTTTCTTATTGATGAAAAAGTACTTACTTTTAAATATTTTTTACATTTAATGTGTTTAATAGCCAAAAGTTCATCGGCAGAAAAACGTAGAACAGACAGTAAGTTTTAACTCACAACATCTGGTATTGAAGTCCAGTGCCCGAATTATAAATCTCACCCCAATCCCATTAGACGATCAAGTGGAAATGAATTGTTTTGGGCATGTACAAAAGCACACCTGTGATTATAAAAGTTTACACAATTGTTATGCTCAAAATGAAATAATTCAGCAATGCTCAGAATCAGCCAATCAAACTGTTAGATTTGCAGAAGATTTTGAGATTGTGTGACCAGTAGCCGATTTCATCAAAATTGCAAAGTATACTTAGGGCTATTCCAGTAAAATCTATACTGGGGGGGGGGGGGGGGGGAGTGGGGGGGGGGGGGGGGGGGGGGGGGGGGGGGGGGGGGGGGGGGGGGGGGGGGGGGGGAGGGGGGGGGGGGGGGGGGGGGGGGGGGGGGGGGTGGGGGGGGGGGGGGAGGGGGGGGGGGGGGGGGGGGGGGGGGGGGGGGGCTATACAGGGGGGGGGGGGGGGGGGGGAGACGGCAGGTCCATTGATTATTTATCGTAGGTTATTGCCAACGAAAAATAATTTAACCTGTAGGAGGGTCAATTTGTTAATTACAATTCATTGCATGTCATAGTATTGAAATAAAAAATATTTTATGCTTGTTGTTTTCTTTTCTTAAAAAATATATTGTTGCTTGTTTTCATAATCTGTATAATAAATTGTGGGTTATTGTCAGCCAGAAAAGAATTATACAGACGCTGACGACCCAGCAATTGTTGTTGTTGTTAGTTTAAAAGTTTCCCAAAATGTACAAAACAACTCCAAGAACGCACATAGTAGGATATTTTGTTTCTAATTCTACATTGACGCTGTTGCCTGGTGGTATCGACCAGAACTTCAGAAGTTGGGGTTGCGAGATCAATAAAAAATAAATTTTCATTTCAAATTGCAAACAAAAAAGGATAAATAAATAGCAGTACAATTGGGTTGTACTGTTATTTATTTATACTTTTTGCAATTTAAAATGAAAATTACTTACGGTAATAATTATTTAATAAATAATATTTGTAAATGTTATGCCAAACAAATAATAGCCATACAGCCCCAATCCAAAACACGTCCCCAAGTTGTTGTTTCTACGTATGGATCCTCCGTCGACTCGTCGGAGCACCGCCTTGCAACGTACATTTGTACTGTGGACGCATTAATTGTCGTCGGTTAAATTTTGGGTATTAATCTCCAAAATACATATTAGTCAGTGTGTAAATTCTTCAAGCAGGAGGGGTTGGGTGCAAAATTTGTCATGGTGTTTGAAATAGTTTTCCTTGTGAGCATGTAATGTGAAACTATCAGACAGGTAAGATTATGGAAAAACATGTGTATTTTCAAAACTAAATATATGAAATTTAATCATGCCTGGGAAGTGTTCCGTCCGAGAACCGTGACTCTAATTTCAAGAAATGTGACGGTAAGAATTTTTATTATTTATGTAGCTTCATTCTATCTTCATGAATGAGGGGGTGTTTCATTGTAGAGATGACTACCACAGGGATTGAAAATTCCAATTGACGGCTAAAATTTGTTAATAATTATTTTCAAGGCATTTCCAGACCAGCCTATGCTGGAACATAAATTTCAAACATTTTTTCCAACTGATTTCTGCCAGTTTTACGCAAACAAAACAAGCCCAGAAACTGAAATATCAATTTTTGACAGGTGTCTGCTATGACGTTGAAATACGCATAGTGTGAAACAAGAGAAAAGGAATCAATCGATATGAATTGGTGCGGTAAGTATAGATTGATGGTAAATTGGTATATTTTGGGATTTAATATAGCCAGGCTCGTAACATAAGAGGCTACGTGTATTAGAGGAAATGTACGTGTTTTCTGTATTTACGCTGGTGTACCGATCTCATATCGGTCAAATATTGCCTGTCGGGTATTGTTTGGTTGTACATTTTCAAAGTGACGTCACACGTCTGCCATTCTGTGAATAATTAATGAGGACAGATCATCTCAATCCCATAAGCGCTTGATGTAAGATTTTAGATGCTAAATCAAGCGTCGCGCACATTCAGATCGCATTCGGTAACACTCGGTAATGGTCGTTTTTCGTTGCTAGGTGCCGACTGACTGTGTTACTATTTTTATAAAGTATTGACAAGTATTCACGCATCAATACCTTATGACATGTGCGACCAGCATAGCCCCTGATTCATCTGCGCATACACTGATAACCTAATCAATAAACAGTGAATACACACTATCTGTACCTACGTATAACCACGGTGGTCCACAGTGTCAATATTTGGCTGGGGGGAATTGTTTATGGCCCATTTCTCGTGTGCAGGTCACTAGTAGGAGTTATTATCGCCTTGGGGAAGAAGTTTACACATGGCTAGCCTGCTGTGTGTTTGCGATTACGGGTAATTATGTTATACACGAATGGCAAATATGGTGGAATTATATACAACAAATTTCTTCATAAGTAGGTTCAATAAGTTTATTACATGCATCATGAATTTTTATTAAGCATATTAATGAGTAAATAACAATAAATATAACATACTTTTAGACAATATAAAGTCTAATTTATGCCATAAAGCTGACCTTTGGCGATATTTTTCTCTTCGAGAGAGCCTAACAGCACACGTTCAGCATTGTGATGTGAACTCGGAATGCAATTTTCTTATACTCGTGACGGAATTTCCGCCGATTTTATTTATTTATTTTTTTTTGCGTGCTATAGACGCGAACTATTTTTTTCCCTGATTTTTCCCCCCAAAATATAGATGCGCGTTGTACACTAGTGCGCGCAATACACAGCTAAATACGGTACACAGCCTTTATATCAGGTTCTACACTGGTCACAAAAATGTTCACAGTTTAATAGACCTGAAACATGAAATCCATATTTAAAGGCAATTGTAATGATTTTGGTCCAAAAATTGGAAGTTTGTTGACAAGTCAATATTTTATAACCTTGGGCCATAGTGTAAATAACAAGATGCAATGGTGTCAATGTCTTGGAGGATATCGATGTTAGGACTACTGTGGTAGAGCACCACCTTAATGACATTTCTTAGTCAAATACAACAATAAACATCACATTTTAATAATAAAAGCAACATGTGTAATTTTAATGTATTAAATGCACAATTTCATTGTTTAATATCATTTAGGCACTGTATATACTATATACTATAATATATGTAACAAAATGACTTGGTATAAAAGCCATTCAACAAACAGAATTTTTATTTAATATTTTTTGTTAATTGTACGTTCAGATTTTGATTTTTATTTATTGTAGGTTGCATTTTTTTAGATTTTTATTTTTATTTACTGTAGGTTGTGATTCTTTATTTTTTTCATTTTTTTCATTGGTGGTTGGGTTTAAAAAAACATTTAAAACACCGTAGGTAGGCTGAGAATTTTTTTTGTTTTTTTTTTTATATGTCGTGAGTTACCCCCACGGTTCAAAAAAACGCCTTCTCCCCCCCCCCCCCCCTCATATAGATTTTACTGGAATAGCCCTTATCTAGCAAAGTAAACTTTGAGGGAGTAATCATTTAGTTTTCCCAAAATGCATTATTTCATATAGAACTAACCACTGCATATATTTGATGATTAAAAGTATGCAGAATTATTATACTGAATTTATTACATTATCACAGCCATTTTGGCTGTGATAATGTAATAAATTCAGTATAATAAAAATTAATAAATTTATCCTTAAATTGAAAATTTCTCCCTCAACGTATACTTTGCTAGATAAGTATACTTCGCAATGTTGGTGAAATACGCTACAGACACCTTTGCAATTATGGGAACAATCAAAATAATGCTAACAAAATTTCCCTGCCTTTCCAAGCTGGGCTCTATACACAAGTTGTACAATATTCATTTGGAACATCAAGAACAATTCATTAAGAAAACCACAAACAGTGCAGATACAATGTGCATGGATCATGTGGTTACCACAACAACAACAATGTCTGAAAGTGTTGAAAGCGCACCCACTCCGAAGTAAATATTATTTGATATTTTCCTTAATATGCAATGGATTTTGATGAAATATGGCGCAGCAAACGCGTCTTCATGACCTGCATTTGGTGGTCACGGAACTTCGACACATACTGATATCGTTTTTGTGAAGAATCAATTTCCGTGTCAGTAAAGTTTGGGCCCAAATGCAGCTTAACAAGACGCGTAAATAAACACACGAAGCGCTCGAAACACTGTCTGGTCAGTAAGCACTTCTGAAATGAGCACACTAAGCTATAGTCATACATACCAAGGCGGCGGCGAGGTTTTCTGCAATCTCCACACGACTGGTATTGGGGAAGAAGACAATGTTGTCGATGGTCTGGATCAACTCCAGTTGGACGACACACTTGATCAGCAGGGCTTGGAATAGCTTCTGGTCAGTGAACACTTCTGAAACGTCACACACTTGGGCATAGTTAATTCATTAACTCATAGACATTCCATGCAAAATACTTCAGAGTGAAAAGATTAAGCAACAGCAAAATGGTATATTCTGTTAGGTATTCATTATATGTGGCTGTGACTGGAGAAATGGGGCTTATGGGGATGTATGACAAGTTAAGCTCCTGTAGCCTATTTCACCAACATTGCAAAGTATACTTTTCATACTTTTCTAGCAAAGTATACTTTGAGGGAGTAATCATTTATTTTTCCGGAAAAGCATTATTTCATATAAAACTAACAACTGCATATATTTGATGATTAAAAGTATGCAGAATTATTATACTGAATTTATTACATTATCACAGCCAAATGGCTGTGATAATGTAATAAATTCAGTATAATAACAAGAAACGAGGCAAAGCCACGAAGGCCAGGTTTTTTCCAAGCATGGACACTTGGATAACATAATTATACCCACTTTTTGTAGACTAGATGGCCGTGGCCTGCATGTCGCGCCTTGGGGCGAGGCATGGACACTAAAAAAATAGATATAGTAGATGGAAAAATTTTAACGAAAAAACTTTAACCGGACACTCGGACGTATGGACGGACGGACGGACGTATGCCAAAATGCCGACGATATCGCGCTTTGCGCAAGCGGGTGCGACAATGATGATAAACACCCATGTGAAGTATCAAGGTAATGGGTGAAGCAGTTTCAGAGATATAGTACACAACAAAAACTTTAACAAATAAATTCAAAGTAATTTGACCTTGACATTGATCACAGGGGCCGCACGGTTGGGGGTTAGAATGAAAATATGGACGATGATAAACACCCATGTGAAGTTTCAAGGTAATGGGCGAAGCAGTTGCAGAGATATAGTATAACGAAAAAGTTTTAAGCAAAAAATTTAACCAGACGTACGTTAAAAAGTTAACGTTGAAAATGGCTAAGTCAATTACGTAGAAATAATAGGTGAAGGTAAAAAAATGGTCACATGTTGGATAGTTGTATGTGGTAGGCACCCCTTGGTTATGAAGCTGTGAAAGTTTGGTGGTCCTAGGTGGTACAGTACCAAAGAAATGGACTTAAACACGAAAACTTAACATTGTAAACGCGAAAACTTAATATTGAAAATTGCTAAGTCGACTGCGCGGAAAAAATGGGTCAAGTTAAAAAAAAAATAAAAAGAACATGTTGGATAGTGATATGTGGTGGGCACCCCTTGATTATGAAGCTGTGAAATTTGTTTCTGGTGGTCCTAGGTGGTACAGTAACAAAGAAATGGACTGAAACACGAAAACTTAACATTGATTGTGGACGCCGCCCGCCCGCCCACCCGCCCGGCTTTCGCCAATCCAATAGCCTGGATTTTTTTCTAAAAACCTGGCTAAAAATTAATAAATTTATCCTAAAATTGAAAATTTCTCCCTCAAAGTATACTTTGCGAGAAAAGTATGCTTTGCAATATTGGTGAAATAGGTTACTGATCTGCTAGCACAGACCTGCGGCATGGTAAGGAGATATACTGTTGTTAGAAGCAGGTCAGGTGTTTCACTGACTGAATGGTGATCAGTGCAGATCCTGATCAGACTGTGCGGATGCACAGGCTGATCTGTATCTACACTAGTCGCAAAACCCATAAGCCCCTTTTCTCCAGTCACAGCCACATATATGTTTGAAAGTGTCGACAATTGTATTACTCGACTTACTTGTTCTGGGAAATTTATGGTCCCTCGAGTCGATAGATATGGTACTGCTGACGCTGTGTTGGCTGTCCGCCCGAGACAATTGTCGATTGCCCCGCGGCGACTCACCACCCATATGGTCCTGGAACTGAATAAGCCGTTTTATTGCATGAAATTGGCAAATTTAATTTAAATTTAACACTTTCACCCCTAAGTAACTGGAATGGATTTCGATATGTTAATTTTTGTGACCAATCCAACTGTCAAAAAGTGATTTTCAGACTAGTCCTTTTATGAAAAGGGGGCGTTTTTGTTCTTAAAAATATTAAAATTACTTGCAAAAAGTGCAGATCCTGACGAGACGGGTCGTCACGAGCCGGCTCATCTGGATCTACACTTTTTGACAATACCACTATACAGGCCTGTGGTGTTGAAAGGGATAACAATCATATTGTATGGCTGTGACTGGAGCAATATGGCTTATAGATTTTGCAACAACTTTAGATCTAGACCAAATCAGACACTCCTGTAGCCTGATATCCATCTATATTGCTTGTCAGAAGCATGACGTATCTTTCATTTATGGAATAGCAAACGGTGCAGGTCCTGATCAGGCTGTGCGGATGCACAGGCTGATCTGGACCTACACTGGTTGCAAAACACGTAAGCCCCATTTCTCCAGTCACAGCCACATGTATGGTGTTATGCTTATGCAATAAAGAGAACCTAACATTTGTGATGGCATTTATTAAACAAATTTACTGATTTCCTAAGAAAGGTTATTTCAAATTTATATTGAAATCGGTGAACGCGTTTAAAAAATATCATATTACTTCATCACTCATGTAAGATCCTCTATATAATAAACTAGGTTTTTCAGTGAATGTGGCATTGTATAACTCTCAAAAAAAGTTTGAAAGGTTACAATATTCACCTATCAAGGCATGATCAGTAAACAGGGAGAGATACACATTGCAAAAGTCAAAGGTTCTTTCTCTTGCCACGATAAACATAATTAACCAAATTTGGTTAAGATCTGTCAAGTAAAACTGGAGTTATCTTGTAGACAAGGATACAAAATGCAATAATTAAAATTTGCCGCCACAGGGAGATAACTCAGGGATTATCATCATGTCATGATAATCCTCCCATAGCCTTGTTTCGTAGAACATCAGTAAGCTTGTTTAATAGTAAGTGTTATGATATATAATAATGACTCCTGTAAGACAAACTGTCTAAAATTTATTCACTCAATTTATCCAACTATATCGCGCTGTCTGCAAGCAGGCACAACAAAAAGTGCAGATCCTGATGAGACGGCTCGTTACGAGCCGGCTCATCTGGATCTACACTGTTTGCACACACTGGTAAAGGGTTCTGTATACAATGTACCTCTGAGAATTCCTCGGTTGGTGATGAAGGCACTTCATCGGGTTTCCATAGCAATAAACTGGAAATAAATCAGTGTGTGAAAGTCAAGTTGTCATGTTACAAGTAATCAATATATTGATTGGTTAGTTTACTGAACAACTGATTAGCCCTTTCAACCCTAAATAACTGGAATGGACTGTGATATATGTTAATTTAAGTACCAATCAATTGTCACAAAATTTTCAGACTAGTCTATTGATAAGAAGTGGGTGTTATTTCCCCTAATATGAAAACTACATGCAACTAGATGGCTGCGGCTAACAAGTCACGCCCGCCGAGGATTTAATAGCATACCAAAATACTTTAGCCAAAACTTCAACCTCGGATACGTACGTAGGTACAGGTGGACGTACGCCAATATGCCAACTATATCGCGCTGTCCGCAAGCGGGCAAGCACGACAAAAAGTACAGATCCTCATGAGACGGCTCATTATGAGCCGGCTGATCTGGATCTTCACTGTTTACACATACTGCTAAAGGGTTATGTACAGTTGAAAGGGCTAGTTGATTCATTCATTGACCATTGTTTAGCCCTTACAATGCTAAATTACATATTGCCGTCTGCTGTTTATTTTTGATTTTCCATGTTTCTCAACAAAACCATGGTTTGGCAGCAGTTTAGAGTCATTTCTAACATAAATGATTCTAAAATGCTGGCAAACCATGCTTTTTCTGAGTGAAAAGACACATTTGACACCGCTCACAGCCGTGTTCAAACGTACAGCCTGTGCTGTTTTGTTTGACCATGGCTGTAGACAACACTCATTCCGGGGCCAAGCAAACATATACGTAATATGACGTTACCAGAATGCGCCATTACGTCACCAGACCAGTTCACAACGGTCGCACTGAAAATTTTAATTTGATGCAGCAGCATCGCGCAAATTGTACTGCGGCCCCAGAATATGTAGGAGTAAATCAGCTGTTTGAATGGAGCAAATTATCAAAGTACCGAAAGTACATTTACTGCATAAATTCTCAAATTGCATATTTCCAACGGAAATGTAACAATAACATTCGACCATGTCCAGACGTGGGTAAATGTTTGTCGTGCCCCTCGGGAACTGTTTGAACCCGCTGCCTACGGCCTTGGGGTTCAAACAGTTACCTCGTGCCATGGCAAACGTTTACCCACGGCTGGACATTGTCGAACCTTATAATGGTACCAAACTAACTGGTATTTCTGCAAACAAACAATTGAAGTCCAATATGTCAACCATGGCAGCTGAAACTAAAACAAGTGAGCAGGGGCTCACAGATACCCCGGCTGCAGCCTCGTGCGACCACCAAATATTTTCCAAGTCATTTGGCCTTGACCTTGGTCATGCAGACCATATAGGTGAAGAAGTTTGCGCAAAATGGTGCAGGATGATGATAGTAAGACATCAGCCAAATATGAAAGCATTCAACGGTTCAACCGAGTGCTAATAACATATACTATTGATGAGAAATAAGAAAATTAATCAGTTTTGCTGTGGGAAAATGAACTTTCTACCAGTAGGTGATGGTTCAGTCATATGAACATATAGCCGTGACACATATATGGAGGTCATACAAATGTGTTTTACAAACATATTTTTGCTATTTTCTTGATTTCTCAATGAAATTATATGTTGTTACCACTCACTCAGTTGGTAACAACATATACTTTTGATGAGAAAAAAGAAAAAGAATCGGTGTATCTTCAGCCTTCAATGGATTAACCAAATAGTCCACCTACTTGTGTGGAATGGTGCTGCGGAATATGTCGAGTAGACAGGTACATGTGGAGTCCCAGGCGTCACTCGTGAACTTGGTGCCGTTAGAGATCACCAGGTTCTCCAGGCAGTTTGTGCCGGACCGCGCCAGCTGCTCGTTATCTGGGAACAACAATTATACGGTGAAGGAGTAATGCCCCAACAAGTTCATATAGAGACGCATTCTCGGTTTCAAGTCTCACTCAAAAGACACATGGATTTGGCTTATATTTAACAGTGGAAATTGGCTCGAACAGCTTCCATACCATAGGAGAATCTATGCAGGTATGGTAACCTATAATTTGAGGCCTCCTATAGCCTCCTAAAGGCCAATGGGATAGAAATATCATTTAAATATTTTTCATACAAGGGTAGGCACTAGTCAATTTTGGTATTGAAGTCTACTGTTCTATCCACTCGGTTATCAAGTCATCCTTCACAATGAGTATATAGCACAACAATGACTTGTGCTTGTACAACTTTCTGGGTATATGCATTATTATCATGCTCAAAATCAGTTAGTTTGATTGTGCTCATACTCAGAATGAATGAATGGAGCAGATGGAGGACGAGATGGATATGGAGACGGACGGACGGACGGACGTTCTTACAGTACTATACTTATGTGGCTTATCACATGTTAAATATTAGCCACATAAAACGATTTTTAGCCACATAAAAGGATTTTTTAGGTGGCTAATTGTAACCAACCCTATCCTTTACTAAGTCCATAACCCTGTGGGGCTAGCCACATAAGTACCCTAATGTGTGCCCGGACGGACGGACGGACGGACGGACAGACAATGGATGGATTGATTGATTGATAGTTGGAGTTCTATGTCCGTTCAATATCAACATCGAAAACAGATGGTCAATCAAATTGAGTGATTTGGAGTATCAATTTGATTTGGAAAGGTGGGATCATATGGATCACTGTTTCACGTCACAATTTGTTACAACAATGAGATCAATGCTGATGTTGATGAGATGACTTGTCATCAGCCATTTCTGGATCTACAGAACTTGCAAATGCTGGCTTTACAACCTGGAAGGGTAGAGGTGAGTGTCTACCCATAAAACATTCACCCTTACAACGCTATCTTAATTTTTTTCCGTCTGTTTATTTTCTATTTTCCATTTTTATTATCAAAAACATGCTTTGACAGCACTTTAGAATAATTTACAACATGCTTTGACAGCACTTTAGAATCAATTCCATTGGAAATGATTCTGAAGTGCTGTCAAACCATGTTTTTATTGAGAAATAAGGCAAGATATAAAAGCAAAAGCAGATGACAATTGTTGTGTGTAGCAGTCTAACGGTTAATAACCTAAATATGCAGACACACTTTATTTGGGAAAACACATACAAATATAGTTTCCCTACAACAGTGAGTGCGCCAATACTTAGGATTAATATGGCAGTACTTGTTTCATCACAATAACAATGTATTTAGATGCAATTTCCTTTGGGAAACCCCTATTTAATAGGGGTTTCCCAAAGTAAAGTGTGTCCAAATATTTAGGGTTATTGCAGTAACCAAAATTACGTTGGGAGAAGTGGGTTACCTTGCTGGACACACCAATGGAGCTGTTTATACAACTCCGCCAGTAACATTTCCTGTAGTGCGTCGTAGTACTGCGTGAATACATCAATAATGGCGTATAGAGCGTGGTTACACGTCGTCGTCATCCACTCGGATTTCTGTAAATACATGGCACTGCCTTGCTGTACACGAACATAATACAATGGAACCTCTCTAAACCGGACACCCTGAAAACCTAAATGTATTTCATTTTGATGGGCGTCGCTACCATTTGTCATTTGTTCATGATCGCAAAAGACACATTCATGACATAGAGTGCTCATATTCCTGAATTACAGTGGAATCTCACAAAGCCGGACACCCTGGGGACCTCCAAGGGTGTCCGGCTTAGTGAGGTTCCACTGTACTAATATGAGTAGTGTTCCTCCAGAAATGTGACTTCTGTAAGTATATAGCATGGTCAGTAGCCGATTTCACCAACATTGCAAAGTATACTAACGACAGCATATATTTGATGATTACATGTATAAGTATGCAGACTTATTATACTGAATTTATTACATTATCACAGCCAAAATGGCTGTGATAATGTAATAAATTCAGTATAATAAAAAATAATAAATTTATCCTAAAATTTAAAATTTCTCCCTCAAAGTATACTTTGCTAGAAAAGTATACTTTGCAATGTTGGTGAAATAGGCTACTGGTATCACACAATCCAAAGGTGAGGGCTGTTCCAGAAATACATAGATAAAATAAGTACCAGATACATTAATCAAATCAGGAATTACAGGTATAGAACAATTTAAAATGATCTGTTTTGTCAGAACAAAATATCCTTACTGAAAAGTTTCTTTCAAGTTCTCTCTTCACAATTAATGTCATGTGAAATGTCACATTTTATTTGTTTAATACATAAATAAAATGCACAATGTCATACCAGACATATACGTGTCATTTCAATAATATGTTAAAATACAATTAACACACATAAACAAAAGTTGTAACTGCAAACAAGATGATTGAAGGCGAGTGCCTCACCCACAACGGCCAAAGTCATCCGAATAACACATGGTGGTTTAGACACCAATATGAGGAAGCTATTGGTGAAATTTGGCAGGGATTCCGCTGGCGATCGCCACTTTTGCAATTGGCGATAAAAATAAACAATTGGCGATAAAAAATTACAATTGGCGATAAAAAATTACAATTTTCGAAAACAAATAAAAAAAAAGAAGAAAAAAAAAGAAGAAAAATTGTAATTGTTTTATTTTTTTTGAAGTGGCGATTTTTTTATTTTCCCCAGTGGAATCCCTGATTTTGGTAAAGATCAGGGGCCCGTTTCACTAAACTTCGAACGATAAAAATGTTCGTACAAAGATTTCTATGAATTTGTTTCTCACATTAACGTGTTTCTCTAATGCTGCCATTTTGTACCTACAGGTTCATGTCATTAAATGTAATACATCCACGAAAGATTGTCCAATATCGGCTGTCAGAACAAATGCTATTGTGGATTTCAATTTGGAGTTAGAAACTTCTTAGTTGTACGAAGTTTAATGAAACGGGCCCTTGACCAACATATCAGGAGATGTCCAACAGTTTGACGCATGTCCAAAACTGTTGACGCCTACGGCAACGAGGCCTACGTCAGAATTGTGACCGATATGTCTCACTTTCCACTAACATTGGTGGGTGAGACAATAAAAAGTATTCACACACACACAAAATTACACACACACACACACAAACACGTAATATTATTATTATTATTATTATTATTAAAACAGGGGCCCGTTTCACTAAACTTCGTACGACTAAAATGTTCGTAAGTGCAAATTTAGGATCATTTGGAATTTTCAATTTATGGATTTACATTTATTAAGCAACCTATGCTCAATAAATGTAAATCCAATAATTATTTACAAGAAAACATTGTAAATGTGGAATTTTCAGACTATCATAATTTTGCACTTACAAACATTTTAGTCGTACAAAGCTTAGTGAAACGGCCCCCAGGGCATGTTTGTATGCCTTGAAAATATAAACCAAGAGTATCATTAAATATTACATGCAATTACAGCTAAACTCATTGACGTTTACCCTATCATGCCAAAGAAACTTCCATCGGCTATTTCATGTTAAGTTTGAGACTGTTCAAAAGATGTGGTCATTTTGAAAACACTAAACAATAATATGCACAAATAGTGCAGATCTTGATGAGGCGACTCGACGAGCCGGTTCATCATGATCTACACTGTTTGCAAACGGCTCATCATGATCTACACTGTTTGCAAATATTAGGAAAGAGGTCTTTAGTGTTAAAAGGGTCAAACCATATATGGATGTTAATGCAGAAAAGCTACTAGCTTGTTTGTAAATCTGTCTATTGCATATATGTAATTTATCCATAATGTACCTGTATAAACTATTGCTTGAATCAAATTAAACATATGTTGACAGTGTGTCCAGCTTGGAGAGCTTCCACTGTGCTGTTCTTCATGAAAGTGAAAGAGCATGTGACTACAGAAGTTGTAACTAGCAGATAGAGACGGAAAGAAGTAAACACAGTGTTATATCTATCGCAGTTACATAAACGTTACAACCAACTGTATGGTGCACGACAAAGCAAGTGTTGATACTGATCTATGGGTGATACTCTCACGCATGTGGTAAACCATACGGGACAAGTAAAACGCCATGGAGTAATATTAAAATATCCTGAAAGCAGTGTGCATAGAATGCTATAACTGTTGTCTGGATGGTATGATGCAGGGCTCCAGATAATGAATTAGTAATTGAGTATTGTCACTCCATCATTTCTGAAGCAATCGAGTATTTCAATATTTTAATTGGGTAAAATAAAATCACACTACTGTTTACACATCAACAGACCACAATTATTGAATAGTTTGCTTCGAAATGAAAACATGTCTTGGCATTTCATTATAATTGTCTCCTTGGAGACAATTCTAATGAAATACCAAAATGTCTTTTCATGGAAAATAAAAAAATATGCTATATTTGTGGTTTGGTTATTGTTTTCTGTAGCATGATAAAGATATCACAAATTTTTCATTGCTTTTTGATACTCGCTACTTCTGATTTCAATTGGGTTTTTGGCAATTTTAATTGGGTATTTAAGCAAATATGCAGCTTATCTGGAGCACTGATGATGTATAGATCTAAGTAAATAGATAAAGTAGCTCTATATACACAGGTGTGACCAGTAGCCTATTTCACCAACATTGCAAAGTATACTTTACTAGCAAAGTATACTTTGAGGGAGTAATCATTTATTTTTCCTGAAATGCATTATTTCATATAGAACTAACAAATGCATATGTTTCATGATTAAAAGTATGCAGAATTATTATACTAAATTTATTACATTATCACAGCCATTAAATGGCTGTGATAATGTAATAAATTCAGTATAATAAAAATTAATAAATTTTTAAAAAAATTGAAAATTTCTCCCTCAAAGTATACTTTGCAATGTTGATGAAATAGGATACAGGTACCAGTGGCAGATATTCATACAGGTACTACAGATATAGGAAAAATAGCATGCGAGATAGAAAATGTATATGAAACCTGCATAAATACATGTACATGTAATTATTATCAGCCGAGGAGACGAACCCGCGTCCATCATGCTGGCAGCGCCTATGAATCAACCTGGAGGAGTTGTTGTGGTGGCATAATGGTAGCGTTAATGTCGCTGTAGTGCTAGGCAATGCCGCGTTAGAGTCATAGTTACATTTTGAAAAGAAAAAAGTTGTGTTACGGTTACGTTTGAGGGTAGCATGATACCACAAATTTGGCTTGCCACGGTGTCATGCTTAAATAGGCAACACTATTTGTTCTTTTCTACTGCGAAGTATGAGGCTTTCAATCATCATATATCATTATGTTCTGAACATTCACATTATCTGAACATTTCTAAGATGGAAGAATGTGTATTAGTGGTGCTATGTAATCATCTAACCAACTGCAGTGCACCTTAAAACGTGGCCATCAAAAATTAAACTAGGATTACAGCACAGCAAAACATCAGCCTACCATAGACCAGCAATTTAAGGCTATATGTCTAAATAAGTCATATAATTAATGCAAACTTATAATTAATGCAAACTTAAACGAGAACAGTTTTCAACTGATTGTTTTTAGGGAAAAAAAAAAGAGGAAATTTACCGGTAATATAAGCTTTAAAAGTTTCATTCAATTTGATACAAAACAAAAAAATCAACAAACCCAATTGCATTAACAGTTGTGAATTAACCAACTGTATTACGATACACTACAGATACTGATTATGATAACAGTATTATATTATCCAGATATGACAGTCATGCATTCCCAAACTACAGATATTTTAGAAGCAGATATATGTTGTTGAATATGGGCCCATCTCTAGAATTACTTCTCTTGCCGTATCGCCATAGGATACAACCAATATTTTCCATAAATGATGTAGAAAATTGAAAAACGAAAATCAGAACTCATGAAGAATTCAATTCTGCACGATTCAGCGCGAGTTCTGATTTATTTGTAAATATTTGATGACATTATATTGCATTTTTACGAAATCATTATCAGAGAATTAATGTGATGCGAAAAGGGCGGCTCATATGACATATTGCAAGAAATAGTTCTTCGTTGACGAGACCATCACTGGGTTGTCAATTGACTACCACAGGGTATTTAGAAAGAGCGAGATAACTAATGTAAATCCCAGTCAGAATCAACTGACAACCCCAGTTAGCCTATATCATGTATTTTATGAATCATTGCCATAACACCCACACGATGTAAGACACGCTTTACTTATATGTGGCTGTGACTGGAGAAATTGGGCTTATGGGTTTTGCAACCAGTCAAGATCCAGATAAGTCTGTGCATCTGCACAGTCTGATCTGGATCTGGACTGTTCACCATTCCATCAGTGAAACACCCGTCATGCTTCTAACAAGCAATATAGATTGTTATCAGGCTACAGGTGTGTGCTATTTGATCAGGAGCTGATCACAAATCACTGGTCACAAATCCCATAAGCTCCATTTCTCGAGTCACAGCCACATATTTCAACTAGTAGCTTAAACAAATGTAACTGAATTACAGCAATCGAATCTGCAAAGCAGCAGTTTATGGCAGTTGCCTATACATGTATATGGAGAACTGATGTCAGCATCATCACAATGACGTGCTTCCTACGACCAATCAAATCATTTTCTCGGACACACCCTCTGAACCACGAGACAACTCCTGGCCATATATTACACCTGGTCGCTGACTTTGTTTTTTATATTAACCCTTAGACCGCTACTCGCAACAATTGTCGTCTGCTGTTGCTTTTATACCTTGCCTTATTTCTCAATAAAAACATGTTTTGACAGCACTTCAGAATCAAAGCATGTTGTAATTATTCTAAAGTGCGGTCAAGGCATGTTTTTGATGATAAAAATGGAGAATAGAAAATAAACAGCAGACAACAATAAAATTAAGATAGCGGTGTAAGGGTTAAAATGTATGTGTGAAAAATAAGAAAATGTGAAAAAATGCACTCATGATTTGGTCCTTCCACTGAACCAACTTGGTTCGCTAGGCTCACTAGCAAGGCTCCAGATAAGGAATTAGTAATTGAGTATTGTTAAATGGTTTCCGTTGTTTGCACATATGTGCAAACATATAGCGCGTGCTGTTTGCATATGGCTTTAGGCAATGCTCATTCCGGGGCCACGCGTAATGGAAGTGCCTTCATGACGTCACTACGCGGAAGTGCCTTCATGACGTCACTACTTCATGACGTTCATGACGTTCATGACGCGGCCCCGGAATATGAATACCAAAAATTATCTACGTGAATGGGACGATTTATAAAAGTACTGAATATAATGCTCAAATTACATCAGTTTTTTGTTGGAAATGTAACAAAAACGTTTGATCATGTCCAGCCGTGTGCAAACGTTTTCTGTGGTCCGAGGGAACTGTTTGAACCCGCGGCCTGCGGCCTTGGGTTCAAACAGTTCCCTCGGGCCACAGCAAAAACGTTTGCACACGGCTGGACATGATCAAACCTTATATTGTCACTCCATCATTTCTGAAGCAATTTCAAAATGTTAATTGTGTAAAATAGAGTCACACTACTGTTTACACATTAGCTGATCGCACTTATTGAATAGTTTACTTCTAAATGAAAACACATCTTGGTATTTCATTAGAATTGTCTCCTTGGAGACAATTCTAATGAAATACCAAGATGTGTTTTCATGAAAAAAATAAGAAAATATGCTATATTTGTGGTCTGTTTATTGTTTTCTGTAGCATGATAAAGATATCACAAATTTTTCATTGCTTTTTGATACTCGCTACTTCTGATTTAAATTGGGTTTTTTGCCAATTTTAATTGGGTATTTACGCAAATACGCAGCTTATCTGGAGCTCTGCTCGCTACTTTTCTTTTGGCAGAAAGACTCAATCAATGACTTATTATTTCACAATAATCAGCTCACTTGGTTGAATAAGTTTTTAAAGAGGAGAGAAAGATATCACAGTTGCTAAAGTATGTCACATGTACCTGCTATTCGGTCTATTTCCACCTACATTTTCCAAATTATCTTTGCAATGACTGAATTTTAATGCGATAAAGTGCAGACAGCCCATATAAATTGCGTGCTACAATACCACGCACACATGTTGTTTTTCTCAACACTTCAGCCATTCAGGATTACCTATAGCCGTTAGAACATTTTTTCCAGTAGGTGCACAACAGTATGTAATTGTATAGCGTATCTGCACATTATCGTATCAAAATTGATTCAGTAGTTGCTGAAGCACATTGAGACACATGCTTCATTGTTTATGCTAGCTGCATAGAAAATAGCCTATATATAACGTATATTGCAAAAGAGTTATGCATTTTTTGCCTCACTGTTGAGCTTTCCAATATGTTTGACTCAGGGGATTTTTTCTTCTCGGGCTACAAGGCTGGTTGGTGAGCCGCCAGCTGTTTAAATTAATGTACCAATTGCCAATCACCTTTTTGCAATAGTGGTGACAGTAAAATAAACAAACACTTTAGTTAGCTTTATTTATATGTGGCTGTTACTGGATAAATGAGACTTATGTGATGTATGACCAGTGTAGCTCATGATCAAATAGCACACCCCCGTAGCCTGATAACAATCAATATTACTGTGCGGATGCGGATGCGGATGCGGATGCACAGGCTGATCTGGAACTACACTGGTCATAAAACCCATTTCTCCAGTCACAGCAACATATATGTAAGTGGGTCTACTAAATAGCAGGCGTGAATGACACACATTTTCAAGTGGTAGATATGAGAACTGAGCATGTTAGTAAGCCATCTAGCCCCGTCTACTTACCCACGCTAGTCTCCGGGCTGGGTCCATATCGGGCTGACAATGGTGGAAAGGTCATTTCACAACCAATGATAATGTAGTTGTATAGGGTGTTACAACCATTTTCAAGTGAGTTTGAATTGGTGATTTGATTTGATTTGATTTGTTGTGTTTAAGGGCCTACCAACAGCTAAGGCTGGGCCAATGTGTTAGATCTAACCTGCTGCATTGAAGGGAAAATTCCCAAAATCAGAATGGACTATTTACATCGAAAAGAATATATATTCAGCTCTGAAATTAGCATAACCTGACATGGTGCCAGGTCCATGCCACACCAAAGCCACTTGGCCCCTTCCCCTAAAAGTAAGAGGATTAGGAATAATCATATTACTCTCGTAAGGGGTATACCCAGATTCACCTGTCACATACAAGAATGCCACAGACGTACCTGAGGGCCAAACCAGGTCTGCGGTCGGGATTCAGCTACGGATTAATGCCGATCGTTCAATTACCCATCGCATACTACCAACCAATCACCACACAGTACTTGAATTTTGAATTGGTGAATTACATCTGTTCAGCTGTAACATCATATACAGACAGATTTGTACAACTTAATTATTTAACACTTCCACTCAAGATTATTTGAATTTTGAATTGGTGTATATTGTATCTGTTTAGCTGTAAGGTCATATACAGACAGAGGTTTGTACAACTTGATTATTGAATAATTCCACTCATGAACTTGTGACATGGACTGGTCCTTGCTAATTTTTGAACTATTCCATAATCTGGGGGCAGTTTCACTAAACTTTGTACGACTAAAATGTTTGTAAGTGCAAAATTATAATAGTCTGTAAATTCAATGTTAACAATGTTTTCTGGTAAACAATTATTGGATTTCCATTTATTGAGCATAAGCTGCATATGCAGCCTATGCTCAATAAATGTAAATCCGTCACTTGAAATTTTCGCACGATCTTAAATGTGCATATTAGTCGTACAAAGTTTGGTGAAACAGTCCCCAGAACAGGGTTAAGTTTTTAAGTTAAGAACTACACACAAACACTGTAGTTCCTCATGAGACAGCTCATCAGGAACTACGATGTTAGTGCACCTATTGACTATGTATGTAGTACAGTAGAACCTCTCTAAACCGGTCACGAAGAAAACATGTGTGATCTTATTTATGATGAGTTTCTTGGTCATGTATCTCGGGTGATAATGTCTGTTCGTGATCGCATAGCACGCACCTATGGCTCAGACCGATCAAATGCCTGATTTACAGTGAAACCTCTCTAAGCCGGACACCCTGGGGTCCTCCCAGGGTGTCCGGTTTAGAGAGGTTCCACTGTATAGCATGGTTCACGTACGCAAACATTTATTTTTCAAAAGCCAGTAATTCGGGCAACAAGCAGACGATAAGGGGATTTTTCAAAACCATGCATCAACTATAACAGTATTAAAATATGCATAATGTATGTAATTGTTTCATGCACGGCCAGCAAATGATAAAATACCAATGGTTCGTAGGAAAACTACTACCATACTAACAATACATGCGTGACTGTATCGTAACATCATTAATCATTGGAATGAGTGAAAAAGTCATATTTACCAACAAATATTGTAACTTATAATTATAACTAAATGCCAGCAAATGTGTAACATCTACTACAATTCTAATAATACATGCATTAACCTTACAGTGCTGAATTAAATAGTGTCGTCTGCTGTTTATTTTCTATTTTCCATTTTGTCTCATCAAAAGCATGATTTGACCACACTTTAGAATCATTTCCAATGGAAATGATTCTAAAGTGTTGTCAAACCATGTATACAAAAAATACAAAATGTAAACCAACAGCAGACGGCAATTTTCGTTTCCCGTATTCTATGGGTTAACTGTATTGTAATACCTTCAACCACAGGAATGAGCAAATTGAATTTATAATTTACTCAATCATTGTAACTTACAAATATAAATAAAGACGGTTTGGCAACACTGCATACAGCACAAGTTGATTTATGTATTTACTAACCTACATATCAATTACTTACTAAATTGAAAGTATCAAGATATTATTATTGCATACATGGAAAAAAACAAGCATTTGTTTTCATACGGTAAGTGAAAAATATTTTGATAACCACATCATTACATCATATACAATTTTTCAACATGTTTACAAGGTGTGTCTTAAGAAATCAGTTAACAAGTTTAATAAATCTAGTATTTACCCTTTCACCCCTAAGTAACTGGAATTGATTTTGATATATTAATTTTGCAACCAATTCAACCGTCACAAAATGATTTTCAAACTAATCCATTTAGAAAAGGGGGTGTTTTTGTTCTCAAAAATATGAAAATTACTAGCAAAAAGTGCAGACCCTGATGAGATGGCTCGTCATGAGCCGGCTCATCTGGGTCTACACGTTTTGCCAATACCACTATACTGTAATACAGGCCTGTGGGGTTGAAAGGGTTAATATAACACATGTTAGATTCCATTTATTGCTTTTGCACAACATCATACATTGAAACTGTAATTATTAACCAACATGTTTTCTGTATCACTCACATTAACATACTTACTAGTGTATTAAGATGTACAAAGCAATCTACTATTAAACTGCAAAAGCTCATTCTACGCAAAAAACCACACAATATATTGTGCCTTTATCGAACACAGCCTCTCCTTGATGATTATAAAGAACTCCCATCTTGTGTGCGCAAATCATTAAACTAGCTACTCAAGTCAACAATGTTCTCTACTATTTCTTATCTAAAGCGAGGTTTTGTATATAACAAACAATAGACAAGCCTGTCAGCCATTTTTGCGGACAATATGTCAAATTAAGTGGATTATGCGGACACACTAATGTAGAAGGACTATATCTCCTCTTGCCAATTGGCTGAAGGTAAACAAGAGGTCTAAATGGGCCCCGAGTCGCTCACCTGACAAAAATTGCACCAGAGTTTCGCCAAAATCAGCCTGGCGGTTCATGAGATTTTTTAAGAATTTGACCTATTTTTTTATGGAGGCCATCTTGGATTATGCAATGAGCTCCATTTTATCGAATCTGTAAAGACGTCACCCATAGATCATCCCTGTGCAGTTTTATCAACATAGGCCCAGCGGTTCAGGAGAAGAAAATGTTGTGGACGGACTATGACGGACAAAAAGCGGTAACAATAGCTCACTTGAGCCATTGGCTCAGGTGAGTTAAAAAGTTTAAATGAGCCAATAAATGAAATTATATGTCTTTTTCATACATGAAAACACTAGTATTTCTGCAATTGGCACAATAATTGTATCATCTCTTACATTTTCCCCAACTTTCAACATCACCTACCAATACCGAACACTTCTGAAACCCAGGTTGATTAAACTTTCATATTACGACAAAACATATAATTTCATGAATAGCCCCATATTAAGGAGCCATAATTCAAAAGCGAGCTGAACAAATAAAATGTTAATAACAGCAACCAACCCCAACATAAATCACAGCAAAAATACGAAAATATTAGTTACAAGAGTCTATGTCTCATCTTATTGCCGAACTTAACAGTTAAAAGGCGGGAAATGGATACAATCATCTGTTGTTTTTCAAATTATATCATCAACACCATGCTTTGACAGCACTTTAGAATAATTTACAATATGCTTTGACAGCATTTCAGAATCATTTCCATTGGAAATGATTCTGAAGTGTGGTCAAACCATGTTTTTATTGAGAAATAAGGCAAGATATAAAAGCAACAGCAGACGACAATTGTTGTGAGTAGAGGTCTACGGGTTAATTGAATTTCCTTAGAATATTTTTTATTGGCAGCACATGAGAATCATTATAGGAATGAATGGCCTTTTTGTGGAATTTATCGGGGTATAAACTTGGAAAAGTCGCGGGAATACTGGACGAAGGCCGGAAGGCCTCGTCCAGTATTCCCGTGACTTTTCCAAGTTTATATCCCCGATAAATTCCACAATAAGGCCATTCATTCCTTATAATTCCAGCATTTGAAACATAAATTCATCAATAAAATGAGTTTATTTTCCGTTTTCTTAAGAATTATTTTAACTGCGCCTCACGGTTACGGAAAGTAGTTTGGCGTGGGAGTTTACTGGGATATAAATTTTGGACAGAGACTTGCTACGAGCCAATCAAATGTTAGGGAATTGTGTAAACATTTTTGTGCTGGAATTATATCATATTACAGAGCTCCAGATAAGGTACGTATTGGCGTATTTTACGCACTTATTTTAACTAAATACACATTGATTATCAAAAGTGGGAGTAAAAATACTCACAGCAATGTGAAAATACGCATTGATTTTCAAATTCAGTAGTGAAAATACTGTAATAAAGTTGAAAATGTACTTAGTTGAGCTGCAAAAAACCAAACCGTGCAGGTTTAAATTTGCTTCATGTTTTGATAATTTGTTCCCTGTTTAATAATAAAGAAAAACAAGAATCCATTTGTAAAAATAAAATACACATTGAATTTGAAATCAGGGGGTACAATACTCTTTAGATACAGAGCTTACCTGGAGCTCTGCTATTATGTGATTCTCATGTGCTATCAAAACATGTCTATGTTGACAAATAATGGAACCAACAATGTAGTTAAGCTGGGCAGAAGATGAGACACCTGTAGCCGATTTGATCAACATTGCAAAGTACACTTTTCTAGCAAAGTATACTTTGAGGGAGTAATCATTTATTTTTCCTGAAATGCATTATGTTATATAGAACTAACGACTGCATATATTTGATGATTAAAAGTATGCAGAATTATTATACTGAATTTATTACATTATCACAGCCAAAATGGCTGTGATAATGTAATAAATTCAGTATAATAAAAATTAATAAATTTATCCTAAAATTGAAAATTTCTCCCTCAAAGTATACTTTGCTAGATAAGTATACTTTGCAATGTTGGTGAAATAGGCTACAGAAGCATCAACTGCAATGTTGGTGAAATGGGCTACAGAAGCATCAACACCAATGTAAAACGTGTGTACATTTACCTGCGTATAATATTCACCCTATCCGAAGATGAAAGGGAAAATAATGGAATAAATATAAAACATTTACCAGTGTATAATGTTCACCCTAGCCAAGATGGAAAGAGAAAATAATAAAACATATTTAAAACATTTACCAGTGTAAAATATTCACCCTAGCCAAGATGGGAAGAAAAAGTAATAAAATATATTTAAAACATTTACCAGTGTAAAGTATTCACCCTTGCCAAGATGGAAAGAGAACATAATAAAATCTATTTAAACATTTACCAGTGGATAGTATTGCCCTTAATATCCAAGATGGAAAGAGAAAATAACAGAATCAATTTAAAACATTTACCTGCATCTGATATTCACCCTGGCAAAAAAGAGTTTTACATATGTTCAACAACAAAGACATATTAAAAATGGTCAGGAGAAGAAAATAAAGTTATCGATTTAATATATTTACCTGCATATAATAATCACCCTAGACAATGTTGAAAAGAGAAAATAAAAACTTTACCTGCGAATAAATTTATCAATTTATTGACTTATTGATGATTACTTGGTGTATTACATCCATTCAACAGCAATAACATGTGGCTGTGACTGGAGAAATGGGGCTTATGGATTTTGCAACCAGTGTAGATCCTGATCAGCCTGTGCATCCGCACAGTCTGATCAGGATCTGCACTGTTCGCCATTTCATCAATGAAACACCCTCTAACAAGCAACATAGATCATTATCATGCTACAGGAGTGTGCTATTTTATCAGGAGCTACACTGGTTGCAAAACCAATAAGCCCCATTTCTCCATTCACAGTCACATATACAGATGGGGAATCGGGAGTTAAACAGGTAAAAAAATCAATAAGTCTTCCTATGAAGGCGAGTCACATTATGTTATATTCACCTCATTCTGTTGTTCCGGCAGCTTCATGTTGTCAAATATACGGAATACGATACGGAAAAGGTCGCGCCACCAGTGGGTCTGGAATGTGTCTCCGTACGTCTTCATAATCTCAAACATCACAGTTAGACCCCTGCAATGTATGTGTCTGGCTGGTTGGTTGGTTGGTTGGTTGGTTGGTTGGCTGGTTGGATGGTTGGCTGGTTGGTTGGTTGGTGGATTGATTGATTCATTCATTCATTCATTCATTAGTGCTGTATGTAAATTACTAATGGCCTCTGAATGGGTCTCTGTACGTCTTCATAATCTCAAACATATATACTGTATGTGTCTGTCTGTCTGTCTGTCTGGCTGGCTGGCTGGCTGGCTGGCTGGCTGGCTGGCTGGCTGGCTGGCTGGCTGGCTGGCTGGTTGGTTGGTTGGTTGGTTGGTTGGTTGGTTGGTTGGTTGGTTGGTTGGTTGGTTGGTTGGTTGGTTGGTTGGTTGGTTGGTTGGTTGATGGATTGATTGATTGGTGCTGTATATAAATAACTAAAAGCCTCTGAATGTGTCTCTGTATGTCTTCATAATCTCAAACATATGTAATGTATATGTCAGGTTGGTTGGGTTGGGTTGGGTTGGGTTGGGTTGGGTTGGGTTGGTTGAAAGTGAATGGGTTTAACGTCCCAGCAACAGCTAAGGTCATATAGGGATGGGACACATCTCGTCCGACAGACCAGTGGGATGGAAATACTATGAAATTATTTTTGATGCCTAAGGCGAGGTTCGAACCCACAACCTCCGGATTGGAAGTCAGGGCCCGGTTGCTCAAAGCTTCTGTTAGCTTAACAGACTGTTAAATCCTTAGCATTGCTAAGGATTTAACAGTCTGTTAAGCTAACAGAGGTTTTGAGCAACCGGGCCCAGGGGTTCTAACCCCTAGGCCCCAACTCATTCCATTGGATGGATGGTTAGTTGGTTGGTTGGATCAGTTCTGAGATAACAATTGTAAGGTTCATTTTCCATAACAAGTGAGGATAGAAGACGTGTACTGTAAGGGATATTGGCTTGTTGAGGTGGGAAAATGTCCCCTCTATGCACACCGCCACACCTACCTGGTTCTCACGTCGAGCTTGCACCTGTTGATCACGCAGGAGAGTTCAAAGAGCACAGGGAACCAGCCCTTCACCCAGACCCGATCCGACTCCGGGACGTTCAGGTCGTCTCCCGTATGGTCCCGGAACATCTGTATACATTTTATTTTATTTATTGGTGTTTAACGGCCTAAGGTCATTTAAGGTGATCCTGCATTTAACCGGCTGCATTGGGGGGGAAATCCCAAAATCAGAACGGAAAATTTACATCGAAAACAAGAAAATGTGGCCTCTCGGCACTCGAATCCCCCCAGTAGCAGATTGGAGAAACTGTGGCAAAGTTAATTAACCAAAAGTGGTAAGTATTCATAAGCACAGTTGTGAGTCAAATGGTGAAAGTCATATTAAGGGCAGCATGAATGTGTGACATTTGTGCACAAGTATGATGTATTGAACTATGAAAGTAAAACTTCAAAGAATATAGAAATTATGACAGAATTGAGAAACTCCGGCAAATTTCTTGATGTGTGAAAAAGTTCAAAGTTGTGAAGGTCAAAAGGTCATGGTTATATTAAGGGCAGCATGGATATGTGGCCTCCACATGTATACTGTCGTAAAATATTTAAGTAATCCTTCAAGGAATATAGAACTTATGACATAATTGAAACTCCACAGAAACAACACCAAACTGCAATCACTTACATTTGGTTTTTCTGCTACACATTTAGCACAGTTCCGTATCAATCGGATGGCCTCCATGCTAGTATCAGGGAAAGCAGCGTTACATGCAAACTCTGACAAGCATTTCACCGCATCTTGGAACGAGTCGAGCACGGCACCAAAATGCTTGTCAAACACCGATGCTGGAAATGAGTAGGTACATTTTGTCCACAATCTATCACTGTTGATAAAAGGGGCAGAAAATATACAGACATGACACAGTGCTATAGTTAGTGCCTAGTGCCATTCGT
This sequence comes from Conchocele bisecta, assembly GCA_029237695.1. Classification (NCBI taxonomy): domain Eukaryota; kingdom Metazoa; phylum Mollusca; class Bivalvia; order Lucinida; family Thyasiridae; genus Conchocele; species Conchocele bisecta. The sequence goes on from CM055268.1 coordinate 84,559,330, forward strand.
GCAGCCTGATCAGGGTCTACACTGTTCACTTACAGATGTTTTTGCCTGTGGTCAGGAAAGCCAATTCTACAATTTGCGACAAGTCACTTACAAGTGTTCACTTACAGATGATTTTGCCGGTGGTCTGGAAGGCCAGTTTGATTATGCAGTCTGATCAGGGTCGATACTGTCCACTTACAGATGATTTTGCCGGTGGTCTGGAAGGCCAGTTTGACTATGCAGTCTGATCAGGGTCTATACTGTTCACTTACAGATGATTTTGCCGGTGGTCTTGAAGACCAGTTCGACTATGCAGTCTGATCATGGTCTACACTGTTCACTTACAGATGATTTTGCCGGTGGTCTGGAAGGCCAGTTCGACTATACCCTCGTCCTGGTCAGATGCGGCGAGATGGAACACGCTGAAGATGTTCTTCCAGCCGGACTTGATGTTCGCAGCCTGGGAGTTCACCATCTGGGCCACACACCGCACTACCATGTCACGTATCGTCGGTGATCTATGCGACAATTTTGACCAGTCTTATAAACAAGAAATCAGTAACACTGATGAATGTATCCGTCAAAAACTTTAAAGCAAATTTGTCATTGCATAAAATTAGTTTTGACAGTATAATAATGCAGTTTATCACATGAAAACGTTATTATGTCGTGTTTTAACCCATTTCATAAATGTGATATGACACACAAGTAATAACACCTGGAGTGAATTGGATTGACTGGCCGCATCACCCTAATTATGTATTCGTATTTTGCGCCAACGTTACATGAAATGAATAAATTGCTGAAAATGTTAACAAAAAGAACTATTTATTCTCTATATTTATTTTTTGATGTGCAGGGACCATACTTTATATGTGAATACAAATATTTCTTCAGGTGATGCATTTAGTTTATATAAATAAGTTTTAAAATGTCCTGCTTCATTGCCATATCAAAATACCCTGACACAACTGCACGTCTATCAGTAAATTAACGATTACTAAGGGATTATATCTGTTTATTACTTCGATATCAAATTCTGACTATTTCTGGCCGTTATTTGCCTATCGCAATAGCATTTAAGACCCATGCCGATACACACTGAAATCCAGTCAGATATCACATTTCCCAGTCAGATATCACCTTTTCTGGGTAATAACATGTCTCGTGCCCGTATCTGACTGGAAACGTATGCCGCATGCGCAGTTCGTTACTATTTGCTTCCTTCCTAACTCATCAGAAAAAAATCAAGATGGCGGCTTTACGGTTAAATCCAATTTGAGAACAATAAATGCCAAGGCAGCATGAACAATCAATCAGCTTCAACAATAATTCATATTTTGTCACCGAAATTACAGCTTCTTTTTAAAAAGATCACTGTCAAAGTCCACCAGACCCATGCATTTTTATTCGGAGCTGGTTCTCCAATGAGTGTGATCTGTCCAGAATCCTAAACAACACGACAAACAGCAATGTTATTTGTTTCCCTACCTGCTTTGCAGATCAAAATGGCACAATCCAAAATCAGGACCAGTTCTAACGGAGAAGGTTTCGGTCAAAATTTGACATCAACCACTGAGAAATGTCGAAAACAATGATATGTAAGTAATAAAGAGGTTATTACTTGGCTAGTTTGATATCAACCTAGGTATCATCCCTCAGTAACTTGATATCAGCCTGAGTAAGTTACCTCAGGCTGATACCTAGGTTGATATCAAACTAGCCAGGTAACAACCTCTAAATATCTCATAATTGTTAAAACTGTTAGAATAGAAATGATATTTTCCGTAAATGACACACTTGGTATGAACATTTTGTCAACTTGTAAAAATGACACATCTTCTTAGGTACAAAATCACATAGGTTGTGTCAGCATATGATGCGCTTATGCAATAAATAGAATCTAAGATTTGTGGTGATTTAATATGATATTTATGATTTCAGAGCCTCATTTCTACTGAAAGCACTAAATGTCAATAGTATACTAAATATGTTTAATAAATATTACGTTAAATCATCACTCATGTAAGATCATCTATTTTAATTTAATTTGATTAATTCGACATACCTGTTTCGCTTCATGATATGTTCGAATGGCCGAAGGAAATCCTTCTGGAAGCGGAAGTTGGCAAACTCGCCCTTCTCTATAAACTTCATGGACAGCTGACGCAGCGAGTCGATCGCGAAGAAAGATATGTCCTCGTTCGGGTTACAGCCCACCTGTGAATTTAATGGTCAGATACAACTAGAGCTAGTAGTGATCACAATACCCCACGAACATCACTTTGCCAGATGAATAAATTTAATACATGTATAACATATAGTTTCATAGGAATTTCATGCCCATTTTTTACCTTTGATTTCGTGTGAGCTTGATGTTGGCTGTAGAGACACGACACATCGTCTCATCATGGCAAATCATTTGAAAATCCATGTTTCGGTTTAGAAGAAATAGAAAGGAAACAAAATCTCATGCACATTTTTTATATCTGACCTCTAGGTGTGACTTTCACATTGGACGTAGACGTATTAAATGCAAAACACCTTCTAATCATGGAAAATATTTGTAGCCCATTTATATATTTTTTACCTTGGAAGTAGACAGGGTATTATTGTCTCTTCATAGCAAACACTGATCGCATTTCTCCAAGCACAGCCACAAAAAACGAACCTTGTTGAAGTGGTCACCGAGATACTGCCATATACGGGACCACTGGAGCCTGATACGCCCCATGTTGTAGTACGAGATCTCCACGATCTTCGTGAGACTGAACATCCGCGGCCGATTCACACTCGACAACTCGTCCATCGACACCTGGCACAGCGCCTTCACAAACTCCACTGTAAGGCAATTGGAGAAAAGTGAAAGTGAATGGGTTTAACCCTTCCTACGCTGTTGACGAAAATTGCTGTCTGCTGTTTTTCATTTTTGCTCTAATTTTTAACAAAAAACTGGTTTTCACAGCACATGACAATCATCTCCACTGGAGACGATTCTCATGTGCTGTAAAAACCAGGTTTTTGTTGAGAAATATTGAAAATAAATCATTTCCAGCAGACGACAACATTTAATTCAGCATAGTAAGAGTTAATATCCCAGCAACAGCTAGGGTCATATAGATGGGACAAACAACGGTTTCAAGTCTCATCCGAAAGACCAGTGAGATGGAAGTACTATGTACTAAGTATTTTTCACGCCTAGTGTGACGATTGACAACATCCAGATATTGAAGTCCAATGCCATATCCCCTAGACCATGGCCCATCCATGGGAATTGGAGAATATTGTACTGAAAATAGCTGTGAGTAACTAGTATGATAATACAGTGTAACCTCTCTACAACAGCCACCCATAGGAAGACACCTCTCTACAACAGCCAGTTCTGCGTCTTCCTGTGGGTGGCTGTTGTAGAGATGACTGATGTAGGGAGGTTAGCTATAGAGGAATGTATCCAATTTGGATATAAACTAGTGGCAGAGAATGTCAGATATTGCAGAGCTGGTGGTTCATGGATGTTCGACTGTGTCTCTGCGGTGGATATTATCCTAGCTATTGCTCTCATAGAGGGATATCTATAACACCACACATATACATCACAGGCGTAGTTGAACCTAGTCTAAACCGAACACCAAGACAACATTTGTGATCATATATTTGATGGGTTTGTTGGCCATTTATCTCACATGTTAATATATGTTCATGATTGCAAAGCACGCACATGCATATCAGAATGGTCATATGCCTGATTTAAAGTGGAACATCTCTAAACCGGACACCCTGGGGACCTCCCAGGATGTCCGGTTTAGAGAGGTTCCACTGTATATGTAATTGTCAGACATTGAGTAAGAGACGACCTTTCCTTATGAGTGAAGGTGGAGTACAGCGGGTGAAGGGGGAGTGAGAGAGAGGTGAACATACCGATGGCATCACCATCGAGCTTCACTGAGCCCGTGAATATTCGGTCGACGGCGACGACGACACTCTGTGAGCTTGTTTCCTCCATGGTCTCGTGGAAGCTGGCCAACTGCTTGGTGCCAAAACCAGACTTCGTGATAGCTGCAATATACAAAGGAAGATATTACATAATTTTACTTGTATATGTACAACTGGCCATTGAAATTAATCTCAGAAATGTTTTCATAAATACTTAGCTTTTAAACCAAACCATTAAATGTACAAGTATATATTTATAGAAAACAGCAAAATAAATTGCAACTGGCTCCAAAACTTTTAATTGTGAATATAATTATCTGCCAACAATTGGCGTAATTTACATAAAATATAGCAGATTTATGAAATCGGTTTCAGTAGTTTAATTTTGATATTTAAAGGCTATGCGCTCATGCAATAATTTCTAAGGAAATTCTAAGAACCCACCATCAGGGTCAAACGCCTCTATAGGATGGCCTCCGTCCGACCGTTCATGTTTGTGACTTGGTATATACTTCGTCTTCACGGCTGTGCCAATCAGCTGAGCCAACTCAAGTTGCGATATACACCGCAGTATCTGCAAATTGTCATGACAAATCATGTGATATGATGTACACCAAAGTATCTGCAAATTGTCATCACAAAGTATGTAACTATGGTGATATACACCGTAATATCTGCAAGTTGTCATCACAAAACATGTAACCATGGTCATATACAACACAGTATCTGCAAATTGTCATTATTTAACATGTAACCATGGTGATATACACCATAATATCTGCACAGCCATTATTAAACATGTAACCATAGTGATATACAACACAATATTTGCAAATTGTCATCACAAAGCATGTAACCATGGTGGTATACAACACAATCTCTGCAAATTGTCATCACAAAGCATGTAACCATGGTGATATACAACACAATAGCTGCAAATTGTCCAATTTTCAACACCAGACATGTACCCATGGTGATGTATATACCAACCTGTGTCATCTGTTTCTTTTAAAATTGGCATCATAAAGCATGTATAAACCATGGTGATATATAACACAGTATCTGCAAATTGTCATTTATTTAACATGCAGCCATTATTAAACATGTAACCATGGTGATATACAACACAATATCTGCAAATTGTCATCACAAAGCATGTAACCATGGTGATATACATCACAATCTCTGCAAATTGTCATTACAAAGCATGTAACCATGGTGATCTACAACACAATATCTGCAAATTGTCATCACAAAGCATGTAACCATTGTGATATACAACACAATCTCTGCAAATTTTCATCACAAAGCATGTAACCATGGTGATATACAACACAATAGCTGCAAATTGTCCAATTTTCAACACCAGACATGTACCGTACCCATGGTGATGTATATACCAACCTGTGTCATCTGTTTCTTTTAAATTTAATATTTCCTTCATTTTTGTTAAACAGCACCAATAATTGGGAAAAAGAAAGAACCACAGCGTTAGACAAGATAGTCAAACTTTAGAGCCGATCTATGCAACCAGTACAGATGTATGGAGATGTTTGTCTCCAAAACAAGTGGTATGTGAAACAAGAATTGCATACATTTATTAATTCACTAACTAAATAGCTTTCCACATTAATTATGATATGTTGAAGAATACTACAGTAACCAAGAACCCACTCTTCCAACGTTTTGGCACAATGCCTTGCCTTTATCAAGGAATAAGTTCCTTGATAAAGGCCTTGTACCGAAACGTTGGAAGAGTGGGTTCATGGAATAAGTTCCTTGATAAAGGCCTTGTGCCGAAACGTTGGAAGAGTGAGTTCTTGGTTACTAAAGTGTTGTTCAACTAAACAAATAGAAACCCAAACATTATCTTTGTGTAACAAATACCAGACATTGTTCACTCACCTCTAGCCACGACTTGCCCAGGTAGTTACCGTCCGTGTGTGCGACAGAGATGAGGGTTTTTATCGTGTCAATGTTTTTAGATTTCATCTCTGTGATGGGAGACGCAGCAGTGAGAAGGGTGAACCTCGCTAACGCCTGCACGTACGCATCCCGCTCCAGCTGAAACAGGAGTTTATTATAGGAATGAATGGCCTTTTTGTGGAATTTATCGGGGTATAAACTTGGAAAAGTCGCGGGAATACTGGACGAAGGCCGGAAGGCCTCGTCCAGTATTCCCGCGACTTTTCCAAGTTTATATCCCCGATAAATTCAACAAAAATGCCATTCATTCCTTATAATTCCAGCATTTGAAATAAATTCATCAATAAAATGGGTTTATTTTCCGTTTATTTAATAATTATTTTAATAGCGCCTCACGGTTATGGAAAGTAGTTCGGCATGGGAGTTTACTGGGATATAAATTTTGGACAGAGACTTGCTACGGGCCAATCAAATGTTAGGGAATTGTGTAAATATTTTTGTGCTGGAATTATTCAATAACCATTCTGGTATATGGGATTTAATTCATCTAGATATTTGTGAAGCCAATAAAGAAAGATGCGTGGAGCAAACATTTCTTTACAAGATCAGAATTAAATAAATCCAAAATTTGAAAATCACAATTTATAAATTATACATGTTAAGTGCATAAAGTATTTGCGATGATTGTTTAAGAAATAAAACCATGGGTTGTTGCGCTTACTGTAGTATAAAAAACAGTTGGTTAGTGGAGTCCGATGGACGAGTGGCAGATATCAACATCCAAATGAAATAACCTTTTAGTATAGTAGGTGCATCACTCACAATTTATATGCACCTCAAAAATATACAAAATATAAATAAACAAATTAGTGATGATTTAGAATGAACCAGTTTATGCTGTGAACCGTAGTTCCGGCACTGACCAATATGAACTTCTGGACGTCAATATGGAAAAATAATGAAGACTTGCTTTCCAGTGTGTTTCAATGGGAAACGAAAGTACGTATATAATAACATATACTACATTCCATGGTATAACTAATGGTATAACATACGAGACTGGCCATGTGATTATGTACCTAAAAAGAATGTGATATTTTCTGTAAATGATGTTGAAAGTCGATGGAAATTTCATAGCAAATGCGGATTAGAAAATTTAATATAATTCCGCATTTACTTATGAGATTTTTTGCCAATTTTCGACGTCATTTTCTGGAAAATATTGTACATTTTATAAATATATTTCACGAAAAATCGCACATCTTAGGTACAAAATAACAAGGCTTGTCACATGTTGTTGTTGAGACTGATGCACTACCTCCATGTGGAATATACAGGAGATGCGTATAGCACAGCGGATGCCGTCGAGACACAGTGTGGCTATCTGGGGGTTATCACAGTCCTGCAGGCCGATACTGAACGCAGCCAGGAACGGGGTCCACGCCATCTGAAACACGGAACCAGTATGCTGTTGGGAAGTTATTGACAAAACAAAGTGAAAGTGACTGGGTTTAACGTCCCAGCAACAGCTACGGTCAAATAGAGACGGGACCACAGTTTAATGTCTCATCCGACAGACCAGTGGGATTGAAATAATATGTTAGTATTTTTCATGTGAAGATAGATTATTGAAGTCCAATGCCATATCCCTGAGGCGACGGCCCATCCCTCAAGGGCTGTGGACAGTGATTTCATTTATTGTACTGTAATCATCACCTTGAACATGCTGGCTACACTAACAAGTAGAGAGGTGAGGTCACCTTGAACATGGGTCGGACATGCTCCTGGTGCTTGGCACTCATGAAGTTTGACTCGACGTGGCTCACACTCTCCATGAGAACCTTGGCTGCCAGCGCCATGTGCTCCATCTCGAGGTTGTACCACTGTCGCCGCTGCTTGTCGCTCGTTATCTCACCTGCAGTGGATACAAGCATAATTATCAGACAAGACAGGTGTATTGCTTGCCAGTTACGTGTTAAAGGCACTGCGTCTCCCTATTTTATTAGATAAAACTCTCTTGTTACCTCTCTACAATATACAGCCTCTTACAGTGATGATTTAATATGTTTATGATTAATAGAGATTACTGATTTCATAAGAAACGAGAGTATGTTGAGTTCCTCATGAAATCAGTGAATGAGTTTAATATAGCGACGATCTTTCATGAGTGATGATTTATTACAAGTTTACTGAATTCATAAGAAACAAGGCTATTGCGTGAAATCAGTCAACGAGTTTAATAAATAGAGGATGCTCCACAAGTGATGATATAATATGACATTTATTGAACAAGTTTACTGTCAGAATTGTTCTGTACTGAAATAAACGGGCCTATTTAAAAAGATTAGGCCTTCAAATGTGCGTACAGGGGTGGGAACAGTTCCAAATTCTAAAACCTGAAAATGAATAAACAAACATATCTTTACACCCACAAATGTGTGATATATCCTGGACATTCCCACCCCTGTATGTATTCTGTTAACAATAAATTATGGGTGGTAAAAACAGTTGAGTGAAAAACTCACGAGCTGACGTGTTAATTTTCTGTGCGCCGACGGCCTTCATTTTAAGTTCATTTCCGGCAATCTCATCATAAATAACAAGCAGAAAGTCCTCTGGCAGGTCTTTACTGTCGTTGATGCCACGATTCATCTTGATGTATTGTTCCCTCGTCATCTTGTCCTTCTCTTTAACCTTAAAGGTGAAATCAAAACCATTTTCAGCACATACTCGAATATCATGCTCAAACTCAGGAAATAGAATACCAGGCTAGTGGCTTTTGGTATCAAAAAGTTAAAATCAAAAACATTTGAGCACATACTCAAATTTCATGCTAGAAATCAGGAAGTTTGATTGGCCGAGGCTGAGCTATGCTCAGTCTCGGCCTATCAATCTGCTATGCTCAGTCTCGGCCTATCAATCTGCCTGATAAGGAGTAAAAACTTGGAGAACATGGAAAGTGTTCTAAGCCTGGGCCAAGAATCAAGTTGTAATTCTCAAAGGAATTACATACAATATTTCAATAGAATTCGCCATGTTAAATCCCCATAGACATCTTCACTCCGTGAAGATGTCTATGGGGATTTAACATGAGGAATTGGCCAAATAGTTAGAGTATTAGGCAGAAATGTTTATAAATTTACTACCCATTACATAACCACAATTGTCACAACCAAAATACCAACAGACAGACGAACAGAAACAAATCTGATGATAAAACCACTCTTAATCACATCAATTCCTGATCAGACTGCAGATGCACAGGCTGATCCGGATCTACATCGGTCGCAAAACCCAGGTGCCCCACTTATCCAGTTACAACCACATATCAAAAGACACAAACATGGTATTCTATTTATCAGGTAACATTTTATTCCACAACATGAGCAAGTGTAGTGGTTTTCACAATATTATAATACGTATCACAATACAGGGTCTCTTCATTATAATTCCAGCACAAAAATATTTACACAAATCCCTAACATTTGGTTGGTCCGTAGCAGGTCTCTGTCCAAAATTTATATCCCAGTAAACTCCCATGCGAACTACTTTCCGTAACCATCAGGCGCAGTTAAAATAATTCTTAAGAAAACGGAAAATAAACACATTTTCTTGAGGAATTTAATTCAAATGCTGGAATTATAAGGAATGAATGGCATTTTTGTGGAATTTATCGGGGATATAAACTTGGGAAAGTCGCGGGAATACTGGACGAAGGCCGGAAGGCCTCGTCCAGTATTTATACCCCAATAAAGTTTATACCCCAATAAATTCCACAACAATGCCATTCATTCCTATAATAAGATATCACAATACAAACTTTCTAATAATACCCATCCCTTGACTTGATTACGTACCTCATTACACTGATTCCCATTGCCATAACATGTCACATAAAGTCGAGTGTCAACCTACCTGTGGGTTGTGTAAGCTGGTGGTCAGCATAATGACAGAGTAGCCCAAAACGTAGGCCGCGTCGGCACTCGCGAATATCCCACTGCTGCAAGTAGAGTGGCAGTAAAACATTGATAATATACAGAAATGGATATACGACTGTTAATTCTACACCATTACTCATTGATGTATTAATTGAAGGAACAGATCTGACTGATTTAACAAGCTTTAACCCTTTCAACCGTACAGACCTGTATAGTTGTTCAACCGTACAGACCTGTATAGTGGTTCAACCGTACAGACCTGTATAGTGGTTCAACCGTACAGACCTGTATAGTGGTTCAACCGTACAGACATGTATAGTGGTTCAACCGTACAGACCTGTATAGTGGTTCAACCGTAGACATAGCAAACCTACCGTAGTTGGTTCAAACAGTACAGACCTGTATAGTGGTTCAACCGTACAGACCTGTATAGTGGCGTTCAACGTACAGACTGTAGTGGTTCACGTACGGACTGTAGTGGTTCAACCGTACAGACCTGTATAGTGGTTAAGGCAAACAATGCAGTGCTAAGTACACTTTGAGGAAGAAATTTTCAATTTAAGGATAAATTTATTAATTTTTATTATACTATATTTCTTACATTATCACAGCCATTTTGTATAATAATTCTTCATACTTTTAATCATCAAATATATGCAGTCGTTAGTTCTATATGAAATAATGCATTTAGGGAAACATAAATGATTACTCCCTCAAAGTAAACTTAGCTAGATAAGAATGCTTAGCAATCTTGGTGAAATCGGCTACTGATCACTTGGCCCGAGGTGTGAATCCCAGTAAGATTCACCACTAATCTGTAAGGATGGATTTATCGTTAAAATATGCATAACTTCCCATCCTCCAATCTCCAGTATTGAAGTATCAACTGCTAGACTTTACCCATATCTGGTAATTATTGAAAACTTTGAAGCCAACGAGTATTTACTTAGCGTTACATATGCAGTATCGCGAGGCGAACTTCTCCATGAGCCTGTCAATCTTCTGTGCCTCGCCTGGCAACCGGAACCCCTCGAGGAATCTCCGGAGCGCCGACACAAAGTTCATCTCCGCGAAGTTCAGCTGGTCCACGTATGCATACATCACTTCCTTGTTTATCCTGCAATCATTCAAACTCCAAATGAGACACGCCATGTGATTTTGTACCTATCTCAGGAAAATATCCACAGTTTCTGTAAATAATTTTCATGAAAATGTACAAAATCACATGGCGTGTCTCAAATGATTTACATGTACATTTTTGTGGAAATTTAATATAGGAATGAATGGTCTTTTTGTGGAATTTATCGGGGATATAAACTTGGAAAAGTGGCGGGAATACTGGACGAAGGCCGGAAGACCTCGTCCAGTATTCCCGCGACTTTTCCAAGTTTATATCCCCGATAAATTCCACAAAAAGGTCATTCATTCCTTATAATTCTAGCATTTGAAATAAATTCATCAGGAAAAGGTGTTTATTTTCCGTTTTCTTTAAGAATTATTTTAACTGCACCTCACGGTTACGGAAAGTAGTTCGGCGTGGGAGTTTACTGGGATATAAATTTTGGACAGAGACTTGCTACGGGCCAATCAAATGTTAGGGAATTGTGTAAATATTTTTGTGCTTGAATTATAATCATTTAATCCCTTTGAAATATAATTGGGCTGGGATTATAAGGAATAAACATTTTTGCAAATTTGTCGGGATACAAACTTTTAAGTCCAACAATTCTGGCCTTCAGCAGGTATAGCCTTTAGCCAGCTTAGTTGGACTTTTAAAATGTTGTTAATTACCCCAATACATTCTCAAAAGATGTCATTAAGGTCTTTATAATACATGACCGAATATAAATGGTAACTGATGTATGTTGAATACCATCATAAACAGTAGATCTCAAAGTTCATTCTGCAATAGCCGTACATCAATTGAGCTAATTTTTCACAAATGAAACTAGAATTAATCTTAATTTCAAATATCTTCATAGCACGCATTGAATCAAGAGCACGACCAATTGTAAATATTCTACCAATGCATTTGTTCAGCTATCTATCTCCTTATTGTGATCCAAAGTAAATGCATGCATATCCATTTTTATGTTCTTGAAATACATAGAGTTTATTCAACTACCATATTGAAATATGGATTTATTTACCCGGGACATCTGTAAATCCGACAAAGAAACGAGTGCACTCGTTTTCTTTGTCAGATTTACAGATGTCAAGGGAAACAAATCCGGTATTTCAAAATGATAGTTGAACAAAAATGCGTCTGTCGAACGCGGATGCCACCTGCAGCATATTTGAGAAACTGTGACAAATTGGTTAACCGAAAAGTGTGACGGACGGACAGACGGACGGACAGACGGACGGTCCAAACACTATATGCCACCCGTTTCTTCGAAACCCGGTGGCATAATAAATTGTATATTAAATGCTCTTTGAAAAATGTGAAATTTGCTCTTAGACCAGCATATAATGTTGCATGATATGGATTGTTTCTTCGTCGGAAATGACGTCAATTACGTCTCGCGAAGGTCTAGGAGGAAATATCTCCTTCAAGGAGATAAATCCCTCCAGAATCACGGTAAATCACTGGGTAGCATGTAATATAATACAATATAAAAGTCCCATTTGTCACAATACGGAACATGGTCATGGAATTCTTACATGTATACATGTTTTAGCAGATAAACTTCAAAATAAAATACACCGGCATGGTATTCTCTATGTACAATACTTACATCTCATTGCCTCCTATATACTCTCCAACTGTCGTCTGAAAATAACAAGAAAGCCGCCAGTCACAAAATTTGCCCGTCGAGGGATTGAGTGATAGAGAGCTGTTGGGGGAGTTGATTGCACGAACTGTATACCCTATACAGGATTGTATGCAAAAGTGTGGGAAAATGGCTAAATTGATAAGGCCGTATATTAGTTTACGTCAGACACCATCGTGCAAATGTTTAATATGTGTAGAAGACACGTGTAAAGTTTGAGATTGATTTACAGAAGGCTGTTTGAGGAGTCGATTACACACATTTTATACGAGATTGTATGCAAGTGTAGAAATATGGTTGAAAAGACAGTATTATTGTGCAAGCGTATTTTTTGGTCATAAGAAGACCATAGTGCACATGTTCAATATGTGCAGAAGATATGTGCAAAGTTTCAAATCCATTCACTGAAAGCTGTCGGAGGAGTTGATTACACAAACTGTATACCCTATATTATCTACCACACTTACAGCTATAAATGATCATCTATTATACTTATAACTCGCCCGACATTCTAAGCCAATCGCTGGCCAATATCGCGTTTCACATGTTGTAACATTTAACCCCAATAAGTTAACTATTACCAGTTTTAATGACTACCTGTTCGACAGGAAATGAAAAATCAATACTCAGATGGGAGACTGCATTATACACCTGGCTAATTATAAGTATGTTATTGTTCACATATTGGATTTTTAAGGAATTAAATGCGAGGGAGTGTTAACCTGCCTAATTATAAGTATGTTATTGTTCACATATTGGATTTTTAAGGAACTAAATGCTGCGGTCACTAACGCTCAATCGCATGTAATTCCTTAAAGGTCCAATATGTGAACAACAACGTATACATACGCGGTCGAGTCGATCCTCGTTGTGGAAGAACTCGGCGATATCGTCGGGCATCATTCCCAGCATGCCCTGCTCCTGGAGGTGGTGGAGGCCCTTCACGGGCTTCTTGTTGAAACTGTATGGACATACAACAGTACAGTAATCTCATCCGAAGGAAAGCACCTCGGCCTCGGTGAATATGACTTTCCTCAGGTCGGTAAATCTCGTGTACACTTCTTCAAAAGATTTTATTGTATATTGTTATTAAATTTACGACCACATGGTCTCTATAAAATTATAGTCTGTTTCACGAAAGCTGCCCAAATTTTACGGCTATATAGACAATTCAAAAACAATATTATTTTCGATAATATTAAATTAAAGGAAAATTTAAGAATGAGCCTTCTTTTTATTTCGTGAAATTCGGTCAAATATTGATTTTATTACGAAAAATTGATCTGTCTATGGGAATTTAACATGGGGGAAAAAGTGATAAGGAAGTGTGAGAGGAGTCAAAAAACGAAAAATTTTGGAAATCAACTCCGAAACCAGACTAGATAGCTTGGATATGATGTAACTAAGAAAACAAAAGTTAAAGTGCCGCAAGTCACAAAATACGCCCGTCGAATATGGGCCAGACAGCGAAGATGCAGAAATGTGAAGCTGTCACCAAGGCAAGAAACATTAATGAGAATTTGAAAGTCTATAGCATTATTTCTTCATCTCGTTGTGCTAAACATGTATACTAATTTAGGCAGAGATAGAAAAGTAGAGTGTAAAGTAGAAATGATAGGGAATTGGATACAATAATGTAGAAAAAATAGCTAAGTTAAAAAGGTGATATTTTTGTTAAAAAATATGTTTTCGGCATAAAAACACCAAGGTGCACATCTTCAATATGTGTAGAAGACGTGTGTATAGTTTCAGAACGATCGACTGAATGATTTCGGAGGAGTTGTGTACACAAACTCTGTACCGTATATAGAATTGTATAGAAAAATGTAGAAAAAATGGCTAAGTTAAAAAGGTGATATTTTTGTTAAAAAATATTTTTCGACATAAAAACACCAAGGTGCACATCTTCAATATGTGTAGAAGACGTGTGTATAATCTCAGAACGATCGACTGAACGGTTTCAGAGGAGTTGTGTACACAAACTCTGTACCGTATATAGAATTGTATAGAAAAATGTAGAAAAAATGGCTAAGTTAAAAAGGTGATATTTAAAAAAAAATATAAAAATTTCGACATAAAAACACCAAGGTGCACATCTTCAATATGTGTAGAAGACGTGTGTATAGTTTCAGAACGATCGACTGCATGGTTTCGGAGGAGTTATGTACACAAACTCTGTACCGTACATAGAATTGTATAGACAAATGTATAAAAAATGGCTAAGTTAAAAAGGTGATATTTTTGTTAAAAAATATTTTTTCGGCATAAAAACACCAAGGTGCACATCTTCAATATGTGTAGAAGACGTGTGTATAGTTTCAGAGCGATCGACTGAACGGTTTCGGAGGAGTTGTGTACACAAACTATGCGCTTTTTCTTCAGCCGCCCACCAGACGCCCACCGCCCGCCGTGCAGTAAAACATAATACGTACCGTTTTTTAAAAACGGTCGTATAAAAATTATCTTTTTACTGCTAACATAAATATTTTGGAGGAAAATTCACGTGTCCAACCAATGAGGCAACAATAATCAAACATAATTTGCCCCACATTCTATGCCAATCGCTGGCTGGTAACACACTCCACTTATTTCACATATTACAAGATTTAACCCAATAAGATACATATTACCAGATTGAATGTCTACCTGTTTGACAGTAATTGGAAAATCATTACACGGATGGGAGACTGCATTATAAACATGGCCAATTATAAGTATGTTCTTGTTCGTATATTTGTTTTTAAGGCACTAAATGCTGGGGTTGTTAACGCTCCCTAGCATTTATTTAATTCCTTAAAAATGCCAATATGTAAACAGTAACTTATACGTACAGGTCAATTCCGTGCTCCATAATCTCCTTCTGCTGTTTCACCACCTCAAACTGTTCAGGAGACTCAAAGTCCTGAATGGAGCTGATGTTCGCGAGGGAGCTGCTGTTGGACGCGAGCGAGTTCACGCTGTCGTAGCTGTTCATCGTCCCCTTTCCTGAGTCACTGTCTGTCTCCATGTCCGGCCGATTCTCTGGGCCTGGTAAATGAAACGGAGGTCATGGTTATAAATATTCATGGAAAAGGCTGAAAAAGAAATAGCGACTAACCACCAGCCTTCGTTGGGTACTGAATATAGTTTGTGGGACAATGGGTTCTTTCTCTTGTCATGATAAACATGTACTGTGCAACCTCTCTACAACAGCCACCCATGGGAAGACGCAAAACTGGCTGTTGTAGAGAGGTGGCTGTTGTAGGGAGGTTAATGCTGAATTAAATTTTGTCGTCTGATGTTTATTTATTTTCTTCGATAATTCTCATCAAATACATGCTTTGACAGCTTTTCAATGGAAATGATTCGAAAGTGCTGCCAAAATATGTTTTTATAGAGAAAGAATGCTAAAGCAACATCAGACGACAATTTTCGTGCTCAGCAATCTAAGGGTTAGATATAGGGGAAATCATCCATTTGGGATATAAAATAGCGGCTGTTACACAGGTGTTGTTGTAGAGAGGTGGCCATTCGGGGAGGTACGACTGTACTGTAAACCAACTAATATTCGTATGCAAGATACCTTTGCGTTCTTCATGAGAGACTGAAGATCGCAAACGTAAATCTCCGCGAATATACCTCCATGTCCTAGCCTAAGATTGTTAAAAATATTTTGCTATATAAATGCTGGGCCTCTTTTTATATATATTTACTTACCCCATATAGGTCGGTGTCATTTGTCATTACCGTTTTGTTCGCCGATAAACTCATCCACTGTTGGACTTGGTTTGGGGATGAGCTTATCAAAGGACGAAATTGATTCAGCAATTCTGTTTCCGGGTAAAAAAATTGCAATGAAAACATACTATTTCCAACATTGATAAATTAGTCGCGAAAGTTAATAGTGCACATCGTCATACCACGAACAATAATCGTCGCGAATATGGCCAGGTACGAAAATCATGAAATTTAGTAGCCACGAAATTTAGTTGGTTTACAGTATACTGAATTTGGTTAAGAGATCTATCAAGCTGTAACCACCCGCCTGAATGCTATTACAAGTGAATACATAACATGCCGTGTTTTTTTCAATCAGGGCCCGGTTGCTCAAAACCTCTGTTAGCTTAACAGACTGTTAAATCATTAGCAATGCTAAGGATTTAACAGTCTTGTTAGGCTAACAGGAGCTTTGAGCAACCGGGCCCAGGTGTATAAAAAGTAGCATTATGCCATAGGTCAAATGATTAGTCCCAGCACAACACCCCGAATATGTTGGACTGTGGGTGTGAAAACACATACCGAGGTTGGACTGGGAGTGGGGGTTGATGTAGAGGTCCTTGCTCCACTCCACCATACACTTCAGTATGGAGACGAGGCACTCCAGGCCCTTCAGGCGCATGCTCTTCTCCTGGTTCGGGGTCGCCCCTGAAATACGGTCACTTGTGAAGCAATAATACGTTATTTCAATATATAATAGATTGGTCAGTAAACAAGCATTTACAGAAAAAGAAAATCTATTAACACTTTGTCTTAACAATTCAATTTCTACAGATACACATAATACAGTAAAATATGCAAACTTAAACATGCAGGGCAAATGTGGAATAAAACTCAATTGGCTTTTAGCTTATATCAGGATATTAAAAATTACATATCTCTTATTGTAAGTTAACAAATGCAAAGACAAGCTATACTAAAAAATATCTGGCGAACAACCGACATTTGGCATAGTACGGTAAATACAGCAAATCCAATATAGGAATGAATGGCCTTTTTGTGGAATTTATCGGGGTATAAACTTGGAAAAGCCACTTCCGCAATTGGCGATAAAAATATAAACAATTGGCGATAAAAAATTAAAATTTTCGAAAATTATATATTTTTATCGCCAATTGTTTATTTTTACCCTATTGGTTATTATAGGAATGAATGGCGTTTTTGTGGAATTTATCGGGGTATAAACTTGGAAAAGTCGCGGGAATACTGGACGAAGACCGGAAGGCCTCGTCCAGTATTCCTACGACTTTTCCAAGTTTATATCCCCGATAAATTCCACAAAATGGCCATTCATTCCTTATAATTCCAGCATTTGAAATAAATTCATCAAGAAAATGTGTTTATTTTCCGTTTTCTTAAGAATTACTTTAACTGCACCTCACGGTTACGGAAAGTAGTTCGGCGTGGGAGTTTACTGGGATATAAATTTTGGACAGAGACTTGCTACGGGCCAATCAAATGTTAGGGAATTGTGTAAATATTGTTGTGCTGGAATTATTGGGAGGTGACTGTTTAGAGCAGAAGAGGAAGGACGTAACTTACCCAACTCGAGCGCCTGTCTACCCTGGGCAATCTTGGACAAGTCACTGACGAGCTTCTCAAAGATATTGGCCAGGGAGAGATCACAGTCATAGTTCACGTATATATCCACAACACACTGTGCATCTGTCGATGAAATAGGCATGGTTGAATAGAAAAATATAATTCCTGATGAAACGGCAGTCATTGTTCACATACAGCAATAACCCAATAAATTAGGACACCATTTAGTCTGGGAAACACATGTAATGTAAGGTTTTCCACAACAATGTCTCACAATATTTAAGGTTAATAGGGTTGTACTAGTTTATCACAATAATAATGTATTGGGATGCAATTTGTTTTGGAAACCCCATATTTACATGGTTGGGACTCAAATGTCGGACTCAAATGTAGGGCCTTTAAAGGTAATAATAGGTAAATCATCTGACAAGATGAGTGTTACGTGTCCTCATGTTTTAGGAGGCAATTCTAATGTTTTGTAAAAAACCAGATAGCCGCGGTCCGCATGTCGAGCACGCCGAGGCATTTGATGGTCTCAGAGTGTAATTACCGTATTTGAAGTTTGAATTAAGGGCTGTGGAGATATAAGGTATGTAAATGCTTAGAATGAAAATATGGATGTTAATAAAGAATTATTTGAAGTAAATCGGAGTAAGTGTTGTGGAGATATAAGGTATGTAAAAACTTTAACACATTAACTTTATAAAATTCTATCTCGTATATGTTCCGTAATGACTGTTCATTTTGTCCCCTCCGTATATTAAAATATGTTAAGAATCTCTTCACTATCTCGAGCACATAAACGCTTGGATAAATCGCCTAATCGCCTGGCTGCCAAGATCGATTTGGTTGAGACTAATTTTGAAAACATATTATAAAACAAAACAAAATAAATTCACACCTACCTCCTCAGGTTGTTTGCTTAATTGGTCCACCTGGATATATTCGAGTGTTTGACATGATTCACTAAGCATATCACGCTGGTCATTTAAGCAATTCACTTAAGAGTCGTGACGTCACCTTGTAACGTTGATTAGCTTACTACCTTTGGTCATTAGTTAATTAGTGATGTAATGGATAACATGATTTCACATTTTTCGCGAAAATATTTAACCATGTCACTTCATCGCTATCTTGAACCTATAGTCCTATCTCGACTATATGGACGATCTCCCTTCGACTTCGAGATACTGGTGCTTGACTGGATATCATTCTCAGGCTACAGGAGTGAGCTATTTGATATGGATCTACACTGGTCACAAATACCATAAGCCCCATTTCGCCAGTCACAAATGTGTACTAAACTCACCAGCACAGATCCTTGTTAAGGCTTGTATCACCATCCATTTATGTTCAAATGAACTGCTCGGGGTCTCTAATATGTACAGGAATATCTCTTTGAAAAACACCTGAAAACAGGAAGCAAGCATTGCAAATACTTCATATAGGAAGAGTGAAGTTTGCATTGGTCAAAAATTACTCCCTATTCAACATTATGTTCAGTTAGCCAGAGCTCCAGTGAAGGTGCGTAATTTGAGCAACTTTGAAATTTTGTTATTTCTTCATCAAAAATGGCAAGTTGGGAGTCCTTTAGAATCGTCTCATTGAGACGATTCTAAAGCACTCCCAACTTGCCATTTTTGATGGAGAAATAAGAAATTGACCTCCAAATTACGCACCTTAACTGGAGCTCTGATTTCTATCTCGGCAATGGAATGTTCAACTCCATATCAGGCTGCACGAGTACTGCCTGATTACATGCTACACTGATCAAAAACACAATAAGAAATCAGTAACATGGACGGATGTACCCCTCAAAAATATTAACGTACATCTCTTAAATCGTTTGACCTTGGCTTTGAGCACTTTGAGCATAGGGGCCACATTGTTGCTCAATAGAATGAAACTATGGATGATAACATTTAGTGTATGAAGTTTAAAGCCAATCCAACTTACGCTAACAGAAGCCGAAAACTTTAACACAAAGGTCCCAGCAACAGCTAAGGTGATATAGAGACAGGACCACAGTTCAAAGTCTCATCCGACAGACCAGTGGGATGGAAATATTATGAAAGTATTTTTTGATGCCCTATGCAAGGTTTGAACCCACAACCTCCAGATTGGAAGTCAGGTGTTCTAACCCCTAGGCCACAGCCCATCCCTCAAATATCGGACAAACATTTTTGGGGGTACATAAACAGAATGCCTTTTTTATCATGGCTCGCCACAATATCCCTACCTCAATCTGCATCTTCAGATGCTGTTTGAAGTTTGCTAGCAGCGTGAGGAATATTGCGAGTGACAACTCAAACACCTCGACGACGGAGCTGACTCCGTTCTTGGAGAGAGCGACACACAGGTACTGCTTGATGGCGTTGATGAACATCTCGTTGGTGCGGAACACTGGCCCCGCGTTCTGTAGAATCGACAGCAGCAGGTTCAACGACAATACTTTCGACCGCAGCTCGTGGGACCTGCAATACAAGGGATTAGAAGTTGTCCAAATATAATTTATTCTATATATATATATATATAATATATATAAATTGTTATTTACTATTTGCTTACAAAGGATATTTGTAATATTATTACAAATATCCTTTGTAAGCAAATAGTAAATAATTTTCCAATTTATAGTCACAAACTCTAAATACGTATTTTGTCGGAAGTTGTGGACGTTTAAATTTGGATAAATATTTTCCCAACATATACATTGTGATAATAACAAGAGCGCCGATATCGTCATGTACCCCAGTGTTGTGGTGGGTAGATCATAATCAGGCACTTGGAAGTTTACAGAAACAAATATTTACACTGTCCTTGAATTCATAATGGAAATGCCAATTCAACGTATTGCGTTCAAATCCCAGTACATTACATTAGCCCCACGTGATGTCGCGCGATGTTGCTGATTCATTAAAGTTTGTTTGACGTCATTAGATTACGTGACGTTTATCGTCATTGTCAATAACGTCACGCTATTGACAGAGCAACAAAACGACGTAAAACAATAAGATTCCTAACTTTTACGCCGTATATGGTTATTTCCATCTTTGAAACTATCCGAAAATGCAGTGTAAATATAAGTAATCAAACCATGGACAGTTGCGTTTACTGTTTTATGAACAACAGTTGGTCTGTTTAAAGTTTGCAAGGAGTCCTTTGGACTCCACACTTTAAACAGACCAATCGTTGTTCATAAAACAGTAAAAGCAACAGCAGACGGTTTTATTACTTAAATGGTGTCCAAATACATAGGGTGATTACGTTGCTTGTGACATACTTTGGGTCTGGTGGTCCGTCCGCCAGGGGTTTCATAGAGAGTTTACAGAGGCTGCGGAACACGAGGAATGCGTCCTTCTGGAGGATGTGGCTGAACGCCCCTTGCCCCATCTCCCCGCCGTCCGTGCTCTCATCCGTCTCGTCCACCAGCCGGTTCACAGCTGAAATACATTGCAGTGAGGATAGGATATGGTAGGAATTCCTCAGCCCACCGAGGAATTCCTACTGTTTCTGAGCTGAGCCTGATAAACTTGATATCAAAATATACTAACCGAAGACAGGTAAACTTGACAGATAAATAAAGTAGTTGTTTAGGCTCAACGAGGAATTTCTACGATTTCTGAACCTGATAAACTGCAATTGCTGAAATCAATATAGAATAGCTGGCTAGTGCATTTTGACATATAAGCTAGGCAACAAGCGGGAATTCCGAGGCCTGTCGTTTTGGAGCCAGATAAAATTAACAGCTAAATTTTAAGATAAATGTATTAATTTTTATTATACTGAATTTATTACATTATCACAGCCATTTTGACTGTGATAATGTAATACATTCAGTATAATAATTCTGCATAGTTTTGATCATCAAATATATGCAATCATTAGTTCTATATGAAATAATGCATTTTGGAAAAATCAATGATTACTCCCTCAAAGTATACTTTGCTAGATAAGTATACTTTGCAATTTTGATGAAATCGGCTACAGGTTGTAGTGTGTAAGATTAATGGAATCTACGGCAGGGTCAGGACCAAGACAGGGGAATCTCATTAGAGCGGCGAGATGTCTCAGCCGAGGCTCTGCCAAGCTTGGAATGATATCACACAGCGACTCTCAGTCCCAACCCTCCCACACATCTAGAATGCTGTAAAATGCGAAAAAATAAGGTTCTGCACTGGAACATCAATGTCATTTACGCAAGAAAACCAGTGAATATGATGTCATTTCAATTGTTGCACAACATTATTTTTGTTGCTATGACTATTTGTTTTTATCTCTTCAGCCTTTAACGTTCTAATCTCAGCATGCATGCAAACAACACACAACATTACAATCTATTTCATTTAATTTGAGGGTCAGTGACCTGGGATTATAGAACATTTATCAGGAGAAAAGCTAGTGACGGCGTGTTGATTGCATGAGTGACCGGAGACTGAAAAAGTATGGATCCAAAAAGCGTAGGATACGCTTGTCCCGTGGGTGAGAAAAAATAGACAAGACCAGGTCAGTGTCTTTTAATATCAAGGATATCGAGGAAGTCTAGGAAACGTGTAGGAATTCTGATAAACTCGTAGGAATTCTGAGGCCTGCTGCTTCAGAGGTGGATAATCTTTATATCAAAATACACTGGTCTGGTATTCTATTTGCAGGTAACAGTTTGTGAAACATAGTTCTCAATTGTTGTGAAACGTTCATAATAATGTGTTTTGGACAACAAGATCGTGTATAACTGAGCCCGAACTTGCGAGAATTACCAAGGGAGCTGCCCGTCTTCACGCTACCAGATGTACTGGGTGTCCCCCGGGGAGTGTCCTCTAGGTCACCGGGAGGTGGGGCAGCCTCGCCCGCCTCCTCCACCTGGATACTCACGCTAGCTAGTGCTAAAAATGGAATATGGATAAACCTGGTCACCACATGCAAGAGATTGGAAAGTGAATGCAAAAATGTCACCTGTGTGGCTGTGACTGTAGAAATGGGGCTTATGCGATTTGCGACCAATGTAGTTCCTGATCAAATAGCATGTTATAAGCACGACATGCGTTTCATTGATGGAATGGCGAACAGTGCAGATCCTGATCAGACTGTGCGGATGCACAGGCTGATCTGGATCTACACTGGTCGCAAAACCAATAAGCCCTATTTCTCCAATTTCTCCAATCACAGCCACATATAAAGACGGGACCAGGCTTTCAAAATAAAGTGAAAAGATTGAACATGACAGCAACAGCTAAAGTCCTAAAGATAGGGACCTCGGTTTCAAAAGCAAGTGAAAAGATTGAACATTCTAGCAACAGTTAAGGTCTTGTAGAAACGGGTCCTCTGTTTCATGTCTCACTCGAAAGACCAGTGAGATGGAAATACATGTAGTATTTTCTTCATAACCTACCTGTAAATTCCTGTAAAAGATTCATTTGACCTTGACCTCCAGCACAGGGGCCACATGGGTGGACCATAGAATGAAAGAAAAGTGAAAGTGAATGGGTTTAATGTCCCAGCAACAGCCTCACAATCCCTAGTATTAAAGTCCAATGCTATATTCTCTAGGCCACGGCCCATCCCGCATGAAAATATGGACGATGACAAATAAGTATATGAAGTTTCAAGTCAATCGGGTCTTATGGTAACAGAGATAGTAGGTAGCCAAAAGCTTTAACGCAAATCTCGGACAGACAGATGAAAATGAACAGGTTGGCGACTATATTTTTTCGAGGCATATAAGGAGTGAACCGGTCTTCTCACATTACCTGGTGCAGAAATTAGAATATGAGAACCCAATTACCATGCAATATGTGACTGGAGAAATAGGTATTATAGCCTTTGCGACCACTGTAGTCCAAGATCAGTCTAGTAAGGAACTGCACTGTTTAGCATTCAGTCAGTGAAATACCCATCATGCTTGTAACAACAGCATACAGGGTGTGGGATCACGTTATCATCAGAAAACTGTCACCTACTATAAGAATGAATGGCCTTTTTGTGGAATTTATCGGGGTATAAACTTGGAAAAGTCGCGGGAATACTGGACGAAGGCCGGAAGGCCTCGTCCAGTATTCCCGCGACTTTTCCAAGTTTATATCCCCGATAAATTCTACAAAAAGGCCATTCATTCCTTATAATTCCAGCATTTGAAACAAATTCATCAAGAAAATGTGTTTATTTTCCGTTTTCTTAAGCTGCGCCTCACGGTTACGGAAAGTAGTTCGGCATAGGAGTTTACTGGGATATAAATTTTGGACAGAGACTTGCTACGGGCCAATCAAATGTTAGGGAATTGTGTAAATATTTTTGTGCTGGAATTATTGTGTGATATTTTTTTTTTCTACTTTCCTTCATAATTGTCAAATGACAAAACAGCTTTTTCTGGCGCAGAAAATAAAGCAATGCTTGATTTTTATTTTGTTCACTGTAAGCATTCACCAATATCAATATATTTACCGAAGAATAAATTACAGTCATGTAGAAAAAACGGTGTGCGATTCTTCTTGGAAGTTATCAGGTTTTAAAAACAATATTTAGTGTCACCATAAAGAATGCAAATACCCACATGTGTTGTGCCATGTAGGATGAAAACTTGTCTGTCTGAAGGCCATACGCTCAGTTTCTGCAGCTACGAATAAATCCAAATGATTAGGTCACTCCACTTTAGACAAAGAACAAATTTCAAACAGTGCAGACCCGAATCTGACTGCACAATCTGCCAATATCTCAAGGAAAACACCCACACACAACCAACCCTCCTCCACCAACCAATGATACCAAAGAGATAACGTCTCCAGCTCCAGTATTACCTCCCTTATCGCATCAACATTTTGTTGTCGATACTAATACTAATTTGTATAAAACATGCAATATTATCCATAAATGACATTGGAAATTGACACAAAATTCAGAGCTCATGAGCTCTGAATGTTGTGTCAATTTCCGACATCGTTTACAGAAAATAGGACCGATTATCTGAATCAATATTAATGATATAACAATGATACCACAAGGGAGATAATTCTAGACCATACACGCTACCAAAGAGATGTACCTCCTGTGACTTGGTCCACAAGATCATCCACTACAGACTTGGCTATGCTCTCTGGTGTCTCTTCTACCACTAAAATAGACAGAAAATGATTCAGAGATTGATTTTATTGATTGAACAGGATTTCATTAGTACTTGTAATGTTTCACATTTGGCAAGTAATATCATCTTATGGCTTAGCATGAATCTCTTTGCATGCTAGCGGTGAAAATAATAGCCAACAAATCCGGAGTATTTTTCTTATTTCTCTCTATAAATATGTCTTGGATTTTCATTAGAATTGCATCCTCCGGACTCGGTTCCAAGACATATTTATGCTATTTACAGGGAGAAATAAAAGAAAATAATTTTTTTGTCTGCCATTTTGAACTATTTATAACCCAAAGGTTTCCCAGCATGCAAAGAGATATACAACAAAGTCTGAACTTTCAAGAAACCTGCTAGTTAACACAGGCTGGTATTCAGCATGATATATATACAGTGGAACCCCTCCAAACCGAACACCCTGGGGACAGACTGAAAAGTTTGGTTTATAGGGGTTTTCGGTTTAGAGAGGTTTTCTATTTCCAGTTAAGGAAATGTATGTTTTCCATCATTAACTCTTGGATTTGTATAGTATATACCATTATTACCATATTGAAAGCATATGTACACATTTTTTCAATAAATATGTGCAGATTCGCAAGGGGTATAGCAAATAGTGCAGGTTCGCAATGCAATCTGAGTCTAAGGTCTACACTGGTCGCAAAGAGCATATGACACATTTCGCGTGTGCTGTGTAGTTACCGCGAGCTGCTACAATAGCCCACAGGCTACAGTCACCAGCTTACAGCCTCGTTAAGTAATTATCAGATTATCTCAATTAATCGGTCGGTGGGTTCACAAATAATGTGCCGATTATTTTATTTCCGTAATTGTTACGTATGCGTATAATTAAATTGTGAACCATGCTATTGTAATGAGCTTGTAAAACAGCAAACATGTCTCGTATTTAGGTCGCATGTATTGAATAGATTCTTAACTTTGTAATGCCGCTTATGACGTTAAAAAACACACGCCGCTTAGCGCATTACACGCATGGATAGTGCTTGTACACAGCTCAAGTAAATGTGCGTAATTTCATCAATTTTGTTATTTCTTCCACACAAATGTCCAGTTGCGAGTCCGTTAGAATCGTCTCATTCTTGTGGCTCCGCATTTTGGGAACCAAAGCTGAACAATACTACCGGGAACCAGTCTATTGTAAACACGGTGTGATTTTGACACCCGCTTGAAACAACAACATTGAAATTGGGCGCGGTGTATTTCTTGGATGACATCCTGACAGGTGACCGTGTTTCCGGTTTTCCGGGGTTATTTTAACGCTGAAATATGGTTTTGGGACTTGAAATGGCGTCCGGATTACGGAGTAGAGGGGTTCCGGTATAGAGGGGTAGAAACTAATGTGTTTATATAGCAGAATATTCGGGACGTGGTCGTATGTTCGGTATAGCGCGAATTCCGGTATAGAGGGGGTCCGGTTTGGAGGGGTTCCACTGTACACTAAATGCCCACTCCACTATCGTGATGGTGCTCAGGCAGTTTAGTGGTTAAAGGTACATGCCCACCCAGTAGGCACACAATGTTCTTGATAGAAATTAAATAAGTGTATAGTTGTGTCATTTCACCAGTTCTAAAAATTACGAGTGCCCGCTATACAGATATAATCATTTAGTAATATTTATATTATTCATTATAATAAAAATTAATAAATAAATCTCTGCTTTTGTGCGTTTTTTTTCCTTTCTTTGTCTTAACCCCTTCCCCACCCCCTCTCCACCCCCCATTCCACCTCGTATTATAGGTTTGGGAAATAAAGACATTATAAATATGAATCTAGTAGATGAATATAATATACACAGAGTAATACAGGTTCAAGCAAAGACCATGATCAGACGGAGCCAGCCGCGTTTTGTTTTATAATCAGTGTGGGGATCGGAACAGATTGTACATTGGCTTGTCAATACATAATGTTACCAATAACTTTAACTTTAACCCTTTCAGCCCTAAATAACTGGAATGGATTATATATAATATGTTAATTTTCGGTCAATTCCATTCAACACAAAATACTTTTCAAATAATCAATTTATAATGTAATTTATTTTTTTTAACAAATATGAAAATGACTCGCAAAGAGTGCAGATCCTGATGAGCCGGCTCGTCTGGATCTGCACTGTTTAAAAACACCTATATAAACGGCTGTAGTGTTGAAAGGGTTAATACACGATTTAAACATGTAGATGTACAGTAGGATTGAACTTCACCTTTTACAGAGTGGGGCTGGTTCAGTGGAAAATAAATATTTTCAAACCTGAAAAAAAAAAAAAAAAAAAAAAAAAAATATTTATATTATTGACAGTGACTCACGGTGGTATCGGGCTATTTTCATATTCAAATGAGGCAGGATATTTTTTTAATTATTTATACCAATTAAATGCGCCACCTGAAAAAAAATATAATATTTTCGACAGATTATAAAGTATGATCATTGCACGTCAAACAAGAGCTGTAGGAGAACAGCATAGCTCGACTAAGAGGGTTGTCGATGTACAAATAGCTTGACAAACAAGGTGGCCGCGGCCTGCATAAAAACCTTAACCAAGGTTGACTAAAAACCTTAACCAAGGGAAATTAAGTATGTAATTGAAGGTTAAATGTAGGTCAATGTGGCCGCGGCCTGCATAAAAACCGTAACCAAGGTTGACTAAAAACCTTAACGAAGGGAAATTAAGCAAGTAATTCAAGGTTAAATGTAGGTCAATGTCAGATATAGGTCAGGGGTTATTGATGTACATCACTAGGAGATGAAGTTTTCCAAGTATGGTTGCTGTAGGCCCAGGAATATTCCATATACAAGCTTGACTGAAAACCTTAACCAAGGGGAAATAAGAAAGTAATCCAAGGATAAAAGTAGGTCAAGGTCAAATATACGTCAGGGATTATTGATGTACATCACTAGGAGATGAAGTTGTCCAAGTATGGTTGGTGTAGGGCCAGGAGTATTGCATCTACAAGCTTGACTAAAAACCTTAACCAAGGAGAATTAAGTATAAAGTATTTCAAGAGGAAATGTAGGTCAAGCTCAAATATAGATCAGGGGTTATTGATGTACATTCGCTATGAGAAAAGGTTGTCAAGTATGGTGTTAGTATGCACAATAGTATTCCATGTACAAGCTTGACTAAAAACCTTAACCAAGGGGAATTAACTAAGTAATTCAAAGTTAAATGTAGGTCAAGGTAAAATATAGGTCATGGTTGTTGATGTACATCACTAGGAGATGAAGTTTGTCCAAGTATGGTGGGTGTAGGGCCAGGAGTATTCCATATACAAGCTAGACTAAAAACCTTAAACAAGGGGAATTAAGTAAGTAATTGAAGAGGAAATGTAGGTCAATGTCAAATATAGATCAGGGGTTATTGATGTACATCCCTATAAGAAAAGGTTGTCCAAGTATGGTGTCTGTATGCACACTAGTATTCCATGTACAAGCTTGACTAAAAACCTTAACCAAGGTTGACTAAAAACCTTAACCAAGGGGAATTAACTATGTAATTCAAGGTTAAATGTAGGTCAAGGTCAAATATAGGTCAGGGATTATTGATGTACATCACTAGGAGATGAAGTTGTCCAAGTATGGTTGGTGTAGGGCCAGGAGTATTGCATCTACAAGCTTGACTAAAAACCTTAACCAAGGAGAATTAAGTATAAAGTAATTCAAGAGGAAATGTAGGTCAAGCTCAAATATAGATCAGGGGTTATTGATGTACATCGCTATGAGAAAAGGTTGTCCAAGTATGGTGTTAGTATGCACAATAGTATTCCATGTACAAGCTTGACTAAAAACCTTAACCAAGGGGAATTAACTAAGTAATTCAAAGTTAAATGTAGGTCAAGGTAAAATATAGGTCAGTGGTTGTTGATGTACATCACTAGGAGATGAAGTTGTCCAAGTATGGTGGGTGTAGGGCCAGGAGTATTCCATATACAAGCTAGACTAAAAACCTTAAACAAGGGGAATTAAGTAAGTAATTGAAGAGGAAATGTAGGTCAATGTCAAATATAGATCAGGGGTTATTGATCTCCCTAGAAAAGGTTGCCAAGTAGTGGTATCAGGGGTTAAGAATGCACACTAGTATTCCATGTACCAGCTTGACTAAAAACCTTAACCAAGGGGAATTAACTAAGTAATTCAAGAGGGAAATGTAGGGTCAAGGTCAAATATAGATCAATTCAAGAGGGAAATTGTAGGTCAAAGTCAAAGGGGTTATTAGATCAGGGGTTATTGATGTACATCACTAGGAGATGAAGTTGTGCAAGTATGGTGGGTGTAGGGCCAGTAGTATTCCATATACAAGGTTGACTAAAAACCTTAACCAAGGCGTGACGGTGACGCCGACGCCGGGGTGACAACATAAGCTCTACTTATTCTTTGAATAGTCGAGCTAAAAATAAATAGTAATGTCCGTTAACATTTTAAGGAAACCCGGTTATCAGTGTGGAAAGTTATGTCTGATATAATAATGCCACTATGTGGGGTAATGGTGAATGTAAGTTTATTTTGCCAGAAAATGTTGTCTTGATATAAAGAACATTTTGTGCCTACTGAGTGGGCATGTACCTTTAAGCCCAAGGTAAGCTGAACAAATCAAACAGGTTGGTATTGAGCAAGACATTTTATACAATAATCACAGCAACAATTACCTGTGCTGGAAACAAAGTGAATGGGTTTAAGGTCCCAGCAAGTTTCAAGTTTCAAGTCTCATCCGAAAGACCAACGAGACGGAAATACTATGAAAGTATTTGTCATGCCTATCACAGGGATGGAACACACAACCTCTGGTATTCAAGTCCAGTGCTCTAACCTCTAGGCCACAAGCCATCCCTTACCTGTGCCGGAGTTGACGGTATTGGCACAGCTGTCCCCTCCCTCGGAAACGGTCGATGCGGAGGATCCATTCTGGTCACAGTCGCTCGCCCCTCCCTCTCCGCTCTCTGACTGTGCGGCCTACAAAGTGGAATACAGGCCTTGACAATATCTACTCATACGCTCGTATTGGCAAGTGAATTCTGTATCTGGACGAGTGGTTATTTAAAGAGACAGTGCGGTTAAACATAAACAACTAGAAATGTGGCCTGTCGGCACACGAATACCCCCACTGGCAGCCAAAGAAAACAAGGCATTTTTGATTATAAGCCATTTAGCCGAGCGTTAAGGTTTCAAACGCATCAAGTCTGTGACCTTGACCCTGGGCATAGTGTGATAATCCATGCATCGGTGTAGAAGATAAAGAGCGGAAGGGAATTTCAATAGGTTGGACCTTTGACCTTCAACTGTGACCTTGGACGTAGGTGCGTGGTTATTGATCGCGACACACCTTCTCATCATGAGAAACATTTGTGCCAAGCCATTTGATAATCCATGCATCGGTGTAGAAGATATAGAGCAGAAGGGAATTTCCAAGACCGACAGACCGACCGACAAGCTGACTCCTATATACCCCTCAAACTTAGTTTGTGGGGGTATAAATATAGGAATGTACGAGTTGAAATCCATTTTTGACGAGTGGAAAAATAAGAATTTGTCGAGGCCTGATTAGTGAGGTACAATGTCAGTTCATCCGATGAGGGCATGCACTGTGGCTGTGACTGGAGAAATGGGGCTGATGGTCAATGTGACAAGTGTAAACACAGACCAGCCAGCGTATCCGCGTAGTCTGATTAGGGTCTGCACTGTTCGACATTCAGTCAGTGAAACACTTGTCATACATTTAACCAACAGTCGGGAACATTATCAGATTGCGGAAGTTCGATGGCTGATTAAGGCCTACACTGGTCATAAATGTTATAAGCTCCATTTCCCCAGCGAAATGGAGCTTGTAACATTTCTGACCAGTGTAGGCCCCAGCCATAGGTATAAATATCAATCAAAAGCAAAGAAACAACAGTATAGATTCAGCTGGAGTGTGATAGCAGACCATGAGCGAGACTGGCCATAACTGTGGCTGTGACTGGAGAAATGGGGCTTATGGGATTTTGACCAGTGTAGCTCTTGATCAAATAGCACACAGCTGTAGCCCGATAATGATCTATGTTGCTTGTTAAAATCATGGTGGGCATTTCATTGACGGTATAGCGAACAGTGCAGATCCTGATCAGACTGTGCGGTGATCATGAGGACAACCGGTGACAATGCTCACCTCTGGTTCCCGCCCATCTGTCTCCCCACTGCCCTCCCCCTCTGTACTCCGTGACACCTTGCTGTCCGACCGCTCCCGACATTTCTCGTCTTCAGCCTGAAGGTGGAACAATTAGGTGCAAATTATATTACCGGTAACCCATCATAGGCCAGATACAATTGCAGTAGCATGAAAATTTTTATATTTTTTCCCAGCTATTTTCTTTATTTACGTTCGAAAGTATATGTTGTTGATGAGACGGTTCAAATGAGTGGTACCAACATATACTTTTCTGGAGAAATAAACAAAATAATCTGACTTTTCAATAACAAGAATGCCGCCATCGGGATATATCTCATCGCTGTGGTGGCTGGATCAAACATTCATATTTACGGCATGGGGATATAGACGGAGAAAGGATAATCATTAATATGCGATGTGCCAACATAGAGGGTGATATCTTACGGCCTGGGTCTCCATGCGGAGGAAGATCACGTTGAGCATCTGTGTGAGCGTGGCCTTGGCGGTGGTCTGGTTGATGAGGTTGCGGCTCGCCAGGTAGATGTTGTAGCAGGTACGCACTGTCAGCAGGACCGTCCCCTCGTGGATCTGACACGTGTTGGACGTCACGATCGTCAGCAGCGCCTGTGTACAAATGATCAAACAGTTAGTGTTCCCACACAGCTTATTTTAGCATGGCGCCACAACATGCCCAAATTTGGTGGTGCCATGCTGCCCAAAAGATTTTTTTTTTTTATTGTATTATTACAATTTGATCATGACACCATTACAGGCATTATCAATATTCAACCAAAATGATGTAATTTTCAAGTATATTGTCACCAGTGTAGCTCCTGTCAGATCAAATAGCCAACTTCTGTAGCCTGACATCAGTTTAAATTGCTTGTTAGAAGTATGACAGGTTTTTAACTGATGGAATGGCGAACAATGTAGTTCCTGATCAGACTGTGCAGATGCACAGGCTGATCTGGATCTACACTGGCCGCATAAGCCCCATTTCTCCAGTCACAGCCACATACTCCAGAACACACGTCCATCAAAGTCGGCTGACCACTGACCTTGATGACCTGTAGCTGGACCCCCTCGTCTGTCTGCGGCCCCAGGAAACATCCACATATCGTCTCCACGATGCGGTCAATCAGGCGTTTACCGGGGGCCGTGCTGTCTGCAGTGTTGCCCGTCAGGTGCCCATACGCTATCAGTTTCTACAATGTGTAAAATGGGTTAACGCTTTCACCCATAAATAACTGGAATGGATTTTCATGTTAATTTTCGGACCAACCGTCATAAAATATTTTCAGACAAGTCCATTTATGAAACAGGGGTGTAAAATGACTATAAGCTATCAGTTTCTACAAGGTGCAAAACAGGTTAAACCTTAGAATGCAGGAAATTCAATAAAACAGGGTTTTCAGGGCTGTGGTCAACTTGAAACAAACATGGTTTAAGTGAGTTTTTTTATAAATTCATGATAAGAATGTAAATTTAGAACATAAAGCCAAGACCTGATAGTGCTATTGTGTTCTAACAACATGTGCTATAATGAGCATGAAGCGTATTCATAATTGAGCGCTGGTTATTTAATTGCTTTCTTTATAATCAGTACATTGTACTTCAATCATATTAGTCAGTTTTGTTCATTGAAAAAATGATCCTAGATAATACATAGCTTATCTGAAGGTCTGAATTCTGGCTGTGACTGGAAAAACAGGGCTTACTGAATTTGTGACCAGTATAGCTGATGATCAAATAGCACACTCCTGTAGCCTGATAACGATCTACATTGCTTGTTAGAAGCATGATGGGTGTGTTATTAATGAAATGGCAAACAGTGCAGATCCCGTCAGCCTGTGCGGATGCACATGCTGATCTGGATCTACTGTTTGTATAAACTATAAGCCCCATTTCTCCAGTCACAGCCACAAATATGTAGTGTGTTCAGATAGTTACACAGAGAATTGATTTCAGCCTTTGGGGAAGGGGGGAAATGTAGAAAATGAATGAATATTTTGTTTTTATTTCTAAAACGATGCCGTTGACAAGATATATACATCTACATCTATTAACATACCTGGAGACAATCCAGTGCAATGTTCACTATTCGCGGTGACTTCGACTGACACGCCAGCTCAAACGGCATGAAGTATTTATCAGCATCGACGAACCCAGCCTGGGTGAGTGTCGGCAATGCTGAGGACGGGCCATCTTTACTGTTGCTGCAACACAGGAGGGGAATGATGGGCACCAGGACATACCAGGGTACATGTGCAGTGGAACCTCTCTAAACTGGACACCCTGGGAGGTCCCCAGGGTGTCCGGCTTAGATATGTTCCACTGTAAATCAGACACATGACTATACCAAGGTATGCGGACATGCTTTGCGAACTTGAACAGGCACTATCATCAGAGATATATGGCAATGGGGCCCATAAAAGTAACTCTTTGCATGCTTGTGGGCTATAAATAGTTCAAAAATAGCAGACAAAAAATTATTCACATTATCTTTTATTTTTCCCTGTAAATATCATGAATATGTCTTGGAATGTCATAAGAATTGAGTCCTGTGGACTCAATTCTTATGAAATTCCAAGACATTTACAGAGAGGGATAAGAAAATATACTCCTAATGTGTTGGCTGTTGTTTTCACCGCTACAATGCAAAAAGTTAAGGATACAGAGGCTGTCTGTGTGTCCGGTTTAGAAAGGTTCTACTGTACATCTAGTTAGATGACACAGGCAACAGACAATAACAGTACGGTTTGTTTTCTTAGTAGAACAGTTCAACATCCTGTGTTGACATTGGTAAAATTCTAAGTTATACTCCAAATCAAATCAAAACATTAATACGGTACACAAATGTTATGAATGAATTAAAACAATATCCCTAGACATACCGTAATAATGATAAATATTTGGACACAATTTATTATGGGGAAAGACATATAAATATATGGTTATCCACAATGAAGAGGAGAGGAACTCTATAAGATAGCAATCTTTCGTTCCAATCCTCTTTACATGGCTTGAATACCAAAAACTGATGTAAATTATTATTTAAAAAATATGTTTACCCACACTGAAAGAGTCCCAATATTTATGGTTAGTATGGGTTGCATTGGTTTATCACAAAAACAATATGATTGGATACAATCGGTTTTGGGAAACCCGTATTTTATAGGGAGGACAAACAGTACGCAAAATACTTAAGGTTATTATGGTAAGCAATCAAATTAACCCATTACATGCGGAATACACCTTTACGGGTATGATTTTTTAAAAATATTTATTTTTATTTTTGTTATTTCTCAATGAAAGTATATGTTGCAACTCGATGTGACTGTTCAAATGGTGCTCGTGACATATACATATACTTCTAAGCACATTTAAATAAATATTTATAATTCCAGCACAAAAATATTTACACAATTCCCTAACATTTGATTGGCCCGTAGCAAGTCTCTGTCCAAAATTTATATCCCAGTAAACTCCCATGCCGAACTACTTTCCGTAACCATGAGGCGCAGTTAAAATAATTCTTAAGAAAACGGAAAATAAATACATTTTCTTGATGAATTTATTTCAAATGCTGGAATTATAAGGAATGAATGGCCTTTTTGTTGAATTTATCGGGGATATAAACTTGGAAAAGCCGCGGGAATACTGGACGAGGCCGATACCTCGATAAATTCCACAAAAAGGCCATTCATTCCTATAATGAATTTCTCTAATCAAAATGGCATATCCTCTGCATGAAATGAGTTAAATCTTACCTGTCATTCTGGTTCTCATTTTTCAATTTTTCTGCAAGACAACAAAACACATAACATAAGCTATCCACGAATGTGGCGGTAACTGGAGAAATGGTTGGGGTTTGTGACCCGTGTAACTCAAATCAAATAGCACACTCCTCTAGCCTAATAATGATATATATTGCTTGTTAGAAGCATGATGTTTCATTGACAGAATGGCGAACAGTGTAGATCTTGATCAGACTGTGTGCATGCACAGGTTGATCTTGATCTACACTGGTTGCAAAACCCATAAGCCCCATTTCTCCAGTCATAGACAGAAATGAGACCGGTCACGACAAACGTTGTCTAATGAAGGTTTTGGCCAGCATACATGTACATGTAACTCCAGTAGCCGATTTCATCAAAATTGCAAAGGGAGTAATCATTTATTTTTCCCAAAATGCATTATTTCATATAGAACTACAGACTGCATATATTTGATGATTAAAAGTATGCAGAATTATTCAGTATAATAACAAGAAACGAGGCAAAGTCACCAAGGCCAGGTTTTTTCCAAGCATAGACACTTGGATAACATAATTATACCCACTTTTTGTAGACTAGATGGCCGTGGCCTGCATGTCGCGCCTTGGGGCGAGGCATGGACACTAAAAAAAGAGATATAGTAGATGGAAAAAATTTAACCAAAAAACTTTAACCGGACACATGGACGTACGGATGGACGGACGTATGCCAAAATGCCGACTATATCGCGCTTTCCGCAAGCGGGCGCGACAATGATGATAAACACTCATGTGAAGTATGAAGGTAATGGGTGAAGCAGTTGCAGAGATCTAGTACACAAAAAAACTTTAACAAAACAATTCAAAGTAATTTGACCTTGACATTGGGCACAGGGGCCGCACGGTTGGGGGATAGAATGAAAATATGGATGATGATAAACACCCATGTGAAGTTTCAAGGTAATGGGCGAAGCAGTTGCAGAGATATAGTATAACGAAAAACTTTAACCAAAAAACTTTAACCAGACATACGTTAAAAATGGGGCTAAGTCAATTACGTAGAAATAATAGGTCATGGTAAAAACTAGATGGCCGAGGCCTGCATGTCGCACCTTGTGGCGAGGCATGGACACTATAAAAAAAAGGTATAG
Organism: Conchocele bisecta; assembly: GCA_029237695.1. Lineage (NCBI taxonomy): Eukaryota > Metazoa > Mollusca > Bivalvia > Lucinida > Thyasiridae > Conchocele > Conchocele bisecta. The sequence goes on from CM055268.1 coordinate 84,595,358, forward strand.
TATAACGAAAAACTTTAATAAAAAAACTTAACCAAAAACTTTAACCGGACACACGTAAGTACGTACGCCAAAGTGCTGACTATATCGCGCTTTCCGCAAGCAGGTGCGAAAAAAACTTTAACCAAAAACTTCAAAGTAATTTTACCTTGACATTGGGCAGAGGGGCCACACGGGAGGAGGTAGAATGAAAATATAGATGATGATAAACACCCATGTGAAGTTTCAAGGTAATTGGCAAAGCAGTTGCAGAGATATAGTATAACGAAAAACTTTAACCAAAAAACTTAACCAAAAACTTTAACCAAAAACTTCAAAGTAATTTGACCTTGACATTGGGCACAGGGGCCGCACGGGAGGGGGGTAGAATTAAAATATAGATGATGATAAACACCCATGTGAAGTTTCAAGGTAATGGGCAAAGCAGTTGCAGAGATATAGTATAACGAAAAACTTTAACCAAAAAACTTAACCAAAAACTTTAACCAAAAACTTCAAAGTAATTTGACCTTGACATTGGGCAACAGGGGCCGCACGGAGGGGGTAGAATTAAAATATAGATGATGATAAACACCCATGTGAAGTTTCAAGGTAATGGGCAAAGCAGTTGCAGAGATATAGTATAACGAAAAAATTTAACCAAAAGACTTAACCAAAAAACTTAACCAAAAACTTTGTTAACCAAAAAACAAAAAAAAAATTTAGCAAAAAACTTAAAACCAAAAAACTTAACCAAAAATTAACTTGCCAAAAAAACTTAACCAAAAACTTTAACCAAAAAACTTAACCAAAAACTTTAACCAAAAAACTTAACCAAAAAACTTTAACCAAAAAACTTAACCAAAAACTTTAACCAAAGAACTTAACCAAAAACTTCAAAGTAATTTGACCTTGACATTGGACACAGGGGCCGCACAGGAGGGGGGTAGAATGAAAATATAGATGATGATAAACACCCATATGAAGTTTCAAAGTAATGGGCAAAGCAGTTGCAGAAATATAGTATAACGAAAAACTTTAACCAAAAAACTTAACCAAAAAAACTTAACCAAAAACTTCCAAGTAATATGACCTTGACATTGGGCACAGGGGCCGCACAGGAGGGGGGTAGAATGAAAATATAGACGATGATAAACACCCATGTGAAGTTTCAAGGTAATGGGCAAAGCAGTTGCAGAGATATAGTATAACGAAAAACTTTAACCAAAAACTAAAAACTTTAACCAAACAACTTTAACCAAACAACTTAACCAAACAACTTAACCAAAAACTTTAACCGGACACACGTACGTACGTACGTACGTACGTACATACGCCAAAGTGCCGACTATATCGCGCTTTCCGCAAGCGGGTGCGACAAAAACCTTAACCAAGGGGAATTAAGTAAGTAATTTAAGGTTAAATGTAGGTCAAGGTCAAATATAGGTCAGGGGTTGTTGATGTACATCACTAGGAGATGAAGTTGTCCAAGTATGGTTGGTGTAGGGCCATGAGTATTCCATCTAAAAACTTTGACTAAAAACCTTAACCAAAGAGAATTAAGTAAGTAATTCAAGAGGAAATGTAGGTCAAGGTCAAATATAGATCAGGGGTTATTGATGTACATCACTATGACAAAAGGTTGTCCAAGTATGGTGTCTGTATGCACAATAGTATTCCATGTACAAGCTTGAGTAAAAAGCTCAAACAAGGTCGAGTAAAAACCTTAACCAAGGGGAATTAACTAAGTAATTCAAGGTTAAATGTAGGTGAAGGTCAAATATAGGTCAGGGGTTGTTGATGTACATCACTAGGAGATGAAGTTGTCCAAGTATGGTTGGTGTAGGGCCAGGAGTATTCCATATACAAGCTTGACTAACAACCTTACCCAAGGGGAAATAACTAAGTAATTCAAGGTTAAAAGTAGGTCAAGGTCAAATATAGGTCAGGGATTATTAATGTACATCATTAGGAGATGAAGTTGTCCAAGTATGGTTGGTGTAGGGCCATGAGTATTCCATCTACAAGCTTGACTAAAAACCTTAACCAAAGACAATTAAGTAAGTAATTCAAGAGGAAATGTAGGTCAAGGTCAAATATAGATCAGGGGTTATTGATGTCCATCACTATGACAAAAGGTTGTCCAAGTATGGTGTCTGTATGCACAATAGTATTCCATGTACAAGCTTGAGTAAAAAGCTTAACCAAGGTCGAGTAAAAACATTAACCAAGGGGAATTAACTAAGTAATTCAAGGTTAAATGTAGGTCAAGGTCAAATATAGGTCAGGGGTTGTTGATGTACATCACTAGGAGATGAAGTTGTCCAAGTATGGTTGGTGTAGGGCCAGGAGTATTCCATCTACAAGCTTGACTAAAAACGTTAACCAAGGGGAATTAAGTAAGTAATTCAAGAGGAAATGTAGGTCAAGGTCAAATATAGATCAGGGGTTGTTGATGTACATCACTAGGAGGAGATGAAGTTGTCCAAGTATGGTGGGTGTAGGGCCAGTAGTATTCCATATAGAAGGTTGACTAAAAACCTTAACCAAAATGAATTAAGTAAGTAATTGAAGAGGAAATGTAGGTCAAGGTCAAACATAGATCAGGGGTTATTGATGTACATACCTATGAGAAAAGGTTGTTGAAGTATGGTGTCTGGATGCACAATAGTATTCAATGTACAAGCTTGAAAAAAAAACCTTAACCAAGGTTGACTAAAAACCTTAACCAAGGGGAATTAAGTAAGTAATTCAAGAGGAAATGTAGGTCAAGGTCAAATATAGATGAGGGGTTATTGATGTGCATCACTAGGAGATGAAGTTGTCCAAGTATGGTGGGCGTAGGGCCAGTAGTATTGCATATACAAGCTTGACTAAAAACCTTAACCAAGGTTTACTAAAAACCTTAACCAAGGGGAATTAACCAAGTAATTCAAGAGGAAATGTAGGTCAAGGTCAAATATAGATCAGGGGTTATTGATGTACATCACTAGGAGATGAAGTTGTCCAAGTATGGTGGGCGTAGGGCCAGTAGTATTCCATATACAAGCTTGACTAAAAACCTTAACCAAGGCGTGACGGTGACGCCGACGCCGGGGTGACAACATAAGCTCTACTTATTCTTCGAATAGTCGAGCTAAAAAAGATATAGTATAACGAAAAACGTTAACCAAAAACTTTAACCAAAAACTTCAAAGTAATTTGACCTTGACATTGGGCACAGGGGCCGCACGGGAGGGGGGTAGAATGAAAATATAGATGATGATAAACACCAATGTGAAGTTTCAAGGTAATGGGCAAAGCAGTTGCAGAGATATAGTATAACAAAAAAATTTTAACCAAAAAACTTATCCAAAAACTTTAACGAAAAAACTTAACCAAAAACTTCAAAGTAATTTGACCTTGACATTGGGCACAGGGGCCGCACGGGAGGGGGGTAGAATGAAAATATAGATGATGATAAACACCCATGTGAAGTTTCAAGGTAATGGGCAAAGCAGTTGCAGAGATATAGTATAACGAAAAACTTTAACCAAAAAACTTAACCAAAAAACTTATCCAAAAACTTTAACCAAAAAACCTTAATTAACCAAAAACTTCAAAGTAATTTGACCTTGACATTGGGCACAGGGGCCACACGGGAGGGGGGGTAGAATGAAAATATAGATGATGATAAACACCCATGTGAAGTTTCAAGGTAATGGGCAAAGCAGTTGCAGAGATATAGTATAACGAAAAACTTTAACCAAAAAACTTAACAAAAAACTTAAACAAAAAACTTAACCAAAAACTTTAACCAAAAACTTTAACCAAAGAACTCAACCAAAAACTTTAACCAAAAAACTTAACCAAACAACTTAACCAAAAACTTTAACGGGACACAAGTACGTACGTACGTACGTAACGTCGCCAAAGTGCCGACTATATCGCACTTTCCGCAAGCGGGCGCGACAAAAACTTAACCAAAAACTTTAACCAAAAAACTTAAACAAAAACTTAAGTAATTTGACCAAAAACATTAACCACAAAACTTAACCAAAAACATTAACCAAAAAACCTAAGCAAAAACTTCAAAGTAATTTGACCTTGACATTGGGCACAGGGGCCGCACGGAAGGGGGGTAGAATGAAAATATAGATGATGATAAACACCCATGTGAAGTGTCAAGGTAATGGGCAAAGCAGTTGCAGAGATATAGTATAACGAAAAACTTTAACCAAAAACATTAACCAAAAAACTTAACCAAAAACTTTAACCAAAGATCTTAACCAAAAACTTCAAAGTAATTTGACCTTGACATTGGGCACAGGGGCAGCACGGGAGGCGGGTAGAATGAAAATATAGATGATGATAAACACCCATGTGAAGTTTCAAGGTAATGGCCAAAGCAGTTGCAGAGATATAGTATAACGAAAAACTTTAACCAAAAAACTTAACCAAAAACTTTAACCAAAAAACTTAACCAAAAACTTAACCAAAAACTTTAACCAAAGAACTTAACCAAAAACTTCAAAGTAATTTGACCTTGACATTGAGCACAGGGGCCGCACAGGAGGGGGTAGAATGAAAATATAGATGATGATAAACACCCATATGAAGTTTCAAGGTAATGGGCAAAGCAGTTGCAGAGATGTAGTATAACGAAAAACTTTAACCAAAAAACTTAAGCAAAAAACTTAACCAAAAACTTTAACCAAAAAAACCAAAAAAACTTAACCAAAAACTTCAAAGTAATTTGACCTTGACATTGGGCACAGGGGTCGCACGGGAGGGGGGTAGAATGAAAATATAGATGATGATAAACACCCATGTGAAGTTTCAAGGTAATGGGCAAAGCAGTTGCAGAGATATAGTATAACGAAAAACTTTAACCAAAAACTTTAACCAAAAAACTTAACCAAAAACTTTAACCAAAGAACTTAACCAAAAACTTTAACCAAAAAACTTAACCAAACAACTTAACCAAAAACTTTAACCAAAGAACTTAACCAAAAACTTTAACCAAAAAACTTAACCAAACAACTTAACCAAACAACTGAACCAAACAACTTAACCAAAAACTTTAACCGGACACACGTACGTACACACACGTACGTACGTACGTACGCCAAACGGCCGACTATATCGCGCTTTCCGCAAGCGGGCGCGACAAAAACTTAACCAAAAACTTTAACCAAAGAACTTAACCAAAAACTTTAACCAAAAAACTTAACCAAACAATTTAACCAAAAACTTTAACCGGACACACGTACGTACGTACGTACGCCAAAGTGCCGACTATATCGCGCTTTCCGCAAGCGGGCGCGACAAAAATGGTCACATGTTGGATAGTTGTATGTGGTCAGCACCCCTTGGTTATGAAGCTGTGAAAGTTTGGTGGTCCTAGGTGGTACAGTACCAAAGAAATGGACTTAAACACGAAAACTTAACATTGTAAACGCGAGAAAGTTAACATTGAACATGGCTAAGTCGACTGCGCGAAAAAAATGGGTCAAGTTCAAAAAAAGGTAACATGGTGGATAGTGATATGTGGTGGGCACCCCTTGGTTATGAAGCTGTGAAAGTTTGTTGGTCCTATGTGGTACAGTAACAAAGGAATGGACGAAAACACGAAAACTTAACATCGATTGTGGACGCCGCCCGCCGCCCGCCCGGCTTTCGCCAATTCAATAGCCTGGAAAAAAAACCTGGCTAAAAATTAATAAATTTATCCTTAAATTTCTCCCTCAAAGTATACTTTGCTAGATAAGTATACTTTGCAATGTTGATGAAATAGGCTACTGATTTACTAGAACAGGGGTTGCAATAGGTTCTGAAACACAGGGGTCAAAATGGCTGATCATGGATTCGTTAAATTTTAGTAAGGAACACAAAATACAATTTTACTATGAAAATTGGCCGCTGTGATGACAAATTCAAAGAGTCAAAAGTGCATTTCGGGGTAAAAAACTAAAAATGCATCAAAGGGTTACTATTGACAACTCTGTACAGGGTGTGGGATCACGTGGTTTCCAAACCCGATTTCCGACGTGAAGTAATCTGTGACGTCATTTTTACAGTACATTTTCTTCAAAATCTTCCTAATAAATGGACAGAATTTGATGATATGTAGCGCACCAAGTATGATGGTTGGGTGCTCTGAAATTTATTTACAATAACTTATAATAACTTTCACAAAGAATTGAGTACCGTTTATTTCTTACATTCACATGCTCTACTTTACAGTTACGGTAGGCGATTATTCGTCAAAACGACAGAATTGTGAGATTAAAGCCACCTATACAATAAAGGACAACGTGTACCACATTTGCTGCGGTATATTTTATAAAAATATGTCGTTCCATTAGAAAATTATTAAAGGAAATCTACTGTAAACACTTCTAAAAAACACGACGTCACACCGTTCGGAAACATGTGATACCACACCCTGATGTAGAACACTGCAGGCAATCAAATTAACTTGCCCTCTTGCCGAACAGAATATAAGTCTTTATTTGAAGAAAAAAGTCAGACCAACTAGTGGTATACGCAGGTGGAAGACTCGGACCTATCACACCAAAAAAATACCTATTAAAAAAGTCCTATTACCCCACCCACTTGGTCTCGTACAGTACCATATTCTATTTATAAAGGTGAGTATCAATATGGCTATTATAGAAAGAGCCCTCTCTTTTCCGGCTCGCACAAACACAATAAACATCAATTAAATGTATGACTTCTGTCTCTGGCAATCCATAAAGGTATTCGGTGTGTGAATATACTCACTTCAAATCGCTGTTTCCAGCATTTATTCGCATTTTGTATACCCCATCCAAAGCGAAATTTGCGTGTACGAAAGAATCTCACACAGAATCGGAGGCCGTCCGGCGTGGATTATCGGTCATATTTGGCCGATAGCTGATCGCCAGCTCAAACTAAAGTCGTGCACCATGACCATATACATTAGAAACTCCAACCATACAAAGTTTGTCCAATTGTGATCGTTCACCGATCTAAAAAACAATTTTTTATCTAATTTCGTTCATTATCTGGAACTGGGTCAATGCACCATCTTCCATAATACAAGCACCGAAGCGTCTATGTAAGAACATCTCTGATTGGCTAAACCTAAAAATAGACGCGAGGACTTTCCCTTTTCAGGGTTTCCGGAAGACATAATCTGATTCATGAATGAATCATGAATGAAAGCCAATGAAATTAGAAAAAAAGTGTTTTTTATATCGGTGAACGATCACAATTGGACGAACTTTGTATGGTTGGAGTTTCTAATGTATATGGTCATGGTGCACGACTTTAGTTTGAGCTGGCGATCAGCTATCGGCCAAATATGATCGATAATCCACGCCGGACGGCCTCCGATTCTGTGTGAGATTCTTTCGTACACGCAAATTTCACTTTGGATGGGGTATACAAAATGCGAATAACTGAATAAATGCTGGAAACAGCGATTTGAAGTGAGTATATTCACACACCTAATACCTTTATGGATTGCCAGATACAGAAGTCATTCATTTAATCGATGTTTATTGTGTTTGTGCGAGCCGGAAAAGAGAGGGCTCTTTCTATAATAGCCATATTGATACTCACCTTTATAAATAGAATATGGTACTGTACGAGACCAAGTGGGTGGGGTAATGGGATTTTTTTTAATAGGCATTTTTTTGGTGTCATAGGTCCGAGTCTTCCATCTGTGGTGGTATATGGTGGTATATGAGCAAGGGATATGAGTGTACAACACACATATATCAAATAAATATTAATATATTACACTGTCCATACATTTATAATGGAATGCCCATTCAACATATGCGTTTATATGGAATGAATTACATTAGCGCCACGTGAAGTAGAGCGACGTTGATTGGTTAAAGTTTGTTTGACATCTTTAATTTTAAAGTCGCTGTTCAATGAATTGCGACAAAATGACGTAAAACAAGATGATCTTAATTTGAAAGCCATATTTGGCTATTAAGTTTTTTCATTATCAGAACATGCAATGTAAATATAAGTAATAAAACCGTTTACTGTAGTCTGAAACACATTCGGTATGTTTAAAGTTTGCGAGGAATCCTTCGGTTGAATTTCTCTTCTGCGTTTGAAATTGGTGCCAACAGGAAATTGTGAAAAAAAAGGAAATTGGTCGAAAAGAGAAAACACCCCTACCCCCTCCAATATTTCCTCGTTTTCAAGCAGTTTGGACAGAGTTCAACAACTTTTTTCATGAACATTTTAGTAAAAACATGAAAAAATGGAAAATCCTCTAAAAAGAGGAAAAAAATCACATCCCAAGGATTTTTATATGAGAGTCCCAGGACCCCCAACATTTCTGTTGTGGGGGTCACTGTTGATTTTTGGGGGTTCCAAATTTTACAAATGTGTTTTTGGCTTTTCTTTTGAAAGTGAATGTGTTTAACGTCCCATCAACAGCTACAGTCATATAGAGACGGGTTTTCGGTTGAGCAGAACCCGAACTGTCTACCTTCATATATCTAAATTGTGTAAATGCTTTGTGTATCAATCTACTGTTTAATAAGTAAGCCCTCAGATGATCAAGACTTAATATGTGACACGTCGTCGATGAATGTGGACAGTAACCGATGACGTATTTCCATTTCAAACAAAGAAAAATACCGAAAAAGGCAAAATTGAGCCGCTGAGATTTTGCGGGTCCCGGGGATGCAGTACTAATTGGCAATGCGAGTCCTCGCTCAATTTTGAAAGTCAGGGACGCAGAAAACACGAGTCCGGGAAATCCCTGTCCCTGTTGAAAGTGAATGTAGAAGGTTTGTTTTTTTGTTTTTTTCAAGTAATTTACCTCTATACACATGTATATCATGAATAAATTAACATTTTTACCCTGGAGCGACTGCTGTTCATCCATTGCTTAATCGTGGGGAGGTGACCTAAGAAATTTGCTATTGAAAACTTTATTAGGTGAGTTTATGATAATATTTTTATCTTGTATAATAATTTGTTGCCTTGTCTCGCAACTACAATATATAGTGAAGTATGAATGTCAACGCACTGCAGATTATTGCAATATTTTAGTTTTACGCAAATTTTTACCGTAGATTGCAGTGTAGCGGCATAACACAACCTATTGCCTAACAAGAGTGCCGCAAGTCACAAAATACGTCCGTCGAATATGGACCAGACAGCGAAGATGCAGAAATGTGAAGAAACATTAATGAGAATTTGAAAGTCTATAGCATTATTTCTTCATCTTGTTGTGCTAAACATGTATACTAATTTAGGCAGAGATAGAAAAGTAGAGTGTAAAGTAGAAATGATTGGGAATTGGATACAATAATGTAGAAAAATGGCTAAGTTAAAAAGGTGATATTTTTGTTAAAAATATTTTTTCAGCATAAAAACACCAAGGTGCACATCTTCAATATGTGTAAAAAACGTGTGTATAGTTTCAGAACAATCGACGGAACGGTTTCGGAGGAGTTGTGTACACAAACTCTGTACCGAATATAGAATTGTATAGAAAAATATAGAAAAAATGGTTAAAAAGGTGATATTTTTGTTAAAAAATATTTTTTCGGCATAAAAACACCAAGGTGCACATCTTCAATATGTGTAGAAGACGTGTGTATAGTTTCATATCGATCGACTGAACGATTTCAGAGGAGTTGTGTACATAAACTCTGTACTGTATATAGAATTGTATAGAAAAATGTAGAAAAATGGCTAAGTTAAAAAGGTGATATTTTTTGTTAAAAAATATTTTTTCGGCATAAAAACACCAAGGTGCACATCTTCAATATGTGTAGAAGACATGTGTATAGAACGGTTTCGGAGGAGTTGTGTACACGAACTGCACTTTTTCTGTCAGCCGCCCGCCCGCCCGAACATAACACGTACCGTTTTTTAAAAACGGTCGTATAAAAATATGCTATAGTTGTGGTCTGTTTATTGTTTTCTGCAGCATGATAAAGGTACCACAAATTTTGTATTGCTTTTTGATACTCGCTACTTCTGATTTCAATTGGGTGTTTGCCTGTTTGGCAATTTTAATTGGGTATTTAAGCAAATACGCAGCTTATCTGGAGCCCTGAGAGGCAACACACGTGTTAGTAGAAATAGAGTGGGTAGACCAATGCTCGCGTATTTTCATCATATTTATGCAGAATCAGGAGACTACAGGATATTGCTTTGCATTGGTCCACTAACCAAGGAATCTTTAATTTATTGGCATTTCGAGTTTTACTGGTGATTACGCGACTCATTCATCCGTGAGCAGTTTCCAAGCGAGGGAAGTAAATCAAGTCTGGCCTGGGTCGAAGTGTGCCAATAGTCGCGCATGTATAAAATAATTGTTGAATACAAACTTTTCAAGTAGAAATACATCCATATTATTAATTGTAAACATAAATAAAACATCATAAGAACATACATTAGGAACAATTTTCATTAATATAACACGTACAGTGTCCTTTTGAAATGTGTTAATAACCGGCTGGGTATTTTTACTAGTTTAGTGAAAAATGAGAGAACTTTCTAGCAAGACTGCCAAGACTGGCAAGAGTTGTTGATAGTTCCAAGTGAAATATCACCTGCACGAAACATTACATGAACTCAGTCGCACGACATGCAGTTGGTCGTGCAATGTCAAAATCATACATGTTTAAATATTTCATGCACAAAACATGACATGGAAGATGATTGCAACATGAATTCGCCACAATTGCAATGATGTGCGAGCATCGAAGCTGCGCGAGCATTGGCAATCCCACTCCAATGATTTTCTGAGCGGACAAGTGGATTTGTGGATAGCTCGTCAGAAATTAGAACTTGGGTTAGCAAATATAACATACGGTTATTGATATATTTGGACATTGAGACAATAAAAAAAAAATCTCACCAAGTGCCACCTCACAAGCTTTTTTCAGCTGAGAGTGATGTGCCTTTTTGCTCTCTTTATCGCTCAATATTTTCTCTAGTGCTCTAGTTAAAAACATGTTGTCATTGTTTTCCTTTTGAACAAACAAATAGAACTGAAATCTAACTAGTAAAACTATGGACAATTATTTGTATTGGCAGATATAGGCGATTTTTAACAACTTCTGTCAATTATCGCCGATGCGGTACATGTCATCCTCCATGTTATTTTTGTCACGTGACAGAAATTCTTTCTCGTTCCCATATTATTTCGTCCCATATATCTGTCATGAATTTTCAGCCGCTGATTTCTTTTGCCTCACCTTTGTTTTTTAAGCGATATGTAGGCAAACATTATTTTTCGACATACTACGCAAGAAGAAGTGAAACACTCTGATTGCTGGAACACACAAAGTTGGCCGACTTGGCCACTCCATGTGCTGTATAGGATACAGTAACGAGGAAGTGTTCACATATATGTTGTACATTATATTCCATCACATTTACGAAGCATCTATTCTTGAATCAAATGATGATCAGGTACAGAACGGATCCTTAATACAGTTGTGCTGAACAAGGGACGGTCAGCTTTAACATTGTTTAATTTCACTCAATTCAATGACAATGTATTGCATAAACACCTGCTAACGTACGTACAAGCAACATCGAACAGCCTTTGTAGCCTTTGTGGCAATTTGCAGCCTTTGTCGTGTTTAGGGTGACCGGTTATTATCACACATTCGTTGCATTCATTTTATATGTTAACTATTTCTAAAGTGTTTATTTTATTGGGGAACCGTACATCGCTAGTCTTAGATTGCACCTTGTTACCTGTTGAAGACTCCATGCTTACTGATGTGCAATTGTCCGTTTTATATTTAGCTTAAAATATTTTATCGTTCTAGTTCGATAGTGTCACAGGATGCATTACTATATGCTCTATGCTACTTTACTTGACAATCATTTACCATATTTGACTATCATTTACCATACTTGACTATCGTTCCTCATCTTTCATTATCATAATAAATGTGCCTTCATTCCGTTACATAATTGACAATCATGTTTATACATTCTCATATCATCTATTTCATGACGTATCATTTTTCTATACGTACTCGGTACCTTCAGTACTTTCATTTCTTACTACACTGAAACGTTCGGGCGTTCGGGGAAATTCGTACTCTCCGATGATGCGGTCGTATTTTTCCGATATTGGTCGCCGTACTGGATGTTTGTATTTCATAACAATGCCGTACAGGGCATCTCATTGGCTTTAGTGATTTTGCATACGACCCGTTGTCTGTTATGGTTCTGCGCCGTGTAAAAACATTCAGCTGCGCATTCCACTAGACGTGTTCCATTGATACGCACATACATTCTACAATGTGGGTGGGGGGGGGGGGGGCTAGCTGCGACAATAGTATACATATTATTTCTCGATACACAATTTGATCAAACTGAGAGTATAGGTCAATGTGCATGCTGCTATAAAGTGCATACATATATCCAATTAAGACATCCAATGCATGTTCTAAAAGGTATCAGAATAGACGTTCCACTGAACGACGAAAGTCCATCACTGCTATGGCAATGCGAATCAAAAAATGTGTACATGTCTTTTTTAATGAACACACTGAACAAATTGCACCAACTGTAATCATAACTGATGTAGACATTACTATATTGATTGTAATGCACACTGCAATGTAAGTGTGTTTGAATTGTCATTTGTAGTTAGCGCAACTCCACTATTTTTTGTTTGTTGGGGTCTATCAGCAACTAAGGTCGGTTCAGTGGGTTTAGTACTAAATCCGTCGAGCCCGCATAGGCAATTGATGGTCTAAGACACAGGTGATTCTAGCGTGTCTTGGATGGTCAATTAGTGTTTGTATATACATAAAACACATTTCTAAACAATGTACGAAACAATTCAAATGCACCCGGGTCTGAAGATTATGTAATTATGACAGATATTGTAAGAAAATGCCACACGAAGTCGTATTTTTTACTCGCCTATACAACGTGTTACAGCGTGTCGAAACCGCTGTTTGGGGTGGGTTTTCGGCATAGACTTTACAGCTGATAATACATTAACATAAATCTCAAAGATTTCGAGTGTAAACTGCACTAAAACGCGTCTCACTAACCTAAATTCGCTTTTTAAAATCAAACACATTCACTTCTTCATTATCAAAATATTAGCCACCATCTTAATATTATATTATACAATATTTCAACCAGGTGCACGCAGTGGTTTGGCTGGTTACTGGAGACTGACACTATTTGAACTGTATCTGTGGAGAAGCATTGCTAACACATTTCCAACACACGGTTTACCTCTGAAAGAATTTTAATATCTTTCATCAATCTGATTGAATGTACCAAATGTGACATCAGTTGCATCAAACGGCAAATGTGAAGTCAACTCAGCTGTGTCTTGTACATGAACCTGTTCATTGGTCTCATAGTTGGACATCACTTGACAATATTCGTCCTGTAGTTCAGTTTTCAATGTGAAAGTTTCATCTGTATGGGGTGGAATACCTCATGCTCAGTTCCAATATTTTGTCTTTCAGTCAAACCCGTCAGATGATTTATTTGAGTGAATTGGAGTAGAAATATGAGTTTCAACATGTAGCTTTTCTGAGGGTACAATTTGGCCATACATATATGTCTTTTTGGTAGAAAGATTAACCGTCTTTTTGGAGGAAAGATTAACCCTTCTTTCTCGAACCATCGCAGCCTCTTCGCTTCCCTCATAGTTGGTCTTGGTCCTCTTAGCCAAGGAACGTTTCCAGGTATTTTCCTAGGCATCACTGCTTATCTGATAATAGAAACTATAAGCTGTTTGCTGCTGTAACTTTTAAACATGCATTTTTAATCTGAAACTTCTACTTTATCATATGCTCAGTGTTATTTATTTGCAAGAAATATATTGTAGTATCATTAAAGGAATATAATCACAATTGGAGCCAATTTTATCCAACTGTGGGCTGTATCCAGATACAAATATACTTACATGTTTGTGTAACTATTCCACCCGGTTTCAAAATGGCAAGTGGTCATGCAGTAAACATTGGTCTGGCGGTTCGTCAGAAGATTTGTTTAAGAATTTTACCTACTTTTCACGGTGGCCATCTTGGATTATGCAACGACCTCCAATTTACCTTTACAATTCTGACGTGCTCACACACATAGATCATCCATGTGAAGTTTGACAAACGTTGGCCTAGCGGTTCGTGAGAAGACGTTTGAAAGTTTGGACGGACGAGGGACGGACGAAAAGCGGTATAAACAATAGCTTAAAATTTAAAATCAGACTAGGTAAAAATGATCTGAGCTGGTTTGAATTTCAAAATTGCATAAGGTACATTTTCTAGTGAACCAACACTGCAATTCATAGGAAAAGGTACCTTATGAACCAAAATCTTAAAACCAGTCCATGTCAAAATGAGCTATGTTGTTGTGAATTTTAATATGTCATAAGGCACCATTTCTCGTGAACAGACACTGGACAATTCATGGGAAACTGTACCTTATAACAAATCTTAAAACCAGTCCAGATCAAAATGAGTTGTGCTGGTTCGAATTTGACAATTTCACAAGGTACTTCTTCTACCGAACCTACACTGGACAATTCAGGGAAAAGGGTACCAGGGACCCAGGACAACTACTCATCTAGAAGGCTGGCACAACAAACTCAAGAAGGCAGTTCACCACGCACATCCAAACACATATTTTGCATTATACAAATCATGCAGCAAATCGAGGCAGCATCGTACATTAAGATTCTACAGTTTGAGGCTGGAGGTGCACGCCCTGTGAAACGTAGACGGTACCGACATATCGAGCAGCGACTCGGCAACTTGAAGATGCGTCTGCATACTGGCGAACTGACGATGATGGAGTACGCTGACGCCGCATCAAACCTGCTCCATATCTAGACGTCATAGACTGATGTATATGTATACTATGTACTATATGTGAAACTAGTTTGAAATATAACTGGAATTGGATTTATTAAAAACTCGAGACGATTCTAATGTACTGATAATGTACTGACAAAACAGGTGTATTTTCTTGTATTTTCTTAGATATATAGCTGGAATAGCTTTATTAAAGTTTCTTATCAACTTCTGTTTTTCATTTTAATCCTGTATCTCCAACTTGAAAGTGGAAACAGAGCATACTCCAAATAACACTAGGGCTATGGTATTACCTGTAACACAATCCTGATTGTCCCACATGGAAAATGACCAGATTTAACAAATGTTGGACAATCAGGACTACACCCTCTGCCTGGCAGCTAGCTATCTGTGAGAAGTCTCTGGACAGCAATTCGACACTGGTCCCCTTTGAAATTTGCCGCAAGTTAAAGTGCGTACCAGATGAATGATCGACAGCTGTGCAGGTATTTATCGATGGGCGATTGTAAACAAACCAAATTTAGATCTACGGAATTTTACAAACGTTGTCAAACTGAAACAAGATCGTGTATTCTGCTGTTAATAGTTCTCATTGTGACCGGGTTATATCTCCATTGAAAAACCACCTTGCTACATTTGCGTTCAGTGTAGACCCAGATCAGTATAGACATCAGTCAGAAGGCGTATGTGACATTTTCATCCATCTACAGAGTTGATTTATGTTTATAATATCGTCGACAACATTGACGACACGGGCGAATCTGGAGGGGGGGGGGGGGGGGGGGGGGGTTCCAACCCCCCCCTCCCCGTTCAGCCACGGAGTTTACATAGATCACAGTTTACCACCAGTTGGGAGTCCGAATTTGAATGCCGTAAAACACAGGAAAGTGCATTTCGAAGAGCTCAAAAATAGGACAACCCCCTAGTTTCGAACGGTAACTCTTGCAATTACTCCCGTACGGACGATACGGGAGTAGATTGCAAGAGTGACCTTCGCAACTAGACAACACCCCGTTCCCTAAATTCTGAATCCGCCCCTGGACGATACATTGATTCAGGGAGTGAATTATCCATTACACAGCTGAATTAAATTTTGTCACAAAACATTTGAATCATTTGCAATGGCAATGATTACAATGTTTTTTTATTGAGAAAAAAACACAAAATATGAACAGTCGGAGAAATAGAGAATAGTAGGTTAGTGCCGTGAATGGGAAAAAATATATGACAAGGCTTAGGAAACGGGATGGGCGAGGCTCTGCCGAGGCTTTGCCGAGCACATCCCGTTTCCGTGCCGTGCCAGATATTTTTTCCCATTCATGGCACTAACCTACTATTCTATTTATCCCGTGAACACCTACAAGTGGCTGTAAAATGCAAAAATAGTATTGACTGGATATCAAAAATGTTTCACAGCACCGTGTTTCACGGCACATACGCACTGTGTTGACGGGATAATATGGAATATATACTCGTACATTTGCAACCAAAGAACCAAGACAATCCAACACACTGGTTAATCCGACACATCTGTCTCGTCACAAAGCATGTCGGATTAACCATGTTTCACTGTATTAATACAATAATTGAAGTTATGTAGAAGGTATGGCATAATGAAGAAACTCTTACACACTTTTGATGCAAAAATGTCTAAGTGTTTCGCAAATGTCAAAGTCAAGTAAATGGTTGCACCAGCGCTTCACACATGAACAAGTGTGTCAAAGTTTTTTGTTTGTTTATTGATGTTTAACGGCCTATCAACAGCTAATGTCATTTAAGGCCGGGCCAACGGGTTCGATCCCATATTTAACTTGCTGCATTGGGGGAAAATCCAAAATCAGAATGGAATATTACATCAAGAAAAAGTATATTCAGCCCTGAAATTAGAATAACCGGACATGGTGCCAGGTCCATGCCACACCAAAAGTAATAGAATTAGGAATAATGATATTACTCACGGTGTATAACCAGATTCAACTCTCACATACAAGAATGTCAAAGACGTACATGAGAGCTAAATCATGTCTCCAGTCGGGATTGGATGAAGAGACATTGTCATGTTACAAAGGTAGAAAGGTCAAGGCCACGTTAATCTTAAATGAGCGTTTCACATATATGTCAACAGGTATCAAGTGTGTGACTATTAAAGTAATTCATCCAGTAATATTATAGCATGATAGCTAGGGGGCCAAGGGTGTCCACCTGTCATGCGATGCTGTAAAAGGTTGTGTGGTATCAATGTGTTCAGTCGACCTTCACAAACAACTTCCAGGTGCACAACCCGCAAAATGTACTACTGGAAAAAATATACAACCGTTTTCAAGATGGCCGCCGTCAAATATGAATTTTCTATATTTATTGAATATCGTTGAAGATGTAGTCACAAATTTTACTGCAATACTAAGGTTCTTTATGTTAGAGAGTTTATTTTATAAATCTGTGAATGGAAAACATCACTGGTAGACAAAGAATCCAAGATGGCCACCAAAATACATGCAGTACATCGTAACATGGCCTGCAAAATGATTGACGACACTTTTTCAATTTAGTAATGTGTCAAGAGTACACTAATATCATTTTCTTCAATTGATCTTCTCTAACATATGTAGTTACTGGTGGTGGTGGTGTTTTGATGTGTGAGATGTGTTCAACAACTGCCCAAAACATCACCGGAAGTTCATCGGGCATTTATGCAAGGTGTCTTTGTTGGTAGAAGAGCAAAGGGTCACCACAACGGCGTCTCTCCAGACATGTTGCTTGAACAGACTTACAATAAAAGTTCAAAGGAAACAAGTGGACTAGATGGAATAACGACTAATCCCCAGGCTCGAAGTAAGTGGGTGTATACGAAGGCATTGACTGCAACTGTCTCATCAGAATTAAAGAGTATGCTACAACTAGATCCAGAAACAGATAATCCGCATTATGAAAGTGGTCGTGTCAGAATCGAAAGAGATTGTCATGACGTATTAAAGGTAGTTGCTGCAATCAAAACGAGCCCATTTGCAACACAAACACATCTCATCAACATAGCTACTGGTCAAAATGCAGACCCAAATGTACAACAGCAACTCTTGAATGTTAAGCAAATCGGTAAGGACTCGTTAAATGATTCAATACAACAGAAGCATAAGAAAACCAAAGTTGTGAAACTACAAACATTTGCTACTCAGAACAAAACTTCAAAGTCGCGTAAAATAAAACCATAAAGTGGAAAAAGTTACGAAAGTGTACCTCTGCTTCGCATGATCCAGATTGCAGTAAGTGGTGGACAAATTGATAGTATCAACTATATTGGCAATCATGAATGCAGCAAATATCCACCATCAATATTCACAGAAGATGGCCAGATGCGATCGGGTAATAAAGCAAACTTTGTCAATGCCATGAAAACAGAGACGAATGTGAGTTCAGTTGCCAAATTGCCAGAAAGCCAGCTCAAAACAGCAGTTATTGTTGATGCTATGTTTGCAATTCGTCATTGGTCTTTCCATAAAGATGAAACATTTGGGCAGATATCCCAGCGATACAAGCACAACTTGCTCTCAGACATACTGGTAAATACGGAATCGATTCACTTTTGCTGTGATAGATATAGGACACCAAGCTTGAAGAGAGCTAAACGTCAAAAACGGAGCCTAAACAAACCCAAAGTTTTGAACCCAAAGTATATGACATACAAGAACAAATTCGTTCTCCAGAACCACTTAAGTTCTTTTCAGTACCAGCCAACAGAGCTGGATTACAGAGATTCCTATGTGATACTTGGTTGATATCCGAAACTGAAGCTCCATCTCTGAATCATGTCAATCTGTATCTTGGCGGTGGATTTAGTGAAGAAACAAAGACTTCTAAATTAAAATTAGTCATGGTTCTTCTACCCCTGTCCCCGAACTTGAATCCACTCGGGAGGAAGCAGACACGCGAATTGTGATGCATGCAATCCACAGTGTTAATCATGAACACATTCAACGTTTGGTCATTCATAGCAACGACACAGACGTGATTTTCATCTTAGTCTATTATACAGCATCTCTACTGAAAGATTTGTCAGAAATATGGATTAGAACAGACAGTGATGCATACCTGCCTATACATGATATAGCTGCAGCATTAGGACCATCTCGATGCCGATCCTTCCCTTTATTCATAGCCTGAGTGGAAGAGACACCACAAGTTTCTTCTATTATACCAGTAAGAAGACATGGTTATCCATCAGCATGGCCCTCCATCTGCCAGCGATGCAAGACTTTGCCGAAACTCCTGACGTACTTCAGCTTGATGAAAATGTAGCCAAAGAAGAATAGCAACTGATGATTGGAGTGTATGCTAAATCAACCGATGCAGGCCAATCTCTTGCTGACATTCGAGCTCACAAATTTCTGAACAACAAATCAACACTGTTGAAGATTCTACTACCAACGGAAGGCACATTCCGTTCTCATCTAAAGTGTGCAGCATTGACAACCACAATAGACAAGTCGGTGCACATTCCTAAGCCAACTCTACCTTCATTTGAGGAATTCAGATGGAATGCCAAAGATTATAACTATGTTCCCATAACAACGTCTGAACCACTATGGCCTCAATAAATGGCCAGATCGATTGCTGCAGTTGTACCAAAGGGTGTGGTAATAGATGTTCATGTGTGAAGAGAGGTGTACCATGCTATATTGCTTGTCGATGCACCGGATCGCAAGAGAAGTGTTCTCGCGGCTGATGACTTGAACAGTGACATAAGTGAGAGCAGTGATGATGAATCCTATATATAAACAGTGCACAAGTAGTGAATGTTAAAGCGAATGCATCACATACATCGTGTTATTCTTTAGTTGTTATTACTGAATTTAAGAACTATACATATCAGTATATAAAACAAAGAAACTCAGCAGATGAAAAATACATGTATGCATAAAACATTGGTAAAATATTCTTAATTCAATGACCAAAAATAACAGTTGTTTGATAGTATACTTTCATCTAAAATCTATAATTGCATTAATAATGTATGCGACACACTCGCTTTAACATGAAGTAATGTGTACCTCATACGATTGTATTTTGACTGAATAATTCGTGCTACAGCAATTGTTGCCAAAGAAATTGCAACTTTTATTTAATGTTCAACTTATTTTTATTTTTTTTTGTGTATTTCTGGCGGCCATATTGTCTGCCATGTCCATTTTTTTTATAATTAACAACCTGATGTATCACCTGATGGTATGAATGTATTCTGTGACACATAACACATAGGTTTAGCCACAGGAATTGTGACTCTATGTGCATTTTACCAGCTATTTAGTCATAAGTATATTTTACGGCGGCCATTTTGTAAGTGGCTGCCATTTTTTTCCAGTAGCACATTTTTCGGGTTGTGCACCTGGAAATTGTTTGTGAAGGTTTCCTGAACACATTGATACCACACAACCTTTTACAGCATCCCATGACAGGTTGACCCCAAAAATGGGCTTTAGCCTCCTAGCTATGATGGAGAAACTCTTACAGACATTTTGGCGTAAATAATGGTTGTTGTTGTTGGTGTTTAACGGCCTACCAACAGCTAGGGTCATTTAAGACCGGGCCAACGGGTTCGATCCCGTATTTAACCTGATGCATAGGGGGGAAAATACCAAAATCTAGAACAGAATATTTATATAAAAAAAAAATGTGGTCTGTCGATGCACTTAGGGCCTATGTACGATCAGTAGAGAGGGTAATTGTATTCATGTAGAATGATGTACAGTTACTATTAAGTAATGCATGTGTATAATATGAAGATATTTATAGCTGGAAGCAAACAGAAATTATAAGTGATTTGAGAAACTCTTATAAAAACCTTCAAAAAATAAATGGATAAACGGACAGGGCAAAACCTATAGGGCACTGCCGATTCTCGGCAGGGCCCTAATTGTAGGTTTTTGTTTGTCTGTTGGGGTTTAACGGGCCTATCAACAGCTAAGGTAATTTAAGGCCGGGGCAATGGGTTTAATACTAAATCCCATATATTACATGTTACATACATGTTCAAGTACATGTACAAATGAGGGGGAAAATCCCAAAATCAGTACTGAATATTTACAATAAAAAAAACAACAACTATATATTCAGCCCTGAACTTAATTATAGATGATTTGAGAAACTGTTACAAAAACTTTCACAAATAAATAAACAGACGGACGGACAGACCGTATGATCAATAGCGAGGGTAATTGTATTAATGTGGAAGGATGTATCATTACTATAAAGTATAAATGCTTGTGTGCAATATGAAGATATTAGCTGAAGGCAAACATAAATTATTGGTGATTTGAATAAACGGATGGACAGACAGGGTGAAACCTATAGGGCACCGCCGATTCTTGGTGGGACCCTAAAGATATATTCAGCTCTGAAATTATGATAACCTGACCTGTAGCCGATTTCACCAACATTGCAAAGTATACTTTTCTAGCAAAGTATACTTTGAGGGAGTAACCATTTATTTTTCATGAAATGCATTATTTCATATAGAACTAACAAATGCATATATTTCATGATTAAAAGTATGCAGAATTATTATACTGAATTTATTACATTATCACAGTCAAAATTGGCTGTGATAATGTAATAAATTCAGTATAATAAAAATTAATAAAGTTATCGTAAAATTGAAAATTTCTCCCTCAAAGTATACTTTGCTGGAAAAGTATACTTTGCAATGTTGGTGAAACGGGCTACTGGTGCCAGGTTTATACTACACCAAAGCCACTTGCCCCCCCCCCCTCCCCAATAATCATATTACCCACCGTAAATTATGGTTAAAGGTACACACCCACTCAGTTGGCACAAAATGTTCTTTATATCAGAGACATCATCTGAGAATTTTCTTTGTAAAATAAACATTCATTCACCATTATCCCACATATTGATTGGCATTATTATACATTTTATATCAGACGTACATTTTCACACTGACATCAGGGGTGATAACCGTGTTTCATTAACTAACGGACATTATTATTTATTCTCTGTTTATTTCTTGATGCAATGATCATAATTTATAATCTGTCGTAAATATTTATTTATTTTAGGCGACACATTTAATAAGTATAAATAATTAAATAATATGTCTCATCTGCATATGAAAATAGCCTGATACCAACGAAAGTCACTATTAGTAAAATAAATATTACTAAATGATTATATCTGTATATGCCCACTGAGTATGCACAAAATGAGTGCCTGCTACACAGATATAATAATTTAGTAATGTGACTTGCGTTGGTATCAGGCTATTTTCATATGCAAATGTGGCAGGATATTTTTTTAATTATTTATACTAATTAAATGTGTCACCTGAAAAAATAATATTTTCGACAGATTATAAAGTATGATCATTGCACATCAAAAAATAAAAACAGAGAATAAATAGTAACGTCCATTTACATTTTAAAGAAACATGGTATCAGTGTGGAAATTTACATCTGATATAAAATGTATAATAATGCCAATCAATATGTGGGGCAATGGTGAATGAATGTTTACTTTGCCAGAAAATGTCTCAGATGATGTCTCTGATATAAAGAACATTGTGTGCCTACTAAGTGGGCAGGTACCTTTAAGAATTTTACTTCAATGTTAAGTTTTGAACATGAACAGAATGTGGTCATGAGCCAATCATGAAGCGACTGCTAGCGGATTTTTTTCACAGCATTTAAATGACCACCAGAGGAATGTATGTGAAGGACATTCTTTGCAAGGAAGCATTTAATTATTATTTTATAAGGAACTTGCACCAATACAATGACCGTAACATGTAATATACGTACGTACAGAGGGACGGATGGACAGTGGTAATGCTAATCGCCTATATGCGTCCTTCGCAATCAGAGAGTTAGTAGCATACAAATATTTACTTCAGCTTGTCACACCAATACAAAATTGGTTGGTACGCCCTTGTGTATGGCATACCAAAGACAACAAATTACATGTTTTATGGATACACTAAATGTTCTTTTTAAAACCCTTGTAACTTTTATGATCAAACACGCATCATTATTTCGTACGATTCATATGAATTTTGTCTGCACTCAGTGTAGTCGGTTTATCGACAAAGCAAAATGTAGCTGTGCCTGGAGAAATGGAGCTTTTGGCATTTGTGACCTGATTAAATAGCACACTCCTGTAGCAGGACATTGTTCTAAATTATATGAATGAATGGCCTTTTTGTGGACTTTATCGGGGTATAAACTTGGAAAAGTCGCGGGAATACTGGACGAAGGCCGGAAGGCCTCGTCCAGTATTCCCGTGACTTTTCCAAGTTTATATCACCGATAAATTCCACAAAAGGCCATTCATTCCTTATAATTCCAGCATTTGAAATAAATTCATCAAGAAAATGTGTTTATTTTCCGTTTTCTTAAGAATTATTTTAACTGCGCCTCACGGTTATGGAAAGTTGTTCGGCATGGGAGTTTACTGGGATATAAATTTTGGACAGAGACTTGCTACGGGCCAATGAAATGTTAGGGAATTGTGTAAATATTTTTGTGCTGGAATTATTGCTAATTAGAAGCCTGATTGAGATAATGGTACTTTTCATCAAATAGTATAAAACTGATTCTATCAATAATACACCAGTTTATCACTGACAATTGCCAATATGGACAATCAAATGACACATTGGTCAGCTTAATCGCACACACTCATCATTAAGCCAGTGTGCTGAAACCGTGACTTTATGCCAAGTGTTTGAAAATGGCAATGAAACATACGGTACTTAAATTGCTTGAAATTGACTGAGAAATGTCATAAAATTATAGTCAAAAATCAGATGTAAATTGATGCGAGGAGAAATGGTGACAATGTAGACTTTTCTCTTGTCAGGCGATATGGCCACAGGTGTTTGAACAGATGGTCATTATTTTGGTGTCATATGGGTATTTTGGTAGATTCAGGTGGATTTTGTTGGTTTTGTGTAATTTACATACATGCAGTTTTGTGCAACTACTAATGCTCAAACATCACACACGCCAATTATCTACAATATCCGGGCCCCTTTTATACTGTTAAAATACCCAAATGAAAGAAAGCTTTTTCCAACATGCATTGGTTTCAGACCGATTATATTTATATAAATTTTCAAAATAACAAATCCCAAATCCCGGTTCTATCGATTCAGGAGACGTATATCAATCTGCTGATGTCGATAGAATACGTGAACTGCATTGATCTGTTCCTACGTTTAAGACATTAAAAGCCAAACAATTGCTTGATTTCCTGGAAAGCCCTCTGCCTGGAGATACACGTGTGGCGGTGGTGTAACGCGTCATTTAATTGGATAAGTGTGTTATCTCCAGTTTCCTGCTATGTGTCAAAATAGTCAGATAACTTCGAACTGTATCCACTATGACCACGCTATTATTGGAGGACACATGTGTTAGCAAATGAACGTCATGCTTACAAAAGTGTATTTACACAGCTATGTAAACACATTTCTCCACCCAAAGAGCTCGACAATCTAACCGAGACTATTTGACGTTTTTCAGACGATATATACTTGCATTGGCGGTTCAGGTCAAATACTTTAATATCAACAAACAGTTTGGGACCGGTTTTATTGTTATCGGTTAACAAATAATGGTTTTATTTGTTAACAAGAAACGAGGCAAAGCCACGAAGGCCAGGTTTTTTCCAAGCATAGACACTTGGATAACATAATTATACCCACTTTTTGTAGACTAGATGGCCGTGGCCTGCATGTCGCGCCTTGGGGCGAGGCATGGACACTAACAAAATAGATATAGTAGATGGAAAAACTTTAACCAAAAAACTTTAACCAGACACGCGGACGTACGGACGGACGTATGCCAAAATGCCGACGATATCGCGCTGACAATGATGATTAACACCCATGTGAAGTATCAAGGTAATGGGTGAAGCAGTTGCAGAGATATAGTACACGAAAAAACTTTAAGAAAAAAATTCAAAGTAATTTGACCTTGACATTGGGCATAGGGGCCGCACGGTTGGGGGGTAGAATGAAAATATGGATGGTGATAAACACCCATGTGAAGTTTCAAGGTAATGGGCAAAGCAGTTGCAGAGATATAGTATAACAAAAAACTTTTAACCAAAAAACTTTAACCAGACGTACGTTAAAAAGTTAACGTTGAAAATGGCTAAGTCAATTACGTAGAAATAATAGGTGAAGGTAAAAAAATGGTCACATGTTGGATAGTTGTATGTTTTAGGTACCCCTTGGCTATGAAGCTGTGAAAGTTTGGTGGTCCTAGGTGGTACAGTACCAAAGAAATGGACTTAAACACTAAAACTTAACATTGTAAACGCGAAAACTTAACATTGAAAATGGCTAAGTCGACTGCGCGGAAAAAATGGGTCAAGTTCAAAAAAAGGTAACATGTTGGATAGTGATGTGTGGTGGGCACCCCTTGATTATGAAGCTGTGAAAGTTTGGTGGTCCTAGGTGGTACAGTAACAAAGAAATGGACTCGAACACGAAAACTTAACATTGATTGTGGACGCCGCCCGCTGCCTGCCCGCCTGCACACCCGGCTTTCGCCAATCCAATAGCCTGGATTTGTTTCTTCAAAAAACCTGGCTAAAAACGTACACGGGTAGAAGCTATTGTATGTTGGTAACAATCCACCCAAACCACCAGATACTGAAACCATAAAACACCGAAATATGAACCGTTTTTCAAAAACCTGTGGATATGGCGGGTATGGCCTGAATCAGGAATGTATGGTAGCCTGGGGCTTATTTCATTTAAATTCTTACAATTAAAAAGGTTGTACAGAGATTTTTTTATGAGTTAGCTTTACACATTCTCGGTTGGCTTGGGATACAATATTTTTTTTGCATGTACGAACTTCATAATCATACGAAGTCCTCCCTAAAACATCCACCATGGATGAGCTAACAATATCAGCTCATGTATGCATCAGCTTGTATTTTATGTATAACTGTCACATTATTCCTACAATCGTGTTTGTACCTAAGAACATATGCCCAACACTTACACAATTTACGATAGTTTCCGTAAATGACGTCGACAGTTGATGAAATTTTCATAGTGAATGCGAAATTGAAATTCGCATTTGCTATGAAAATTTCATCATCTGTCGATGTCATTTACAGAAAATTTAACACTTTCTGTTCATATACTTCATGAAAAATCGCCTCTAAGGTACAAAATCACATGGTGTGTCTCATAGATTGAGCCACTGTGCATTTTTCACTTTGGATCTGATGCGGGTGGGCCTAAATGCACTTGGTTGAACAGTCTGTCTTTTATAACTTGTGACATTAACCCGTGGATGGCTTCCATCGTGGTCTTGCATCTGAAATGCAGGAAATGGTAGCAATATATACAATAGAACATTTACCAACTGAAACAGAAATACATGCAGAAATGTGGCGATGACTGGAGAAATGGTGCTTACTGGATTTGTGACAAGTGTAGCTCCTGACCAAGTAGCACACTCTTGTGTAGCCAGAAAACGTGTGTCATTTTTCTGTGTGTTGTGTGCTTTGTCACCTTTCGCTTTCAGCCACGAACGATGGCTAGCCTGAGGTGAAAAGGAAGCCTAGTGCACATGTCTTTCCTGCCAGTCACAGCCTCTCTGTAGACTAGCCCTATACAGTGCCTCTACGCTGGCGATACATGGTAATTGAGCACCTCGCAGGCTCAAGCTGAAATGCAAGGGAGGCGGTCTGTCCCCAGACATGAGGCATTCCTGTAGCCCATTTCATCAACATTGCAAAGTATACTTTAGTAGCAAAGTATACTTTGAGGGAGAAATTTTCAATTTTATGATAAATTTATTAATTTTTATTATACTGAATTTATTACATTATCACAGCCATTTAATGGCTGTGATAATGTAATAAATTCAGTATAATAATTCTGCATACTTTTAATCATGAAATACATGCATTTGTTAGTTCTATATGAAATAATGCATTTCAGGAAAAATAAATGATTACTCCCTCAAAGTATACTTTGCTAGTAAAGTATACTTTGCAATGTTGATGAAATAGGCTACTGGCCCACCAGCATGTGGACATGCTCTGATGCCCATGAATAGACCCCCAGTTATGGGTAAATAGCACCACTGCCTTGTGGATCCCTCAGGGACCCATGTCACCCCTACAGTTCTGTCAAATGGGCCCCTGGAGAGGCTAGGGCTAAGGGAGAAAACACTAACAGAAAACAAACGTGTGCTTCCATGGACGGTTCTTTAGCCAGAAGCTAAGGCTGGGGTAAGGCCGACACAAAACCTTTGAGAGCTGAAGTCAGTGATACTGAGCCATAGGCGCTCCCTAAATGACAGATGTTGCATTTATGGAATGGCGAACAGTGCAGATCCTGATCAGACTGTGTGGATAGTGGACATCTGTACATTATTCCAAGCGAGTGGTTACAGTGGACGCATCTATTATCATCAGCAGTCAATAATGTTACTGCCGGTATGCCAGGTGCTACATTTGAACACAGGTAAATGTCATGGCCTGACCGCTGTCGGAAGTGCATACAGTACCGTTATGTTTTTTTTGAAAATAATCAATCATTGTGCGAGCACGAAATAAAATCATGGGCATATTCTTCTTCTATTGAACTATGAGAAGCAAAAAATTACATAACGTCATTTTGACGTTGGGCCGCATATCGCCTGATGACGTTGTGTTGGTAAAGATAAAAATGTCCATGATATATTAATGAGTTGTGAATATGAAATCGGTGCAGCATGTATCAATCATCATGTATGTGATTTTCAGACAGTGAACCTAACAAAAATTTATTTTATAGAACTTGTGTGGGTATTTTATGAACACCCCTCATATTCAACATCAAATGCTATGGTAAGGTAACAATTTGTATAATTTTAACGGGTGTGAAAAAGGCGCAGTTTTCAATGTATTGATGACCGTAATATTTATATTAGAAACTATATGATCGGGTATTATTTTTCTTGTACCTGTGGTCTCATCAGGATCTGCACTTCTGCAAGTAAATCACCCCATTTTCATACATTGACTAGTCTGAAAATCATTTTGTGACCACTGGATTGGTCAGAAAATTTAATATAGCACAGTCCATTCCAGACATTTAGGGATGAAAGGGTTAACCAATCTCCCACTTACCCATCTTTTGTGGCTTTCACAAGTTTATCCTCAGTCTTTTTATCCTGCGTGTCCATGCCCCCAAGTATAAAGCAGCCCCGCCCTAGCTGGGCCTCCGACTGTTCCAACTTGTCGGACAGGTCAAACACCTGGCCCGTCGTGTAGTCGGCGTTCTGTAACGGAACATGCAGGAGGTGGAATGGCAATCAATAGCGAATGACAGTTTAGTGCAGTAATTTATTTACCAGCATGTCCTGCATCAAATACTCACATTTTTTTGGATGTGACACACAAAAATTATAAATGTTATTATTTTCCATACTACGCCACACCATTTATTTAAGAAGAGAACAATTTGACACTCCAACTCAAAATGATAAGATACTGCTAGTGTTTTTATCAAGTTTATCAGGCCCGGTTAGGAAAATACATAGGAATGCCTAGGCTTGATGAGGAATGACTTCAGTATAATGATACAATGACAAAAAAAATCTTTGACCCTGACATTGTCATATTAAAGTATGGGATGTAGATCTGTCACAGCAGATAAAGGACCAATAGTGGCACGCTGTTGTGTTGTCAGTGTTCTATAATTCCAGCACAAAAATATTTACACAATTCCCTCACATTTGATTGGTCCGTAGCAAGTCTCTGTCCAAAATTTATATCCCAGTAAACTCCCACGCCGAACTACTTTCCATAACCGTGAGGCGCAGTTAAAATAATTCTTAAGAAAACGGAAAATAAACACATTTTCTTGATGAATTTATTTCAAATGCTGGAATTATAAGGAATGAATGGCCTTTTTGTGAAATTTATCGGGGATATAAACTTGGAAAAGTCGCGGGAATACTGGACGAGGCCTTCCTGGCCTTCGTCCAGTATTCCCGCGACTTTTCCAAGTTTATACCCCGATAAATTCCACAAAAAAGCCATTCATTCCTATAGTAACGTGCGGTAATGGAATATATTACTGTAGAACATGAAATCTCAGTGAATAGAGAATAAAAACCTTTAGAGGCTAGTGTTGTTTTGTTATTAAGTTTATCAGGCAAGGCTAGGAAACACATAGGATATAAGGAATGTGTTGTTGGTATATCAACTTTATCAGGCAAGGCTGGGGGGAAACACGTAGGATATAATGTATGTGTTGTTTGTATATCAAGTTAATTGGGCAAGGCTTGGAAACATGCAGGGTGTAAAGTATGTGTTGGTTGTATATCAAGTTTGTCAGATAAGGCTGGGAAACACATAGGATATAAGGTATGTGTTGTTTCTATATCAAGTTGATTAGGCAAAGCTATGAATCTGTAGAATACAAGGCTAGTATCTTTTGCTATCAAGTTTATCAGAAAAGGCTAGCAAACCCGTAGGATATAGCCCGTTTCATGCTGAGGATACACCATTATGTTTGTAGAAAATCCTAAATGTTTTCCTTCTATGCGCTCAGAAGTATATGTCGCGACTACTATTTGAACCGTCTCGTCGCGACGGTCCAAATGAGTGGTCACAACATATAATTTCATTGAGAAATAACAAAAATGAAAACAAACTATTTAATAAATTTCATACACGTAAAGGTGTATTCCGAAGGGAATGGGACAGGGAATGTGTCGTGTATATCAAGTTTAATCAGACAATGCTAAGAAACACAGAGGAATCCCGAGGTGAACACAGAGCTTCTTCAGAAAGTTGTGATCTTTGCAATGCGAATGGCACTATTTGTTACAGTGAGGGTTTTCTGTTAGCTCTACCAACTCAATATAAGAAATTTCATCTTTGTACCATACTCGAGTAAGCCATGGTGGTGGGTTACTACAGACTTTCGAGTTGGACCTGAGCTGGAACTCAGTTTGTTACAGTGTTTGCAGTTTGCTCAAAATAAAAATTGGAGTCAAGGAACACACCCTGTGAGCAGTGACCTTGATCAGTAGCCTTGACTTGCTGTGATAATATTTTAGGATCTGAGGGTGTTCACCCAGTATTTGTTCCAGGCACATGCAAATCTGACCTTAAACAGTAACGTTGAGCATTGACCTTGAGGAAAAACCTTGATCAATGACCAATGACCTCAAGCAGTGGCCTTGATCAATGACCTTGAGCAGTGACATTGACTTACTGTGATGAAGGTGTTCACCCAGTATTTGTTCCAGACGATTGCGACCTTTAACATATGACTGCAACATTGAGTAGTGACAATGAGCAGTGACCTTGACTTACTGTGATAAGATTGGAGGAGCTGAGGGTCTTTACCCAGTATTTGTTCCAGGCAAATGTGACCTTGAGCAGTGACCTTTAACATATGACTTATTTAACATATGAAATATTGAGCAGTGACCTTGAGCAATGACCTGGAGCAGTGACCTTGACTTACTGTGATAAGACTGGAGGAGCTAAGGGTGTTCACCCAGTATTTGTTCCAGAGAGATTCGAGCAGCTTCCTATCCAGGGACGACTTGAAGTACGACATCTCCAGGGAATAGTAACTGCAACAAGCAATGTGATCTTTGACAAGAGACCTTATGACATTTACAACCAGTATAGTCCCAAATCAGCCTGAGATCAGACTTCAAACACTTAAGTAAGTTTAATGCTGTTAGGGAAACGATCAAAACCTAATCATAATGTCTAATGACCACAATGATCAGGATCTACAACTTATGCTGTAATGTCCCTTCTGCCAACTACTTAACAGTGGCCATTTCTACTTTTGTTTTAAAACCAGGCCTATGTAATTTATGTGTTTCATTTTGGTTTCGTCAGATCTTAGTCCAATTAAACAGGTACCATACCAGAATATTATGCTGAAAAGACAGCAGCAGTTTGATTGGTTTGTTTAGCTCAAACATTCAAATTCTTTACTTTTAATTAAAATTTGGAATACATGCATATCATAGTTTTACAATCTAGACACTTTATACGGGTGTTATTTTTTTTGTATTTAGGAGTTCTATTCTATGTTATGGATATTCCTCGCATTTGTAGGAGCACCCAGATCGTATTAATCATTTGAACCCGAAAGTCCGCTATAGCGGTGTTTGCAAACAGTGCAGATCCGGATGAGCCGGCTCGTAACAAGCCGTCTCATCATAATCTGCACTTTTTGCAAGTACTTTTCCTATTTTTTTAAAACAAAAACACCCCTCTTTTCATAAATGGACTAATCTGATTTTCATACTTTTGAGAGAACAAAAACACCCCCTTTGACTAGTCTAAAAATCATTTTGTGACAATTGGATTGGTTATACAAACAATATTAACATTACAACTTAACTCTTTGCATGCTCAGAAACTTGTGGGCTATAAATACATGTAGTTCAAAACAAGCGGACAAAAATTCATCATATTTTCTTTTATTTCTCCTTGTATCATGAATATGTCTTGGAATTTCATTAGAATTGAGTCCTGAGGACTCAATTCTAATGAATTTCCAAGACATATTTACAGAGAGAAATAAAACATATAGTCCTAATTTGTTTGGCAGATATTTTCGCCGCTAGCATGCAAAGAGTTAATGATTGCCCAATGTTTGCCAACCCTCTCTAGCCCACACCTACTTTTTACAATGTACTCCAAAGTCTTCTATCTTGCTGAGTGGAATAGACTGGTACTCGGACTGTGCCTCGTCCGGTGCCTTGTAACCTTTAGGGTAGGTCCTGAATGCTCCGATGTTCACCTTACCCGCAGATATGGTCCGAACTGGGTCAATCTGAAAGTCAATAGAATGGATATACACAACCGCCGGCATAAATCTTGCCAACGTTTCTGAACATCAATTGGCAATCTCAACTCGCAATCAAGTAGTTTGATTGGATGAGTTGCTTGAATTCAAGCACAATATTGAGGTATTTTGAAATAAAGAAATTGACAATTATTGGCAAGATTAGCGCGGGCGGCTATGTAGTACAAATTACTGGTATCATATACATGTAAAACAGTAATCATCAACTCCTAGTTGGAAATAATCAAACCCAGATAATTCCAGCACAAAAATATTTACACAATTCCCTAACATTTGATTGGCCCGTAGCAAGTCTCTGTCCAAAATTTATATCCCAGTGAACTCCCACGCCGAACTACTTTCTACAGGTGCGCTGTCAGTGCTGTCAATGTAAACAAATGGCTGCCGCCTGTCAAAATAAACACATTTTCTTGATGAATTTATTTCAAATGCTGGAATTATAAGGAATGAATGGCATTTTTGTGGAATTTATCAGGGATATAAACTTGGAAAAGTCGCGGGAATACTGGACGAGGCCTTCCGGCCTTCATCCAGTATAATAAATATGGTGTGAATGCTACTGAACAGGTCATCTGATGCAGGCCCTGACGTTAACGTAAAACGTAGGTTGGTCGCCTGCACGAAGATAAAGCACAAGTTTTATGTACTATATTATAGATAATAAGGTGAACCAGTTCTTTTAACTGTGTGAAAAATGTTGGTAAGCATATGCATGGTATGCCAATGTGTAGGGATCTGGTTCTGGGATCTGTACTGTCCTATATTACACTACAGTCCCGAGAGCTATCGGAGAAAATGCGTATTCACATGGAAGCTGTTTTCTTTCCAAATTGTGTTTGCAACGGATAGTTTTAATGTGATATTTTTAAATAAAAAATCATTTACAAATCGAAAACATGATTGCCCGATGGAGCAACTGCTTGGAAAAATTACTTGCCCTGGGCTACTGTTAATGTCAAGCCCTGTGACGTGCCCACTACTAGGCTATTGCGGTCCCAGGATGACTTACAAAAATGGAATGGCGCTTAAGCCTTACACTGCTGAATTAAATTTTGTCGTCTGCTGGTTGTGTTTTATTTTCCATTTTTCTTATCAAAGACATGGTTTGACAGAACTTTGGAATCTTTTCAAATGGAAATGATTCTAAAGTGCTGTCTAAACATGTTTTTATTGAGAACAAAGACAAAATATTAAACAAAAGCAGACAACAATTTGTGTTTCCTGCTTTCTATTAAGGGATAACCCTTACACTGCTGAATTAAATTAAATTTTGCCATCTGCTGTTTATTTTTCTCACAAAAAAACATGCTTCGACAGCATTTTATAATCTTTTCCACTTGAAATAAAATAAAATGTTTTTATTGAGAAAGAAGGCAAAATATAAAACAATAGCAGACAAAAACTTTTGTTCCCAGCATTCCACGGGTTAATGGCCCACCAGCACACAGAACTGTCATTTTGGTTGATTGAATGATCGATTGGCGCTTTATGTCCGTTCAACAGCAAGGTCATGTACAGTGAAAGTGAATGGGTTTAAGGTCATTTAACGATGGGACCTCGGTTTCAAGTCTCATCCGAAAGACCAGTGGGATGGAAATACTGTGAAATACTATGCTTTGTGCCTAAACTCACAACCTCCGGATTGGAAGTCAGGTGTTGTAACCCCTTGGCCACAGCCCATTCCTAGGTCATGTACAGACGGGAGTTAGGGTGAACGTACGACAATGGCGACAAATGGCTCCTGGAACTGCTGATTCAGCATCTGTGTGCTGACGTCTATACCCGACAGCCAGCAGCCGTAGCCCGGGTGGGAGTGGTACCAGCCAATGGCGTTCTCCAGCCGCTTCACCTGCAACAGGGAACCAGAATATGGAGAATACTAGAGAAAGTGAGCAGGAGCTCATATATAACCCCGGACATCTGTACCGACAAATAAAAACTTTAACACAAATATTTAAAATTCTTTAACACAAATTTCTAAGTAATTTGACCATGACCGTGGACATGAAGGCCGCATGGGTGTGGTATGGAATGAAAATATGGATGAAGATAAGGAAGTTTGAAGTCAATCCAACTTACAGAGGCAGAGAAAACTTTAATGTGGACGGACGGACAAACGGTCGGACGGAATACTTTGTATGCCAGGGGTATAACTAGGATCAGGTTGGAGCTACTGGTAGCCGTAATAGCCATTTGACTACTAATATTTCAGAAATTACCATTGTGGCTACTGAAAATTTCAGAAATTATTTGAAAAACTACTATGTTTTACAAATATTGGAACATTCAACAAATTTAAAGTAGTATTGTCTTTATTTTTGTTTTGGCTACAAATTTAAAATCCTAGCGCCAACCAGAAATATAAAATACATTTAATCTATGTTTCTGCGCCAACTCAGCTTGGACAGTGGCTTTTGATATCAAGTTTATCAGGCGGGGCTAGGACACACTGAGGAATTATCCGAGGCTCGGCCAATACCATAGAATACCATACTAGATATCCAGATAATCCAGTTTATCAGACTCAGCTCAGAAACTTTAGGAATTCTGAGGAATTCCTAATGTTTCTGAGCCGAGCATGATATACTCAATATCAAACGATGCATGGTGTTCTGTTTTTCAGGTAAAGGACTATGCTCTGAAATATGTCAGTTTTATATTGTTTTTTTTGTTGAAAGGAAGACAAGTTTAAAACTTAATCAAGTTAATTTTTGCACTCTCCTCATGAAGAAAACTACTAACTAGAATAAGACGCTTTGATGGGCCATTACAAGCTTATGCTTACAGTAAGGCCTCGGGACCAAGTAAATAACCAGGTAAACTTGTTTTATCATTCTATGTGACATTGTTGAGCTCATGCAACGTCAGAGACATTTTTGAATTCAGATTCACTGTTATACAGTGTATCGGTGTGAATGCCTGATACAGTATTTTGGTATCAGTCAGCGTGTATTTGTACTTACAAGCAATAAGGGATTATACAAAAAAAGGTTATTATTAATATTTTTGTGAGAAATACAGAATAAATAATACATTCATCTATTTATAACTGTGTTGTGCAAGTTTGTTACTTAATAATTTGACAACTGACATTTTTGTTAGAGTTAACTTTATATACATTTTTAAATAAAAAAATGCATTTTTGTTATTTAAATATTGCCCGATTGGCACTTCTATTAGTTAAAAATTTGACATTAAGTTACTAGTTAGAAATCAATCCATTGTAAAATACTAATCACCTGCTTGGCAGATTCTGTGTAAGCGGCCATGTATTCATACGCCTGAGCCTGGGCATTGACTCGCGTCTCTGTCCCCTCGACTGGCAAGGCGAAACAATCCATGACGATCATCGTGTTGCCGTCCACCTTGCCCAGCAGAAGTCCCATCACCTCCAGGTTACCGCCCGACCGCGCGTGCATCACCATTTTCAACAAGGCTAATGCCGACACCTTGATGTGCTTAAAGTAGTGGGGACTGAAAAGAATGGATATTAACGATCAACACAGAGGACTGATTGGGGTTTACATCCGTTCAACGGCAAAGTAACATAACATACATTTCAGCATATGGACTGCGCTGATGCACAGGCTGATCTGAGGCTACATTGGCCACAATAACTCATAGGCCCCATTCTCCAATCAGAAGCACAAATGTGATTAAGTTCGTACAAGAACAAGGTCATAATATGCAACAATATTGTTATCTCCCTTTCCTGCTTTATCAAAAATAAGAAAATATTTATTGGAGATGGAATATTGCAGACAGATAATTTACAGATGGGAAGGTGACGTTACCTGTACCACCCGTCAGCACCTCATGAACTGACGGAATCAGCCAATCTGTGGACTGACCGAATCAGCCAATCTGATTGGTAGAAGAGCTGTGAGAGCTAAGACCGTGAGAGCTGAGACCATGAGAGCTGAGACCCTTATAGTGTAAAATTTAGTCACAATAACAGCCCAACTTGTCCTGGCGTTTTGCAACACAGTCTTGACGAGTGCGAAGTTTAACACTTCAGTCATGTTAAAAACATTCATAGACCAACTTGTCCTGGCGTTTTGCAACACAGTCTGACGAGTGCGAAGTTTAACACTTCACAGTCATGTTAAAAACATTCATAGACCTACACATGTAGGTATACATAGTTTGACATTGGTTATCCTTTTATTCCCATTTGTGTAGCAAAACACCAGGACAAATTGGACTGTTATTGTGACTAAATTTTACACTATAAGGGTCTCAGCTCTCACGGATACAGAAAATATAAAAGACAGATGAAATAGTAAAACACATCCGTAGAGCTGAGATTTTCTAATAAGCCATCGATCCGCTAGGCATCGAAGGATAGGTTTGATTAAAATAATTATATGTGAGCAGATGTGCGCATATAACTTTGACCTACTAGCATACGATCAGCAAAACATGGTATTAATTCATAGTCACATTCCCGCAGTAGCTATCAAGGTATTGGAATGCAAAACAACTATTAACGGGAGTAATGGTAACGAACGACTACTGGTTAACCCGAAAATAAATGTATATAATTAAAGAGTGTATACTCCTTATCCCAGGGTTTGGCAGTTAAGATATCTTGCTGTTGCTTCTTGTCATATCTGTAAATTTCATCAACACTGCTGATTGTTTCCATAGAGTTACTCATTTCCCATGTTTTCTGAGCATTTTTGGAATCCATCTTAAAAGTTTGTCTGCTACCGATTTAGTCCACACCGGAAGTTGATTTCATTTTTGTTCATCCCGAAGAGGACATGTTTAAATTGCGGCGGCCCGGCCGCAGTTCGCGGCTCTCCATGGTGACGTAAGGGGGCAGTGACCAGTTAATTTAAAATTATCCATTTCACTCCCTCGAACAGTAAGTATTTAATGCAATATTCCAAATAAGTGGGCAGACATCAATATGCGTTCGACATTTGTGACCTAGACACACTAGAAGCTTTTACATAAACACAAATATGCTGCTCTATTAGTGCTCCTTACCTATGCAGGAATGTGATATATCTCGGCGCAGCCTCTTTAAAATTATCAAATTCTGAGGTAAAATATTCACTTTAAAACCATGCCGTGCCACGTCACTTGCGGAACTACAGATTGAATGTTGCATGTTTTCTCAATAATCATCCAGAGGCAAATGTACTATCATGGTGCAATTTAAACCAGTTCCCATCCATGAGTTTTCTCTGAAATAAATTATTGTTTGAAACTCCCAGAAAAATCTGTTGTTTTTATTATTTTTTGTCACAACATACCCTCAATTCGTATTTACCCATTTCTGATCAATGGGAACAGGTCAGATGGCCCTGGAATGAGCATTCATCAATTAATACGATGTAAAATCTGAATAAAATAGAAAATAATAATTAAACAATTAAAATGAATTTTAATCAGCAGAAAGTGTAATATTTATATTTCACCGGTGCCATTATACGAAACTGGCGGCTAACGGGTCACTGCTACCTAACTTGTGTATTACCTGTGCAGTGTTGTGGAAATCTGGCAAGGACCAGATTTACTGTACACAATCCATACCTATCACGTGGCAGCCCTATCTGGTGAGGGTATCGTGTGTATTACCTGCACTGCGTGTACATTGATGAGACTTTTAATTCATAAATAATATATACACATATTTATGACCGGGGACGGCCGCGACACCTATTAATCGATGGTCACTGATCACTGACCAACCTCCGCATCCGTGTAGTCTGATCAGGATATTCACTGTTCGCCAATGTGTAAAGTGACATATACTACGTGTTGACCCTTTATAAAGTAAACACAGGCCAACCTCCGCATCCGTGTAGTCTGATTAGGGTTTTCACTGTTCGCCATTGCGGCGTTTTCGTAATGGCGTATCTCACAGAGTTGTTAAAAGTAAACTTTAAACTAGACCTAGATCTAACTCATTTCAAATTGTACATTTACGCAGACTGATCATGATCAATGTTAGCGTTGTTTGCTTCTAAGGCATGAGCATGCATGCAGGCTGACCTGGTGCCACACTGGTCAACAACACTCAATGAGCATTTGATATTGCGGTGGATCACAATTATGCAGGTTTAATCATTCATTTAATAGCTATTCCACCCGTTAGGAGATTTCAAAATAACATGTACATTACATGCACAGAGTATACAATACGCACAGGAACGAAACAACTATTTACATGATTTACATGGAATACCACGAGAAGCGGTAGGCTACAACTACATCAACTATCATGTTTGGTACATATATATGAGCCGCGCCGTGCGAAAACCGGGCTTAATGACAACATTTTCAGTTTTTACTTTTTCGCGTATTCTGAATTGTACATCTTTTAAAAGCCATATGCCGCCAACATTATTAATGTATCCCAATTATGTTTTATTTTAGAAGTAGTTTTATGACGCGTGGTAAAAACTTATATGACGTTTTAGATCAATGACGTCGAAATTACGACGTTTTTATCAACGGCGTATACAACGGGTGTTGATACGGACAAGTCCTATAGATTTGTCATCTTTTATCGCATGTCAACCAATTAACGGCCCAAGTAACGTAATTTCGTATGAATACTTTTCAAATAAGGCAGAGTGAGGCGTTTCCCTGTTGTTTGCTGCTGTCTGAAATAAATTTGGGGAATAATAGCGACATCATTTAACATTTCGTATGCGACGACATATTTTAAAGTAGGCAGTAAGCCGCTTATAACATTAACTTTGTGACAAAACACGATACCGGGCAGATTTGGTAGCGTGATACCTTACAATTGTCGCAGCGTGTCTTTCTTGAGGATCGCATTACCATCGCCTGATATACATTATTATGCAGTCAAGTGATAAACTGATGATTTGATACTAAAAAAGCACTTTCGACTACAAAAGCAAGTTTATGACCATCACATTTCCAATTAATATGTTGATGCATTTATTTTAAATTCAGTACAAACCCCGGATATTTATGTCATTATATAGCTGCGTGTCTACCTCCATTTATGATAAAATGAGTGGCATTAAATGGCATATCATTCGCTAAGTACTGGATATAATTGTTCAAAAGTCTCATTTACCAAGATAATAGATGGTAATATCGTTGGCATACAATAGGTTGTTCATATATAAGATTATTTAGGAATCAAAGTGCAGTGTAAGCGAAGACTTCGCTGATATGTAGCCAGTTAAATTATGCGTTCACCATTTTGAATTCATAAGGACAACCGACGAAAAAGAGTAAACATGTCAAAGAACGACAGTTACATTGTAGGCGACAATGTACAGCGCCTGAAGCATTTCTAAGTCATTGATGCTGCGAGGAACTCGTGCAAGTATCCTTGCTATAATATGTTGTCACGACACCATGGCCATAACGTCAAACATGTATTCACGTTCAATGATAATATGTGTACCGAGGTACAAGGTATCGCGTCTCATATTAGTTAAAGTTTCAGTAAGTTATCATTTTCCGTTTTCTGTTCACACTTAATGTTAACTGACACCAGTAAACGTAAATGGGAGGGCAAACTGTGAACTTTTACAGCGACGCTAGACAATTTGAAACGTCTTTTTTCCAACGTCGTTTACCTCTTTTCATGACGTTGTCATTAAGCCCGGTTTTCGCATGGCGCGGCCCATATACTTATATAAATAAGTACTAGTACATCTGCCAATTACACATTAGTAGGCCAACATGTGATACGTAAAAAATAACAGAACCATCTCGAGACGAATATGCTCCGATATCAGCTAAACACCACATACAGATTAGTGATCGACTGACTGTGTAGATCATGCTAACGTCAGGTGTGTGATGAGACTGAAATGGGTACAACGCGGTCGCAAGAGCATTCTGACCAAATATTTACGCTGTATCACATAGAGCTGAAATTTAGCTGAAAGCTCTATTTTAACTACATATGGCTATACCTGCACATATGACGCACAATGTTTGTTACACTATTTGCGACAATGTTGTAGCAGTCCATTCTGAATGACTTTAGAACATCAGCTTCAAGTTGGGAGTGTGGGCTCTTCCCGAATAGAACACAACTCACATGTTCGGTTGAGTTTGTGTATATTTTATTAAACAGCTCGGGACTATATGTTCGACATGTGTAATGTTTTAAAGAGCGTACAATCCTAGACGTTGTGTCATATCTGTTTTGACAATACGGACATGACTGATGTTATGAGACGCTTACTGACGGCACGCGTCAACATTAGTTGGAGCATAATCAAATATTAATGTTATTGTCACTTAGGCTCCGTCATTGAACGTATGGATAGCAGTGCAAACCCCGATCTGGGTCTATGCTGGTTGCATACGTTCTCAGTCGGCCGCCTAATTATAAAAGCCTAGCTAATAATAATAATAATGTTGAAACATCTTTTTTTGCACAATCATCATTCACCATAAAAGTATACGCCATTTACAAAGAAGCTTCCATTCTAGCTAAACTGACTTAGTTTAAATGTATTAGTATGCTGCCTTCTTCGTCTATTATCAGCTCAAACCAGCTATTACTGTCCACAACACATATATGACACTAATCCCCCATCTGAAATTTGTATACAGTTATCAATCACATGTGCCACCATTCCACGCCTCGTTTATCGGCGACCGACCGCATATCTACCTAGTGCCACCATGCATATATTCGAAATTCGCGACCCAGTCGCCAATTAAACTAATCCTTCACAAGAGCTGTTCGGGCACTGTACTGTTCGACCAGACTCACATCTGTGTTAACATTTTGACAAAAAAAATCACGAATGGACAGGTTAATGTGGGTGTTTGTGGATTTCCCAGTGTGGATGAATGATATATTAACATAATAGGTGGATGAATGGATGGTGTCCAAGCGATGAACAGACGGACGCATTGATGGACGGATTGATGGACATATTAGCTATAGTGTATATATGCAAATAGAGAAGATACCCAAATGGAGACCACTGGCACTGACTATATATATGTAAACCAAGCTATAATGCAATATTCCATGCTAAGCCGATGGTACGTACACAGCGGTGATTGTGGAGCCTTCAATGCAACACCCGTCTGCATTATAGTGTCATTTTCCCTTTCCATCTAAGGAGTTTCGAATATATGTACAGTGGGGTCAGCGTGTAAGTGCACACACGAACGAACACGCTGACCCCACTGTAGGCAATTACTCATTAGAAGGAAACCAAATGGCATTACACTACAGGGGCGTAGCAACTTATTTTGTATTGGTACAACATATGTGTATGGAACCGATGTGCATATGCTAAAGTAATTAAATATGTGTACGACACTAACTCTCTAACTGATTGCGAAGGACGCATATATAGCGTTACCACTGTCATAGTCCGTCCCTCCGTACGCACGTGTATATTATATGTTACGATCTTAGTATTGGGGCAAGGTTCTTATAGAATAATAATTATATGTTTCCTTCCAATGAATGTCTTTCACATACATATGTACATTCCTCTTGTGGTCATTTAAAATTCTGTGAAAAAATCCACTAGAAGCTAGTCGCCTCATGATAGGCCCATGACCACATTCTGTTAAAGTCCAGTACGTGTTTGTTTACAAAACTTAACATTGAGATAAATTTATTAAAATGTCTGAATATCATTTTAATGTTTCAAACGTGATTTTCTTCTGGTGCTCCTACTGTATACAAAAAAAAATAGTCTGAATGTTGGTGTGTCAAATAAAAAAGAAAGTGAGTATTTGACGTGTGCCACACGGTGGTAAATAAATCACTGGTGTAGTAGAGGCTGAGCCACACTTAAATGTGTATTGATTAAATAAATAATGTATTGATGAAATAAATACTCCTCATACGGTAAATACCTGGTGGGCAGAGCTTGAATGAAATTGAGGTTTTCTGGTATTGTTTATTAATTATACCTCCAGAGAGAATACCCGGCCATGCTATGGTACGTGGTCATGTTATAAGATGATCTACCTGCCAAAAGAAATGTGGTTTACTTTCAAATGTGTCTGTGCCTTTTGGCATTGTACGTAGAAACATCATCGGCCCGCTGGCAAACAGCTGGTTAACCTTGCGAGAATTGAATGTTATCGCTGACGTAGTCAATGACGTGTCTATGCAAGACAAGTATCCTATGTATTCGGAATCACAGGTTGAAGACTCGGACCTAGGACCCAATACTTACCCCACCAACCCATTTGTATACACTATAGTGTATGGTGTATGGAAATGAGTGGATGGGGTAACGTTTTCCAAATGAGTCAAGTATTGGATCCTAGGTCCGAGTCTTCAACCTGTGTTCGGAATTACGATCTGAGACGCAGCCGCTTTACGGGTGTATTGACTTGTACATTGTATTACCATTTCACAACAAACGTTGTTTCATAAATTGCGCTTCTTAGGACAGTAATAGCATACATGCATTACCATGTCAGGGGCGTCGGAACAGGTCCGGCAGATCCGGCAACTGCCGGACCAATACTTTATTGAAATATTAGGAATTCATATATACCAAATAATAATGTCAGGAATGTGAATATTTTTTTCTGCACATATTTACAGGGTGTTAAATCCTTTGATTTTGTCAATTTTATTTTAACTGATACACTAGCGAAGCGTATGATTTAAAGCTGCACGCTCGTACACACGTGTATATTTTCTTTTACGGGATTCGTGTTTTGCATTAACACATATGCGTTACATCCCATTTATCCAGTCAGAAAGAGATCTGAAGCGAGACTGCCCATAAATGTCATAAGCCTCATTCATCGAGTTACACATCAGGAGCTAGACTGCCCACAGAGGCTATACACCCAATTCCTCGAGTCACACATCAGGAGCTAGACTGTCCACAGAGGCCATAAGCCCCATTCCTCGAGTCACACATCAGGAGCTAGACTGCCCACAGAGGCCATAAGCCCCGTTTCACCAGTCACACATCAGGAGCTAGACTGCACACAGAGGCCATAAGCCCCATTCCTCGAGTCACACATCAGGAGCTACACTGCCCACAGAGGCCATAAGTCCCGTTTCACCAGTCACACATCAGGAGCTAGACTGCCCACAGAGGCCATAAGTCCCGTTTCATAAGTCACACATCAGGAGCTAGACTGCCCTCAGAGGCCATAAGCCCCGGTTCACCAGTCACACATCAGGAGATAGACTGCCCACATAGGCCACAAGCCCTGTTTCACCAGTCACACATCAGGAGCTAGACTGCCCACAAAGGCCATAAGCCCCATTCCTCGAGTCACACATCAGGAGCTAGACTGCCCACAGAGGCCATAAGCCCCGTTTCACCAGTCACACATCAGGAGCTAGACTGCACACAGAGGCCATAAGCCCCATTCCTCGAGTCACACATCAGGAGCTAGACTGCCCACAGAGATCTTAAGCCCCATTTCACCAGTCACAATGACATAATAATTCTGCTTCAATTTGATGTTAGTATCATTAAATTCCCTGACAGATTCAAAATTTGACTGAATACCTCCCTCGCAACTTCACTCAAACTGTGTATGTGGGCGCCTGACTAGCAAAAGACGCCTTATGGAATTTCAACCCAGCACCATAGGTGAATAATGCGTAGCAAATATTGTAAAATGGTTAAAACGTCTATAAATAGAGGATCTTACAGGAGTGATGATTTAATATGATAATTATTAAACGAGTTTACTGATGCCGAGTTTCTTAAGATATCAGCCAACGAGTTTAATAAGTATCATAATAAATCAACAAAAATGTTAGATTATATTTATTGCATAAGCGTGTTTTCTGTAACGGCCT
The DNA here is from genome assembly GCA_029237695.1 of Conchocele bisecta. Taxonomy (NCBI): domain Eukaryota; kingdom Metazoa; phylum Mollusca; class Bivalvia; order Lucinida; family Thyasiridae; genus Conchocele; species Conchocele bisecta. Next base: position 84,638,784 of record CM055268.1, read on the forward strand.
CATTTGCATAAGTATTACACTAGTGTATTATGATTTTTACACAACGCGTTATTATACTGTGAAAGAATATTTCATGCACTAATTATGTTTATCACATGAAAACGTTGTTATGTCGTGTTTTAACCCATTTCATAAATGTGATATGACACACGTGTAATGACAATTTGATTGGCTGGCCGCATCACCCTAATTACGTATTCGTATTATGCGCCAACGTTATGTCAAATGAATAACATGGAGATGTTCCAAATGATGTCCGTAATGGCTCGACAAAGCAAATCATCATGTTTTAAACGTCGTTAGAGGCGTCCGTGACTCACTAACATTATTGCAATTGTTAGAATGTGCTCCCGTTTGGTAATCTGAAGTGTTTACAAAGAACAGGAATATTATATGGCATATTTATAATAATTGTATTGCTAGGATTAAAACTATTTTCTCTGTGGCGATATTCAATTAGATGCGAAAATAGTTCATGGCGTCTGCTCACTGAAACGCATTGGATATCTCCAAGTTTTCTGCTCCTTGCAGGCTGAAGTCATGTGATAAACATAATCTCAAACTCGTTTCCATTTGATATGAGATTAATGAAACTCGTCCGCAATTATATGCACCTCGCCAGAGGCTCGGTGAATAAATTGTGCGTGACTCGTTTCATAAATCAAATGGAAACTCGTTTGAGATCCTCTATTTATTGCATACAATGATCTGAGCTTTCACAGTTTAACAACACATTGTATTAAAATCATCTATATGCAAATGAGCCTGCTACATGTTAGGTAATCAGTACATCTTAAAATTACGATGATGTGCTTATGCAATAAATGGAATCTAACATTTGTGTTGATTTAATGTTATATTTATTAAACTCGTTGTCTGCTTTATAAGAAATTTGGCATAGCTTCGTTTCTTATGAAATCAGTAAACTCGTTAATAAGTAGAGGATATTCCATCGTACATTTTGAATAGCGGGAAATAATACACGAGTGTGAGTCGGCTTCCGCGTAAGCAACGAGTGAGCGTAACGAACGAGTTGCTTGCCCGGACGACGACGGACACGAGTATCAAACGCAGCTGTTTCTATGAGCCAGATATATGTTAGTGCATGTTTGGAATGTGTTCAATCACATTAACATTCTAGATTAGTCGAGACCCTTTCAAAATTTTCAAATAACTTTATTTTGACTGTAATAAAAATTAAATATTTTGCATGGTAGCTCGTGGTTTCCAAGAAAACAGGCGCGCAATTACGGGTGTTCTCTTCACGGTGTATTATTTGTAAGGATTTGATTACGGGTTTTCTCTCACAGCGAAACCCGTGCAAATAATTTTCAAGAGTGTAATAAACGGTATTTTTCTGACTTTTACCATCCCATCCATGCGTTGTTTACCTGTGGCCAGCACAGGCATGTCCCGTTGATAGCAATCTGACCAGGGCCTACATTGTTCGCCATGAGTTACTCGGGGCGTCATTATTGCTACTAGCGGACACGTTTAATCCTTTTCGCATTATATTTGGACACATTTGGACATTTGTCGGTGCAGTAATGGCAAGTTAAATCTCGTCAACAAGTAGGTCATTTCTGAGGGAAATTCGCATAAGTAATTTGCCTTCTTCTGAATCCCATTCATATTACCCCGAGTTTTGCTCTTGATTTACGTTATGTACATCTCATGTAAAATTAATATGAATTTCATTTCTAAATACGATACACAAATCTGAATTGAATTATTGTTCACTGTTTTACTCATTTGGGGCCCGTTTCACTAAACTTCGTACGACTACAATGTTCGTAAGTGCACATTTAGGATCGTCTGTAAATTTCAATTGATGGATTTACATTTATTGAGCATAGGCTGCATATGCAGCCTATGCTCAATAAATGTAAATTCAATACTTGTTTACAAGGACACATTGTTAATGTAAAATTTACAGACTATCATAATTTTGCACTTACGAACATTTTTGTCTTACGAAGTTTAGTGACACGGCCCCCTGTTTCATCACGTTCTGTGCATATCTAAGAGAACGTAGCTTTAACAGCCATAAATCAGCGCAGAAAATAAAATTGTTTTGTTTTGTCTCTAATCAAGAAGATGTATAGTGACGATAAGACAAACTTAGACGTTATTGCATTTTGTTTCTGACCAGTGTAGACCCCGACCAGACTGCGAGTTCGCACAGTCAAGTCAGGGCCTACACAGGTCACTACTCATTGAAGAAAACAACATGTTTGATTATCAGAAAACGCAGGCTGTACATCATTAGATTGGTAATAAATTAACAAAGCCTGGTTTTAAACCACATCACAAACCATAAATTTCTGTCTAGTTTTATGTGCTAACAGTGGCAATATATCTGTTCATTTTAACGATGAAATAGTTTATGAATAATTAGTTAAGTTTATAGGTGATTAAATTCCTGTCAAACTCACAATAAAATGGAGATAATTTCTCCATTCTAGGTCATTTGTAAAGAAACGTTTCATATTAGTGATATAAACAGGACTTAAAGCGACGTAAAACGCCCACGCTTGTGTCTCGTTCACTCGCGACGTCTCTTGCTGACATCGTAGAAAACAAAGCATATATTATAATTAGTAAATTTGTCAACCGATGGTATAATAATTATTTTAAACCGTTTTAGCCGTATTTTTTTAAAAATCTCGTCTATTGGATATTTTGTCCATTTCTCTGTTACTATACCACCTAGAACTTACACAACTTCATAACCAATGGGTGCCCACCACATACCACTATCCAACATATGACCTTTTTGACCATGACCTTTTTTTTCCGCGTAATCGACTTTCGATGTTAAGTTTTTGTATTTTGTGTGTTAACAGCGTTAACAGTATTTCGCCTCGTTCGTACTAACAATTAGAACCACAATATACCATATCTTCATTACATGCCATCTGCTCCGTATCCTTGCTGTTATCCAGATTTTGGAGAAAAATTCATATAAGCTTTCAGAAAGCTTGTTTTCTAATCCTGTGTATGTATCCTACCATCGTGTTATGCATGTATGCATGTTCATCTACATGATGAAATGAAATAAAATATTGTTTAAATCAATGTTCATTTTTCGTGTTTATGTCCATTTCTCTCTAACTGTACCACCTAGGACCACCATACTTGCACAACTTCATAACCTACGGGTGTCCACCACATACCACTATCCAATACGTGACCGTTTTCTACTTTGACCTATTTTTCCGCGTATTCGACTTAGCCATTTTCAATGTTAAGTTTTTGCTCACTTACTATACCACCTAGAACCACCATACTTGCGCAACTTCATAACCAATGGGTGGCCACCACTTATCACTATCCAACATGTGACCTTTTTGACAGTGACCTATTTTTTTTCGCGTTATCGACTTAGCCATTTTCAATGTTAAGTTTTCGTGTTTATGTCCATTTCTCTGCTACTGTACCACCTAGAACCACCATACTTGCACACACAACTTCATAACCAACGGGTGCCCATCACATACATGTACCACTATCCAACATGTGGCCTTATTGTAGCTTGACCTATTTTTCCACATCATCGACTTAGCTACTTTCAATGTTAAGTTTTCGCGTTTAAATCTGTTTCTCGCTTAATATACCACCTAGAACCACCATACCTGTACAACGTCATAACCAACGAGTCCCACAACATACCACTATCCAACATGAGACATTTTTTTACCATGGCCTATTTATTTCCACGTAATTGACTTAGCGATTTTCAACATTATGTTTTCGCGTTTAGATCCATTTCTCACTTTCTGTACCACCTAGTACTACCATACTTGCACAGCTTCATAACCAACGGGTGCCCACTACATACCACTACCCATCATGTGACCTTTTATTTTACCTTCACCAACTGTTTTCGAGTAATCGACTTAGCCATGTTCAATATTAAATTGGACAGCACTCATCAGTAGCCTATTTCACCAACATTGCAAAGTATACTTACCTAGCAAAGTATACTTTGAGGGAGAAATTTTCAATTTACAGATAAATATATTAATTTGTATTATACTTAATGTATTACATTATCACAGCCATTTTGGCTGTGATAATGTAATAAATTCAGTATAACAATTCTGCATATTTAATCATCAAATACATGCAGTCGTTAGTTCTGTATGAAATAATGCATTTTGGGAAAAATAAATGATTACTCCCTCAAAGTATACTTTGCTAGATAAGTATACTTTGCAATTTTGATGAAATAGGCTACAGACAGCAGAGATGTTCACTCGTATCATGTACTAATACATGTATGCCATTCTGCAACTGCAGGTAGTTTTTCTCATACATTCTTTTGCCATCTTAAGCCACTGACAGTTGTCACTTTCAATTATGGTCATACTAACATTAATAGCCAATTATCTATTATCCAATTGTCCCAACCTTGAAGAAAACCGGGCCTTCGTGACTTTGCCCCGTCTCTTGTTATTTGTTAAGTTATCTGTCGGGTGATGCATTTACATTTAATTTTGGTTTTGTCGTCCATTCTTTCGTTCTCCTAGCGTCTTTTGTTGACATAGAATTATCATTTTGCAACAAAAATAAAGACATTTCACATGTTTTCCCTACTGGTACATTTATAGTTAAAATGCCAAATTATGCCAAGCCAAATTATCTCCCTTTGCTCATCACTGTTTCTGATACGGACTAGTCTGAAAAGCATTTTGTGACGATTGGATTGGTTGGAAAATTAACATAAATAAATCCATTCCGGTTATTTAGGGTGAGAGGGTTAAAGAATGGACGAACAACAATTACGTATCTCCGTATATTACACGTACAAGCTGGGATGCGGGAATGTAGGGTGGTCGGTCAGCGCCATCTGTCGTCTGCCGCAAGCGTCAACTTGTTGGACTTATTTTGTATGCCGCCGACGCACTTTACTGCGCTCACCGTTCAAAGTCATGTCGTCTCGTGTCAGTCTGTCCGGTGACAGCCAGCAATATTAATTACACAGCCAACATTATTAATTACGACGCGGTAATTCAATCATATTTAAAACAAACAGCAGACGACACAAATCGTTTGTTGATTTTTTATTCAAAGAATTATTATAGAGAAAACAACATGTGTCGTCTGCTGTTTGTTTTTTGTCGAAAACTACGTAGTATCCCGTGACCAAAACGGCGGCGATTTCAAAATATGTGCCAGGATCTGCCAGATAAACCGAGGTAACTGTGGCTGTTACTGGATAAATGGGGCTTATGGAACTTGTTACCAGACTAGCTCCTGATCAAATAGAACACACCTGTAGCCTTGCTAGATGCACGATGGGTGTTTCATTGTGGAAACTGAAGCAAATAGTGCAGATCCTAATCAGACTATACGGATGCCAATGCTGATCTGGATCTGGAGACAAAACGCATAAGTCCCATTTCTCCAGTCACAAATCTGTTTTTTTTATATGTTTTATATCTGATGTTGTATACGATGTGTGTCATGCTGGCCGACCAGTATCTACATTGTTGAAGGTTCAAATTGGATTTTTTTATACCGTTTACCTTGCTACCAGGATATTTCTTCTGAACTTTATATGTACAGAGCAAATACGACTCAGTTACATCTGGACGACGTCCCGGAATTGCCTCTCTTGTTGAATCGCCGTTTTCCGCAGATATTGATTAAAAAAATCCGTATTTTTTTCTTCTTAAATGAATCCGAATTTTGACAGAAATTTCAGGGCTCATAATTAATTTACTTCCGCACGGGTCCTGAGATTTCTGCCAACTTTCGACGTCATTTACAGGACGTAGTTGTCTTTCCGAAATCAACATCGGCGAAAAACGGCAATGCGACAAGGGAGAAAATTCCATGTCCAGGTCCGATTATTCTAATGGTTATAAAATACTAAATAGTTTTACATAGCCGCCTGCGTTAAACTTGCCAAGATGCCAACGTGTCTGAACATCTATTGGCAATGACAACTTGCAATCAAGCAGTTTGATTGTCGGAGCATGAGCTGTGCTACTTTTTAAATATCCTGCAAATGTTCATGAAATGGAGTCAAAATGCCTAAATATATTTCTCGAGCAGATTTGTACAACAATTGATCAGGTTCTGCAAGCAAACTGTGTCTATGGCCTAATATTACCGGATTAATCTTTACCGGTGGACTACTTTTTTGCTGACCCCCCCCTGGGCACTTTACGTTCTCATATACCTAATGCACCACTCTCTGTGTCTGCGATTCGCTGTCACCTTCACGTACATTAATATTTCCCCCAGGGCGGGCGAAATAAGATTATCCGTAAGTAAACGAGGCCGAGCCGAGAATACTCTCGCCTGGAACATCTAGACATACATAGTATATAATGTGGCTGAGAATGATACTATTATTGAGTTAGATTGCTGACATTTCTGAAGCGGGCAAGATTCTCACGTTATATGCACTAGTTATAGTTTACAGGTCAATTCACTAAACTTCGTACGACTAAACTGTTCGTAAGTGCACAATTATGATAGTCTGTAAATGTCACATTAACAAAGTTTTCTTGTAAACAATTATTGGATTTCCATTTATTGAGCATATGCTGATTATGCAGCATATGCTCAATAAATGGAAATCCATCAATTGAAATTTCCAGACGATCCTAAATTTGCACTTACGAACATTTTAGTCGTACGAAGTTTAGTGAAACGGCCCACAGATACACATGGGCGTCACCAGGGGTGTAGCGGAAAGGGAATGCAATTGGTTTAAACATATTTTATTCGTATGTAATTTACAAGTAAGGCATCAATAGTAGTATATACATAATTACACCACAGTTTATAGCACATGCAATAAGCAATTGGGACGGGCTGTAACTCATGTTGTTAAACTTGTAGCCCAATCCGTTTTCTCTTATTAATAGTAAATTATATATATTGAAACTACTGTATACAGTCTAAATAGATATAATCGAATAATAAAGGGGATTGAATTGAAAGCAAGCGTATATAAATCCTATCCCTATATGTATGTGTAGAGCTTGTTTCGTTACTTCCAGCTGTGACCGGCATTCCATACAAGACGCAACACCATTTGGCTAAAGCTGGCGACGCCCACTAAATCTGACCTCGCGAGAATGGGTCCCATACATGTTGGAACCAGCGTAGCTCCTGATCAAATAATCTGCCAATGTAGTCGATAATAGATATGTATTCACGTGATGGCACACTGAAAAAAAACACTAGTGCCGACCCTGCCAACATGCGTATATCGAACTCAGAAATACGTGGCTATTTTCAATGGTGCATGAAATAAGTGACACCATCTAAAAATGGCGTATGACCTTTACGACAGATGTGGACGTATTGTGTGCATCGGCATTGCACGATCAGGGTCTACACTGTTCTCTGTTTAGCTAGCGAAACATAATCATGCTATTAACAATTAATTGAAGCGGGATACATATTCACAGATAACAACATTTCCATTTCTTCTATTGTCTTCACTTATGCACGTATATGTGGTGACCACTCATTTGAACCGTCTCGGTGAGACGGTTCAAATGAGTGGTCACAACACATACTCATGTTAAAAAATAAGCCAAAATGTTTCGAATTTTCGTTCAACAAAATGGTGTATACTTGGCATACAATTAATGGGTCAATCCCTGCATCATGATGCTTTACATAAACATGGCATATATCATATCAGAGTGTGTGTCAGGTGATTAAACAGATTAGCAAAAGATAATTTACTTGCATATTTGTATCGTATTATTTAACCCAATCATTCTACGAATCGCCTGTCAAACGTCGGAGTAAGTAGCACTATATTCATAACACTGACAAATAACTAATGTTGCCAACCCTAGTTTTTGTAGCAGTCGACGGTTACTAATCATATGCTACTTAAATTAATATATTAGCCTAGTGTCTAGAATGGAATCTTGTTTCTATATGGTGTATATACAGTGGAACCTCTCTAAACCGGACACGGTGTAGACATATATGTTGGTAATTTTGATGCGTTTCATTGTCACTTAACTCCGATGGTGTTGTCTGTTCGCGATCGCAAAACACGAACGGCTGTATTGGAGTGGTCATATGACTGATTTACAGTGGGTGGAGCATCTCTAAACCGGACACCCTGGGGACACAGGGTGTCGGGTTTAAAGAGGTTCCACTGTATATATATATTATCAGTTCACAAATAACAAACGTTATGCAGCACACAATATGATTCATGGTACAGTTATCAAGGTGTATGATCACGTGGTTATACCAACAACAGCAGTGGCTGAAAGTGTTGAAATCTTGAAAGTATTTTTTGATATTTTCCTTAATATGAAACGGATTTTGATGAAATATGGCGCAGCAAACGCGTCTTCATGAGCTGCATTTGGTGGTCCATGGAGTTTGGCACAGACTTATGTCGTTTTTGCGAAGAATCGATTTCAGTGTCAGAGACACGGAAATCGATTCTTCGCAAAAACGACAGAAGTTTGGGTGAAAATACAGAGACCACCAAATGCAGCTTAACAAGACGCGTTTGATGCGCCATATTTCATCAAAATCCGTTACGTAATAATGACACTATACAATAATACGTACTTTGAATCAGATGGATTCTGGACATTTCAGTACGTATTGTTGTTGTTAGTACCACGTGATCATACACCTTGGTTATGATAGAAAAAAGCATTACCAAATGTATCTCCCATGTTTAGTGCAGTCTATGATAACATATACTAGAATAAAGCACAAACCGCTTGGAATATGGTCAAATAAAACGGTGCGTTCGGTTGATATAATTCACTTTCAGTCCAGAAAGTGCAAAACCACATATTAAATACCTCAGACATTTTCTGAGGAAAAAAGCCCGAGAAAAAAACCGCAGGATATTTAAAGGGTGTCCGGGATGCAGTTGAGTTTAATATGCACATTATAGTCCTTGACAATCTAACAAGACTGATGAAAACCGCTTGCAAGTATTCCATGTCTGTCTCAAGGTTTGTAGGTTTTAATTTAAAATTACCTTGGATTATGCAGGACTTACTGTGACGGCATATACGGCCCATAAATAGTTACATACTTAGTTATATTTACTAGTATATTAATTTTATTTTTGACTGTCTTAATTCATTTCATATCAATGTATTGATCATGTATACAGAAATACACATTACAAACAAAGAAAACCCATTAATATTGATTTCAATGGCAAAACAACTTGAAATATCGTAATTTGCATTATTTAAATGCACTTAATGTGATGTCACAACTCATTTGCATAATCTATGCAGAAATTAAAACCTCTATAACTTAAGGACTCGTTATATACATGATCATCGTTTGATTCAAAGGTAATTGCTTCGTAAATGTGATAGAATATATGTATAACATATATGTGAACACTGCCTCGTTACTGTATCCTATACGGAACATGGAATGGCCAAGTCGGCCATCTTTGTGTGTTCCAGCCATCAGCCAGTTTCACCTGTTCTGTCGTTTGACAAAGAACTTAAAGTGTGAAGTAGAACTTATGATATAACATAGCTAATTACATGTAGAAAAGGCAGGAGAACGGACTCCTATCAATTACATTACACCAAACTGTAAGATGTTTTCTGAACTGAGCTTTTTTTTCTATGTTTTTAACCCTTTCAACACCAAGTAACTTAATAGGATGTTCCATGCCAATAATGTTTCACGCTATTTCATTAATTTTGTTCATTCAAATTATCCCATTCTTCTAAAAGGGTAATCTGTACGACGTTTAAGATTATTAACAAACAGTGGAGATCCTGATGAGACGGCTCGTTACGAGCCGGCTCATCTGGATCTGCACTGTTTGCAAACATTGTCTCTATAGAGGTATGTGGTGTTGAAAGGGTTAACAATGAACCACCATTATAGATAGCCTCATACACAGAAAATCGCACAGTGTATCTCTCTTATACCTGGCGAACCACACATCACATACCATATATACCCACTACTGTACTCTGCTATTAGCTACCAAATCCAGTGACATGTAAGCAGTTACCTGAGTCATGTGAGTGTATTGTGCCTGGGTGTCTGCTCGCCTACTATGCGAGTAAATATGGCTTTACATATGGGTAACGTGTACACTAACATAGGCTGTGCATCAAAATTTATTTTGAGATTGATGGGAGAAATGATCAGATATCTCGTTTTTTGTATAGTTTGCTGGCATAATATTTATAGATTGGTGTTGTCATTTATCGTGTTTATGCTATTATGTATTGCACCAAATCTAATTTGGTTTACTGTCATATTATTTGCTGTATATGTCAAACGCACGAAGTGGTGAAACTGCACGATGGCTTGTACATACAAAGATGGCGGAGATGGCAACTCAATGAACCATATAGTATACAGTAACAAGAAAATATTCACATATGTTATATTCATATATCACGTCACTCTTATGAAGCAATTATCATTGAAGCTGAGTGTATCTATCAATGGCCTACTGCCTTAACTATGACATACATGGAATATCAAGGTGTATGATCACGTGGTTACAACAACAACAACGTCGCCGACTCCAAAGTAAGTATTATTTTATATTTTCCTTAATATGCAACGGATTTTGATGAAATATGGTGAAGCAAACGCGTCTTCATGAGCTGCATTTGGTGGTCTAGGGAGTTTGGCAAAAACGACATAAGTTTGGGTGAAAATACAGAGACCACCAAATGCAGCTTAACAAGACTCGTTACGTAATAAGGACACTATAAGGACACTATAAACGAATACGTACTTTGAATCGGTACTTGTTGTTGTTGTTGTTAGTACCACGTGATCATACACCATCAATATGTGCATGCGGTCTTCACTAGTCTTGTTAGGTTGCCAAGGACTATACTGTGCATATGAAACACAACTGCAACCATGAGGCCCTTTAAATGAGCAGGAACTATGCTAGTCACAACTGTCATAAGCCTCGTTTTGTCAGTCTCATAATGTACATTACGCAACAAGATAAAACGAGAAGAAAATACGAACGTTTGAATAAGTCATAGAATTGTGGTCAATGTTGATAATGTAGCATTAGCTAAACGTGCGAAGTCAATTGTAGCTTATTTTATCAAAATGTAACAAATGTCATTTACAACGTGCAACAAATCAGTCTCGAGTAAACACATTAGAAAATGCTAGCCTTTGGCTGGAAACGTGACATTTACAAGCTACTACTAATAGCCATCCATATATGGACGCATGCCTGAAAAAGGTAACCTTATGACATGTGCGACCAGTGTAGGCCCAGATCAGCCTGCGCATGGCGCAGTCTGATCAGGGCCTACACTGATCGCCATTTAGTTTAAATGATGTTGGCTATGTCGCCGAATTCCACGTTTTGATCAGTCTATTGGGTATACGATTCAAATCTACGGTCAGGATATACACTGACGAAACACGTCTTAACAGCCCTTTTATCAGCCTACAGCCCAACTGTGAAGTAGGGCTTATGGCACACACTAGGCCTTATTAAGAATATGATGTGATCAGCCGCGACAAAAAGGAACTTTTTGCGTTATCCACCAGTGTAGCTCCTATATAGTCTAGTAAACAATTCAAACTGCCAGATACGGATCTATTGTTATTGTTAGTTACATGAGGAATTTCCCATACATACCAGCGACCAGTGTAGGCCATGATCAGACTGCGCGGATGCGCAGGCTGATCATGGTCTACATTGTCGTAAACTCAACAAGCCAATTTCTTTTTGACTGTTTTCAACATTCACCAGATGTATCACGGACTGAATGGTTGACAGTTTAGACCGCGATCAGATATGATCATTACGTGAATTGCGCACGTTGATCAGGGTATACACTGATCGCAAATGCCATAGACACTATAAGCCACACGTCCTCAGTCAAAGTCACATATTCGTGTTGACCAAGACCCGACTCGGGTACAATTGGGTTCAGACATTACGTATTTGTGACGTCATCGCTTTGTCATGGGACAGAGCAATTGTAAGCAAACATCATGTTCGTATCCAGAAGATGCTAAAATTTAAACTGGTATATTTTTATATATCGATTTTCCAAAATATTTTTAATATCCTATTCCGCCTTATATATTGTTTATTAATCTGCTGCTTTTCGTTATGCGCATGCGTGAGACCAAGTGACCAAGAGTCGCACATAAATGCGCAAAATGTGACGAAACCGACTAGTAAACAATGGTTATAATTATAGATGCCGTATTTCCGAACACAATTGTACCAATTAGTCGCCTGAACAATGGGATTAGACAAACGTGTTCGTAATATTGAAAAAATAACTAGCGTTATAGCGTCGCCCTATTTTCTAAGCCAATCACTGTCCAGTATCGACCTCCACTTATTTCACACATTGCAAGATTTAACCCCAATAAGTTACATATTACCAGATTTAATCATTAATTGTTCGACAGGAAGTGGAAAATCAATACTCGGATGGGAGATGCATAGTAAAACTTGGCTGAACTATACATATGTTATTGCTCAAATATGTTATTGCTCGCTAGCGCTTCCTCGCATTTAATTCCTTAAATATCCAATTTGTGAACAATAACTAATAGCGTTTTTTAGCAATCGATATATAGTCATTTATTTTTTAGCATTTATATTAACAGTTAAACTAGTGTCTCTAATGCAAACCTCTTTCCACATACAAGTATATGTGCTGACGACAGTAAGGCCGTTGACTAATCGTGAGCAGTGTAGGCCCTGGCCAGACTCCGCGAAAGCGCTGGCTGGTCTGAGGTTACGCTGTTTGCTTTACGTCGTAAGATACTTTGTCTGATCCGGGAAAACATATAGGGAGTGTATCAGAATATTCGCAAAGATGTGCACATGTGACATGGCTCGACAAAGGGGGGATTATTGTGGTCTTGACCAGTGTATCTCCTGATTAGTTCACTATCTGATCGTGTGTCCACGTACTGATCTGAATAGTTCCTTAGCTCATTGGCGAACAGTGTAGGCCCTGATCAGACTGCGCTGATGCACAGGCTGATCTGGGACTACACTGGTCGCAAACAAAGCCCTTTTTCTCATGGCGAGTAAAATATGTTCATTGCCTAAGGCTCTCCGGGGAAATATACGTATGGAGTTTTGAGCGGTTGGCTGAATTTTTTCACATACATATTTACAAATTTCTAAATGTCTAAGATGTCGATATATGTGTGACAGGTCATAGGAAAAAATGTCAGAGTCCGTATGTGATAAGTGCGACTTCTATATACATTATAGGAATGAATGGCCTTTTTGTGGAATTTATCGGGATATAAACTTGGAAAAGTCGCGGGAATACTGGACGAAGGCCGGAAGGCCTCGTCCAGTATTCCCGCGACTTTTCCAAGTTTATATCCCCGATAAATTCCACAAAAAGGCCATTAATTCCTTATAATTCCAGCATTTGAAATAAATTCATCAAGAAAATGTGTTTATTTTCCGTTTTCTTAAGAATTATTTTAACTGCGCCTCACGGTTACGGAAAGTAGTTCGGCGTGGGAGTTTACTGGGATATAAATTTTGGACAGAGACTTGCTACGGGCCAATCAAATGTTCGGGAATTGTGTAAATATTTGTGTGCTGGAATTATACATGTATATACATCAGCATACTCGCAAGATAATTCACGAATAGGTTGCCGTTTTCGTAATAAACGTGATAAACAATCGCAAAATATATATCGACCACAAAAGTATATGATAAACATTGTGAAATCTAAAATGGATCCCACTTAGCGTTCAGTAGAAACTAATTCCTTGATAAAGGCCTTGTGCCGAAACGTCGTCGGAAAAGTGGGTTCCTGGTTTTTACAGAATTGTTGAACATATTGTATTATTGCGGAAATATTACACAAAATTATAGAATTCCTCTGAAATGATAGTTTGCTTGCCGTTATTTAAATTTAATTCCGATTTTAAATGTGCATGTGCATGTACGTCAAATTTGCGCCTTCGAACTTAATTTACGTTAAACTCCCTTTTGAACATGAAGGGCGTTGCCAGATTTTCAGAAAGGGTGGGGTTCGAAAATAAGAAAATCATATAAAAACACGCACTGTAAATGAGAAAGTCATTCAAATATTCGATGACTGAAATTTAACCTATACGAGTCTCGCAAATCGGGATATGAGCCAAAATAATTGAGATTTTTGACATTTTTTAGCTAAATAAAATAATGCTGGCTCAAAATGAAGACTTATATTGTGTGCACATATGTAGCTGTGACTGCAGGAATGGGACTTATGACATTTACGACCAGTGTAGACACGCCAGCTGGTGCATCCACACAGTTTGATCAGGGTGTACACTGCTCGACATTTAGTCAGTGAAACGCCCGTCATACTTCAAACAAATAGGTTCTTATCAGGCCACAAGACTGCGTTAGCAAATCTGGAGCTAGGATACCCACCAATCCCATAAGCCCAATTTCGACCACACACTTATATAATAAAACTATATCTAAACATATTGTTCACAAATTGGATTTTTCAGGAATTAAATGCTGCGGTCGCGCTAGCAGTAACTTATATTTGTGACATGGACCTCAGTGTGTGGTATTCAAATGTAGGTTACAGGCGCAGTCACTGACTCACTCAGAACAATTGGCAAAACGAGATGACCACAGTTGAGACACCCATGTGATTTTGTACCTTCGGACATCTGCGTAATTTCATGAAATACGTTAACTTTATGAAATTTACAATATTTACAATATTACAGATGTCCGAATGTACAAAATCACATGGCGTGTCTCATTTGCGGATGAGTTTTTGTGTGTTTGCCTTCCAATTGTATTTACACATCTAGCCCTCCGTCTCCACATGCGCAAATAACAACATAAAGATGGTTATTAATTGTGTGAGTTTTTATGCCATTTTACTGACAAACTCGAATGAAAAAATAGTGAGATGACGTAGGCATTTTTTTAACATTTTATTGATTTTAACTAATGGAGTATAAGCATTCGTTTTCTTATTTCACTCCAAAGCATTCGTCCACTCTCTGGATGTTTCCATTTTTTGAATACAAAATAATATCTATTTCACGAAAAGTAACGAACGAAATACGCATGTCGCTATATTAATGGAGATATTATATGACATAATTTGAAAGGGATAAAGTTGCATGTATTGGCGAAAACGTTTGTCAACATCTCAACAAATAAGGTTGTTGTAATAATTAGAACATAGAGAGACAGGATAACATATAACAGTTTTAAACTACACCCACACCCATAAAATAACTACAATATGATATGCACGTTTGCCGTTATATTTTTGTCATGGAGAAACCACTGTAAGACATTTAATTTCAGTGTTTAGTAGTTTAATTCGGTGCATTTATTTCCGGACGGACGCGCGGATGACCGGATGTGGTCACTTAGTGTTTGAACTGATCGCCCCGTCATGAACATACCAATTGTGGTCCATAATTCACAGGTATCCACACGGGAGGCAGAAAGATACAAAGCAGTGATATCGTGCACGGTCACTTAATGGATTAGATGACATCACCGGACCGGATTAAAGTGCCTACGACTGGAGAAATGGAACTTTGTAGGAATATATAGTTTTAGCGTATAAACGCAACCTGATGAAGATGCATACGGATTTTCAATGCGTCAACGGTTGTACGCTGACTAAATGATGACCAGTGTAGTCCCAGATCAGACTGCGCGGATGCGCAGGCTGATCTGTGTGTACACTGGTCGCAATAGGCGATCAGCGTTATAACTCCAATCACAAATGATGTCACTCAATCGAATAGGCGAGCCGGTGTATCACGGCGACACTGAATTTCAATAAAATGCTGATATTTGTTTAATGTCAGTAAAGAGCCCGGATCAGCATGTAATAATGCGCAGTCTGATATGTGTCTACACTGATTGTCATACGAATTAACTGAACATTTATTAAAACGCATACATGCACATATACGCATGTACAGTGTGGTACAAAAGTACCGAGATTTTGACGCTTCAGAGAAACATCACAAGCCGTGAGGTACACTTTTGCATACTCCAATGATATAATAGTATGACTCATGTTGTCACACGATTACTGATGCAGAGGTGTAAATAATAACATCTAACAATCGGATCGTTGCGTAATGTTAACTTTTGTCTTTGTTAACTCTTTCTCTGTGTTGGTGGTCTCAGAAAAAGGACAATCGGATTTGTGATTCATGCATTAACGACTCATAGGCAGTCAATGGTCGAAAACAGTCATACATGTAGTCATGACAACCGAACTATTTTTCTATAATACATGTACTAATATGTATCATCTGAATTGAGTATGATTCGCCCAAAAGTGTGTGTGTTCGACAACAGTTCATAAATTGTATGCATTGTGTACATCGCGTATGACTGTGGGTGGAGAAATGGGGTTTATGGGTTTTGCGACCAGCGTAGATCCAGATCAGCCTGTGCATCCGCACAGTCTGATCAGGATCTGCACTGTTCGCCATAGACAATCTACTTTTCTTTGTAACCGTACTTCGTAGGAAATTATTTTTCACATTTCTCTGTAATAATTAGTACGAAATGTAGACCAGTGGCCCAAAATTAAAATTAGCAACCAAGTTCGCAATCGCGTATGACTGTGGGTGGAGAAATGGGGTTTATGTGTTTTGCGACCAGTGTAGATCCAGATCAGCCTGTGCATCCGCACAGTCTGATCAGAATCTGCACTGTTCGACATAGACAATCTACTTTTCTTTGTAACCGTACTTCATAGGAAATTATTTTTCACATTTCTCTGTAATAATTAGTACGAAATGTAGACCAGTGGCCCAAAATTAAAATTAGCAACCAAGTTCACAATAGTTGCCGAATTTGGGAAATCTTTGGTGCATTTGTTACTAAGATTTAATTACCACTACATGTAGGTGAAAAATGGTAGTATTAATGAGTCACGTTAATGTGTGAAGTTATTTTATAGAAATCTTCGTACGAACATTTTTATCGTACGAAGTTTAGTGATACGGGCCCCAGCAGTGCCGTGGTTTACATGGTCCTGTGATTACTTCCGTTATTATATAACAACTTTTCGCCGATATTGATTTCTAAAGATATGCGAGTCTTTTTCCGCTAATTGGTTTCGAAGAACTGCACTATTTTCCACAAATGATGCCGCAATTTGACACAAACTTCAGAACGCATGGGGAATTCAGTTCCGCACGTTCCCTGAAAGTTGCGTCAGTCTGCGACGTCATTTACGGAAAATATGACTGAATTTAGAAATCAATATCGGCGAAATACGACACGACAGGTGTGCATATTATAGTAAATGACGTCGAAAGTTGACACAAATTTCACAGCACATGCGGAATGTTCTAAAATTTATGTCAACTTTCGACGTCATTTACAAAAGTTATGACCAATCGTAGAAAACAATATTGGAGAAAAACGGCGATTTTTTAAATGATGATACGTGAAGAAATGGCCCGAAACTATTGTGTTCTACTCGTCAAACACAATGTATACAGAACAAACGTATATATTGGTATCTCAGCATTATTGAAAATATTTTGATACCGGAGACGGAGAATATTAAATTGCGCCGTCTCATAACTACTTAGGCCCTATTAAAATGCCGTTAAACTAAGGGCGTGGCCCGTTTATTGTAAGTACCCGAATTGTCAATTGAAAACGCACCTTCGACGGTAAGCCTTTGACAAGAGAAAGTATCCGGTCCAAAGAATGTAGGTTTTGTGTATTTGGTTGTATTAGTTTATATGGCGGGGTGAACTATTAATTATATAGATACAATTAAATTATTAATTGTGTATAAGTAAGAATTTGGCAACCAATGTGGACTAATCGGTAAAGAAGTGGGTAATTCCTGACTTAACTGATTTATTTTACTAATGCAATTTGGATTGGTCAGACTCTGAATTAATATACTATAAATTTTTATTGTACATCGTATCTCAAATAGTGAACTTGAAAATGTACAATATTTTTCGCAAATGAAATCGACCTTTGACAAAAATGTCATGGCACTCGTGTATTTACCTATGCAGTGTGATCTGGGTGTACACTGCTTGCAAACGTATATCTCGTATCTCAAATAGAGAACATTAAAATGTAATATTTTTCGCAAATGAAATCGACCATTGACAAAAATGTCATGGCACTCATGTATTTACATTTTTGTTGCGGTCATTCCTGCCAATTATCAGCATTACTAATGTAAAACAATGTAAACCCTGATCACACTGCGCGGATGCGCAGGGTGATCTGGGTTTACACTGCTTGCAAATGTAGCAAGGCCCATTTTGACCGTGCTAGGATGATACATGAACAGGTGGTTAACATGTAGTACCTTACGACATGTACTATCAGTGTAGCCCCATATAGCCCACGCATCTGCGCAGTCTGGTCAGGGTATACGCCGTTCACCATGGCGTTCAATGAATTAAGTATCATTATTAGCATCAGCAAAGCAGAGACTAGTCCTATTTAGAGACACGCCATGTGATTTTGTACCGAAGAACATGTGCGATATTTCATGAAATATATTTACGTTTTCCGTAATTGACGTCAAAATCTGACGAAATTTTCATAGCAAATGCGGAATCTATTGATATGAACATTTCCTCATCTTTCGACGTCATTTACAGAAAATATCGCAGTTTCTGTAAATACATTTCATGAAAAATCGCACATCTTCTTAGGAATAAGATCACATGGCGTGTGTCTTTTGTTAAAATAAAATGGGCTTTCACAGTGTCCAAACACATTGTATTAAAGGATCATGCCCACGTAGTGGGCACAAAATGTTCTTTACAGGAATTAAATAAGTGTATAATTGTGTCACTATTCCACCAGTTCTAAAAATTGCGAGTGCCCGCTATAAAGATATAATCATTTAGTAATAGTTATTTTACTGATAGTGACTCGCGGCGATATCGAGGCTATTTTCATATGCAAATGGGGCATGATATGTTTTAATTATTTATACTAATTAAATGCGTCACATGAAACAAAATTATATTTTCGACAGATTATAAAGTAATAAATAGAAAGAATAAATAGTAATGTCCGTTAACATTTTAAGGTAACACGATTTATCAGTGAGGACAATTTCGTCTGTTATAAAATATGTGTTCGTTCGCGTGTGCACGCTGACCCTACTGTACATTCAACTCTTTGCATGCTAGCTGTGAAAATATCCGCCAAACGAATTAGGAGTATATGTTTTATTTCTCTCTGTAAATACGTTTTGGAATTGCATTAGAATTGTGTCCTAATGCAATTCCAAGACATATTCATGACATTTATAAGGAGAAATAAAAGAAAATCTAATGAATTGTCATCTGCTATTTTTTAACTACTTATAGCCCACAAATTTCCCAGCATGCAAAGAGTTAAACATCACAATACACTAGTGTAGCAAATAGGAAAATGAGACCAGTACATAAAATATATTATGTAATCACTACATCGTCACTGTATGATGATGTGCTTATAGAAATGAATGGTCTTTTTGTGGAATTTATCGGGGTATAAACTTGGAAAAGTCGCGGGAATACTGGACGAAGCGATAACAAATTACAATTTTCGAAAAAAAATCAATTTTTATTTTTTTTGGGGGGGGGGGGGGGATGGGGGGGGGGGGGATTTTATTTCGAAAATTGTAATTTTTTTTTAAGGCCTCGTCCAGTATTCCCGAGATATTTCCAAGTTTATATCCCCGATAAATTCCACAAAAAGGCCATTCATTCCTTATAATTCCAGCATTTGAAATAAATTCATCAAGAAAATGTGTTTATCTTCCGTTTTCTTAAGAATTATTTTAACTGCGCCTCACGGTTACGGAAAGTAGTTCGGCGTGGGAGTTTACTGGGATATAAATTTTGGACATAGACTTGCTACGGGCCAATCAAATGTCAGGGAATTGTGTAAATATTTGTGTGCTGGAATTATTATGTAATAAATGACCATACGTACTGATGTAATGATGTATTTTATCAAAGTCGTGGACTGATTCAAGAAGAATGAGTAGTCGGCGTAGCCTCATTTCTATTGAAACCAGCAAACTCCTCTAAAGGGCTCTGCAAGTTGTCAGATCTACACATTTTGCGTAAGGTCCGTTTTCTAAGCGGACAACTAGCAAATGCCGATTACAACAACTGTTTTGTCACATAATTGTGGCCGTGGCTGGAGAAATGGGGCTCCTGGTCAAATATCACACTCCTGTATCCTGATAACGATATGCATTTCCTATTAAAATCATGACGCGTTGTTCATTGATGGAACGGCGAACAGTGCAGATCCGGATCAGACTGCGCGGATGCGCAGGCTGATCTGGATCTACACTGGTCGCATAACCCATAAGCCCCATTTCTCCAGTCACAATTATGGTAAAACAACTTCAGACCGAAAACAGGATTAAAACCGCAGCTGAAGTCCACTAAAAACGATTAGTCTGAAATGTTGGTCCAGTTAATAAGACATTATGGTCTAGTTAATAATTAAAAATCAGGAATAGAATTAACAATATGTCAATCACAGGTTAACAGTACACAGGATACCGTATACTATGGTAGCCGATTTTATTCATTTCGATTTAGCTTTTCACGTTTACAATGTTGAAAGGTTGAAACAAAAAAAACACGAAATTGTTGTTTTCACTTTGCGAATTTCGATTTTTATGTCAGTCCCAGGTTAACAATATACAGAATCGTAACAGTATACTATGGTAGTTGAATTTATCATCCATTTCGACTTAATTTTTCGCTTACAATGTCGAAACATTGAAACAAAAACACGAACTTGCTGCGTTCTGTTATCGAATTTCGATTTTTATGTAAATCCCAGGTAAACGTTATACAGTACCGTAATCGTATACTATGGTAGCTGAATTTCGATTTCGTTTTTCGCTATACAAAGTCGAAATGTGAAAGAATTGTTGTGTTTTCGCCACAGGTGACTGCAAAAATCGCATGTGAGTATCGTCTCTAGTATAAGTTATAAATATAAATCATTTATATTAGAAACTACACCGTTAGTTGATTATTTTCTGGCACCTGTGGTGTTATCTTTGCAAAACTCACAAAACACGTACTTGCGGATGCACAGGCTGACAGGATCTAGACTGGTCGCAAAACTATATATATTTTGGGAGCCGTTACCGGAAACACAACTCTTTTTTTTGTTTGGCCTAAGCTCCATTTCTCCAGTCATAGCCACATACTATGCAGTTTCAATTCAATGTTACTTAGTTTAAAAGAATACATCGATGTGGGTACTTAACATGAGTATTTGAAGTTGACCTTGGCATGAGTGGAAAATGATCAACAATAAAATGTAGTCACAATGCAATCCGACGCATGGTTGCAGACATATAAGTCATTTACATATTAGCGTACATTTCGGGCGCACGGGTAGACGGATGCACGTACATACGCACGCACGGACGCCAGTGTGATAAATATATCTCACTTTTCGCAACCAAGCTCGACACAAATATGCCATGTAGTACCGTTAGATTTGCGCAAACGGTGGTGTATATATTGTTTGGACGTGGCTATTGACAGACGTCTGTGAGCAGCCAAAAAGGCCGGGGTTTTGGATGCTGTCAGACGTCCGTCAATAGCCAAAGTGCCGTGTTTTGGCTGCTGACAGACAAACAGACAAAAAGGTCAAACTCAATATTCCGAAAATAAATACGGAATTTGTACTAGACGTTTAGCTAAAATTGACATAGAGGGACACATGCAAATATATAAATGCATTTCCTTCATGAATATGTGTATTATACAGTTTATAAACATGTGTTCTTTTACCCAGTTATTAATGAAGCGTACCAAGTTCTGATGATAGAACTACAATAATCGTTTTTTTTACATATGCTGCGGGAAATGGTTTCCTATAAGAATTTCCAAAGTATTTACGGAAATTTTCAGCGATTATACTTTGTCAAATTGGCGTTCAATTGTAGTACATATGCAACAACACGTACATGGTATGGACAAGCATGACATGCAAATATATTAATGTTATACCAATATATTTATTTTACTATATATGTGACTCGCCACGAGAAAACCTGGCTTATTGACTCAATGTAGACCGTAACCAAATTGCGGACTTACACATTCCGAAAAGTATCTAAACTGTTTGCTAAATTCATTAAGATTGTTTGTCTGACTCAATGTCAAACAGTGTAGACCCTGATCAGACTGCGCGGATGCGCAGGCTGATCTGGGGCTACAGTCACATTGGCCATAAACCCCATTTTGTCATGGCGCGTCACATATGTTCGTCATAAATGATATTGAAAGTTAGCGTAACTTTCAAAGCTAATTTCATTCCGCATTTGCTCTGAGATTAACACGAAGTTGATACGAACTTTACGCGAATTAATTTGATGAATTTCAAATTCAGCCAGCCTACGAAAGCTAGTTCAAAATTAAACGATATTGGTGGGTTAGTATTCGTAGATGTTCTCACTGGTCGTACTATATACGTGTAACACTATCAGAATGTATTGTCCATTCAGTTTCGACAACACTTATGGCAAGTATATTGCATGTCGGCATCTTTATCAAGTTTTTCGTTAACATTTTCACTCAAACATCGAACATGAAACCATATGTTACAGGGTGTGCATCGTATCATTTGGCTGTCATAAATGGCACGGCATACATACAATATGTCTTTCTTCGTGGATCTTGTTTTCTTCTTACTCCAGTTCGTGTTTATTTTGAAGGGAAATGATGTGAACTCTCCACTGTCGATACACTGTATGAGATGCGCACGCATCTTATCCTGCTCGAAAAGCATTTTTGCGCGATTAAAGCCCAGACAAATTGCCGTAGTAAACGCTGTAGCATACACGCCACAAGCTGAACCCCCAAGTGCCGTCGTGTTTCAAAATAGTACAGATTTGCAGTATGGAATCTGTATCTAAGTCTTTGTATCCGCTATCAAATATATTGACTTCCCCTACCTTACACCATATCGTAGAAATGGTAAACCAATGTCCATGTTGAAACCATCCCCGAAACAATATCTACACCATATCTGACTGTGCTTGCTCAAAGAGTTTAACATTTTGTTTATAAACGCTAGGTTGAAAACCACTAATATGCGTAAATTGTGACTTCAGTGTTTGTTGAACTGCCTGTATAATGGTGTCACTTAAAATTCTACCCGACGAGATGTTTTCCCGATCTTCCGATTTTAATGTAAAGTTATGGCAGCGTACCCAAAAATCCTCCTCGGTGATGCTGTTGTCCTGTTTGTCGTCTATAACGATGACACTTGTATCTGTTTTATCGTTACTAACTTTTTGTTTCTTTGATTTGCGGTCATTTGACACATTTTGATCGATTTGTTTTCGTCGATTTGCTTTCTTAACACGTTTAACTTCACCGTTACCATTTTTAACTGACACTTGCTTCTTGTTAGGTCGCGAAAATTCCCAGAATGCTTTTTTCGTCCCTTTCGGCCTTCCACGTCTGGACTGTACAGGCGGAATGTTTAGTTTGTTTCTCATGTCAGTGAATACGTCAGCATCAACGTCAGTGTGTGGAATTTGTTGTTTGTCTGTAGCCGTTGTTATTTCCGCCGAATCTTCACCGGGGCATTCGTTTTCGGATCTGCTACAGTCGTCGGCACTTAGCTAGATTCCGCAGTATATTCGTGTATATGACCGGTTGTGACAATCGCGTTTCCACTTAACACATCATTATATTGTATATCTCCGGCTTCATCATTAGTTTCATCAGTGGCTGTTGAATCAGCTGTATTGGTCGGGGGGGGGGGGGGGGGGGGGGGGGAATGTAGCATTTTGGTGTATTGGCAGTGAAAGTGTTTTCATGGAGAAATAGAACATATAACATTG
Source organism: Conchocele bisecta (assembly GCA_029237695.1). Classification (NCBI taxonomy): domain Eukaryota; kingdom Metazoa; phylum Mollusca; class Bivalvia; order Lucinida; family Thyasiridae; genus Conchocele; species Conchocele bisecta. The sequence goes on from CM055268.1 coordinate 84,662,633, forward strand.
TCGGGGGGGGGGGGATTAGCATTTTGATGGACAGACATAGCATATAATATAAATTTCCTAGACAGATGTGGAACATTATACATATGAAGCGCATTCTCTGGTTTTAAGATCTACATAGCCCAATAAAGAAGACAACATAATCTGTCTACTTGATAAGTTCATAATGCACAGCGTGTGTCCATTCTATGCGACGTGTCCATTTACGATGTGGTCAAGCTGCAATCCTGTGATGTTACCGGCAGCATGGCGCCGCATAATCTCAAAGACTTCACATGAAATATCAAATCCACAGTGTGTTAATCATATATTAGTATTATAGTGGAGAGATAATGCATGCAATGCACATCTCGTAGACAAATAAGACACAATGCACATATTACGGGAATGACAGACAGCTAATACTTTCGTGGAAAAATAGTAGTACTTTGGTGGAGAGATAATATATAAAATGCACATCTCGTAGACAAATAAGACACAATGCACATATTACGGGAATGACAGACAGCTAATGCTTTCGTGGAAAAATATTAGTACTTTAGTGGAGAGATAAGACATAAAATGCACATCTCGTAGACAAATAAGAATCAATGCACATATTACGGGAATGAATGCACAGTTAACGTTACCAGAGAAAATACTCTCCCGGAGAAATAGAGAAGATAATATACACCGCGCAGCCCACATTACTTCGACCACATTTACTGCACAACTATATATATCTTTTTGTAGAATATTATCTTGGCAATAAGTTGCAATTCCCGCCATAGAAGGCCAAATGTATATACTTTTATAATAGTGAGTTCATTATTTTTGACCGCATTTGCGATATATTGATAGATATTCCTTATTATAGAAGAATCTCGGCAGAAAGTGGAGATTACGGCAAACCGGGCCCATGTACATGTATACGCCTATGGTGAATTCGTATGACGTCTGTCAGCAGCCAAAACCGCGGCCTTTTGGCTATTGACAGACGTCTGTCAGCAGCCAAAACCCCGGCCTTTTAGCTATTGACAGACGTCTGTCAGCAGCCAAAACCCCGGCCATTTGGCTATTGACAGACGTCTGTCAGCAGCCACTCCGATATTTGTTATCAGGCTGCCAGGGTGTTAGTATGTGCCGTGAAACACGGTGCCGTGAAACATTTTTGATATCCTGTCAATACGACATATACTGTCTGTTCCACGTTTTGCTGCCGACGAACTGTTGGCTATTAAACACATTAAATCTAAAAAATATTTAAAAGTAAGTACTTTTTTATCAATAACAAAAAAGTCACCCTCCCTCCTCGATGTTAAATTCCCATAGGAAAATCTTTTTTTTCGCAAAAGTAACAGTAATCACTGCGCATGAATATGTGCAGTGGCTGGGGTTATTTTTGTATTGCATTTTAAAGCTATTTGTAGGTGTTGACGGGATAAATAGAATAGTAGGTTATTACCGTGAATGGGAAACATATCTGGCGCGGCACGGAAACGTGCTGCCAGTTATTTTTTTCCCATTCACGGCATTAACCTACTATTCTCTATATATTATTACACACACTCGGCTTTCACAGTGTAATAACACGATGTATTGAACATCATAATACAATAATGTAATACATACATGTTTTGCAAATGAGACAGCTGCAGAAACCATCTTAGGTGGACAGGACAGCTTCAATGCATGGTGTTGTTAATTTGCAATAAATACATTGTATTATCTAAACTAAATAGAAACTCGTTGAGCGACTTCAGAAGAATCCATGATGCTTATTCAATACATACAATCGTACATACGTGCCAATTTAATCTGACATTTATCAAACACGTTGACTGATTTTATAAGGGACTGAATCAGTAAACTCGTTTAATAAATATCATATTATATCATCGCTCAAGTATGATCCTCTGTTTAGGGGAATAGAGTGTCTTCGGCCCCGTCACAGGGAGTGTAGCTACCTCAGTGAATGTGTCCTGAAATGGATCGTAGGATGTATAAAACCCGCTAATTATGGCTGTGACTGGGTAAATCGGGCCTATGGGATTTGTAACCACTGTAGCCCCTGATCAAATAACACACTCATGTAGCCTGACAATGGTATACATGGCTTGTTAGAAGTATGACGGGACGGGTGTTTCATTGATCGAATAGCGAACAGTGCAGATCCTGATCAGACTGTGCGGATGCACAGGCTGATCTGAATCTAAACTGGTTGCAAAACCCATAAGCCCCATTTCTCAAGTCACAGCCCCAATTATGCTAATTAATAAACGGCACAAAAATACACACACGCGCATGCGCACGAATTATAATTGGCATTATGTGGTGGTTTTTGGTTTTCAGAGCTAATAGAGTTTCTAAACATAATTTAATTGCTAAGGGTAATTTTATCAGTAGAGCCGGTAGCAAATACCGGTAGTGCATATAGACTGTGTGTCCGTTTGTCCGTGTGTCCGTGAGTCCGTCCGTCCATGTGTCCGGCACATTAAGAAGTTCGCCGGACAAATGCCCTTAATATGACCTTGACCTTTTGACCATCACAACATTGAACTGTTTCACAGATTGAGAAGTTGGCCGTTCTGTCATAACTTCTATATCCCTTGATGGACCACTTTAATATGTTAATCCATCATACATTTGGACAAATGTCACACATCCATGCTGTTCTTAATATGGCATTGACCTTCACAACTTTGAACTTTTTCACATATTAAATATTTTTAACGTAGTTTACATAATACTTGTGCACAAATGTCACACATCTATGCTGCCCTTAATGTGACCTTGCCATTTTGACCTTCACAACTGTGTTTATTACCGTAATACTTATCACTTTTGGTTAATTGAATTTGCCCCAGTTTCTCTGTCACCGGGGCATTCGTGTGCCGACAGGCCACATTTTCTTATTGTTCATATTTTACCGTCCCTGACACCGTTGCAAAGTTATGCATAAAATAATTCCTGGTACAGGGTGCTTCAAAATATGGTACAGGGTGTTTCAAAATTTCGGACACCGTTGCAAAGTTATGCATAAAATAATTTCTGGTACATGGTGTTTCAAAATATCTGATACCGTTGCAAAGTAATGTATACAATAATTCCTGGCACAGGGTGTTTCAAAATATCGGACACCGTTGCAAAGTAATGTAAAACGTTTATTTCCCACGGAACTCACCATAGCTTCTTTCCTAATTAAGGACATGCATTAACGTTTTAAGCCATCTATGAACCACATTTATATCTGTACAGTGTATGATTTGTCACTAGACTTTATTTACAAATTGTGTTCGAAGTGACTACTCTGATCACAAAATCATGTTTGGGTCTCCCAAAATTTACCTGTCTACGTAATACGTATAGCACGGTTCTACGGAGCCCCGCAGGGGACGTAGGATTCTTTTTTTTATTAATTCGTTCCCACGTAATAACAATTCGTTCCCACAAATTAACAATTCGTTCCCATGAATTAACAATTCGTTCCCTTAATTTAACAATTCGTTCCCTCGAATTATCAATTCGTTCCCACGATATATGGGAACGAATTGATATTTCGTGCGAACGAATTGTGACATTAAGAGAACGAATTGTTAATTCGTTAAATTGAGGGAACGAATTATCATTTCGTGGGAACGAATTGTTAATTGGTGGGAACGAATTGTTATATCGTGGGAACAAATTGTTATTTTGTGGGAACGAATTAATAAAGTTATTTCGTGGGTACGAATTAATAATTCCAGCACAAAAATATTTACACAATTCCCTAACATTTGATTGGCCCGTAGCAAGTCTCTGTCGAAAATTTATATCCCAGTAAACTCCCACGCCGAACTACTTTCCGTAACCGTGAGGCGCAGTTAAAATAATTCTTAAGAAAACGGAAAATACACACATGTTCTTGATGAATTTTTTTCAAATGCTGGAATTATAAGGAATGAATGGCCTTCTTGTGAATTTATCGGGGATATAAACTTGGAAAAGTCGCGGGAATACTGGACGAGGCCTTCCGGCCTTCGTCCAGTATTTCCGCGACTTTTCCAAGTTTATATCCCGATAAATTCCACAAAAAGGCCATTCATTCGTATAATAAAAAAAAAAATCATGTCCCCTGCGGGGCTCCGTATGTTTCGGCCGCAAGAAGAGATCGATAATGCGGACAACCGTGCGCTAAGTCATTTATCCCAACCCCATGTCCATAGTCAAGGTGTATGATCACGTGGTACTAACAACAACAACAAGTACTGAAACTTCCAGAAGCCATCCGATTCAAAGTACGTATTATTTTATATTTTCCTTATTACGTAACAGATTTTGATGAAATATGGCGCATCAAACGCGTCTTGTTAAGCTGCATTTGGTGGTACTTTGGCCCAAACTTATGTCGTTTTTGCGAAGACTCAATTTCCGTGTCTGTAGACACGGAAATCGATTCTTCGCAAAAACGACATAAGTCTGTGCCGAACTCCCTGGCCGACCAATGCAGCTCATGAAGACGCGTTTGCTGCGCCATAATTGCATCAAAATCCGTTTCATATTAAGGAAACTATCAAATAATACTTACTTTGAAGTGGGCGAGATTTCAACACTTTCAGCCACTGTTGTTGTTGTTAGTACCACGGGATCATACACATTGATAGTGTCAGCAGGTGGGTAAAGTGTGGCAGGGATGGTAAACTGACAAATATAATTATGCTTAGAAACCAGCAGAAAGTCAGAGAAATAACAATTGCCATGGAAACCAAAACAACTTAAAGGCACATAATTAGAGGCCTCTAATACAATAAAGTTCCACCGTCCCGACGTTTCTTGCTAAAAGACCAACTCGCTAATAAGACCACTTTTCCTAGCAACCACAGGTGGTCTTAATAGTGGAATTTTACTGTAATACATCTTTAGAGGAAATTATTTGTGTTCATGGCAGTTTTATTTCTCTGACTTTCGGCTGGTTTCTTAACATAATTAGGAAACTTTCAACCATTTCACTATAACAGCAACGTTTTATCCACCTGTGATAGTGTCTAATTATCCCAATACTGTAACGACCCTTTGTTGCGTCTGTCTTCAAGAACACGCGATAAACCATAATATTTCCTGTTCACGCGGCGGATTGGTAGCGGGCTACTTGGCAATGAAAGAACGACAGTGGCGAATTCAGTATTAATACCTGATATTTTGATAACACATAAAACACAATATTATGCAACACGTACAACTATATGAGGGTGACCATTCATGGTAACAATAATGTTATCAACAGTTAGTATATATTCGTAGTACATGTATGCGAGTCGAGACTAACTAACATAGGCGACTGCAACCACAGGTGGAAGACTCGGACCTATGACACCAAAGAAATGCTTATTAAAAAAATCCCATTACCCCACCCACTTGGTCTCGTACATTACCATCTTCTATCTTTATAGAAGATGGTAATGTACGAGACCAAGTGGGTGGGGTAATGGGATTTTGTTAATAGGCATTTTTTTGGTGTCATAGGTCCGAGTCTTCCACCTGTGGAAGCAACTGGACACAAGCAACTATTTCTAAAGCGTACACGCTCGGACCTAGACAGGATTGGCAGGGCTATCATACATTCTGATACTGAGTGGGGGAGTCAGTCACACAGAGGGAATCACGAAGCTTGGGTGGGGAGATAATACTCAACGGGGAGTCACCCAGAGGGAGTCACGAAGCTGGGGTTGGGACTAATGTTGGGTGGGGGAGTCGCACAGCGGGAATCACGAAGCTATGGTGGGGAGTTACATATCAGGAGGGGATGGGGCACGACGCAGGGGTCAGGGTCAGGGGCATGACGCTGCGGTGGGGAGTCACACAGCTGGGATGGGGAATTACACAACAAGTGGGCACGGGGCATGGTTGGGGAGTCACACAGCCGGGGGTCAGGAAGCTGGGGTGGGAAATCACACAGCAGGTGGGCACGGAGCAAGGGTGGGTAATCACACAGCCGGGGGTCACGAAGCTGTGGTGGGAATCATGACACTAGGTGAATGGGGTGGGGCACGCAACAGCTAGGTCGCATGACAATGGAGTGGGGATCACCTAACAGGGGTGGGAGGGGGCACGAAGCTAGGGTGGGGAGTCACACAACTGGGGGGGGGGGGGGGGGGGGAGGGGGGGGGGGGGGGTCACGAAGCTCGAGTCGAGAATCGTATCGCAATGGGGAAAAAGTGGGTGGGGTAATGGGATATTGGCATTATCATGGTTCCAGCCAATATTAATAATCAATAATGCCAGAATCACGTTCAAATCATCACATCTCACGACTAACGGACCATTGGTAACATCGTCGGTTGGTAATGGTTAAGGGGGGAGGATATTTGGGCCTTGGGAGTTCTGAGACGCGAGTTGCGTCTCGAGTTGCGTCTCTCGGGACAAAGTCGCCAACTGACAGATTTCACTCATATTTATAGGTTTTGTCAGGCCGAGTTGGACAAGTTCCGTGACTTTCCGGTATGTTTTGGACAAGTTCCGGTACTTTCCGTTAGGTTTTGGACAAGTTCCGGTACTTTCCGTTAGGTTTTGGACAAGTTCCGGTACTCTCCGTAAGGTTTTGGACAAGTTCCTTCACATTTAAGTTGTCCAACCTCCCGCACAGTGATTGGCTAGATTGTGAGGACGGACAGTTCCGATCAGACACGAGTCAAAACAAGCAGAGCCAGTAAACATGGCGGCTGCATTCAACACATATAGGAAATGCAAACAAACTATTGTGAATTATTCCTGGTGTGTGAAGACGACACTCACAAACTATTGACAAGTGTGAACATTCAGGCATGCATCAGAGATCGTGGTAAGGTGTGTGCACAAAATGACAGACGCGTTTTGTTGTCCAAAATGTGTGATAAATTCGAAGCGAGGAATACGAGGAACTGCTTCGCTGGCTGGGTCGCTTCAATACTGCGGGTACAGTAGCCGATTTCACCAACATGGCAAAGTATACTTTTCTAGCAAAGTATACTTTGAGGCAGTAATCATTTATTTTCCCCGAAACGCATTATTTCACATAGAACTAACAACTGCATATATTAGATGATTAAAAGTATGCAGAATTATTATACTGAATTTATTACATTATCACAGCCAAAATGGCTGTGATAATGTAATAAATTCAGTATAATAATTCTGCATACTGGTGGCCGTTTCACTAAACTAAAGTGCACAATTATGATAGTCTGTACAATTCACATTAACAATGTTTTCTTGTAAACAATTATTGGATTTACATTTATTTAGCATCGGCTGCATATGTTCAATAAATGTAAATCCATCAATCGAAATTTACAGACGATCCTACATTTGCACTTACGAACAATTTAGTCGTAGGAAGTTTAGTGAAAAGGCCCCCAGTTCTCGTCAACTGTTTACTGTTACATGTATCATTCATTTACTCGGCAAGGACAGTTTTGGAAATCTGCTAAGGATCATCATATGTGGCTGTGGCTGGAGAAATAGAGAATAGTAGGTTAGTGCCGTGAATGGGAAAAAATATCCGGCAAGGCTCAAGAATTTCTTTATTTCTGAAACAAAGTATATGTTGTGACCACTCATTTGAACCGTCTCGTCGAGACGGTTCAAACGAGTGGTCACAACATATACTTTGGTTCAGAAATAAGGAAAATAGATAGAGAATAGTAGGTTAGTGCCGTGAATGGGTAAACAAATCTGGCAAGGCTGAGGAAACGGGATGGGCGAGGCTCTGCCAAGCACATCCCGTTTCCGAGCCGCGCCAGATATTTTTCCCATTCACGGCACTAACATTCTATTCTATTTATCCCGTCAACACCTACACATGGCTTGAAAATGCAAAAAAACAAATAACCCCATCCACCGCACATATGCATACGCAGTGATTAGGTCGTATTGACAGGATATCAAAAATGTTTCACGGCACTGTGTTTCACGGCACATACGCACTGTGTTGACGGGATAAATTGGGATTATGGGCTTTGCGACCAGCGTAGATCCAGATCAGCTTGTGCATCCCCACAGTCTAACCAGGATCTGCACTATTCAGCATTTCATCAATCAAACACCGGTCATGCTTCTACCAAGCGATATATATGGTTTTTAGGCTGCAGGAGTGTGCTATTTGATCAGGAGCTACACTGGTCACAAACCACATAAACCCCAGTTCTTCAGTTACACCCACATATTATGTTGTATTGCTGATTTAATCACACAATACAACTTAATTGTCTCTGGAAAATATTCAAACGGAACGTCCATCTTGGACGGTGTCATGACGTGACTGATTGCCTAATGGATCATGACGTGGTATTTCTTCCGATAAATTTGTTGATATAAAATGTTACGGAATCTACTTTCTTGAAACGTATTAGATTAATTAAAACATGTCGAAATTTTATATAAACAAAAAATAACAAGAAATGCGTCTGTCGAACGCGGATGCCACCTGCAGCATATTTGAGAAACTGTGACAAAGTGGTTAACCGAAAAGTGTGACGGACGGACAGACAGACGGACAGACGGACGGTCCAAACACTATATGCCACCCGTTTCTTCGAAACCCGGTGGCATAAAAAGCCAATGCTGTCAGATAGTATGAAACACTCTGTACAAGTGTGGCGCTATCTCACAAATAGAAGATTACGATGTTTACGGTCAGCGTAGACCCAGAACGCACAATTTGAGTACGAGGTCATATAAGTCACAGTTAGATCACGGTTCGTCCGCATGTACGAGGAGATAATCCGCGAGCTTTAGCGAGTGGATTATCGATCGTACATGCGGACGAACGTGATCTAATTGATTTTCACATCCTTATGTCCATACATTGCCCATGTGTTGTGTAAATGCTGAAACAATACTCATATATCAAATATGTGATAATAGAGGATTTTATATGAGTGATGACTTAATATGATATTTATTGACAAGTTTACTGATTTCATAAGACACGAGGCATAGCATTTCACTAGTAATACATAGAGGACATTACATTCATGATAGATGATTTAACCAACTATTAATTAAATGAGTTTACTGGTTTCACAAGAAATGAAATCAATCAATGAGTTTAATAAATACAGTGGGGTCAGCGTGTAAGTGCACACACGAACGAACACGACAGGTTGGAACCAACCTGTCGTGTTCGTTCATGTGTGCACTTACACGCTGACCCCACTGTATGATATCAAATTAACATACACACACACTACGGGGCGCCAAGTGGGACATGGCTCAATTTTGTCAACAAAATTCATTTTTGTACCTATAAACTTGACAAAAACAAAACAAAATTAAATATATACTGATTTTGTCAACAAAATTCACTTTTGTGCCGCAAAACTCAATTCTGTGTCACAAAATTCAATTTTGTTTCGTATACGTATTTGCATACATTTCGATTCTGTTGCCCAAATATGGCACACGCATGTACTACCATTGGTCAGATACAGTATGACACAAATGTGGCCTGAATAATATGTATAAAAATATATCGGCAACAAACATGATGGAACTTGGTTGCCATGACAACCGTTTATTGTAATTATGTATCGACTATGTACATACATTTAATAACGCTATCCCAATGTTGGTTACTTGAAATAAAACGATGCTATTGTTAAAATGTTTATATAAACTAGTTGTTATTTTGCCGCCCTGGCATCCGCATACATGATTAGTCACAATAAGATTCTTGGATAGAACTAGAGGTATATATTTTGTAATCATAATATAACCAAAATAACTGTCCATAAAGAAGTATAATATCAGGCGCGTAGCTGCATTAAGGCACTGCAGGCCCGGGCCTGCATAATTTTCGAGAACACTGAAATGGAAAAAATAATGTGCCAGAGTGCATCATTTACCTTCTAGTTTCGATTTTTTTTCTGACCCCACTAGCATACTCCCACGCCGAACTACTTTCCGTAACCGTGAGGCGCAGTTAAAATAATTCTTAAGAAAACGGAAAATAAACACATTTTCTTGATGAATTTATTTCAAATGCTCGAATTATAAGGAATGAATGGTCTTTTTGTTGAATTTATCGGGGATATAAACTTTGAAAAGTCGCGGGAATACTGGACGAGGCCTTCCGGCCTTCGTCCAGTATTCCCGCGACTTTTCCAAGTTTATACCCCGATAAATTCCACAAAAAGGCCATTCATTCCTATAGTAAAATGATCACACACTGAAGCTGCACCGATCTCCTAATATTTCCTATAGCGGTCCCGATTTACGAGGGTCAGTCAATATATAACCGAAACAATTTGCACGGGATTCATGGTTTGTATACATGACTATATATACGCTAGAAACGTCCCACTTTTTGAACCGATATATATCTGGATATGTTTATGTTACACATTCTGTGAATGTACATGCGAGACACTGGTCATTTTGTGAATACACCCGTGTTAAGTTTCCACCAAATACACGAGGTTCAAAACGGTCACCAACCGGAACGTTTATTTCCACTTATTGCACGTGCGCGCTATACCTGTACTCGATAAATTAATTCAGTCAACGTCGTACGATTCTTGCGACACAGGCTAATCCGAAAATTGAAAAACGTTTTACTTTTTCATTGTTTTCATCATGCCACGCTTGCCTAAAGTTGAAAGAAATCAGGCAATTGGAATGCTGGACGCGGGAATGACGGCCAGTGCCGTGGCCCGCAGGTTCGGCTGCTGTCGGAAGACCATACAGAGGCTTGTGACCCGGCATCAACAGACTGGGACTGTTGACGATCGTCCCCGCCCCGGTCACCCCCGTGTCACCACCGCCAGGACTGACCGCTACATCACGTTAACCCACTTACGTCAGCGTCGTTTGCCAGCCACCGTAACGGCTAGGAGATACGGTGTGTCAGCGCAGACCATCCGTAGGCGCTTGCGATGCAACGCGCTGCCAATCAGAGCACGACGTCCACATACCGGTCAAATAATGACGCGACGTCACCGTGGTGCTAGGTTATTGTGGTCGCGACGTCATTTGAATTGGCGGCGGGCTGAGTGGAACCGAATTCTCTTTACTGACGAATCTCGGTTCACACTCAGCCATGCCGATGGTCGGCTACGCGTATACAGACGCAAAAACGGGAGATTCGCCAATTGCTGTGTGGTTGAGAGGGACAGGTTCGGGGGAGGGAGTGTACTGGTGTGGGGTGGGATCATGGGGAACCGTAAGACTGAGCTCGTGGTCATACAGGGCAATCTCAATGCACAGCGCTACATTGCTGAGGTGCTAACTCCTCATGCAATGCCTTTCATTCGCCACCACGGCCCTGATATAACATTGCAGCAAGACAATGCCCGCCCGCACACAGCCAGAATCACAACTCAATACCTGGCTCGTAACAACGTCGACGTCCTTCCATGGCCTGCGGTTTCCCCTGATCTCAACCCAATCGAGCACGTCTGGGATGAGGTGGGTCGTAAGGCGAGGGCTAACCACCAAATTGACAACATTCGAGATCTGACACGGGCTTTACAACACTAATGGAGGAATCTGCCTAACCCACTAATTCTGCGTTACGTCACGTCCATGCGCCGTATAATTATGGCGTGTATTCATGCAAATGGTGGCCACACACGATATTAATCATACAGAATACTGTGGAAGTTTTTTTTAGATAGAAATCATCAAGCCCTAAACATTTTTTAAAACAAATTAAAAAATCTGATTTTTTATTTTGACTCCTCCCGAATTCGCCGTGATGTCACTCGAAATCTTTTCATCGCAACACAATTTTGTCAACTGATATGGATTCACAAGTGATTACACTTCATTTTCTGTACATGTTTTAGTACCACCATCCTTATAGATTTCCAGCAATCTTTCCCTGAATATGGTGGGACGTTTCTATTGTTGCTCAGTATATGAGTCAGTAGGTATGTGCTTGTCAAATTTGGATCAGTCATATCTGAGGTATTGAATGTCAAACATGGCAAGTGGGGACAGTGCAGAATTTTCAAGTCGAATTGATCACAGAGCTGTCATTAGATATTTGTATCTGAAAGGGAAAACGGGCATGGAGATTCATTTAGAGATTTTTAGTGTATATGGAGATTCTGATCTTTCGAACACATTTAAGATAATTTAAACGGGGTCGAACGGACCTAGAAGATGAGTCACGGCCTGGTAGGCCAAAGGACACAATCACTAGTGAAACCTGTGCCAAGATCAAGAAGATCGTTATGTCAGACAGACGAATGGACATTGATGAGATTGCAGGGCATTCACATAGTACTGTTTTTAAAATTTTGCAATAACATCTGGAAATGAGGGAGCTAACTGCGCGATGGGTGCCGCGATCGCTGGATGCCGACCAAATGACAGCTAGGGCTGCCTCAAGTAGGATTCTGTTGCGTTAATATAACTCCCGCACAGAACATTTTTAGAGCGATTAGTGACAGCAGATGAGACATGGGTTCACTGGTATGATCCAGAGACGAAAGAGCAAAGTCGTCAGTGGAGGGGGAAGGGGTCTCTGAGACCCAAGAAATACAAGACCCAGTCATCAGTAGGTAAGACTATGCCTACCAAATTTTGGGATTCTAAAGAGGTAATCCTGCTGGGTTTTCAACCTTGTGGTCGTACAATGAATGGGCAATACTACGCTGATCTCATAACTAGCTCCGGTCAGAGTAGCCATTATTCAGAAAAGGCGTGGCAAACACACCAAAGGCGTCCTTCTGCAGCATGACAACGCCAGTGTAGTAGTATATAGGGATTCAAAATGATACCACCTATGGTGGTATCATTTCGTAGGTGGTATCATTTCCACCCCTATATACTACCCCCACCACCCCCGAAAAACCCAAAAATTGGTTAACGATGAAATTGTCTCCCTACAGCAAATTTATGAATTTTTGGAGAAAATAATTTTGAATAGAAGGAGTCAAAATGATACCACCTCCAACCAAAAGTTGGTGGAGGTATTGAACGATAAAAAGTCAAAATCATTAATGCAATTTCAATGTGCCCACGAGTGATAGTTTATATTCCAACACCCCATTTTTCTCCTCCAATATAGCTAATTTGTTTCGCAGATCAGCAACTAATTCTACTAGCTCTAGTCTACCACGTTCACCTTTAGCCACCTGACAGCGCAGTTGCTTATGTCTACAAAGAGTGTGGGCACTAACGAATTTACAAGGGCATCTGGGGCATTGAAATTGCGGGGCGACACAAGGAAATTTTCTACGTCTCGATAGATGCCTTCGTAGATATTCTTTACACGTAAAAGTCTTACAACAAGTCACACACTCCATTATATATATGTATATGTTTATATTCAATTGGACGTGAAAAAAAACATGATGTAAGTTTTTCACGTCCAATTGAACAGATAAATTTCATAGGTTATATACAGAAAATATGATAACGCCAGAAACTAGAGCAGAAATCGAAAGTTTGAGAAGAGAAGCCGAATCTCTAGGGATTACTTATAGTAAATGGTTGAGAGTTAGGGGGTTGACAAAGCTGATAAACGCCACAAAGAATGAGGCGTTTATGAAGCGGTTTACCCGCGCCCACAGACGAGGAGCCTTTAAAGACCTCTCACTAGCAGAGGAAGTTGGTAACAGAATTCAAAAAGAAAGTACTGCGGGGTTAAAGGCTAGTGTAATAAAACCTTCAAGCACCAATTTCAGACGCACAGATGACCCAATACCAAATAATAAGAAAAAATCTATAGTTCGCGCGATAGTGGCAGAAGGTGAAGAAATATTGGGGGCTCACGATGAAACATTGGAAAAGGTAGAAAAGGGAAGACGGGTAGTTACATTATCCTTTCGTAAAAACATTGACATTAACGAATCTGAACGCATGTCCGATAAACTCGCTTCTTATCTAACAACTAATCTTTGTTTGAGATATTCATATTCTTACAAGCTAGAACATATGGAGGAAACTAAAAATGGAAAACCTATAACTATAATATTTCACAAAAATCTCGGTAGTGAACCACTATCATCAATGAAAACCGTTAACAAATGGTTGTCAGATAAGGAGCAAACACGAATAATGTCTGATAAAATAGACACACCAAATACAAAGTGGAAGTTTGTCAGATGGGTAGAGGTTTTTGTAAAGCTAATACAGGGCAGTAGGGGAATAGATTTGGGACTAAAATCCAGAGAAGCAGCAGGAGGAGAGCTTCCAGAATGGTTGAAGAATAAAAAAGGTATGTATTCTTTAGATAAGTATAATGACGACCTTTGTCTGTTCAGGTGTCTAGCTATGCATATGACAAGTGCAAGGCCCGACAGATGCACAGACAAGGCGAAATAACTTAGTAAGCAATATTTCGGTAGTAATGTGGTTTCACCAATTCCTTTTTCAGATCTGAAAAAGGTTGAAGAGTTTTTTAAAATCGGCATAGAAGTATATCAACCCACCGAATGTGGCGTATGGTGGTTGAAAAAGGTACCAGCGCACTATAAGGCAATAGGTAATACACCAATGACAATAGGACTGTTTAATAATCACGCATTTCTGATAAAAAACCTTAAACATTTATCTAAAATTTACGCCTGCGATAATTGCAAACAGATTATGAAGAGACACGGACCAAAATGTATGAAAGGTGAGACAAAAGTAATATGTGATGGTAATTATTTAGAGCGCCCGCGTTCGTCGTTCGAGAAAGCGTTTAACCCAAAAAGTTATAACAGTCATGCGGCGATCGATTGGATGTACTCTGTGGAAAAGCAGGAGGGACAGTGTGGACATGGGGGTGAAAGATGGATTTTAGGAGCTCCAGTAGATGGATAATGTCCAGAAACCAATACCGTATATCAATAGCACGGCTGTTACTGGCACGGGTGCGAGATTCATGCAAAGCATATAAAAGAAGAACTCGCATCCACTATGAGAAGAGATAAATTTATTAGAAGCAAAGAATTCAACCTAGTAGTTATGTGGGAATGCGAATTCAAAAGAACGGGTAAAGACATAAAGATCGGTTGCGACACTACTCTTTATCCATATCAGATAGTATACGATTTTGAGGCGTATCTCAACCCAGAATTTGAAACTCTCGGTAATAGTTTAGAGTACGAAGCTGAGCACGTTCCGGTAAGCGTTAGTATAGGAGATAATTTCTCAGGAACAATAACTCATATTTGTGATAAAGATCCTGCAAAACTTATAGAAAAATTCGTAGAAGATTTGAAAGTCAGGGGAAAAGCTATAAGAGAAGAAGTATGGTCAAGATATGGGTTTAATACAGAATATTTACGTGAAAAACAAATTTCCCAGATCGAGCAGTGGATATATCAAGTACCGGTTATATGTTTTAACAGCAGTAAGTACGATATAAACTTAATAAAGAAATATCTAGTAGGCGAACTGGCATCAACAAAAAAAAAAGTAATGGTCGGAAAACGTGCAAACGCAACAATATTTCTATTTACTCCAGAGTTTAGATTTCTTGATGTAATACTTTATCTAGGACCTGGTGTAAGTTACGATAGTTGGATAAAAGCCTACGACTGCAAAGGACAGAAATATTTCTTTCCTTACGAGTGGTTCGATTCTCCAGACAAACTGAATTACACAGGACTACCGGATATAGAGAATTGGTATTCCAAACTATCTGGGAAAATGTTAATAGATGAAACAGAATTAAGTAAATGTCGTAGAATTTTCGAAGAAAATAATATGAAAACATTCAGAGATTGGTTGAAATATTACAACGATTTAGATGTAGCACCGTTCCTAGAAGCGGTGGGAAAAATGTGTGAATTTTATAAACACAGAGGTGTGGACATTTTCAAAGATGCGGTAACACTACCTGGAGTAGCTATACAATATTTATTGAGAGGAACCATTAAACCACCCACCACCAGTGCGGCTGATGTACATGCACATACGCGGGATGCCCTATACGCACCAAACGAAGAAACATACGAAATGATGAAAGGTGCTCTAGTCGGAGGCCCATCGATAGTATTTACAAGATATGCCGAAGCGGGTGTTTCAAAGATTAGAACTCCAACCCAATCTCGATTGGGTGGTAAAACGTGCCAGGCCGTTTTGGGGTATGATGCAAACGCATTATATTTATCTACGCTAAATAAAGAGATGCCGTGTGGGAGAGAAACTATACACCATATAGATACCCCACATAACCCTAAATCTATTAAACGGTTTTGTAAAAGAGTTTTATCTGGAGACTGGTTTGGGTTTGCGGAGGTGGATATAGTGGTTCCCAATAACTTAAAAGATAAGTTTTCTGAAATGTCTCCACTTTTTATAAATCGTGTTGTAGAGGTTGATGAAGTTCCAGAACACATGTTAAAATATTTAAAAGATACTGGCCGAACAAGAGGAGATGGAAAAAAATTGGTGGGATCTATGACCGCCACTAAAGTATTGCTGTGCGCACCACTATTGAAATGGTATTTAAAACACGGCCTAAAATAACTGGAGTTCATCGGGTTATAGATTATATTAGTGGAAAACCCTTCGAATGGTTTGCCAAAGAAGTTACAGCCGCAAGACGAACAGGCGATGTAGAACCAAATAAGAAACCAATAGCGGATATAATGAAATTATTAGGAAACTCGTGTTGTGGAAAAATGATAGAGGCAACAGAGAGACATTTAAATACGACATATACACAAAACGAAACCTGTGTTGACAAAGCTTATTAGTCTGCATTCTAGACGATTTGAAGAGATAGGAGATGCGTACGAAATATCTTCAAGAAAACACAGGTGTGCGGTAAAGAGACCATTCCATTGTGGAATAGCGGTTTATCAACTAGCTAAATTGAGAATGTTGGAATTTTACTACGAATTTCTAGACAAATACGTAAAAAGAGAAGACTTTGAATTAATACCGATGGATACGGATGGTATGTATATAGGAGTTAGTGGAAAAACAATAGAGGAATTGATTAGACCTGACTTACTAGACGAGTTTGAAAAAGAAAAAAAGAAATGGTTGGCTTGGGATAAATGGAGCGAAAGAGAGCCCGGACTTTTCAAAATGGAATTTAGCGGAGATAGGGCGATAGCGTTATCTATTAAGTGTTATTTTGTAGAAAAAATTAATTCCACTAATTTTGATAATTCTAAAGAATTAATTAGTAAAAACTCTGCCAAAGGAATGTCCAAGAGAACAAACAATTTAAATTGGGATAGATATAAACGAGTAATAAGTGAAACTACAGAAGATGGAAAACATATTATAGATGTAGCACAAAACAGAGGATTCAAAATGAGAGACGGCGTTATGAAAACGTACTGTCAACAAAAATTAGGACTCTCGGCGTACTACGATAAAAGACGCGTGTTACCAGATGGAATACATACAGAACCTCTCTACTGATTTAATTAATTTTAATAAAATTAGCAATAATCTTACGATTTATTAATAAATCAATCTAAAGACTCTGACGATCCGGAGGTAGCTGGGTGTCAGAAGGCACCGCGAGAAGTTCTTCGTAAACAAAACCGCGAGATGGACCATCAGCCAAATAGTAGAGCACGGGCTCATCGGGTTTGGTAATAGATCGATCCAGATGATATACATTGAGAGACCACACGGGATCAGTCGCGCGGCGGCTGCCACCTTCGAGCTCTCCCGGTTGATAGAGGTACCGGATGTCAACATCCGATGGAAGCCGTTGCTCCTCTAAACCAACGGGTCGCCCGCGCGAGACGGCAGAGGGCTTGCTCGTCACCTTTTTTGACTTGATGGCATCTACGGGCTTCTTATCGATCAATCTGGTCACCTCTCCGTTCAGTGCGGAGACCACGGCGGGCAGCCTGGTCACCCACTCGGTCGATCGCGAATGAGGGTCTACAAGTTCTTTGGCGTATTGGTGACCGAACAGTCTCTCAGCCAGGGTTCGATTGAATCGCTCCACGATTCCCTGGTCTCGGTGGATGTTGACGCGGCCGCGTCTGACTGAAACGTTATGTTTAGACAATAGATGAGAGACCGCGCCCATGAACTCGCGGCCGTGATCGACCTGGAGAAGATTCGGCCATTTGAGAGGACTCCTTTTATATATTCGGGAAAGAGCCTCGGCCATCTCCTTAGACTCTTTAGTAGCCCCCTTATAGCGACTCGCTACATCAACGACTGTCAGTGCGTACTTGTACGTCTTACGACCGACGCGATCGTGAGGGAGAAACAGGAGATCCGCTTGGTGAACTTGGTTAGGCACCGGCACGTCGAATTTCGACCGCGGAATATTGTGAGGCGCGGGTAAATAGATCTGTCAGATGGCCTGCTTCTTGAGCCATTCATTGACAGCGTTTTCTGAAACCTTGGTCGCCGCGGCGAGGTTCTTGATGGCCGCGAGTCCCTTCCAGTAGCCGCGCGGGCTGTAGTATGTGTTCGCTAGCTTGCGCGCTAGGCGAACTGATAGTTTGGTATTAAGTTTGCGCGTGTTTATCGTATGCGAAGTATTCTAATATATCGGACAATCTCCAACATGCCCTCGCCAGATCGTCAGGTAACTGCGTCGTTAATAATAAACCTTTGTTGGAAGTACAATCACGATTGGACGTTAAGTTCTGAAGGAAGTTGGGAAAATCTAATTCATCCCTCAACCCAATCGCGATTGGAGTTGAACTCGATTGGGAGGAATCTAACATCCGCTTTGCGAAAAGGGTGGCCGCTTTTTCGTCCTCGCGCCACGTCTCGAGAGAATCTCGGGCCAGACGAATCATACCCTTTGCGCCAGCTATACGGTGTTTAAGGGCAGTGTAGCCTACATCGATCATAGCAAAATAAAGTTCGTCAACTAACATTGTTCTATATATATATTTAAAAAAAAAATTGTTTTAAAATAATTATTTCAATCTCGATTGAATATAGTAGCCGACGAGACCCACCACACCCATTCCCACGACGATGAACGCGATCTCGCGATTTTTTTGGGGCTCTGACGGTACATAGAAATCTGAAAGTTGGGGCTCGCGATCCAGCGGCGCGAGACTTTTCTGTGGATATGCCAGCGCGTACTCGCGGTTGGCTTCTTCAACATTCTGGAAAGTTTGCGCGGCGTGATTCTCGTGGCGAAACTCTTCGTTGACCCAGTCCAGATGGGCGGTTCGTTTTTTCGACCATGCTTCCTTTGCGCTATTGAGTTGTTCTACAGCTAAATCGTGACGCTTGCGCTCCTCATTCACGTTCGAGCTTCTCATTTTCGAGAATATAAAGTTGCTACCGCTGAACGCCAATGCGTTTACAAGCGCACCACCTATCATTATTCCGATGGAAGCCATTTATTTCCATATATTAACAGGTAGAATTCCAACTTTAATTTGATCATCTCGGGTCCAAACTGCGGCCGCTACATCTAAGGTCGCGAGCCCTACGTCTCTCACAGTAAAGTCCAATTTGGGAGCGGACCATCCTAGGGCCATCTTTGATAGTCGAGCATACCCGATACTGAAACCCGATATCACCACGGCGTGATAAAGCGCATTCACTATCTTTTTACCAACGTTTTCAGCCATTGTTGATAATTATAATTATTGCATATAAAAGGGATCGCGATCAATGTTTAAATGGGGCGCAATCGGTTTCGTAACTTTCTTCGGAACAGTGGCTGGTTGTTTTTTCGATAAGGATTGGTGTAATAGGGGGTATTTCCACACACGCAGGGCACCAACAACTGCCAGACCACCACCAACAACCCAACTCCAATTCGTGAATTGGGGTGTTGGGGTTCAATCGGATTCAACACTGTTGAGTGTGCTTCCAATTCGTGAATTGGGGGTGTTGTTGTAGCTGTCTTCAGATGTTTTGCTGTCTCCGTCCCCGTTTGCTGTCTCCGTTTCGGGTGGCAGCCGCCGCCCGCCCAGCTGCCTGTCTTTTTGGGTGTTTATGTCGTGCAACCGGATTCGTCCAATCTCGATTGTGTGTTGAGGGCTCCTGTGGAGCTGCAGCAATCCCCGATTGAACCCCCAACGTGCTCGGGTTCAACAGTGTTGAAGCTGGAGATTGTGGTTCCGTCACTCTCGCAGGTGTGTCTTGTGTCATCATTTATAATATTAATATTAGAGCTTATAGTTCGTGGGCATATATGTCCAAATTGACAGTGTTTACCCGTGGTCAACGCGGTTGTCAATGGAGCTAAGTACATTCCAAACTTGTGATAAATTGAGCAGCAGGCTGTTCTAAGAGTGTGTCCTATAAAAGGGTCGGTCTCTAGATCGCGAATCAATCCAGCGGTGTTTGGTATAGGGAGAAGTATACTAACGGCGGTTGCGTACAAATGAATAGCCGCTGATCCAATAGTTTTTTTCATCTCCGCACCTAACCTAGATTCGTATCGCGCATACATTTTATCAATCTCCGCATCTGACATCTTATCCACCTGACAAACTGAGAGACGCCTACCGAGATAATGCTCCGATTGTCCCCCAGCAACCAGCGCAGCTAGCCGCTCTCGTCGCGCCGCATTTTCATTTGCATTCGTATCGACAGGTGTTGCACTCAACACTGTTGAACCGGATTGCTCTGTCGGAGTTGATGTTTCATTATCTTTCAGGAAAGATACCGTGTCGGCAGTCGGAGTTGAGGTTTCTTCCATTAGCTGATCGAGAAGTTCGTCGCAGTTCATTATTGCTAATTTTCTTAAAATTTATTTAACTATTCTTACAAGTCTCATAACTTTAACATATTGCCAAGCGCACCACCCGATACTTATGATCACCGTTATGCTCGCAACAAAGCTCGCAGCGGAGCACCAAATTGTTAACATTGTTAACCATTGTTCAGCATTTGTACAACATTTGTTAAGCATTTGTTCAGCATTGTTCAGCAATTGCTAAGCTTTGTTAAGCATTTACTCAGCAGTTACTAACGAGCGTTAAGTAATTGCTTATTACTTTGCAATTTTCTTAAAATTAATTAATTGATAACTTCATAAGCAGTTGGTTGATCAGTCTTTAGCAGAAGATTGGCGTGCTTAGTTTCCGAAAGCATCTGTCGAACCTCCAGGCGCTCCTCGCGTGTTGGGATAACGTCGTTCTCTCGAAGACAGTCATCGAATGAGTCTCGGTCCTTGCAGTGAAAGAGGGCGTCCCATTTCGTTTGCTCGCGCAGATCCTTGAGGATGGCGTTGTACTTTTGAGTGGAGATCCATACGCTTTGCCTAGCATGGCGGCCATAAAATGCGAGCTCGGAGAGCATGTCCTTCTTTTTGGTCATCGCCGCCTTGGCCGAGCAATCATCAATCATGTATAGGGTTGGCTCGCCCTGAAATATTTGGTAGAAGCCGCGCAATAAATCGTGAAGCCTGTCACCGGGGTCAATAACGTATACCTCAGGGTCGACCCATATCCACGGGCACCACAGATAATTATCGTTGTGCCTCACAGTGGGACACACGATCACAATGTGTCGAAAGACATCGCGGTAGGACCCCTCGAGCAAGTCGAGGATGAAAACCGTTTTTCCACATCCTGTCTGCCCACATATTATGACAGAGTGGGCATCACAAACTGTAAAGTTTGAAGGAAGAGTTAAATCTCCAATCGTGAAATGGTGTTGATTTTTTATTAAATCGTTAGAATGATTGCTAATTTTCTTAAAATTAATTAAATCAGTAGAGTGCTGAGACGTATCGACCATCTTCGATGTTGAGTTGTGCGTCTGTAATTATATATAAGTACACGTTCAATGGCCCATCTCCATCCGCCTCTTTGGTTATCTGGATCGTCACACCCTCACTAGCGTTCTCAACTTGGCGTCCGCTACCGTGTATTTGGTCATCGTCGCTGGCTCGCATGTCTAGCCATAACGCGTATTTGGTAGTCAGGAACTCCGCGAGGGAGACGGCCGAGAGCTGCAGGTCTTTGGCAACCGCGGCAACCTCCGGGGAGCGCTTAGAGCCGGAAGCAAACTGCTTTCTGACTTCGTCCCACTGCTGGTGTGCGCGAAGACCCGCGCTGTAGAGTTGATTGGGGAATCCCTCGATCGTCACCTCTACCTTTGTGATTTTAAGGTTATAGAATTTGTCGGTTTTTCTAGCACGGAGCGCGAACCGAGCATCCTCGAACAACATCAGTATACCTTTCATCGAGCGGGCGGGTACGTTGACATTAATATTCCACAATATGTCACTTTTGTCTTTCGTCATCTGGCCGTGGCGAAGAACTCGGTCGTAAAGTATGGCAACGCGCCCGGCATACTGGGATCTGATTAATCGCGCGAGTTCGGGCATCGTGACCATCTCGTACTCCAACGAAACATTGTCGATCGCATACGTCGATGCCATGTCGGTGGCTATGAGAACTCGGCCGTAGTCGTTGAACGTTAGTTCGTATTCGAGGCGGTCAGCCAAAGCACTCTGATAGTAGGGCATGTGACTCTCCAGCAACTCAAAGTCGAGCGGGATGTAGAAGCGGTTGCCGTAAGCGCCCGCGACCGCGTTGTCGCTCGAGTTGTTGTCTGCCTTGTTACCAGCCCCGATTCTAAGTTTGGTTACGTTCTTATTTTTGCTGGTGTCAATACCCTGATAGACCGCATTTTCGCGCTCTTGTGACGTCTTCCACAGGTCCTGATAACAATGGTAGACGTCACTGTCATCGATCGATATCACCTCATTACCAGATATCTTTATCATGGTCTTCTTGACGATGGCACGACCCAGGTTCTGAACGACGGTTCGGTCCGCGTCAGTCGACGTCAGCGAAATAGTGAAAGCGAGGCGAACAGTCCCCGGCACAATGACGTCGTTAGCTCCGAGGTTGGGGAAGCGGACTAAGAGCTGCTGGTTCTGGTCGATCGTCGATGCGTTGTTCGTAATACCGACCGCGTACTTTGCATTAGAATTAAAGCTAAATGCTTCGGTATCCATTGAAAGATATTATTATGTTTACTACTATCACTAATGTTCAAAAAGAGAGTTGTGAACTTCAAAGGTCAATCGACAACTGCTGCGGAAAACGCCGGGTGGGCCTCAGATCAATCACCTTCACGGTTGGATGGCAGCATGTGGGGAAGAGCGAAGGGTTTTACTATGTGAAGGATGAACAACAAGTAGGTGTAAAGCTGCCTCACGGACTGTGGAGTTTTAGACAGCTCAAAGATTTTGTCACCTCAGAGCTTGACGGTATAATCAACCTCACAGTATCGAAGGCTACCGGGCTCGCAACAATGACCATCGGCCCTGATAGTAAGGTAGTGGTCTCCCCGGCGTTGGGTATTCGACTCGGTTTTAGAGAGACATTCTCCGCAAATAAAGGAGTGTTTGTCCCGGGTGAGTACGTCGGTGATAACCCGGTGGACTTCACTTTCACGAAAACTATCGGGGTGCACTTGGATCGGGTGAACACATCGTACAACATGGTAGACGGATCCCCCAGCACATTACTGAAAACCGTGCAAGCCAGCGACTGTTTCTTTGGGGAGACGGTGACCTTAGACTTCCCACACCCCGAGATGAAAGTTTTGGAAACGGGACACATCCACGAATTTACGGTCTCTATTCTCGATGATCAAGCGAGAAAGTTGAATAACTATTACCCGATTTCGGTCGTGCTCGAAATTTCCAATTGAGTATATGTGCCCCAATTTTATAATTTTCTTAAAATTAATTATGAGTATATACGGACCAGGTAGCTCTTCCAATTCCAATCGGGATTGGGTGACAGATTCAAAGAATTTGGAACCGGCAGGAGGGGGATTCGTCCCGACAGAGAGCGACTTTTTAACTACCGGAAAAACCAAGGCCCTGATCAATACAACTATATCGGAGGCCACAAACGGTATTCACAGAAGTATAGCACATCTTAGAGTAGACGTACTGACTGCGACTGCACAAGTTGGGGAAGAGGCCTGGGCGAAAATTGAGGGAGTCCGAACGGGTATTGAGAAAGACCAGGCGACCCTTACGGAGGCTTATAGGGTGTTGCGCTCAGAGGATCATGCATCACTTAGGAGGAAAAATAACCAAATTTTATTGAAGAGGCCCGGTTGGGGATTGAGGGAGTCCGAACGGGTATTGAGAAAGCCCGAGAAGGCCACCAGGTGGCCCTTACGGAGGCGTATGGGGTGTTGCGCTCAGAGGACTCTCTCAACAGAGAAGCAGCACTTACTGAACTAGGCGAAAAAATAACAGAATTTCAAAAAGAGACCCGGTTGGGGGTTGAGGGAGTCTGAACGGGTATTGAGAAAGCCCGAGAAGACCACCAGGCGGCCCTTGCGGAGGCTTATAGGGTGTTGCGCTCAGAGGACTCTCCCAACAGAGAAGCAGCACTTACTGAACTAGGTGAATTTATAACAGAATTTCGGGAAGAGGCCCGGTTGGGGGTTGAGGGAGTTCGAACGGGTATTGAGAAAGTCCGAGAAGACCACCAGGCGGCCCTTACGGAGACATATGGGGTGTTGCGCTCAGAGGACTCTGCAGCACTTACTGAACTAGATGGAAAAATAACCGAAGTTTCCGAAAAACTGAAACGTGTTCGTAGAGCCGCGAAAAAAGAATATTCATTCGGTGCCAAAGCGAACAATAAATATGGGGGATACGCCATGACAGCTTCAGGTACGCTTCTCCAAATGGCTGTCTGCTCAGTTAATGATAATGGTAAATCTGTGGGCGCGGTCGTGATAAATCTTGTAGTGGATGGGGAAGAACGGGGGGTTGGAGTCAATAAACTCGCTGGAGATATTTCATCTGTGGTTTTGTTCGCCGGTGACGATCCAATTAGACTTTCAGAAGGTAGTGTTATTAACTTTGTTACGAAAATCGCTGACCCAGCAAGTTCTTCCACTGTTGTTACATTGTTAATTGAACTTGATTTGTAAAATTTAATCATGAACGAATCACCGCTTCCAATTGTCAATACAAATCAAATTCACGAAAGAAGTTTAGATTTTAGGTTGGATAATATCGTCGCTATGCAGGATATTTTAGTTAGAGAATGTACAAATAGAAAAAGAAATGCTAACAAATATAAGCGCACGGCGAATATAGCTGAAGCATCTAGTACGGTTCTGGCAAGTTTATCTGTAATGAGTGGTGCGGGGACTGCTGCAACGCTATCTACAATTGTAACGGTTCCACTTGCAGGGGTTTTAAGTGGAATTACCGTTTTATCTGGAATACTTTGTATGGTAATTAGGGCGGCGGGTGGAAAACTCGAGAAAAAATGTAGAAAACACGATAGAATATTCGTTCTCGCCAGGTCTAAGAAAAATAGCATCGACGTTATAGTGTCCAAAGCGTAGACCGATAATGAAATATCAAATTTAGAGTTTGAATCCGTGGTGGAAGAAATGGGGAGATATGAAGAATTAAAAAATGATATTAGAATCAAAGCGGCGCCACCATGCCCAAGATTGAGAGTACTGATTGGGATA
Source organism: Conchocele bisecta (assembly GCA_029237695.1). Classification (NCBI taxonomy): domain Eukaryota; kingdom Metazoa; phylum Mollusca; class Bivalvia; order Lucinida; family Thyasiridae; genus Conchocele; species Conchocele bisecta. The sequence goes on from CM055268.1 coordinate 84,687,941, forward strand.
AATTTAGGGCAAAACTTGGAAATAAAGTCGGAGGAAATGTTACAGCACCACCATTCCGAAATTGTGATATTTTATTAAATAATTAATTTTATAATTTTCTTAAAATTAATTATAAAATTAATTATGTTGGTGCAGTAAACAATTTATTAATAATAATAAACAATTTAAACAATTTAAAAAAAAAGAAGCTTTAGGTCCAACCAAGGCTCGAACTCGCGCCAGCAAAACCCTTCTGGGCCCACCCGGCTAGCCACCTTCTTTGTTCTTTCTCTTTCTCTTTCTCATCTCGTGGCTAGCCGGGTGTAATAGCTACCTGTACAGTACACCCCCATCTATCGGCTGATCTAGATTAGTGTCGAAATTGTAGGCAACCTTGGAAGTGCCTGCACGGAAGCACTGAGCGCTCATTTTTTATCAAGGGGCGTCCCCCAAGACAAATTATTGTTGTTAATTTTACATATATTAAGCTAAAACCGTGTTGTGCAATGTCAAATATTTGCTCTTTTTTTTAATTTGTTTTTTATATAACAAGTTCGTTTTGTATTTAATAATATAGGTTATAAAGTTCTAAATTATTAAAAGTAAAATTAGAAAAATAAAAAACATGCCAACCAATCAGAATGTAAGAAATACTTCCGGAATATCGATAGCGGGTTGCCATATTCTCGGCTGTAATACACACCCTCGTGTGTGTAGTATATATTACAGTGTGTTTATTTTCCATCCCGGAAGATGTAATCGTGTAAATCTCTCTATAAAATGGACACTTAATATGCGTGTAAGGTGGGACACCTAATTTGCATGTTCATAACACGTGTAATTGGAACATTGTCGTCTGCTTGGTGTTGTGATTACAACATAAATTAATTGGTAGTTTTTTTTTCTGTTCAATAATAATTTTTCAATATCTTTAAAAGCGATATCGTAGAAATGTATATTCGTAAACGAATCTTTGGGTTTTAACAATATTATATAATACACCTTTAGTTAGTGTTATATCCGATACGCGTTATCATTCTTAATGTTTGTATTTGCCTCTTGTATAGTTCACATAATTGTCGGTATACTATTGTAAATGCAACGTTTTTATCGGAGCGTAATAAATTACGCTGATATTTCATGTATTCTATATTGTCTAGTGTTTTCAATTTATAGAATTTATATATAGGACTATAACCCCCGTAAACTTCGTAAACTGCTTCAACACAAGCATTATAAGCTTTAAATTCACATTGTATTTTATTATCCATTTTGTTATAATTCCAATATAATTTTTTTATTATAATTGGTAGTGTTTTTCTGTTCAATTGGTGTCACATTAACTTATGTATTTATGACACCAATATAATTGGACTACAATCGTTCAATACCACCACCAACTTTTGGTTGGAGGTGGTATCATTTTGACTCCTTCTATTCAAAATAATTTTCTCAAAAAATTCATAAATTTGCTGTAGGGAGACAATTTCATCGTTAACCAATTTTTGGGTTTTTCGGGGGTGGTGGGGGTAGTAGGTGGTATCATTTTGACTCCCTATATACTAATAGTGTCCAGACATGCGAGTTTACAGTCGAAGACCTGGAGACTGCAGGCATTGAATCTGTTAGGCACACACCATACTCACCAGACCTGGCCCCCAGCGATCTGGATCTACACTGGTCGCACAGCCCATAAGCCTCACTGCTCCAGTCACAGTCACACATCTGCTATATATAAACTCTTTGGTAGCCAGCAGCGATAACGTTATAAAGTACCGTAAATGTCCGTCAACTTGAACAATAGCACAGCTCAGTAGACGATCGATACATGCATGTTGTTCCGCTTTCTGAGCACATATGCCGTACATGTTGTTTAAATCCGTCCGTCCGTCCGTCTGTCTGTCCGGGCACATGTCCGGGGCCTTACGTGGTTGGAGGCGTGGTATACGACCTATTCCGTAGCAACCTAAACCCATTGTGTTTTAGGTGGTCATTCGTGTGTGTTTCAAAACAATGAATGCATATACAACCTAGCACAGCTTGATAAACATGCTGTCAAACCACTTTTGTGTTATTAATGAAAAAGTACTTACATTTAAATAGTATTTCGATTAAGTGTGCTTAATAGCCAAAGTTCGTCGGCAGCAACACGTGCAACAGACAGTAGTCAAAGCAGGCTACATTGATGTGTTATCATTCGGCGTGCATTCGGTCGATGTATAGTGAGTTACATGTTAAACTTCGATTTAAAATCAATGTGCTTCAATCTCAGATAGTATATCATATTTTCAGATGCGTCTTTTTCTCTTTCGGCACTGCAACTGCAAATGACTTACATGCACCAATGTTGTTGCATTACACTATACGCTATTCTACTCCTTTCAACACTACAGACCTGTATAGTGGTATCGGCGAACAGTGTAGATCCAGTGAGCCGGTTCGTGACTAGCCGTCTCTTCAGTGTATGCACTTTTTGCAAGTAAGGTTCACTTTTTGAGAACAAATACACCCCCTTTTCATAAATGGAATAGTCTGAAAATTATTTTATGACGATTGGATTGGTTGTGCTCTAGTTTCAGTTAATTTTGCAAGGGAAATAGCAACATAGAGCTTCAAGATGGCTGCCAATATGGCCGCCACGGAATAAAAATATGCATGTTCCAGACATGTCTCATTAATAATGTCAAAACCTGGTAATACATTTATTGACTTTCGATGTGAAATTGTTAGCAATATAATAAAAAAATATATTCAAAATGGCCGCCAAAGTGTCAAACGTGTTAATATAATGAACTTGTAACATTGCAAGAATAATAGACACTGACTATATAATAATAGATGCAATGTGTTTTTCTATCATAATCTTCAATACATTACAAGTCACATCGATGAATATACCATTCAATATGTCTTCCAATATGGCAGAAATTTATAGAAATCGAAGAAAATAATAAATTACGAAGCTTATACATGTATAGATTGTTGTGAATGCACACGTGAACGGCCCACCTTATACCGGTTATTTGTTACAGTGTGCACATAATACTGCACTAAACCATCTAATGTAATATGGAACAGTCGCTATAAATTGTTTACCAGTACATACGAAACATGTAACTACTGTCTGTATTTAAATATTTAAATGTAAGTAATTTGTCATCAATAAGAAAGCAGTCCCCCTCCCCCAAAAATATATTTAATGAAATGCCATCAAATATTTATTTTATTGCGGAAAAAAAAATCCTATGGAAATACAATCATTTTGGAATTTGTGGACCGATTTTCAAAATAAAAGTACATAATTTTCAAGCTATCTATAGCCATGCTTTGGAGTCATTATCCGTTGTTTTTTTTTCTTTTTATTGTACTCCTCCCCCAGCTCAGCTCCTACACCTCATTTTCCCCCATGTTAAATTCCTATAGAAAAGTACATTTAAATATTTTTAGATTTAATGTTTTTAATAGCCAAAAGCTCGTCGGCAGCAAACGTGAAACATACAGTAGTCATATTTGTTTGTACTCGCCTCATTGCAATGCGGAGATGAAGTGAACATTATTATCGAGCCACACAATTATGTCACAACCGCCTGCATTAAAGGTACATGCCCACTCAATGGGAACAAACTGTTCTTTATATCAGAGACATCATCTGAGACATTTTCTGGCAAAATAAACATTCATTCACCATTACCACACGTATTGATTGACATTATTATGCATTTTATATCAAACGAAAATGTCCACACTGTTATCAAGGGCGATAACCGTGTTTCCTTAAAATGTTAACGGATATTACTATTCATTCTCTGTATTTATTTTTTGATGTGCAATGATCATACTTTATAATCTGTCTAAAATATTTTTTTTTCAGGTGACGCATTTAATTAGTATAAATAATTTAAAAATATCATGCCTCATTTGCATATGAAAATAGCCTGATTCCACCGCGCGTCACTATCAGTAAAATAAATATTACTAAATGATGATATCCGTATTTCGGGCACTCGTAGATTTTAGACCTGCTGGAATAGTGACACAATTGTTCACTTATTTAATTCCTAATAATTACAGCACACAAATATTTACACAATTCCCTAACATTTGATTGGCCCGTAGCAAGTCTCTGTCCAAAATGTATATCCCAGTAAACTCCCACGCCGAACTACTTTCCGTAACCGTGAGGCGCAGTTAAAATAATTCTTAAGAAAACGGAAAATAAACACATTTTCTTGATAAATTTATTTCAAATGCTGGAATTAACATTCCTACATAAAGAACATTTTGTGCCTATTGAACTCGCCATGATGTCAACGCTTCGGAACATCTCTGCAATCTCAGCTCGCAATCAAGCAGTTTGATTGGCTGAGCCTGAGTTGTAACATAGCTCAGGCTCAGCCAATCAATATACATGACTTAAAGCACACTATTCAAGTTATGCATGCATTATTCATGTTATGCAATACATTTAATTACAGTGGAAACTCTCTAAACCGGTCACCAAGAAAACACATATTGTGATCTTACTTTTGATGAGTTTCTTTGTCATTAGTCTCCGGTGATAATGTCTGTTTGCAGCTATGGCTCAGAATGATCAAGTATCTGAGTTACAGTGAAACCTCTCTAAGCCGGAAACATTGGTGACCTCCCAGGGTGTCCGGTTGAGAGAAGTTTCACTGTATGAGAGAAAGAAAACCGTAGCCAGAAATAGGACAGAAAAAAACGTGCGACAGAAGTTAGCATAACATTTCATTCAAAGAAAGCAGGGGGCCGTTTCACTAAACTTCTTACGACGAAAATGTTCGTAAGTGCATATTTAGGATCGTCTGGAAATATCAATTGATGGATTTACATTTATTGAGCATAGGCTGCATATGCAGTCTATGCTCAATAAATGTAAATCCACTAATTGTTTACAAGAAAACATTGTTAATGTGAAATTTACAGACTATCATAATTTTGCACTTGCGAATATTTTAGTCGTACGAAGTTTAGTGAAACGGCCCCCAGCTGTACCCCATACAAGTGGTGACATGTGGTTGTGACTGAAGAAATAGAGCTTATGGGATTTGTGACCAGTGTAGCTCCTGATCCAATAGCAATTCATGTAGTCTTATTACGATCTATTTTGCTTCGTTGAAGCATGACGGGTGTTTCATTCACGGAATGGCGAACCGTGCAGAACCTGATCAGCATGTGCGGATGCACAGGCTGATCTGGATCTACACTGGTTGCAAAACATATAAGCCCCATTTCTCCAGTCACAATCACAGGATGCACCGGCTGATCTTGATCTACACTGGTTGCAAAACCCATAAGCCCCATTCTCCAGTCACAGTCACATAAGTATAGTACAACCGCTGACACTGCCGGAGTAACTTTAAAGCAATAAATAATTTAATTTGTATAAAGTGTAGATAATATGTTAAGTGCAAATATTAAATATTTAAGTCAAATCAAATTCAAAGTCAGTGAATCGCAACATCTATATTGTTCTTTATTAAATTAGAACGAATTCCTTACCGTCAGTCCTTCACACACTATCTGGGGTCATCATCAAGTAAGGCGGTCTATAAAATATTGTGCGTTTCCGCCCACGCTAGACAAACAGAAAGGATACCAAATAATTTTAAAAAGACTTTTGGAAGAAAAGCACACCAAATTTCTTACCTACCTACTTACACACTGAATGCCAGGTCACAGAATGGGAAACACATTAGTTTGCTTGGACCATTAGTAATTCCAGCACACAAATATTTACACAATTCCCTAACATTTGATTGGCCCGTAGCAAGTCTCTGACCAAAATTTATATCCCAGTAAACTCCATGCCGAACTACTTTCCGCAACCGTCAGGCGCAGTTAAAATAATTCTTAAGAAAACGGAAAATAAACACAGTTTATTGATGAATTTATTTCAAATGCTGGAATTATAAGGAATGAATGTCCTTTTTGTTGAATTTATCGGGGATATAAACTTGGAAAAGTCGCGGGAATACTGGACGAGGCCTTCCGGCCTTCGTCCAGTATTCCCGCGACTTTTCCAAGTTTATACCCCGATAAATAATAGACATATGAGACAAGATCTGTGCTTCTGCTTCTACAACATAAAAAGGAGGCTCATTCATAAATTTTGCTAAACTTTCCAAAATAAATATTGTTTTTCAATTGTGGATATAAGCGTAAACATTTGGGCATGTTTTGTGAAACAGACAGTAAGTCAACACGATACAAAACACAACAACGAGCCAATAAGGCGGTTTATGTCAGCGGCTGGTGCATATTAAATTAAATTACAGCGATTATTATGTTTGATCTATATCCAACCAGTAGTGAAGGGCATACAGTATCTGTATATGTGGCTGTGTCTGCATAAATGGGGCCTGCGGGATTTATGACCACTGTAGCTCCCCATCAACTCGCATACTCATCTAGGTGGATAACTGTGCGGATGCACAGGCTGATCTGGATCTACACTGGTCGCAAAACCCATCTACAGTCGAACCTGTGCTAAAGACCACCTCCGAATAGCAATAATCTGGCTGTAAAGGCGACAATAATGTTGTCCCAATGGCATAATTACTATATAAATTACCCTGCGAATAAAGACCACCTCTCAACAATGGCCAGATTTTTCACTTCCCATGGCTGGCCCTTTTACACAGGTTTGACTATACATGTATATAGTTGTCAGAGGCATGACTGTGTTTCATGGATGGAATGTCGAACAGTGCAGATCCTGATCAGACTGTGCGGATGCACAGGCTGATCTGGATCTGCACTGGTCGCAAAACCCATAAGCTCCATTTCTCTAGTCACCGCCATACATTAGTCAATGGTCTTGAATACACTAAAGTCCAATTTTCAGGCAAAAAATCATGTTTTACAAACTGACTTACGTACATTGTCATACTATATGTGGCTGTGACTGGTGAAATGGGGCTTATAGGATTTTTGACCAGTGTAGTTCCTGATGAAATAGCATACTCTTGTAGCCTGATAACGGTCTATATTGCTTGCTAGAAGCATGCAGTTGTTTCATTGATGGAATGGCGGACAGTGCAGATCCTGATCAGACTGTGTGGATGCACATGCTGCTCTGGATCTACACTGGTCGCAACATCCATAAGCCACATTTATCACAGTCACATCCACTTATAAGATAATGGTTTTAAAGGCACTAAATTCCAATTTTCAGGTAATAAAATTATGTTTTACAAACTGATGTTCGTACGGTGTAATTATATTTGTGGTTGTGACTGGATAAATAAGGCTTATGGGTTCTGTAGCCAGTGTAACCAGATCTAATAGCTCACTCCTGTTACCTGGTACCGATCTATATTGAGGGAGTTATCATTTATTTTTCCCGAAATGCATTATTTCATATAGAACTAACGACTGCATATATTTGATGATTAAAAGTATGCAGAATTATTATACTGAAGTTATTACATTATCACAGCCAAATGGCTGTGATAATGTAATAAATTCAGTATAATAAAAGTTTATAAATTTATCCTTAAATTGAAAATTTCTCCCTTAAAGTATACTTTGCTAGATAAGTATACTTTGCAATGTTGGTGAAATATGCTACTGGGTCCTAGCTGGGACACAGCATACATGTATATATTTTGTTGCAGGTTTGACCTACTAATCCTGTAAATACATTATATACAATACGTTTTCATAAAAATAGGCCATTATACAGCTATAGTTACTTTAAGCGCCCAATTTGTCGGTTTATAATAACGCTTGTCGTGCAAAATAGTAGTTTTTGTCCATTCATAAATTGGGCTATAAAACTTATTTGTGGCTGTGACTGACTGGAGAAATAGGGCTTATGGGATTTGTGACTAGTTATTATTATTCGTTTATTCACTCAGGTCACATAGTATGACAACGTGAGGTAAATGCAATCCAACATCATGAAATGACACAATGGCTACTCAAGATAAATTAATATAGATTAATTCAAATGTATAAATATAACGACTAGCTGATCATGTAACGCCTTTACTGTGACCTTAATTCAAATATCTGAAAACACAAACATTGGTCTGGAAATATATGTTTTATGTGTAATTACGATTTAATATCTTTGGGAGTGCAGACTGTGCGTATGCACAGGTTGACATGAATCAACCACATATTAGTGACGTACAAACATAGCGCATGACCTTTTAACCGGTCTGGAACTATAAAGTTCTATTATAATTCAATCCATTATCGCTATAATGTACATGTTAAGTATTAGGCCAAATGCGTGCATATTGATACAAGTAAATGTACTGTACTGTCTGTTCCACGTTTTTCTACCGACGAACTGTTGGCTATTAAACGCATTTCATCTGAAACATATTTAAATATAAGTAATGTTTCAGCAATAATAAAAAAGTCCCCCCCCCACCAAAAAGAAACCCCAAAAAAATTATTTGATGAATTTCCATTAAATATTGGGTAACAAGGAGATGGGGAGTGACCAAGGAAAAAATACACCTTTTAGAACATGGCTTCGAAACCTGGCCAGATGGCTTGCAAATGATGTAACTAAGAAAACAAAAGTTAAATTTTGAAATAAATCGATCCACAAATTAGTCATCCCCCCCATGTTAATGTCGCATAGAAACAATTGATTGTATCTTATCTATAAAACCAATATGTTATGGAATCTCATCAAATAAAAAACACCGAGAAGACAGTCTTGTTTGTTATTGATGAAAAGGCACTTACATTTAAAAAAATGTTTAGATTTAATGTGTTTAATAGCCAAAAGTTCGTCGGTAGAAAAACGTGGAACAGACAGTACAGTACATTTCCTTGTATCAATATGCACGCATTTGGCCTAATACTTAACATGTACATTATAGCGATAATGGATTGAATTATAATAGAACTTTATAGTAATTAATCTTATTTTTGAAAGGGGACATACGTCGAACTTCTGCATTCAAGTTGAATCATACGCGATGCGACATTGAACATTATATATTATTAACATTTACTATGCCGAATTAAATGTTGTCGTCTGCTGATCACTTTCTATTATGCATTTTTATCAGCAAACCATGCTTTGACAGCACTTTAGAATCATTTCCAATGGAAATTATTCTAAAGTGTTGTCATAACATGCTTTTATTGAGAAAAAAGTCAAACTATGATTTAAAACAACAGCAGACGACAAGTTTTGTTTCCGGCATTTTAATAGTTATGTTGGTCCGGATCTTTATTGGTCGCCATTTGGTTTATGAATCCTCTAATATATTTGTTTTATTGAATCGCTGAGATGCGTATTTAATATTATATACGAGTAGCAGGCGATTTAGTCACGCATTCACTGGTTAACATCAGAATAAACCCAGATTTGCAATTAATTCTATATTTGGGGACGAGAGAAAATGCACCTTATGACATTAGGTGCATGTCCATGCAGTAGGCACAAACTGTTCTTTATATCAGAGACATCACCCGAGACATTTTCTGGCTAAATAAACATTCATTCACCATTACGCCACGTATTGATTGGAATTATTATACATTTTATATCAGACGTAAATTTCCACACCGATATCAGGGACGATAACCGTGTTTCCTTAAAATGTTAACGGACATTACTATTTATTATCTGTATTTATTTGTTAATGTGCAATGATCTTACTTTATAATCTGTCGAAAATATTATTTGTTCAGGTGACGTATTTAATTCGTATAAATAATTAAAAAACATCATGCCTCATTTGTATGAAAACAGCCTGATACCACTGCGAGTCACAATCAGTAAAATAAATATTACTAAATGATTATATCTGCATAGTGGGCACTCGTAATTTTTAGAACTGGCGGAATAGTCACACAATTATAAACATATTGAATTCATATAAAGAACATTTTGATGCCTACTGAGTGGGCATGCATCTTTAACTGCTACATATTCTAATACTCTATCCAATAAGGTTCATTGAACTATGATGCTATATGTTAGCTCACATCAGTAACGTTGTTCCTTTAAAGGGTTAGTATCTCATAGCATAACCCGCGACAATAACTAAGACCTACAAGTATTGTGGTGCGGGCAATCTGACCCTACCTATGAATATGCCGCCGACCTTAGACTTTTTTGGCCGTTTAAAAAAATAAAATTGAAAAAATGTTAATTTTTGATAATTCGGAAGATAATTCGCATTAAGCGTCCTCTGCGTACTTTAGGCGCTTGTCTTCCGCGTGCCTGCATCAATAACAACAACAATAAGTACCAAGTGCTGGTTGTTAATTTGTTAGGTAGTGAGTTATTTTAAAGAGCTAACATGATTTAATATGTTAACACGCGACAGTTACTTATATTCAGTAGCAGAATGACAAACAGTGTAGTCCCTGCGCGAAAGCGTAGGCTCACCCGGGGCTATGCTGTTCGCAAACATAGATAGTTAATAACAAAAAAATATATCTTCTCATGCGAAAATGAATTAATTTCAACAAAATTGCAAATACCGTAGACCTGGATCAGACTGCGCGGATGCGCAGACTGATCTGGGGCTATGCTGGTCGCAATTATCTGTAAGATATGCCCTCATTTTCTCCACCGGCGGCCCAAGTTTGATTGACCGGATAATCTGTCGGTAGTTTAATGTAATCTACAGAGATATAAAACTGTCGGACGATAGACAATACTTCAAATATCTCAAATTATTGGGAATCCTTATGAATGAACGTGACGTCATGCGATCTGGACCAATGAATCGGGGCTTTGCAATATTTGCAAACGGGGAGGAGTAATTGTGGGGTATAGGTTAGGAAAGCAGCCCTGTGGCATTTATTTGGACAGTGTAGCCAAACATCAGCACAGTGTCAGCCGTGTATCGGGTGATTGTACCCACATGTTTGATCAGTATACTTTCTGATCAGCTGGCACTCTTATGAAGCCTGATGCGGATTTACGTTTTCGTTCGAGACATATATGTCCCGTTTCACCAACCTTCGTACGATAAAACAGTTAGTATGAAGATTTGTATTACATTTTCTTCTCCATTAACGTAATATGTACACATAATTAAATGTGAACACACCCAAGAAAGAATTTTCAACAATGACTGTCAGTGAAAATGTTACTGTATCTTTCAAGTTGGCACTTACGAACGTCTTAGTCGTACGAAGGTTAGTGAAACGCGACTCTGCTGATTGTTCATGACCAACAGTGACCAATGTGTAAGCCAATATTTGAGGACATGGGAGCAATGAGGTCGACCTGCGACTACTCCGGTTACAATTCATTTACAAGTGGCATACTTGATACTACAATGGAACCTCTCAAAACCGGACACCAAGAATACACCTGTGCTCTTATGTGTGATAGAGAATAGTAGGTTAGTGCCGTGAATGGGAAAAAATATCCGGCAAGGCTCAAGAATTTCTTTATTGCTGAACCAAAGTATATGTTGTGACCACTCATTTGAACCGTCTCGCCGAGACGGTTCAAATGAGTGGTCACAACATATACTTTGGTTCAGAAATAAGGAAAATAGATAGAGAATAGTAGGTTAGTGCCGTGAATGGGAAAAAATATCTGGCAAGGCTCAGGAAACGGGATGGGCGAGGCTCTGCCGAGCACATCCCGTTTCCGTGCCGCGCCAGATATTTTTTTCCCATTCACGGCACTAACCTACTATTCTATTTATCCCCTCAACACCTAAAAATGGCTTTAAAATGCAAAAATAATATTGATTGGATATCAAAAATGTTTCACGGCACCGTGTTTCACGGCACATACGCACTGTGTTGACGGGATAAATAAGTTTGATCGCATAGCACACAAAGTTGGCTAATAATGATCAAATGCCTGACTTACAGTGAAACCTCTCTAAGCGGGACACCATGGGGACTCCCCAGGGTGTCCGGTTTAGAGAGGTTTCACTGTAATATCAACACAAAGGAGACGATGGAGACATCCCAGGTGAAGTAGAAATAACCATTTAATGGCATATACAACAGGTAAGGCAAGCGTACAGTACAGCGGTACTCACAGTCTTCGGATTCGCACTCTGAGACTAATGGTGTACGGTCCGCCCAGAAGAAAACAAGAACGTATAACAAATGGGTAACATAAATACAACCATTTTAAAAGGCGATATAACACTGGAAAACGCACGGCGGTAATCACACCGTCTTATATAGGAGTTGCAATCTGAGACCAGCGGTGTACGGTCCCCACACAGGAAAATTATACATGTAACGTATAACAAATCGGTAACAAACAACAACGCTGCATAATTATGATGGTCTGAGGTGACACTAGGGGCCCGTTTCACTAAACTTCGTACGACTAAAATGTTCGTAAGTGCAAATTTAGGATCGTCTTGAAATTTCAATTGATGGATTTACATGTATTGAGCATATGCTGCATATGCAGCATATGCTCAATAAATGTAAATCCAATAATAAAAAAATAATAAGTTTGCACTTACGAACCTTTTAGTCGTACGAAGTTTAGTGAAACGGGCCCCAGGTGAATTAGCCAATTTTTTCAGATATTATCTGACAATACAGGGCTTATTACATTTGCGAACAGGTAGACCACGGACAGACTGCGCGGATCATGGCCTACACTGTTCGCCATTCAGTCAATGTACCACATACAAAACTTCTAGCGAATAGAGCACACATACCTATCCGGCTCTATGGATGGGAACAGGTGTTCAGAATCAGAAATAAAATACATCCGATTTTGTCGGATACTGGTCAATATAATTATTTCTTGGTAAAACCAGGTAACATGATCAGGGTCTAAGCTGATTTCCATTGACGTAAAACCACTGTTCTAGAAGCATACGCTAGCCGGCTAGATTTTGCACTTGAATTGCTACTTGAGTAAATAAAGAACACTCACAATTTTCTTTGGAATTTGTCTTAAATCACGTTGCACATACCAGGACAAATACGTCACCTTTGAACAAAATGGACCTTAAAACGTGCGTGGTTTGGAATGGGGCTATACTGGTAGTAAGTGTCGAAAGGTATCGTTTTCAGGTTTGTCTGATGAAGCGAATATTTGCAACACTTGTAAATAAGAACGTACCTTTATGCACCACAGTCTTTCGTTCAATAGTGTGGAAATGTTCGTACTCATAACATTAATACTATTTCACTGATTACTTGGTTGGTTGATTGAATGGTTGGTTTGGTTGCTTGATTGATAGGTTGATTGATTGTTTGATTGATTGTTTGATTGATATATTGATTGATTGATTGATTGATTGATTGATTGATTGATTGATTGATTGATTGATCGATCGATCGATCGATCGATCGATCGATCGATCGATCTATTGATTGATTGATTGATTGATTGATTGATTGATTGATTGATTGATTGATTGATTGATTGATTGATTGATTGATTGAATTAATGACTGCCTGTCTGGTCTGATTCTTAAGTCCGTTCAATAACACGGTCATATTTTGTATGTGGCTGTGACTGGAGAAATGGTGCTTATGACATTTGTGGCCAGTGTATCTCCTGATCAAATAGCACACTCCTGTAGCCTGATATCTATCTATATTGCTTGTTAGAAGCATGGCGGCTGTTCATTGATGGAATTGCAAACAGTGCAGATCCTGATTAGACTGCGTGCGGATCTACACTGGTCGTAGAACCCAATAATTCCCATTTCTCTTCTCCGGTAACAGCCATTATACAAACGGGAACATACCTCTATGAGGGTGGGGTGGGGGTGGCACCGTGCAACCAGCGGTGAATGTCAGTGTCCTGATCCAGGCACATTAACCACACCACACTGACACCTGGGGGTCGCTTCACTAAACTTCGTACGACTAAAATTATGATTACAATTACATTAACAATGCTTTCTTGTAAACACTTATTGGATTTACATTTATTGAGCATAGGCTGCACAAGCAGCCTATGTTCAATAAATGTAAATCCATCAATTGAAATTTCCAGACGATCCTAAATTTTCACTTACCAATATTTTAGTCGTATGAAGTTTAGTGAAACGGGCCCCTGGCCCCAGGTGTGAATCTCTGTAAAATTCATCAATATGTGAAACCATAGATTAATAATTACAATACACATACCCTCTCAACCTCCAATGTTCACTGATTGAATATAGTGAACAACATATGCCCAGATCAGACTGCACGGAAGTTCCGTCTGATCGGGGACTACAATGGTCGCAAACACAGTAAGCCCCATTTTTACATGACGAGCCGCATTGTGTGCGATACAGGCGAACACGCACGTCAGTTTAAACCTTACGCATCTATCCATGTCTCCCTACCCTAGGGATCGGCGTGGCGCGTATACTCGGTGAATTAGACGGCAAATAATCTCCAGATGTGGGAATTAGACAGCATGAACGCCACAGGGAGGTATGAGCTATTGGAGGCCCTCTGACAAGTCCCTCCTATGAACTCTATACATGTGGCTGTGACTGGAGAAATGGGACTTATGGGTTTTGCGACCAGTGTAGATCCAGATCAGCCTGTGCATCCGCACAGTCTGATCAGGACCTACACTGTTCGCCATTCCTTCAATGAAACACCTGTCATGCTTCTAGCAAGCAATGTTGCTTCCACACCCGGGAATTAGACAGAACGGTAAGTCATAGGAGATAGAATTAGATATCGGATTTATCAAAATCTAAATCCTAGGATTTTCTAGTTAAACTGGACTGAGGCAAGCGAGGCTACTTCCATGTCATATTGGCGAACAGCGTGGGCCAGATGTGTGCCTAAGCTGGACGTCAAAGTCACATTACCCATGTTGATGTTTGCCTTGTATACTTTCTAAACCAGTTTAGGCAATCGGTTGCGAAAACAGACCTTCAACATTTACACCGATGTACATGCTGATCTGTGTCTGCACTGGTCGCCAGCCGCATTAGGCCCCTTTTGTCAGAATCAGTCAGCGTTAGAGCGGCAATTCAATTCCAAAGTGTGCCCTAAATAGTTCCTGGTTTAATCATCGGCACAATTTGTTTACCAATATCCGACATGCTTCAGTGTTCGGACTGCAACATCGCAGTCCTCACACATACGAATTTGTCCGTGTTCCAATGATTACGGTGGTGTGGTATGAAGTTCCAGATTATACTCGGATGTCTACATGGTTTTCGTGCAAGCCATGTGCGAGACAAAAAATGTAAACAATAGTCCCAAATAATATCGAAAAGCCCATGATAAGTATACTACAATTTTACGACCATTAAAAGCACAACCGATTTAAGCGTAACTGTAGGTTAATTTTCATATGACCCACTTAGACACACACCATGACGTCATTAACGGTTAGCACATCTTATACATTATAGGAATGAATGGCCTTTTTGTGGAATTTAACGGGGTATAAACTTGGAAAAGTCGCGGGAATACTGGACGAAGGCCGGAAGGCCTCGTCCAGTATTCCCGCGACTTTTCCAAGTTTATATCCCTGATAAATTCCACAAAAATGCCATTCATTCCTTATAATTCCAGCATTTGAAATAAATTCATCAAGAAAATGTGTTTATTTTCCGTTTTCTTAAGAATTATTTTAACTACGCCTCACGGTTACGGAAAGTAGTTCGGCATGGGAGTTTATTGGGATATAAATTTTGGACAGAGACTTGCTACGGACCAATCAAATGTTAGGGAATTGTGTAAATATTGTTGTGCTGGAATTATTGGCATATATTTGTCTCAACCTCGTTTTCATATATGCGCATGCTACACTCGTACCCACCTTGCGTGGGAGACGTACAGTGGAACTTCTCTAAACCTGACACCCTGGGAGATCCCCAGGGTGTCCGGCTTAGAGAGATTTCACTGTAAATCAGGCATTTGATCATGCTGGACCATAGTTGTGTGCTATGCGATCACGAACAGACATTATCACCTGAGGTAAATGACCAAGAGACTCATCAAAAATAAGATCACAGGTGTCCGGTTTAGAGAGGTTCCACTGTATATCCTACGTGGGGAATTACAGCAAACCATCCTCCAGAGGTGGGAATTAGACAGCAATACAGTGGGGTCAGCGTGTAAATGCACACACGAACGAACACGACAGGTTGGTTCGCTACCCACCCAAAGTGTATGTTGTTACCACTCAGTTGAACCGTCTCGCTGAGACGTTCATCTCGCTGAGACGGTTCAACTGAGTGGTAACAACATACACTTTTGATGCGAAATGAGAAAAAATGCAGAAAAATATTTACATTTTTGTTTATACATGAATTACATGTATATCCACGTATGGGAATTTTAGACGTCCTATCGTCAGCCTGTCTTATTGGCTCTATAGGAAAACGCCACTCTCGTCCCATATGAATTAGACATAACTACAATTCCTAGATGCGGGAATTAGATGCGGGAATCAGTGTTCGTTTGTTTTCTCGAAATCCCCGAGACTTGCTTGCCCACCCCCGTCCTCGCAATATATCTCAATATATATGTGTTTACGATATACGATCAAATACAATCCGATCTCCGGCTTATATGTAACGAGCCGTGTTTTCATACGACCGTTCAATATACCACTGTATACGGTATATGATCAAATGTCGGCACATCTTAAGGTGTATACTTTTCGCGAGCCGTCAGCCAATAGCTACGCCTCACACTCGTAATCGCGATAGGCCAGCCCACTTGGCGCACGCTCGCGAAATGTTAATATATTCGTAGTGTCTTATACCCTTTACATATGGGCAAACATACGGGGGTGTCGGACGTTCATTGCGACGTCTCGTATTAAAGTAACCTTAAGTGATCAGGTGGAGGCAGCGGGCTATAAATATTCCCGATGTGGACGAAGGACGACACACAGTGGGTCACTAGCTCCGAAGACAACGTCGTGGTGTTAAATAGATACGACAATCGGACAATACACGCGATATGAGAAATAGGCACAGCGTGTATGCGCGTGTTGCTAGCTACCTTGTATTTGGAGTCGTGTTTATGATACCTACGTCGCGTCACGGTGCTAACGCGATGGCGTCCACGACGTCGGCTTACGTCACGGCGGATAACAGCGACGTCATTCCGGACAAGGTGGAGATTTTTAAGCAGGATATTCTGAGCAGACTGGGATATTCACAGAAGCCGGATTTACGGAATGTGACCACAAGTATTGAGGAGAAACGCCGGATGATTCAAATGTACAAGGCGTATATCGCCGAGAGGGACGAGGCGATCAAGGACACACGGGCGACCATGTACGGGGAGGACAGCAGTAAGGCGCAGTCAATGACATTCTACTCTGTCCACTTCACAGGTAAGATATTTATTGTACCTTTAAAGCGACTGTCCATGTATCTCGGCGGAAATGCCAAACTAATATACTAGTTTGAAACTTCAATATAACAATAGTATGTGTTATGAGATAAACACGCATATACATATATATAATACTTAAATCGGTCAATGATGTTAACCCTTACACCGCTATCTTATTTTGTTTGTCGTCTGCTGTTTATTTTCTATTTTCCAGTTTTATCTTTAAAAACATGCTTTGACAGCACTTTATAATAATTTACAACATGCTTTGACAGCACTTCAGAATCATTTCCATTGGAAATGATTCTGAAGTGCTGTCAAACCATGTTGTTATTGAGAAATAAGTCAAGATATAAAAGCAACAGCAGACGACAATTGTTGTGAGTAGCGGTCTAAGGCTTAACCACCGTATATTGTGATTACGAAAGACAATATTTAATTTTAGACTAGGGTAAACGTGTCAGGGAAATTGCTTGGCTGATGATCATTGTCTAAGTACATACACTGTATAAAGTGACTTGTAGTAAAAATGCACTCATCATTTTACACCTCATTTTATATTGCGGGAAACGTATACTGTCGTCTGCTTTTGTTCACATTATTCTTCACACAACCATGTTTCGGCAGCATATGGTTTGAAACTGGGCCCCAATAATACAGTATTCGTGGGACCCAGTTTGAATGAAACAATACTCCTGAGCTGTCTACACATACAGTAAAACCTCGATAAATCGGACACGAAGGCAGTCTATGTATCCTTGATGTTATGGGTTTCATTGTCATCTATCTCTGATGATAATGCATGTTGAAATTCACAAAGAACATCTGCATGCCTTGGTATAGTCATATGTCTGATTTACAGTTGAACCTCTCTAAACCGGACACCATGGGGACCTCCCAGGGTGTCCGGTTTAGAGAGGTTCCACTGTACTTTCATTGAGACAGAACATGTAAACTTAAAATAATCTGCAGACGACACACTTTAATGTATCATTCTAAGGGTTAAAACGCCATACAAAAGACAATCTAAAAAATGGCAGACGACAAAATTTATCGTTGTAAGGGTTAAACACGCCAGAAAAAAGGTAAACTAAACATAAACGGCAGACGACAACATTAAATTCCTCGTTGTAAGGGTTAAAAATGCCAGAAAAAAAGGTAAACTAAACATAAACGGCAGACGACAAAATTTAATTTCTCGTTGTAAGGGTTAAAAACGCCAACTGTATTGAACTACGATGCATAGTCACTTGAATACATATAACCTATTTGTGGCTGTGACTGGATATATGCGGCTTATGGGTCTTGTTACCAGTGTAGGTCCAGTTAAACCTGTGCATCAGATCAGGATCTGCACTGTTCGCCATTCAATCGATGAATCACCCATCATGCATCTAACGGACAATACAGATCGTTTTCAAGCTACATACGTCTGTTATTTGATCGAGAGCTACACGGGTCACACACATCATAAGACCCATGTCTCCAGTCACAGCCACATTTTATTTACCGTTCCTGAATGCGTTATTGGTACATAAAGCATATCTATAGATGTTATTGAATGGCGGCAGGGCGTCACGCGTGGGTCCCGTTCGATCCGTCGAGCTGTTGCAAATCGTAGCACGTGAATCGGGCCTTGTAAACTGGGTATGGTGGCGTATATTTGTCATGGGGATATCGTTTTGTTGGATAACTGCAACATGTCTACTTGTATGGCAATCGCGGCACGTGAAATTGGGACTTTTAAACTGGGCATGGTGGTGATTATTTGTCATGGTAATATTGTTATGTTGGATAATTGCAATTTTGTTTACTTGTATTGCAATCGCAGCACGTGGAATAGGGCTTGTAAACCGGGTATAGTGATGTATATTTGTCATGGAGATATCGTTATGTTGGATAACTGCAAACCTTTTGTTGACGTATTTCATTCGCGGCTTGTGGAATAGGACTTGTAAAGTTAATATGGTGGTGTATATTTGCCATCGATATACCATTATGTTGTCTTAATATATCACGAACTTTCGACTGAAACGGGAGTTGTAAACTGGGTATTATGGCGCATATTTGTTATGGGAATATCGTTATGTTGGATAAATGCACAATGTCAACGTGTATTGCAATCGTGGAATGGGACTTTGCTGTTTAACTGTAACATTTATACTTGCATGGCAATCGCGGCACGTGTAATGGGACTTGTATACTGGGTATGGTGGTGTATATATGCCATCGATGTGTTTAGATGTTGAATAAATCTATAGCATAATTGCTACTAAAACAGGACATGTAAACGTGTCCGGTCATCTTCGGTATCGCTATATGAACAACAAAGTAACCTATACATAAATAACAAAGCAAAAATGACGTTATGCTACTTTCATAATAAGAGGCCACACATGCATAATCAATATCAACCCGAATGTTCTGTCTGTAACGCTGGACGACTTACTTAAGTCGTAAGTCTTAAGTCGTGCATCTGCACAGTCTGATCAGGATCTGCACTATTCGCCATTCCATCAGTGAAACACCCCTCATGCTTCTAACAAGCTATACATGTTGTTATCAGGCTACAGGAGTGTGATATTTGATCAGTTGCTACACTGGTCACAAATCCCATAAGCGCCATTTCTCCAGTCACAGCCACAATTATGGGTGGGATTTGGATCTACATCCTTCCATACGCGGGCCCTGACCAACTGTACCACCCTCAATAAATAAGGTGTAAATAAATAAATATAAATAATTAAATAAATATCTTCAATAGATTGTCACGGAATGTGGTTGTGACTGGAGAAATGGGGCTGATGAATTGTGTGAACAGTGTAGCTCCTGATCAAATATCACACTCCTGTAGCCTGATACTGATCTACATTACTTGCTAGAAGCGTGACGGGTGTTTGTTTGATGGAATGACAAACAGTGCAGATACTGATCAGACTGTGCGAATGCACAGGCTGATCAGGATCTACACTGGTTGCAAAACCCATAAGCCCAGTTCTCCAGTCACAGTCACATGTAGCGGGCTTGTGATATTACCTGACACAGGTGGTAATTGTTAAAGGCAGTGGTCGCCATAGGAGTGGTGTTTTCTCCACACAAACTTCAAACTGTGGCTACGCTGTACAAAACTACAGGTTTCGCAAATATTTTCCCCACAAGGATAGCCATACGGCTTTAGTCCACACATTGCGGAAATGAATTCAGCCCACGTGCAATGGCAATTTTGTTTTAGTTTAACACCTAGTCGCCTGTGACATTATATGTGGTTTCGTCTGGTATCAGTTGTATGAATAGATTGTTTCTTGTTTATTGGCCACATCAATATGGGTTTAGTTATGTGGTACGATTTGCATAATATATCGGTCTGCACTATTTTATGTTTTGTATAATATATTCCGTGTGCCCCATTTTATGGTTTGTATATATTGGCGTGTCCTGTTTTATTAGCCGGTTGGTGAATTGTATTGTATTGTATTGTATTGTATTGTAGTATTGTATTGCATTGTTGTATTGTATTGTATTGTATTTTGTATTGTATTGTATTGTATTGTATTGTATTGTATTGTATTGCATTGTAGTATTGTATTGCATTGTAGTATTGTATTGCATTGTAGTATTGTATTGCATTGTAGTATTGTATTATATTGTATTATATTGTAGTATTGTATTGTAGTGTAGTATTGTATTATTGTATTGTATTGTATTGCATTGCATTGTACATATACATCGTGTGTGTTCAGCGTAGGCCTCGATCAGCCTGCGCACCTGCGCAGTCTGATCTGGGCCTGCGCGGTTTGCCACTCATTTGTCGATGTATGGCTGATGCTGTAAGATACATATGTGACTAAGATGCTGCAGTGGAAATGTTCAATGCCATAGCATAGATGGCAGAAGTAGTATGGTATAAACATACTCCAGAGGGTACTCCAGACACAGTATTCTTGTAAAATTCTGATCCGGTACTGCCTCATTCTACTAGAGAAACATGCCGGGTGTTTAACCCTTAGAATGCGGGAAACGAAAAGTGTCGTCTGCTGTTGTTTCATATTTTAACTTTTCTGTCAATAAAACATGGTTTGGCAGCATTTTAGATTCTAAAGTGCTGTCAATTCATGTTTTTCATGAGAAAAATGGAAAATAAAAAATAAACAGCAGACGGCAAAATTTAATTCAGCATTGTAAGGGTTAACACCAGTTTCCAGCATATGTGTCAGGGGCGGATTTAGAGGGGGAGGGGGGTGGTGGTTCCGGGGTTGCAACCCCCCCCCCCCCCCCCCCCCCCACGTTCAGCTACGGAGTTTACATAGATCACAGTTTACCACCAGTTGGAGTCTGAATTTAAATGCCGTAAAACACAGGAAAGTGCATTTCGAAGAGCTCGGAAATAGGACAACCCCCTAGTTGCGAACGGTAACTCTTGCAATTACTCCCGTACCGTCCGTAGCTAGAGCTACGGACGGTACGGGAGTAGATTGCAAGAGATACCTTCGCAACTAGACAATCCCCCCTCGTTCCCCAAATGCTGGATCCGCCCCTGTGTGTAGCAATAAAAAAAACAGCACAGCTCCAGTTGTCAAATAGTGGTACACACAATATGACGGACATGACGAGGTCTAATGTTTCTTTCTTATCTTATGAGTAAGTGAACATATTGATTCATTAGTACAGATCCAGTGCAGACAGGTTGCAGGTTATGTAAAACTAGGCCCCCACAACATCCATACGAATGGTGAAAGTAGGAGAGAATGGCCATATAATTTGAGGATTCGGTTAAGTAATATAGTAAAACTAATAATTATTTTATTAGTGTTTGCTCACCTACAGGCAACGGTATCGTATTTGCGAGAAATATTGTATTATTATATAGTCTAGCTCTCTAAGGGGGGCATTTATGGGTGAAGCAGTATATTTTAGGAAATACAAACGTTTATGGTTGATTAATCATCTAATATAGATTTACTATATTACTTCATGGTCACCCTCCTGAATTTGACTCAAGGCATATCGCCTTGAGTCAAATCCAGGAGGGTGTCCATGAAGAAAATATTTCAGAGCCAAACAAAAGAGTAATATAGTAAAACTAATTAGTGTTTGCTCACCTACAGACAACGGTATCGTATTTGCGAGAATTATTTTATTGGGTGGTTTGTATGTCATTGGATATTCTGTCAGCGTTGCTTCCATTTCATTGGACGTCGTTTCGGTGAGGCCTGTATTTTCATTGGATGCCGTGTCGGTGAGGCTTGCATTTCATTGGACGACGTATCGGTCATGCTTGCATTGCATTGGACAACGTATCGGTCATGCTTGTATTTCATTGGACAACGTATCGACCATGCTTGCATTTCATTGGACGATGTATCGGTCATGCTTGTATTTCATTGGACACCGTGTTGGTGTGGTTTGCATTTCATTGGATGGGGTGTCCGGGAGGTTTAAAGCGAAACTGGATCGTTGTTTCGACTATTTGATTGTGTTCGGATGTTTGTTCGACTTGTATACCGTTCACGGAACCTGCTATTTATTTGTATGTGACTTGAGAAAGTATGCCTGTTCCGCCACACAGCCAGGCTGAGATCGGTCCTGTTCACCATTAAGCCAGCGAAACACCCATCATTTTGCCAACAAACTTTATACTCATATTATCGGCTCGCAGGTCCCACCGTGCTGATAAAACTTTCTGAGAATTCTTCCGATATTCGTAGTACGAAATCCGGCTCAGAATCGGTCAACCAAGCTTCCTGATTGTGAGCATAGGAATGGTGTACCTGCTCGGAAAGCTTTATTATAGGAATGAATGGCCTTTTTGTGGAATTTATCGGGGTATAAACTTGGAAAAGTCGCGGGAATACTGGACGAAGGCCGGAAGGCCTCGTCCAGTATTCCCGCGACTTTTCCAAGTTTATATCCCGATAAATTCCACAAAAAGGCCATTCATTCCTTATAATTTCAGCATTTGAAATAAATTCATTAAGAAAATGTGCTTATTTTCCGTTTTCTTAATAATTATTTTAACTGCGCCTCACGGTTACGGAAAGTAGTTCGGCGTGGGAGTTTACTGGGATATAAATTTTGGACAGAGACTTGCTACGTGCCAATCAAATTTAGGGAATTGTGTAAATATTTTTGTGCTGGAATTATAAGTATGTACGCCGGATTGTAAGAGCATATTACACGCTAGACACGGCACAAAATATGCCAAACAAAAACCCGATTTTCAATAGCCACAATCACATTTGTCCAAGAGCGCTGTGGGTGGCACGATACAACTATACACAAGGGCCAGATGTTTCACATTTCGTTCCGCCATCCACACAGTAATAAATGTAAACTCCGGTTATACAATTCTCCAGTGGATTTAATCCTGTGTTGACACCATTCGGCACAAAGGGACTGCATGCATGTCGCACTTCGGTTTACTGTTGGCTAAATGTAATGGGAGGAGCGTATGGTTGTGTTCATTTCTGGACGCCATTTTGACAAGTACATATACATGTCTTCTCTCAATAGCATTAACACATGATGACACATGCTTGATTTCGCGGTATAAAAAAAACGTTGTAAACAGCATATTATATTATCTCGCATGAGGCGCCCTTGAGGTTCGGATTATTATAGCAATGAATGGCCTTTTGTGGAATTTATCGGGGTATAAACTTGGAAAAGTCGCGGGAATACTGGACGAAGGCCGGAAGGCCTCGTCCAGTATTCCCGCGACTTTTCCAAGTTTATATCCCCGATAAATTCCACAAAAATGCCATTCATTCCTTATAATTCCAGCATTTGAAATAAATTCATCAAGAAAATGTGTTTATTTTCCGTTTTCTTAAGAATTATTTTAACTGCGCCTGACGGTTACGGAAAGTAGTTCGGCATGGAGTTTACTGGGATATAAATTTTGGACAGAGACTTGTTACGGGCCAATCAAATGTTAGGGAATTGTATAAATATTGTTGTGCTGTAATTATAATGTCATATTGCTTATGGGAATGCATCTCAAAATAACAAACACTACAACGCCATTACAGTCTAATAACAAATATGTTTACATGATTTCCGTAAGTCGAGTGATAATGTGGTGTATGTTTTAAAACAGTAACTAGTATAACACACGATTTTTACACTATTCTAAAACTATAGTCCGGCAGCGGAGTTTACGCTGCCTAGACATGCGAGTGGACAGGCCGGCTGACAAAAGCGATAGTTTACGACCATTGTTAGTGTTATCACCAAAGGGTTAATTTTGGCTATCGATACATCATTCCGAGTTCCGGATTTCGTTCAGATAAAACGTTTAGACATTGCCAAAATACAGTACCAAAAGAATGCGTTGATTCTCGCTTTACGGAATTATCCAGTTGTTCCCGATTGTAACGGAATGGTCGAAAGTCCCCGAGTGGGGACGTGGGACCTAGGCTGGAACATGGTCATCATTAAAAGAGAAGAAACCGCAGTCGTATTGATGAAAAATAATATTTACCTGAGACCTCATGGGCGCCGCCATTACTGCAGTGTAAACAATAGGCCACGTGATCCCATACCTTGGAAAGGAGTGTTGTACATGCTACAAAATGTCGATTTTCTCACCCAAGTGTCCAATTGACTTGGTTGCGGTTTTGGACGTGTGCCACTTTGTATAAGAAATTTTCTAAACCCATGGACTTGTATCCATCATTTTATTTCCTTTTGCTTCTGTACTATTCATGCGCCCGTTCATCGCGGTTTTTTTACCGATGTTATACTTTTCGAGTTCGTTCCGTTTGTAACCCATGTACCAGTCTATGATTCAAATTCAAAATGATAAGCGTTAAACTGGGACACTATGTTGTTTTATAAAATGCGCAAAGAACCTCGTAAAATTCAGATGCTGCGGTATGGTTGGGCAAATGATGTTTCTAAGAACGGAAACAGCGTTATATACATCAATTTGGGACATGAAACATACTCGGGTACATGTCGTAGAAGGTGGGGTTGATTCGCGTGTGCTGACGTGCGCAAGAATATGCGATCAAACGTGAGATAATTGCCCAAATTAGGGCGCTGTTCAATGTGCATCTTGATCATTGTGACAACGTTATACACGTGCAATCTTCGCCAGAATACACGGAAACGGTTTATGGAATCATAGACTGATTAACCAGCAATGTAGCCCCAGATCAGACTGCGCAGATGCGCAGTATGATATGGGGCTACGTTGGTGCAACTTCAGTTGGACATGTTTATCCAAGCGCTCATGCAGTCATACATGTAAGCACGTTAATTTGAAAAACTGTTTTTGTGATGTAGTCAATTTAAAGTCATCTGACACGCCAGAAGTTCAATTTCGTTTAATCTAGTTATAAGGCATTCCTTTTATTTTCTATAAACGTACGTGAACGACACTGTGGTGAATTTAGTGCATATGCATACGGTACGTTTATATATATATATAGAACACCTTACATGAGTGACAATTTAATATGGTATTTATTAGACGAGTTTAATGATTCCAAACGAAATGAGGTTATGCCGAGTTTCTTACGAAGCCAGTCAACGAGTTCAATACATATCATATTAATTTAACACTCATGTTAGATTTATTGCATAAGCAAAGAAAGAAACATTGAATCCGTAATAATACTGAATAGCGTGTGTTCTGTAGCAGCCTCACTCACATATGTATTACATTAGTGTATCATAACTTTAATAACCGTGAACGTCCATTTTATGCATAAATCTACATTCACAGGGCGATAAAAATGCGTAGCCAAATCCGAGGCTCGAACCTTGGGCTGCACAAGGCGGTTGCTGTACCGACTTGGTGATCCAGACCTTATAGATACACACAATTTGCCCATCGGTCGTTACACACCGTGGCCTACGTTTGTAAAGTGGCATATATTTCTCCTTTTAATCCGCCGCTGATCTTTCTTTTCGCTCTGACGTTTTGGCTGATACCACATTGTAGAACGGAGTGACGATGAGGCAAACGAAATGCAAGTTATATTGCCGTCTCAGACTATTGCTGTCTCATCGTCGTCTCATCAAAAGCCAACAGACGGTCCGCGTATTATTTGTCAAAGAATAGCCACAAGCGAAAAATCGCTATATCGCGGACACAACACCATCATTCCGAGTTCCGGATTTTGTCGCGGTACAAAGTTTAGAGATTTCAAAAATTCGTTCCGAAAAGTTGATTTAGCAAATAACTGTATTTATTATATACCTACCCATGAAATACATAGCTATACGATGTAAATACAAGTCATATGTTCTCATCGATGGAATAAACATATTCCGGTGAAAATACGACTACTTCCGCTATCTATATTCATAACGCGCACCTGCAGTGCCGGACTGCAAATAGGCTGCAAATACACATTCATTACCGTATACAGTCTAAAAACTGCTAATTTCCATGGAGCGGTATATAATAAATAGAATATTCATATTTTTGCAACGAATATGACATATATGTTCATCTCGTGGTGTGAAATGTCCATATTTCACTCGTGAAATATGGACATTACACACCACTCGATGAACACATATGTCATATTCGTTGCAAAAATATGAATATCCTCTATTGAATTTGATAATTTGGGGGATGTTCTCGGTGAATATGAGACACGCCATGTGATTTTGTACAGACTAAAATGTCCAATATTTCAGGAAAACTATATGCACTGAAACTGATATTTTCTGTAAATGACGTTGGCGAAAGTTAGTGAAACGTTCATAGCAAATGGGGTATTCTATTCTGAATTTAATCTGAACATTTCGTCAACTTGCGACGTCATTTACGGAATAAATCGTAAATTTTGGAAATATTGTTCATGAGATATCGCACATCTTCTTAGGTACAACATCACATGGCTATTTCATATACATATAGTATATGCCGTTTTAGGTTTAACCCTTACTACGCTGAATTAAATGTTGTTTTATTGTCAATATTTCTCGACAAAAACCTGGTTTTGACAGCACATGAGAATCGTCTCCAGTGGAGACGATTCTCATGTGCTGTCAAAACCAGTTTTTTGTTAAGAATTAAAGCAAAAATGAAAAACAGCAGACGGCAATTTCCGTCAACAGCGTAGGAAGGGTTAAATGCCATCCCGAATCAATATCAAAGATCCGAGAAGTCAGAGATTCTCACGGACAAGCCGAATTTCTGCAAGTACTTGTTGAGCTCAAGTGCAGATGGCATTATGTTTGAACCATAAGTCAAACAAAAATAATTTTATTTCCACAACCACTTGAATGATTGACAAGAAACGAAGTATTATCTGTCTGAACCATACATCATACTCCACACCCGTGTTGCCCACGCGTGCACGGTTACAACATTTTGAAATTGCGATAAAGTAGTTCTCTATGGCGAGCCGCGGCCACCTGGTTTAAAGGTACAATACGGTATTTTAACAAAACAAAGATTCGTAATTAGATTATTTACCTATGATAGAGCGTAAAACAACATGTATGCGCAAGTTAGCGTACTTTTTATGTTTCTGTGCAATGAGATAATGCGCCATTTTTATACCTAAGACGATGCAAATATTTGCAAAATTTACGATATTTTCTGTTTAATGACGTGGAAATTTAACAAAATGTTCAGAGCAAGTGCTGAACATTTCGTTAAATTTCGACATCATTAAACAGAAAAGATCTCAGTTTCTGTAAGTATTGTTCATGAATAATCTCACATCTTCTTACTAGGTAGAGCATGACATGGCTTGTGTCAAATCTCCGTACAAATGTACTCGATAATCAACGATATATAGAGAATAGTAGCCTAGTCCCGTGAATGGGAAAAAATATCTGACAAGGCTTAGGAAACGGGATGGGCTTAGAAAACGGGATGGGCGAGGCTCTGCCGAGCACATCCCGTTTCCGTGCCGCACCAGATATTTTTCCCATTCACGGTACTAACCTACTATTCTATTTATCCCGATAACACATACAAATGGCTTTAAAATGCAAAACAAAAATAACCCCAGCCACCGCACATATTCATACGCAGTGATTAGGTCGTATTGGCAGGATATCAAAAATGTTTCACGGCTCCGTGTTTCACGGCACATACGCACTGTGTTGACGGGATAAATTTATTAACTCTTTGTATGCTGGGAAACTTGTGGGCTATAAATAGTTCAAAACTAGCGGACAATAATTCATCATATTTTCCTGTATTTTTCCCAGTAAATATCATGAATATGTCTTGGATACGGGGAGAAATACAAGAAAATATGATGAATTATTGTGAAATTAATGAAATTCCAAGACATATTTACAGAGAGAAATAAAAATTATACTCTTAATTTGTTTGGCGGATATTTTCACCGCTAGCATGCAAAGAGATAAATTGTTGTACCCTCCTATTAATTAATACCTCCCCCGTTCGGTTCTCGTGAAAATACAGTGACACTAACAGTGAATTAACTCTTAGACCGCTACTCACAACAATTGTCGTCTGTTGTTGCTTGTATATCTTGCCTTATTTCTCAATAAAAACATGGTTTGACAGCACTTCAGAATCATTTCCAATGGAAATGATTCTGAAGTGTTGTCAAAGCATGTTGTAAATTATTCTAAAGTGCTGTCAAAGCATGTTTTTGATGATAAAACTGGAAAATAGAAAATAAACAGCAGACGACAAAACAATTAAGATAGCGGTCTAAGTGTTAAACACGTATGTATAACATAATATCAAGTTTGTCAGTGTAATGACACGTATGTATAACATAATATCAAGTTTGTCAGTGTAATGACACGTATGTATAACATAATATCAAGTTTGTCAGTGTAATGACACGTATGTATAACATAATATCAAGTTTGTCATTGTAATGACACGTATGTATATAACATAATATCAAGTTTGTCAGTGTAATGACACGTATGTATAACATAATATCAAGTTTGTCAGTGTAATGACACGTATGTATAACATAATATCAAGTTTGTCAGTGTAATGACACGGTGAATTGAAATCATATATAGTACCCTGGTGTAGTAACTATATACACCGAAAACACGTATTCAGAGCAGCTTCAATTTACGATTACGTGCTTATGCAATAAATATAATCTAACATTAGTGATGATTAAATATGGTCGTTGACTAATTTAATGATCTGAATAAATCAACCAGTTGATACATATCATATTAAATCAAAACAAATTAAGCGCGGCATGTATTGCATACATGTAAGTACTACTATAGTACCATACGTTGCCGTTCACCAAGCACATTTTCTGCAGCAGTAGCATTTACATATGTATTACAGTGGAACCTCTCTAAAGCGGATACCCTGGGAACCTCCCAGGGTGTCCACTTTAGAGATGTTCCACTGTAAAACAGACAAATAAGCACTTCAAGAAATGGGTGCGTGCTTTGAGAAAAGAAACTCACGTTAACATAATATATAAATCTACACCAAGCCCACCATACTTAAGAATACAACTCTTTCTGGGTGTCCGGTTTAGAGAGGTTCTACTGTACAATGGTTTAATTATAATTATATTACATTGTGCCCACACAGTGTGAAAGCCTTGTTTATTCAA